>CM062930.1:27190000-28390000 GCA_031878705.1 Tapirus indicus | reverse complement strand
TTCTTAGCAAATCTGTGAGATCGCAATAACCTCTCAATAAATGCATGTTCTATTTAAGTCAGCCAGAGTCCCTTTCAATAGTTTGAATCTAAAAAGAATGAATAAATGGGAAAAGGGAGGAAGAATATTCAAAATTATACTACAGAGAAGTCACCCATGGCCTGAAAATCTTATTCTGACATCTAAGGACAAGATTGGGAAGTTTCTAAAGTTTGATCTTCTTCGTGATATTCCCATATAAAAGTGCTCAGATTTCAGACAAAGTAAGAAGTTCAAGTATTTATCTGCCAGGAAGTCCATGGTACAAACTTCAATACATCCCAGTGGGAATTGTTTAAGGCACCATGGTGGTATCGTGGTATAGCATGTGTTATGAGCACCTGCTTCTACATCAGAGAAACCTGAGTTAGTTCCAATTTCTGCAACTTACCAGTTGTATTACCTTGAACAAGTTAGTTATCTGTCTAAACTTCAATTTCCTCATAAGATTATTATGAGGATTAAATAAGAAAAATGTAAATTACTTATCATAATGCCAGTCACGCACTATGTGCTCAATTACTGTTTGTGGAAAGTAATGGTAAATTTTGTCTCCTTGTTATACAGAACAGCTAATCTCAAGAAATTGGGCTGCACTGCCCAACAAATTTATATCTGTTTAATCAAAAATATCTCTACAGTCTTTTCTGGGAAGCAAGTGTCGTATTGGTTATTCTGTCCAGACCTCCAGCTCAAGGTACCATCTTGTCCAAATCCAGCAAGTGCCATTTACATTGTAATCCATGGAAATGGTGATCCCTGGAGTCGTGCAGTATACAACCTACATGCCTGCATATTGCAGCTCTGTTTCAACTTTTGATTTTAGCAAATAACACAATGACCATGACTACAACTCCTTTACCCTGTAGTAATACACTTTATCTTAGAACAAGTAATAATTAATGCAATATCAAAATAGAAAACATAGATTCAACATTTTGTTGCCTGTGTTTTCTTTTTAAAGAGACACATGAAATAAGTATTTTAATTTTCGGAATGTTAGTAGAATATTTGTTAATAAAGTATTGGATTTTTTTTTCTTCAGATTGAATAGGACTTGCAATCTTAATTGTATGCCTCTTTATCCAGAGTGGATATTAAACTCATAGGGAGGTGGTTGAGTGCCCAAAATTTTGTTAATCTCATAAGTTGTATATCAGGTTAATCACTAAAGGAAACCTCAACCAACATTCTATGCTGAAAATACAAGATGGAAATACATCTGAATTAAAAAACAACAACAAAATAATACTGTGGTTTTTCTCTGAGAAATTTTTGTTTGTTAAAAAAAATGATGTTCAATTTTGGGAACACATGTTGGAAATCAGTTTCTTCCATTCTCAGAGGATTTCTAGCTAAATGATATGTCTTTAAATGAATATGAAACTCTGGTGCAACTTGTGATGTGATAATCAAAGTACATAATTATCAAGCAGGTTCCTTTTTATGTCTGTAAACAAAGGATTTAATATGTAATATAATTCATCATTTAACAATTTTTAATATAGCCAAATCTGAGTAGTCTTTATTATTTTATTGTCATTATCATTATTACAGACTTCTATCAAAATTGAAGATTGGTGAGTCAATGATGATAGTTCAGAAAATAGGCGCCCCAGTTTGTATTTGTGCCAGATTTGGTGGGTGACAGAAGGCGGTGGGGAGAAGGAATGAGGAAAATAACCACACATAAGACTCTTAAAAAGTATTATCCTTGTTCATATAAGCAAAAATATGAAAGGAGCAAATAACTTGAGTCAACATATCCCTAAGAATCAAAACTAGAATCTTTTGAAAGAACTTAGTATCCTGCTTACATTTGTCTCCTTGTCTTGCCTTTTTTACTTTGTAACACTTTTATCACCACCTAGGGGCAAGCCAAACAAGCACCAAGCTCTTTTTCACCACTAAGTCATTCCTAAAGTATGTGCTATCTGAATCAAAAAGACGTTTATGATTTCAAATGAATGCTTGGCTTTTTTCTCCCAATAAAAGTCAACCTTTTATTATGTATTTCTTCTTTGTCTCAAATATGATTTTACAATATAAACTGATTTTGGTAATACATGAATATCATCTTTTAGTTTTATCTTTGTTTCTGTTTTTATATGTCAACTTGTCAAAAACTTTTGCATTTACTTTGCACAAGTTTCAGCTTAAAAGAAAAAGTCTACTTTTCTGAATGTTCAGCACTTAGTCCTTTAAATTAATTGCTATGCAAGACATTTGCAAAGTGTGCAATACAGTAACTTTGGATTACATATAATACAATATCAAACCGTGCTTAAAAAAACTCTTTTGCTAAGATTTAGTTAAAAGTAATCTAATTTCAAATGATACCAAAAACAAATTATTATTTTCAGGGTAAATATTAAAATTTCTTAGTTTAAAGTGTTTTTACTTGATGATACTTATAATCAACAAGCTCATAATAACAGATCAATATGAACTGAATTTAGAAATAGAAGAGATTTGTGATTTATGACAGCGTTAACGCAATTTCAAAACATTTGTCAACCAAACTATTATAAAATACAAATAATACCCAGGAAAATACTTGTAACAGTCTAGGAATTTAGGAAAACTATGGCATCTTTGGTAGTTAATTAGGAAATTCCAATTTTGCAGCATACTAAGGCAGTTTCATTACACATGAGCAAAGTCTGCTCTTCAGATGTCAATTTTCAAACAAACACAGTTTCAAAAACTCCAAACTAAGCAACCCTTCCTCTAGGTATTTTATTGGTTAAGGTGTAAATAGCTTTTCACATAGTTAGAGGAGTTAACATTTTAAAGATTTTTGATAGCACTGTGCTCAATATTTATTAATATTTTATCAACGGACCACAAAATAAGCGAGGCTAAACAAAGCATTGTGAATACACTTGTCATATTGCAACCAAGACACTTGTTTTCAATCCTTCCATCTTAATAAATACATTTGAAGATATACACGAGTTTAAAATCTCTATTTTTGTTGGATTCCCAACAATTTCTTATTTTTCAACAGTGTTTTAGTTGAACTTTTAATAGAACTTCAAAATCATTAGTTAATCAACAAAGTTCCCTACAAGCATGATTTTTCTCTCCCCAAGGAATACAAAAGCAAACCTGAGCACTCAAAAGAAGAAGAAACAAGTTCAAAGTCACGATGCAAGGGAAAAGAGACTCAAAAATTAGCACATCCAGCCATGTACCATGTTGCCTCGTTGATATATGTGCATTTCAACACAAACATATGCAATAAAAAATTTTCAGTTGCCAATTCTTTACATGATGCTGTCTTCTGTAGAGCTCCAGTCCACAGATTTCCCTGGCTCAGCTCATAAGCCCACATTTTGAGGATATTTTTTTTGACTAGTACTTCCTCAAGCCCCATTGTAGGGGCTGACCTGTTGTCTTGGGAGTTGACCTCTGAGAGTGAGACTTCCTTCAAAGAGAAAGAAATGTCAGCAACTAAGGATGGAAGGCTTGCTAGAAAATAAGCAAGTACTCAAAGAAGAGAGAGAATCTGTCTGTTTTGTTTTTTTAGAAGAAACTGGAAAAATACAAAAATAAAACTAAATGGTCTACAAGGAGATCGTTGTTAGGTTTGATTATTACAGACAAGATCTGAGCTAAGGACTCTTCCTCAGTGCTTCTCACTAACATGCCAGTCTATTTGTCACCAGCCCACAGCCAGGTAAGCACAGAATTTGAGATTAAACATTTAAAAACTTTTATAGCAATTTGACATTGTAATTTTATATCTATTGGATCTAAAAATAAAAACTCAGGCTTATAGTTTGTCTTTTTAGTTTAATTTTTCCAATAATTCACTTTTTTGTATTTTACAAAAGTATTGGTCTATGACAGTTTAGAAATTCTTTTAAAAATGGTTCTTTACCACAACAGTATGAGAAGCCCTGCTTTATGTGCATTCTCTCATTTAATCTTTATATGAAACTTATAGATGCAACTATATTTCCCCATTTTTCAGTGAAAAAACCAAGCTCAGAGAGGTGAAGTAATTTAGTAACTGCTAGAGTCTGGATCCAAACCCAGGCTCCTGGCTCCAGAGCACATCCCACACTAGACACTGTTTCTCCATTTTGGATAATATTGCCATACTGGACACCTGATCCCAGTATTTTCATTCAGCGGCATATTTTATCTTCGAGTTTCATCAAGGAAATTGTAAGGGTTAGAGCCCAAACAGCATTTTTGCCTTCATACGTAAATTATGAATTAATCTCCTGTGAATTTGTCTATGTCTTTCTTATACCTATTCATATTTCAGCCCCTTCCATCTCCTAGTTTAAACAGTTTTGTAAACTTACCATCCACATTATTACGTAACATTTCCTCTTATTTTCCATAAATTTAAAGCATATTGCACTCTGATTTTAATATTCCGCAAATCTTTTGTTTGTGTTTTAGTTATGAAACCTTGACTTTTTTAAACTTCTTTTTCTGGAATAATTATAGACTCATAAAAAGTTGCAAAAATAGTAAAGAGAGGTCCCATGTGCCCCTCACCCAACTTCCCCCAATGGTAATATCTTACAGAACTATAGAACATTATCAAACTCAGGAAATTGACATTGACACAATACAATCAACAGACCTTACTTAGATTTCACTGATTTTTGCATGGACTCATCTTTTACCTATTGAACTTTATACATTTTGCACTGTTTAACCTGACTGTCCTCTATTTTTATGAGCAACATAAACAATATGTTCTGCTATCTCTGTTTCCTTTTTGGGCAGCTCTCAGGATCTACATTTCAAGGATCCATATCATCATTGAACTTATGATTATGATAACAGTTCTTAGTCACATAAAGAATCCCACCCTAGCTGCATGGCTACATGAACATTGACATCACAGGTCTAATATTTCTCATTGACTCCTTTGGCTACAATGACAGGAAGCCGTACTGATTAGAATGATCTCATGGTCCAGCCAGATCTCAACATGACTATTACAGCTCTCCAGTATGCTTTGTCAATTCCACAAATTTTTATTGAGATCCAGTTATTATACCATATGCTGAAATGCAGAGATAAATAACTCAATATCCCTGCTTTCAGGAAGCTCACAATCTAAAAAAGGAGAAAGAAATAAACTTTCAGTTTCTATTAAGATGGTAAACCAGCACAGGTTACAGGCATTTAGCTCTGAAAACTACCCTGGAACAATTACAGAAGAGAAAGGTAAGTATGTATCTAGAAAACTAAAACAAAAATAACAAGAAATTCCTGAGAAGAGGAAGGCTGTCAGCAACTGGTGTCAGGCATACCTGAAGTCTAGAGAGATGGGGAGGGACAACAATGTCATAAGGCTGAGTGGTAGGGGGACAGGATGGGAAAAGCTTTCAGATCTGCTTTCCTTCTCTGTTTTTTGAGGAGATGAGAGCTTCCCCTATTGCAACTGGTAGATAGAAATCAGCAGCCAAAGCCCAGCACAATATTACCTTGGGATAATACTTGGACAGCACTAAAGCCCTAAAGAAGTGAAAAGTGATGAAAACAGGCATAAACTGATCAGCTATCCTCATTAGTATGTATACTCATTCCCAGGCAAGAGGAGCCCCCACCATTTGTCATCACCCAGAACACATGTACCCCCTCTAGAGCACATTACAGATATTCATATGGCCATGAACCCATTAACAAAATGTCAATATTAAGTCCTTACCTATCAATAATTACTTTAAACATAAATGAATTAATTTCTCTAATCAAAAAAAAACCCCACAAAGTGGCTGAATGGATAAAAAACAAGATCCAACAATATGCTGTCTACAAAAGACTCACTAGCTTTAAAGACACACATAGGCTGAAAGTGAAGGGATGGAAAAAGATATTCCATGCAAATGTTAACCAAAAGACAGCAGGAATGGCTATACTTATGTCAGATAAAATAGATTTTCAGTCAAAATTGGTCACAAGAGACAAAGAAGATGACTATATAATGATAAAAGGGTCAATTCATCAAAAAGATATAACAATTGTAAATATATATGCACCTAACATTGGAGCATTAAATATGTAAAGCAAATATTAACAGAACTGAAGGGAGAAATAGACAGCAATACAATAATAGTGGGGAACTTCAGTATCCCACTTTTAACATTGGACAGATCATCCAGACAGAAAATTAATAAGGAAACAGCAGACCTAAGTAGCACTGTAGATCAAATGGACCTAACAGACATACACAGAACATTTCATCTAACAACACCAGAATACATTCTTAAGCACCCACAGAACATTCTCTAGAATAGATCGTATGTTGGGCCACAAATCAAGCCTCAAAAAGTTTAAGAAGATTGAAATTATAACAAGTATCTTTTCCAACCACAATGATATGAAACTAGAAATCAACAACAGTAAGAAAATGGAAAAATTGACAAATACGTGGAAATTAAACAACACACTACTGAACAACCAATGGGTCAAAGAAGAAATAAAAAGGGAAATCAAAAAGTATCCTGAGATAAATGAAAATGAAAATACAACATACAAACACTTACGGGATACATCCAGATGATGGCTCCCAGAGAACAGAAAAGAGCAAAGAAAGGCAGAAAAGAGGTTGGGGGAGGGAGGTTTCAGAAAGATAACCAGAACACATGGATCTGCTTCTGGGCTTTCTATATTGATCTTTTTATCTATTTGTGTGTCTATATCCAATGTCACAGCGTACTTTTTCTCAATGATTTGAA
Organism: Tapirus indicus; assembly: GCA_031878705.1. Lineage (NCBI taxonomy): Eukaryota > Metazoa > Chordata > Mammalia > Perissodactyla > Tapiridae > Tapirus > Tapirus indicus. Next base: position 28,383,248 of record CM062930.1, on the reverse strand, counting down.
ATGTCACTGTTATACTAAATTATAGCATGTGCCCATGTCTGTTTCTGGAGTCTCTATTCTGCATTGCACATACCTTACAATGTGTACATATCACACCTGTTTCATTACTATACCTCGACAGTATATTTTGATATCTGATAGGGTACATCCTTTCTCTCATTGTTTGTCTTTCATTAATTTTCTTGTTTTATTTTGTTTACAATCTGTTCTTGATTATTTCTATTTTCTCTTCAACAGAAATCAGTGGATCAATTTCCATCAAAAAATACCATCATGGGGCTGGCCCAGTGGCACAGCGGTTTAGTTTGCGCTTTGGCAGCCTGAGGTCCGTGGGTTTGGATCCCGGGTGCCGGCCCATGCACAGTTTGTCAGCCATGCTGTGGAGGCGTCCCAGATAAAGTAGAGGAAGGTGAGCACGGATGTTAGCCCAGGGCCAGTCCTCCTCAGCAAAAAAAAAAAGAGGAGGATTGGCAATGGATGTTAGCTCAGGGCTGGTCTTCCTTACACAAACACACACACAAAATACCATTGACATTTTGATCAGAATTTACATTGATTTGTGGATAAATTATAGGGAAATGTGGTATCTTCACACTAGTTGAATCATGTCATCCTTCACATTTTTTAGGTCTTTTTGTATTCTTCAATAAGGTATTGTAAGTTTCTCAGTATAGGTCTTACACATTTATTCTTTGTTTATCCCTCGTCATTTTAAAGGGCTTGCTACTTTTGTGAATGGGCTTTGGTCTGATTGCATTTTCTAATTGGTTACTCCTGCTGTTGAGAAAATCTTTTAATATTCATATGTTTGGTCTTGTATCTGGCCAAAATACTAAACTCTCTTATTAGTCCTCATAGTTTACCAATTAATTCTCGTAGCTTAAATAGCCTTTTCTTTTATAAATGGAGACTCTTTATCTCTGCCTTTCGTATATTTATGGATATATATGTCTTGTTTCTTTCCTTGCACTGATCAGACATCAAATGCAATTTTGAACATTAAGAGAACGGACATCCTTCCCTAGTTCCTGGATTTAAAGGGAACATTGCTCACGTTTTCCAGGTAAGAATGGTATTTGCTCTAGCCATGCCTGTCTTTGTACTGAGACTTTTTTCCCTTGCTAAAAGCTTTTCTCAGGAATGAATATTGAATCGTATCACATGTTCGAGGTATTTTGGGCATCTATCAAGATGATTATGTGGATTTTTAAACTTTCTCTCATGCAAGCTTCGTGAGATCTTGTCTGTCTTGTTCACACTTTTACCCTAATACCTAGAATGGTGTCTTCTTCATTGTAGCCATTCTAGAACATATAAATATTAATAAAGAAATATAAGTATTTATTATTGTGATTAATTATACCAATAGAGCTCTAATCATGACTAATACTTGTATTTCTAGGATGAATCATAATTGATTATGATATTACTCTTTTAATATATTGCTGGATTTAATTTGGCACTTTTTTAATTTAAAGTTTTGATCTATGTTCATAAGTTAAACTGTTGTACAGTTTTCTTTTAGGAACTATGCTCACCTAATTTTGACACCAAGTTTATGCTATCCTTATAGAATAAGGTGGAAAGCATTTCATCTTTAACTTTCTCTAGAACAGCTTCTTCAACATAGGAATTCGTTTTCCTTGAAGGACAAGTAGACCTGACCCATCAAACTGTCCTTGTCATTTTCTTCTATTTTTGTTGGTCTGTGTCTATTTTCTTGTCTCTCACTGAGCCTTTTTTTTTTTTTTGTGAAGCAGATTGGCCCTGAGCTAACATCTGTTGCCAAGTTTCCTCTTTTTTTGGTTGAGGAAGATTGTCCGTGAGCTAACATCTGTGCCAATTCTCCTCCATTCTGTATTAGGGATGCTGCCACAGCATGGTTTGCTGAGCAGTATGTAGGTCTGCGCCTGAGATCTGAACCCACAAACCCTGGGCCTCCAAAGTGGAGCATGCAAACTTACACTACACCACTGGGCCAGCCCTACACTGAGCCATTTTTAATACTTAATGAAAACCGTTAATTCTGTAAGATTTTTGTATTTACTGATGTAACATTATACATTGAAGTTCTCTAAAGTCTCCACCTTTGTGGCTTATTGTCATATTTTCTCATTTCTGATGTTGTGTCTTTTTTCCTCCTATTTTTTGACAAAACTCACTAAATGTTTTTAAATAGTTCACTGATTATTTCAAAGAAAAAATTTAGGTTTTATTTATTTTTTTATCATTTTTATTATCTTTGGCTTAATTTCATGTGACAAATATATGATTTTTTTTCTACTCTCTTTAATTTGCTTTTTCTTTTTCCAGCATCTTGAGTTGAATGCCTTTACTTATTTACTTTCAAACTTTTACCTCCTAATCAATGCATTCATGTCTACAAAATTTCCTAAGTACAGTTTTAGCTGTACCCCACAGATTTGATATATTCTACTTGCTGTTGTTTATTTCTAAATAGTTTATAACTACAGTTTTGCTTCCCTCTTTAGGAATTTTTAGGATTTATCTTTTTCTTGTCTATTTCTAGTATTATTTGCATTATGGGTAAATATTGTGAACAGTATCATTTCAGTTTGGGGGAATTTTTTTGTGTTTTTCTTTGTTGCTTAATATATTGTCAATTTTTATAATGTTCTATGTATTTTGAAAAGAATGTGTATGCTCTCATTTTTTGGATATATAATAGATCAAGCATGCTGATTGTTATTCAAATATTCTATTTTCTAATTTATTTTTTTGATCTACTGACTTTTTAGAGACATATCTATTTTTTTTCCTGTGCTAATTTTTCACTTTCTCCCATAAAATATAGGATGAGAGACAAAAGAGCTTGTTCACCATTGACTCCCCAGCCCCTCGAACAGCCTTCAGTAGGCAAAATATGTGATTTAACGTTTAGTGCTTTGCTCTTTCAGTTGAAAAGCTCTTTTCAAACACTCTCAAATTCTTTAACTCTCTCATGTTCCACAGTGTATGGGTTATGTCTGCACAGGCAAATGGAACAAATGAGATCCAGACAACATCATCTGTCTGTTAAATTAATTAAATAAGGAGGCCCTTAGACTGAGGTGGTTCTAATGCCTTAGCAATCAATGTAAGCAAACCAAAACCTCAGCCTGTAAAGGCCTCAAGGTTAAGAAATCAAAACCTAAGGACAGCCAATCACAAACAGCCAGCTAGGCTTTCCCAAATAAGGCAACCACTTAAGTTGTAGCCAGTCAAATAATTTCCTTACTTTTCTTCGGCAAAAAAGTCTTGCCTCTAGCTCAGTCAGTGGAGCTCCCTGATTCAAATCAGTTTTTGCCCAAACAAATTCTTAAAATTTTCAATATGCTTCAGTTTATCTTTTAACATGTCTTAGGAGGCTCTTAAAGTCAGGAATATTGTCTTATTCATCAGCGTATCCTCCAGAACTTAGAGTACTTCTGACACATGGTAGTACTGAATGAGTGTTTGTGGAATGAATGAATGAATATTTCGCCCACCAGTATATAGATGTGTCATTTTCAAATGTCACAGTGTAAAACTTGACTTCATTTTCAGCTCAGGTGCCCTTTATATATACAGGATCTATGAAACAGTTTTTGATACCCAGAGCAAGAAAACTAACCTTATCAAACTAGAAATAAATGTTCTGTTGGATCACTTCACCATGTAGATGGGGCTACAGAAAGTCAACTAAGCTTCCTCATTCTTTAGAACGTTACAGCCTGAAATGCTCCTGATCCAATTGAGGCTGACCCCCAAGCTCTGTGTTCTAGTCCAGGTAGTGAGGCCTGAGAGAAAGACAGATCAGGGGCCATCCATTCGTTTTAAACAATATTAACAATTGACCCAGATCACCACTACGATGACCCAGCTTTGGCTGTCAGTATATAGTAAATGTGAAGATGGGCTAAATGAATAGGCAGGTCTGGTTTTCCCACACTTGGATAGCCTCTTGACTCCTTTCCCTATGCATCTCTTGCCTCTTCATCACGCACCTAAAATTTGGAAAATACTTTATCCCCAGAGCATATGGGTAGAAGGAGCATCAGTTTTTTTCACCTATGCTTTCCAGAAACCAAAGCCTACTTTACTTTGTGCATATTCCTGAACTAGCCCTAAGGAATCCAGAACTAGCCTGTCCCAGGCCTCACGGTTATGCATACTGAGAGCATTCCAGACTCTGACAGCATTCCAGGCCACATAAAGCCTTTTACAGGTCAATGGGTTTGTGTGTCTTGTCAAGAAGGAATTTAGGACTCTGTGTGAGGTGGCACTTCAGTCACCCTGCTTACTCAGAGCTGTAAAGAGAATTGACTTTTAACCTATTATCAATCTCCCGTGCTGTTGCAGAGTGGACTCCCCAGGAAGCAGGCTCTGTTGTGCAGGATATGAAGGAGGAACCTTGAATTTACACATGAAGAAGGAAGGAAGGAAACAGCAGTGGGCAGAGGAAGAAGTTAGGCACTGATGCAGACCAACTGACACCTAAGCTCATCCCACAGGGAGCTTTGGAGCTAGAATGGACCCACAGAGTTGTCCTGAGTTGAACAAAGATGGCCGTGCCCATATACACCTGCATCTATGCATCATTATATGTGGGCCACCCTGGGGAGGGACAGACCTTGGGTGAGGCAGCTCTCTGCAGCTGAGACAATTCTGGAAGGGGCTGACAACTGAAAGCTGTTGGTAGCAGCACTCCCAGCAAGTGGGGTAGTAAGTCTTTCCTTGAAGGGGGGGATCTGGACAGCATATCACAGTGTCTTCACACTCTCCATTTAGAAGACAGACCAGCTATACTCAAACTTTTTGGTCTCAAGATCCCTCTCTGCTCTTAGAAACCATTCAGGACCCAAAGACAGTTTATGTGGATTATATTTACCTTAAAAGAAATTAAAACAGAAAAATTTTAAGTATGTGTCTATTAACCTATTTTAGAATAACTATATAAATCTATAACTTATGGGAAAAAGAACTCTATATTTTCAAAAACAAAAAAATTAGTGATAATAATGATATTGTTTTACAATGTTTACTTAACTCTTTATGTCTAGCTTAATGGAAAACAGCTGGATACTTTACCCCTGCCTTTAATCTATTTCAATAGGTTTTTTTTCAGTTGAAGAATATGAAGAAAATCTGGCTTCATAAAGATATATAGTTAGAAAAAGGAAAAGTATTTTAATAGCCTTTTCAGGTAATTGAGGATGTTCTTCTTCATTACTACACCAAAACTCAACAAGTTGGAGTTTCTTAGAAGCTAGTTGTAACATGGAAAGAGAAACCTTGATGAACTTTACAACTCTGATTACTACTCTGTTACACTGAAATATATTGATCTGTCTTAACTTTCAAATGAATCTTTGACTCCTGCATGTTTTTTGTAACTCATGCATTCCATTACATAACATCAAAAAATTAAGTCTGTTAATGTCCTCACCAATCTTATCAGAAAAGTCTTTAAATATTAACAAGCTGTCAAGTTCATGGTCGGATATCCAAGTTTTCCAAAATTCTAAGTTTTGCTTGAAAGCCTGAATCTCATCATTGGAAACAAAAATTGTCAGTCATTTTCCTTAAAGGGACAGGTTCATTTTGTTTATTTTCAAGAAACGTCTACCAAATACCTGTCTGAATAACCATGGTTTATTTGTCAGTCATTCTTTGAAGTAAAAACGGTGTTTCATGAAAAAAGGAACTAGCTGTGCAGTCAAGGCACCCATCGCACCAGTTCCTTTTCTAGAAACATTCATTGTACTTTGGTAGGCAGCAACAGTGTGCTCATGGATACTTTCTATTTCATCAATAGAATATTAAAGAGGTGTACTTAGGGTTGAGATTTAATAATATTAGTAATTTGTACAGCTTCATCAAAGACACTCCATGAGTGAGTGACAGTGAAGAACACAATGACTATGCCACCATGTTTGTGCTGAGGCATCAGCACGTTTACCCACCAGTGCTTTTGCACCATCAGGGCAAATGTCAACACAGTGAAAAAGACAAGGTATGTCTTAGTGCCATTCTGTCAATAATTTTAACCACATGGACTCTTGAGAGGACCTAGGCAAACACCCAAGAGTTCACAGACCATCATTGACAAGAACTGAGAGAAAGTATCCAAAACCCACAAGAAGGCTTGAAAAAGTCACCATGATAAAGTGGACACCTAAATTAAGAGTCTAGTGAACTTCTCTGGTCTTGATTCTGAATTATTTTTCCTACTCTAACCCTGAAAAATGTGCTAAAATTATGTGAATAAATGTCCAGGATATACTTTTTCCCCCCTCTCAGAGTGAAGATCCTTTGAGAGTTTTTCCCTAGCAAATTCTAAGGTGGCTTTGAGACCCTCTTCTAGAAAACACCAGATGATGTCCAGTGCAGTGTGGTCTCAACAAAAAATAATGGAAATGCTGTGCTAAGTTATCAGATCTACAGAAATTCTTAGGACCTGAGACCCAATGGAATTGAAATTTTTCAAGGGGAGAGGGAGGAGGTAGAGAATTGTACCAGATATTTGGTCTTTAGTAAAACAGTGCTAGGCCCTTGCTCTCTAAACCTAAATGTAGTAGTTTGGGCTCTAACTTACCTCAGAAAAAAAAAATCTCTGCATTAATATGTATAAAAAGAAATTTATAGCTGCTATAATGAAATAGAAAGCAACTAGAAATAAATTTGTTTAATAAAGGAAATTGAGTATGTTGTATATATCCCTAGACATTCCAGTTAAACTATCTCACCAACTTAATCTAGTTACCTAGTAGTAAGGCAATTACACAATGAAGATTTAGGGTTGATATAAATTTAGGGTTCAGCTGTGATCTTGGATGCTTATAACAAAATACTTCTTGTGGGAAAGCAAGCCCCTTGGCAATCTCTGCATTGTTGTGTTCAATTAAGTGACAATTTATTTTGTTTTTGTTTTTAATGGAACTCGTCATTTACTGTCATTACTGGTCCACCAGAGAGAACACTTCTTCAGTGTTCTCTTTATTTTTCTCATCAGAATAGAATCTGCTCTAAACTGTCAGTTTGCTTTTCTAGCAATGGAAAAGCTTGTGACTTTTGGAAAGCCAGCTCCATCTAGCTGTCCATCCTGTATCATTCCTCCATCCATGTTCCATACATATAAAATAAAGTATACGAGCTGTCATCAAAATATAGTGTCTTCTAAAGTAGATCCTTGCCAAATTGACAGATCAGTGACCTTATGTATAAATACTTTTAAAGATATGGATACATATCCATTTATTTCTATCATATTTTTCTCCTTTCTGTCTTCATTGAAAATAGAGTTGATTATTCTAAGAAACAACTCTAAGATCAGCATTCTATTAAAATACACATGCACAAATACACACACTTTACTTCCTTTATTAAATTTGAAATCTAAGTCTAACATTTCATGAAGGTTAAAAGGTAACTAGATTAAATGTTCCAATGATATTACATTTGAGGTTGCTTATTGTGTACATATGAGTCTTTATAAAAATTATGCTAAAACAATTCTCCTGAGACTTCTGAAGGAGTGTTAGTCAATATCTCCTGTTGAAATCAATCTAAAAATATTTAGCATTGTGTAAATCTTGTGGTAGCAACATGCATCTTTATTAGGTCATGCCAATGTTAAAGAGATTTACAAAAAAATTCAGGCCTTGTAGCATATATTTCCTATATTGTTATTATTAAATTATTCTGAAATTGGAAAATTAATAAACCCTATAGTTAATCCATGTTCTTGGGTCAGGTTAGGAATTTCCATTGTCACTATAATTTTATCACTAAAAAGGTGTACTAACATCTTTATGAATTCACTTAAAACCATTATTTCACTTCAAAGAGCTCTACATACATTTCAAAATATGTTGCTTTAACACATTTTCAGTGCATTTTCATCAATATTTTATTTCACTATCACCCAGCCTTACCTCTAGTCACAAACAACAAAGCAGGGCAGTCAAGCAGTTTAACACAGTTTGAGTTCAGCAACCACCTTACACAACGATCTTCATTCAAATATCAAAATGCCTTCTACGGGACAAAAGAATTTATTCCCAATTGGAAAATGTGCTTCATAAATTGCTCAAAGTTTAAAAAGTTGTGTACAAACTCATCATATTGGATTTCTTGGACACCACCATGTTCTATTTGGCTCAAAACCTACATTTGTACAGATAACATTGCTATTCATGAAGATTAAAAAGAAGGATGTCACAAGTGGAAACCCACTTACACTGCCTTTCTGTCCAGGCTGAATTCGGACCATCAACTCATTCATTCATCCACACAATACAGTTTTGCAAGTCTGCTATATACACAGAGCTCTGCAATATGGTATATCCTTAGACACTTAAAGGAAAATATAACCTAAGTTTTCCCACCTGCAGGCATTGTACAAGCAATGTAAAGAGTGATGACAAACTTTACATTTCTGCCACTAGTTCTCCTCAGGGTTAAGGCAGATGCCTTTGTTCAAAGACATTGATGACCACTAATATCATGGCATGATTTTGATTATCAGAAGAACCAACAGAAAGAGATGCACTGAGGAATAGGAGGTGGGACTCATAACTTTATCAGAAGCATGACAGAGCACCAGGCAAATCTAGGCTGATGGTGAATGGCATGGTGAGTGGTATGGAACACTAAAAAGAGCATGCTTCTGGAGTCTAGCATCATGCACGTGTATTGACTTCCAGCGTCACCACCACTGACTGTATGGCAATGAGTGATGCATTTTATCTCACTGAATTTCTGTTTCTTCACAAGCATAATGGAAATAATTAAATATTCCTGAAAGGGCTGATGTGAGGATTAAGGAGATAATATATGTGGAAGTACAAGGCACAGATAAGACACTCAAAATTTTGTAGCTACTTTTTCCTCCTTTCTTTGGGATGGATACAAGTGTGAAGCTGACGGCCACCAGAAGACACTAGGTGTCTTGGAGGTGGGGAGGAACAAATTCAGATGATCTAAATTCTATCAGCTTAAGGGCTTGAAAACCAACTTCAAACTTGCCTAGGACGGGGACACATTCTTAGATCCAAAAGTCAAAAAGTGTTTTGGTAAAACACACAAAAAAAGAACTTTCTAGGTCATTCTGAGTAAGGGCTCTAAACATTTATAATATATACCCAGGTATTCCCAACGTCAATTTGAGTCTCTAAAGTGTGCTCTTCCCAGGTCAAATTTGTCCTCAGTCAGCAGAACACTCTCAAACTCAACTTTTGTTCTTCTTCCTTCTTCCATATTTTCTCTCCTCACATCTCTTTAGTTTATCACCTTCTAAACACATCTTTAAATGCTTCCTAGTATCACAAAACCACCACTTTTTCTTTATGGAAAACAAAAACATTCCTCTTTCCTTAAGTTTCAAGAAGAATCTCAAGAAGCAATTAAAAAGAACCAATTAGGTATGCTAACTGAAAATGTTTCAAAAGGAAATTTTAATCATTGCACAAATCAACTAGATTCAAAACCTCCATAAAACACAATAGATTAGAAAGCATCTCCTCTCTCCTCATGCTTGTCTGCATTTATGAGATTACCAATATGGAACTTTACACAGAGTAGAAACTACATATATATATATATATATATATATATATATACACATATACACACACACACGTAGTATCTTGGAGATATATATATGTATAATATGTTTGTATATATACTATATATGTAGTAGAAACTACATATATATAAACTACTTGTATACTATTATTTAACATACGTTGTATAAATATAGCAAATTAGCCAAATCTCAGGGTTCTAAGGCTTTTGGTTCATCTATTTTATATAGTCTGAGCACCTAAAGTGGTGGGACCAATCTTCACAGAAACATTACTATTATAGAGCGCAAATGCACAATCTTTTTTCCATTCCTGAACTTGGCAAATATCTTGAGCAATGTCATGGCTGACTCTTCAAATTAGCAATGTCATCTTTTGTCCATGATTAAATCACTTTGTCTTCAGTTAATTTACTGTAAGCTTTTGTTAATCAATGTATAAACTCTCATTAGTCTTCTCTATAATATCCTTACATTTATAGCAATTTCTAAGTTTGGGTAACTCTAAGGAGGCTGTTTGTGAATAATGTTTAATTGATGTTGTAAAAGAACCTTTAACCTAGTGGTACTGGAAGTGATCCTGCTAAAAGATGTGAAACACAAGGAAGATTATCTGAACTATAAATGATTGACAATCCCGAGAATTTTCATCCTCGTTTGTGAATTTGGGTGAATGTGGTTTGATTTACTCTAATACTTTATTTAACAAATTCCTTATGTGGTGCTCACTATGTGCCAGGCACTGCCCTGTATACTTTACAAATATATACCATCTATGCCAAAATTACTTTTAAAAAACATGATGTTTTTTTAAAAACATCCTTTTTAAAGGAAACTACCAGTATCCTTTCATTTGAAAGATGAGTGACAACAACAGCAAAAGCTCTCTTCAGCCGCTTTGTTGTGTCATGAACAAAACAGAAAGCAAATTAGCATTGATGGCATTGGCTCTCATTTATATTAGAATCCCCTCTCCTGGTACTCTTATGTATTCATGGCATTGTAACAATTGATGATTTTTAAATTATCCAGATTATGAAACTTGACTATCAGAATACCTAGTTGTCACCAATCCGACTTTACCCACAGGAACAAAGTGTCGTTTTCATTACATTGCCATCTCACATGGATCTTGTTTCGTGGTGAGAATCAACCTCCAAGCATTCACAAACTCCAAGTGGTTCACACCTTCTAGGGAGATTTCCTTGGAGAGCCATTTGCTCCATTTTTAAGTCCCTGCAGCTCTCATAATCTTCACGGGGGCACTGCTAGACAGAGGGAGCTGAAAAATGAGGGAGGTGGCTCCCTAAAACAAATATAAAGGCTCAACGAAATGTCTTATAATAATTCCCCACACTGCTGTGGGAGGCATTGCTTTCACATTCATCATGCTGAGATGCGAGCCCATCAACACTGCCCCTGACGGAATCTACCTACTCTGAATACCAAAGAGAGCTGAAAGGTGCCAGAGCAGAAGACGGCAACAGCATCAAGGACTCGAATGCATCTAGTTCCTACATTCTTCTGCATTCTGATTCAAGAAATGGGGGCCATCTAGAAGAAAAAGAAAATTGAGGGAATGGAGTTAAGACTTCCACAATCAAAGAGGGATGGAGGCTGATCACACTTAGAGCCTCTGCTGAAGAAGTTGAGAACGTTTCAATGCCTAAAACACGGGACAAAATGAAACTTGAATATAAAAAGAACTGAGAGGCAACACCATCCATACTGATATTTACAGATCTATTTAAAAAAAGAAAGACAGAGAGAGAGAGAGGAATTAAGTGTGAGTAACTTGCAGGGGAATGCTTTTCTCTCCTTTATTTCTTATGCTTCCTTCCTGTGAAGGAAGGATAATAGCATCTTTCCAGCCTTTCCTTGCCCCTCACTCTTGTCTGGGAGAGGAAGAGTGGTAAATGTGGAGAGGAGGAGTGGTAAATGTGGAGAGGAGTTTGGGGACTTATCCTTGTGGAATGGCCTGACCCAGTCTAGAACTGCCAAGATAGGGTATGGGGAGCAAGTCTGCCCCGTTCTAGGTTCAAAATCAACAACCTCACTAGAGTAACAGATCTAAAGCTCTTTCATTCAACCTGAACTCCAAAGCAAAGGGGCATTTTTTATCCCATATTTACTCTTTATTTTATTTCTCAGTTTGCTTGGAACCCAGGTGGGGAAGAGGGTTGCTACTTATTGGAGACCATCTTGGAGATGCCGTAGACCTTCATTTTTCAAATAAAATACGACTCAGAAAGCATTCTCCCATATATAGCCTATTTCTAGAGAGAATTAGGTCTTTGGCTTTTTCAAGGTCCCTATCCTTCAACTTCCCCGCTCTTTTTTCACCAGTGAATCTCCAGCCATCTCTTTTCCAAGCTTCTCCTACCCTCTTGCCTCTTGTCTTCCTGCCTCTATCAAAACTTGCTTCCATTTGCTTCATTCATACCTACATGTAAATGACTGATAACAGTTTATGGTGTGCCAGCTCATCAGAATCCTTCCCTTCAGATCTCTTGGGATTCTTTAACATATCAGACCCAAAGACCTCAAAATAAACCTAACGTCCTTGTACAAAATACAGTGGTCCCAGGACAACCAGAAATAATAAATGCACCTGTGAAAAGTTACAGATTTTATCTATGTGTCTTTGTGGTGGGAAGGAATCTGGGGATAATGCATTTCAAAGTGTATTTTTACCAAATAAGCAAATAATTGAGAAGGAGAGAGACTAGGTCAAAAATATAATTTTTTCTAGCCAACTTGTAGTCATTCTTTAAGACTGATTTTAAATATTGTTAAGATCTGATTCCATTTTCTCAAATATGGCAAGTTCTTCCTCATTTGTGCCCCTCACAAAGGCCACAGTGCTCTTCTTCCCCCATTTTCCATATTGTCTTGGATTGTCTGCATATCATTCTGCCCATTAGCTTATGATCTCCCCAAGGATACAGGCATTGCCTGTTTTTTTCCATAAATGTTTGGGGAGTTGAATGGCATTGTGCCAAATGGTCAGAGGTCAATGGGAAAGAGAAGGCTCACATGTCTTGAAAAAAATTAATCTTTCCTTGGGAGAACAAGAAGTATCAGAGAAGCTATTGGAGGCAAAAGAAAACAGAAAGATGGAAAGAGAAGAAAAGTTGAAGAACACAATAGAAATGACTTCAGAGGCAGATGAGAGAATGACAGCCATGTTTAGAGGTGTCAAAGGGGTTGGAATACTCACAACTGTGACAGCAGAGAGGACAATTCCCCATAGAGGCAGAATGGAGAAGAACAGTGCAACAGCAGTCATGACAGGCCCAAGGATAACAAGGAAGATGATCAGAACCCTCTGACCGGGGAGCAAACACCCACAGCCAGGGACCTTAAGAGGTCCATCTTCCACTATCTTAGAAACAGCTGTGAAAAACTGCTCACTCTCTTAAGCAGTATAGCCGAGGTCAAAGGTCTGTAGCCTTAAACTAAAGAGTTAAAACTCTAAAGAGCAATTTTAATAAGTATGAAAGAATTTGAAGACTTAACAGTATCTTCCATTTAAGAAATTGGATCTTTTGATTAATTTAAAAAAGACAAAGCTGAATAAACATCCAAAAAGTCAAATGTTAATAATTTCCACATTATTCAACCTTGAAAAAGAAAGCAGTTCCAACACATGCTACAACAACCCTGAACCTTGAGATCGTTATGCTAATTGAAATAAGCCAGTCACAAAAAGACAAATACTGTATGATTCCATTTATATGAGGTTTCTATAGTCAAATTCTGAGTAGTCAAATTCATGGAAACAGAAAGTAGAATGGCAGTTGTCACAGACTGGAGTAAGTGGAAAATGGGGGGTTGTTTGATGGTTGTACAGTTTCATTTTGCAAGATGAAAAGTTCTGGAGATTGTTTGCACAACAACATGAACATACTTAACACTACTATATTTATTAAAAAATATTTGTTATAAACCAATAATATCACAAATTATTTTCATTCAATTGGCTTCAAGACTCAGAGAAGAGAGGAAAAGAAGGAAACCTTTGCAATATAGTCCAAGTCAGATAAATATATTGGAATCAATAGAATATCTTAAATTTTCACAGAAGTAACAAATGTTTCTCTTTAAAAATAAAAGCCACAGGGCCGGCCTGGTGACGTAGTGGTTAAGTTCACAGGGTCTGTTTCGCTGGCCCGTGGTTCGCAGGTTTGGGTCCCTGGTGTGGACCTACACACTGCTTAGCAAGCCATGCTGTGGCAGCATCTCACATATAAAGTAGAGGAAGATGGGCGTGGATGCTAGCCCAGGGTCAATCTTCCTCAGCAAAAAGAGGAGGATTGACAACAGATGTTAGCTCAGGGCTAGTCTTCCTCACAAAAAAATTTAAATGAAATAAAAGCCAAAAGCTCAGACCAACAATCAATATGCTTTCAGTTTATTTCATGGTTAAATCTTTTTTTTTATCTTAAATTGAAGATCTACGTGGTTAAAGAGTAAGATACAACAGAAACCTTTTTTTTGGAACAACTATTATATTTTTTCCATATCTTTTTTTATAACAGCTTTATTGAGCTATAACTCACACACTATGAAACTTACCCCTTTAAAGTGTACAATTCAGAGGTTTTTCAGAGTTGTGCAACCATCACCACTATCTAATTCCAGAACATTTTCATCACCCCAAAAAGAAACCCCATGCCCATTAGCAGTCACTCTCAATTCCCTCCCTTCTCCAGACCCTGCCAACCACTAACTTACTTTATGTCTCTATGGATTTGCCTATCCTGGACATTTCGTGTAAGTGGAATCATACAATATGTGGCCTTTGGTGTCTGGCTTCTTTCTCTTAGCATAATATTTTCAAGGTTCATCCATGCTGTAGCATGCATCAGTACTTCATTCCTTATTATTGCCAAATACACAGTTAAATCTTGAGTTTGGTTAAAAAAAACCACAACGTAAAAACTCTCTGATTCTGGAAGTATTCAATATTTGCCCACTCACCCCAAAACTAGATAAGTTTTGTATTCTTGTACATTTCTCTTTTGTGCTTACATTACTTTTCTCTTTTGGCCTTTCAAAAGTGCCTGAAACCTATTTCCTTATACCTATGTTATAATGAGGAAAAAAAACATTTGTTTGATTGGAAATTTTTAGGGGTGAGCAGAAAAATTTGCATTCCTGCTGACAGTTTCTATACCAAGTTTGGTCCAGTGGGATTAGAAATCTCTGAGATATTAAATCTCAGAAGGAAGAATTTGTAATGGAAAAGCTGAAAGAACTTAATTATAGCCAGTAGCACCACTTGAATACTTTAAGCATACTCAAATGTGCTGTTATCATAAGATCTTAAAAAAAAATTTAAAAACCACAGAAATAAAGGCATGGCGGTTATAGATCAGACATTATAGACATCACCGAAGAAGCAGTTTCTCCTCTGGGTCATTTGGGTTGGTCAGTCTGACCACGGAGGAGCATCTGAGTGCTATTCAGGGAGCAGACAGAGAGGATACACTTGTTTAGACTCCTGGGATCATTAAACCTGAAAACGACTCCTCTCGGGTATCTCACTCAGGACACCTGTCCTGTGTGTATTTGTCTCTACACTGGAGCATCAACTGAGTTTCTGTTCTTTTAAGGTAGAAGACACACATTGAAAGTTCTTTGTGTTTATTTGCCCCTGGAATAAATCATTCTATAATGTCATCTTCGTCATTTCTTGCTTTTCCTCTCTTTCATCAGCAATGCCTTTCCCAGTCTCCCAGTCTCCCACTCTCAATGGCCCCTCTGAGTTGAGCAATGTGATGATCTACCCACAGAAAAACACACACAAGAACATTCTGGGACTTCTCACTTCCCTACATGGGCCTCAGCTGAACGCAGGCCGCCGCAGGAAAGATCCATCCCCAACTTGTGTGTACCCATAGTGCTGGGAAAGTTCCTGTACCTGGCAAGAAGAAAACAGTCTTTCAGTCCAATAATCCCTATGTAAAAATAAATAGACAAGTCCTCTTTTCTGAGAGGTCTGGTCATTGTCTTGGCCGATCTAATTTCTAGAATCCAGTCCCTGATCTATCTTAATCACCTTTCCTGCAAGTTCTTTCTCAGCTTGATTGACTTCATGACTATTGTAGCTTTACTTTTCTATATAAGACCACAGACTTCTGAAGTCAGCTTTGATTTCCTGGCTCCCAAACAAATGGTGTGATTCCACTCCTTGATTGCCATCAATCTATGACTCCTAATATGCCTTACTATGTTCCAAACCTTAGTCCAAACTCTCAACAGCTGTTAGAACTTAATTTTCTGGGACTCGAACCCCCCACCCACACACACCCAAATCTCTCCCATTCCTGATTCCCTGCCTGACCCAGCCCTTTCTCCCTCATCCACTCCATGGAGCAACATATCCTTTCTTGGATTTACTGGAATTTGGGGGGCTGAGATTACAGATAAATATTCCATGCTCTTAGTTTCAATTCAGAACTCCAAAGTTGTAAAAGTCACATGATGAAGTCCAGATTAAAGTATTTTCTTCATCATTCAGATGAATTGCCACAGTCAGCTGGTGTGAAATGATGAACGTTGTAACCAGGAGCAGACTCCGGGCCATTTCTTGCTTGTCTGGGAAATCTTTTTGACGGAACAACTTCAGATCACTTTGTTCCTTGAGGCATCTCTCCTGCACCTATTAGCCCATAAAGAACATCACCGATAGAAATACCTACCTAGAAAACAACTGGAAAATAGAGGAAAGTTTATAAAAGACAGCCTCTGTCATGGAGGTCAAATAACCTAGAGTCTACCTAAAAAAAAAACTTCAAGCCACTGTCTTCTTAATGTATATCATTTATTCCTACATATTCATTTTTCTTACTATGAGATAGTAAGAACCTACCATGTGCCTACCATAGTCTAGGCACTAGGATGCAACTAGACAGGAGCCCTGCCCTCAAGGAGCCAATCCTCTCACAGCTGTTTGATTTGACCAGTTCTTCTTATTCTTCACCTTTTTTTATTGGCCGTGTCAGGAGCAGCTGTGACATCAATCCACGCTTGTAGCTACTCAGCACTCATCTCTTCATTTATATACAGCCTCTCCTCATATCAACACTTCTAGGTTAAGTTTCTTTTTTTACTCTTAATACACTTTTCCAAAATAAATTGCTCATTTTGAGGCAGTCTCAGCATCATGAAAGACACTTTAGTGGCCCTCCTTAAAGCTGTCAATATGTGCCCAGCTAGCCAAAGGTGGCCTGTTGATGTTGAACCACATCTACAACTCTGAATTTAAATGATGTAATAGGGTTTCAGATAGGTCTGTAAGGTCATCTTTCACTGGAGGGCATTAGTTGGCCTTTAAACCAAATCAAACCAAGCCAAACAAACCACCACCACAACAAAAACACTTTGTGAACAGCAAATACAGTAACTCTTACTTATATACTCTTCAGATTCTCTGAATCAAATCTCATACAGGAAACCTTTCCTGAGCCTTTGAGCTTTCTTACCTTTCCCCACTCTTACCTCCCCCCAACCTCACCAGTTACAGAAATACACTCATCTTAGTACCAACCTAGAGAGTCCTACAATGGTAAGTGTGCTGAAAAATACACGCATTTTTAAAATACAATGTATTTTTAAATCAAAATGTGAGATTATTTTAATTGCCTACTGTAAGGATTTTGTGTGATGTGGTTCTGTCTCTAATACAAAATATTTTACAAAAATTAAAATTTCTAAGGAATAATTCTTGAAGAGAGAGAAGAGAGACTTCCTTCTAGTGCTTTCTGGGTTCCTTGGCAATAGCACATTCAAATCAGATTTCCAGATCATTTTCAGTGATAAACTTCACAGATGCACTCTTTGGGTATAATACAAAGAATAAAATATCAGTACATAGTTCTGCACTGTTCCATGTAGATCAAAACAACACTTCCCACACCTCATGATTCCCATGAAGCTGGAATTCACCTCTCTCTGGGTTAATGTCTTTCTTTTTTTCCTACAGTGAAGACATGCTCCCAGTGAGATGACCCAGACAGAGGTTCAAGGCCTTAGTACTTTGTGCCTCAGGCCTTTCACTAAGAAAATTGAGTGTGAGAACTTTATTTCCAATAGTTCCTGCCTATTGTGACATCTCTCCTGGGTCTCTTCACCCCTAAATTCTTCATTTCTTCTCAGAATTTAGCTGAAAAGCACTTTCCACCTGCCTGTTTATCTCAATGTCTGTCTTTCATGGCTAGTATTTATTGCTTATCACTGTAAGTCTTTATTGAATATAATCTGTTTGGGGATGTAGTTGGCATGAAAGATGTTCCACCAAATGAAGTTGTAAAGTATTATACATAAATACTTAATTCCTGGATTTATTTATTATCATCATTACTTATTTACCATGATAGGCACACAGGACACCTTTGAAAGAAATAAATCTGATCGCTTGCTGTCCCAAATTTTATCAGAATATCTCCCAAATTGTATCAAAATATCTTGTAAGATATAAATTAATGGCAATATATTATATTTATTAATATTCTTCACGTGACTAACACACATTATAGTCTGCAAAAACTTGTACACATATAACATCTCATTTAATCTTCCCAGCTATCCAATGCTAAACAAGTTTTAGTCTCCGTGGGACAGGTCAGGAAAGCAAGGCTCTGAAAATCTGAGTGATATTCCAAAGGTCACATGAATAATGAGTTGCAGGACTGAACTCAAACCCATGTCTTCTACTTCAGGTCCTAAGCATTTCTCCATCCCACAGCTGCCTACAGGATCAGCAGGATGAAAGGAAATCAGCAAGGGTCAGGTGAGAAACAAAATGGGTGACATTGTCTCCTTTGTGAAGCTTTCATAGGATGTATGGTTTGGTGTGGATTTATGTTTCATATTCAGCTAAATTTACTCAACTTTGTATTTAATTCAGGGTCATTAGAGCCTAAGTTTAAATTTGGCATCTCCATACTGAAATTTTATTTGCAACAGTAGGCATGCTGGAAAGTGTCGTTGCAATTAGCCCTAATTAGTACACTAATTAGTATAACTAGTGAATCCTTTTTTCTATGTGCCCAATAAATGCTGGAGATACTTGGGCTACAATTATGTCATTAAGTGAAAAGAGCCCCTGATGTGTAGGACTGGGTTCCTGATCATAGTGGGGTGCACAGCAAAGAGGACATAGGTCCATGTGGAATACAGAAATGGTGATATCAGTTCATATGAGTGGATAAGCACACTTGAAAGTCTGATGGGCCTTGGAATTACAATCAATTTCATTCATTCCATCACCGGGCATCCTCATTCCATCAATGGTAGAATCAGAGAAACAGAGGCAAAAACTCTATGCAGTAAGACTTTCCATGGCTAAGAAGGTATATCAATTTTAGAGACTCCTTAGAAGCATTGTGTTGAGATGGTAAATTCATACCTCTTGCAACTCCTTTTGTGTGTCTGTTGTGTGTATACCTCTCTTTGTTCAGGAGAGTCTTTAACATGGCAAATTACTTCTCCATCCATATTTTGGAAGTATTCCAGATTTTACCATCCTTCTCAGGAAAATTCCTCTCTCTCATTCAGGGATTCCTACATTAACACCAGTCTCACACCCTTACTTATTCCCTGAAGGGAGTAGGAATGTGAGTCCCAAATTCCCATGGGAAATGAACCTGAAGCTAGAATTTCAGAATAATGCTTGCTCTTGACACTGTGAGCTATGAAAACAATCTTTGCTTATATAATACTCTTCAATCTAATTGACATTACAATGAAACTCCAGTTCTGGAATCCCTTCCTAAAGGAGCAATTCACTGCAAACCCAAAGGCTGCAGACATGCTACTCCACAAAAGGAATAAATTAACTATTGAATCTTACTCTGGCGGTCAATGCAGCACATTAAGTCCCTAAAAAATACACTGCCTGGGAAACTTGATTCAGTTCATAATAAAATAAATTAAATTGTCACCTTGAACTGAAAAATAATTACTCTTCAATTAAGTATAGCAGACCAGATGCATCCATTTTGGACAAGAAAAACAAAGAAAAAGGAGTAAGTAGAAAATGTAATTTCTCAGTTTACCTAAACACCATCAGAAAGAAAAGAAATAAAGAAATGGAAAATAAGGAATGTAATAAATCATGTATATGAGCAAACAATGTAAATGTTTTCCGTGGTTTCTATTCACATCATTGATTTCAGTTCTGTAATCAAAGAGAAGTTAAGAAACACATAAGTTCAAAATAGAGTGCCAAAATTATTAACTTATTCTTGATGTTAAATGGGTAAAAATTAAGCTATTGTGGTGAGGCCATGTGATATATTAATCCACAAATCATTAATGGAGTTAGTAGTAATTTAACTTACCAAATGTATTTATAACCCAAAAGGAATGAATTATAATAATAATCAGGATTTGCAGGAGTTTACAACAAAGGTTATTTAGACAAGCTTAATAAAATGGAAAAATAAGAATTCAAGATTATAGTTAGCAGACAAGTTAAGCTAATTGTGAAGACTATCACCTTATTATGAATAATCAACAAATTTGACTCTGAGTCTCCATTAAACCACAAAAGAAGGGAAACATGATAAGATATTTCTTGTTCATTATCTCAAAGAGGAAACATCAATGTCTTTGAGGTTACAATGTATTGGGGCACTAAATCTTTAAATAATGTTCCCAAGTAGAATCTTGTACAGAGGTTCTTGAGTCAAGTAAGGGACCAAAGTCCTCAACAACAACAAAACAGAAGTGCTGTTGTTGTTATTGTCTGTTTGTAATTGCAGAAGTGTTCTTTTCCAGATAGCTTTTATTTACATTAAATCTCAAAACTCATGGCTATTACATAAACGTCAATTTATTAAAGGCAATTTAGTAGGAACTATCACAACATAGCACATGTATGAGCTTTCTGGTGGCCTAACTTGGTCTAAGAATAGGAAAAGCATGTTCCTGAAACTGCCTTCTTTAACTATTATGTCTCTTCAGTCAAGTTAGCATAACAATCAAAAAGATAATTATTGGAGTTTATAATGCCCCAAAACAAGTTGGGGTGATGAGATTCCATGTTGTTTACTGAAAGCACAAACAAGTAACTTTCAGATTTCTTAATAAAATTACAACTATTGTAAACCAGCCATCACTTGGGATCCCTCTGTCCCTCAAGGTTAAGTCAAGTTGGCTCCCTGATTTCACTTCTATGTGAGTCCAGAACCCTCCACACATTTTCTGCATATTTCTGATCTGACTGTTTTTTCCATTTCTATCTGCACCTGCCCTCTCAGTTTGACACTGCAGTATTTTCTGTGGGAAAGCCAATCACATTCATGAATAGTGTGAGTTTAGTAAGTTGGCTCCATGAAGAATAACAAAAAGAGAGGGCCAGCCCAGTGGTGTAGTGGTTAAGTTCAGCATGCTCCACTTTGGCAGCCCAGGTTCGCAGGTTTGGATCCTGGGTGTGGACCTACACCACTCATCAAACCATGCTGTGGCAGGGACGCACATAGAAAATAGAGGAAGATTGGCACAGATGTTATCTCATGGCCACTCTTCCTCAGGGCCAATCTTCCTCACCAATAAAAATAATAATAATGACAGAAATAGAGAACATCACTCCACAGAGCATTCTCCAGCCCACTGGCCTGCCTCCTGCCCCTCAGACACTCAGAGAACCACAATCCTGGCAAAGGCCCATGTCTGCCATGGTCTACATCCACTGCTGGGACAGAGAGCAGCCCTACAATTTCAGTCTGAAATTCTGGGTAATAACATTCTGCTCTCATTCCAACTTGTCCTCCCTGAGGAGTGGGTGAGAAGAGCTGTTTACTTATTTATGGCTGAGACATCTCCCCTAGGCCCAATCCCACAAGCTGTCTTACTTCTTTCTGGGAAAGAGGATAACATGTTTCCTGAGCCTCTCCCGCACGGACCCAGAAGAGCTCATCATCCTTGCTACTGATTTCCAGATATTAATTTCCTGGAGCCTCCTGAGAGGTGTGGCCTACAACAAAATGGCTACTTAAACCACATATGAACCTAACAATTGAATTTTTTCATCTCATGTAGTCCTAGGCACTTTCAATTTTTTCCTTAATCTACCCACACACATACTGAGGTCATCTGAGGTACAAGAGGTAAATAATTGCCTATGTATTTATACATGTCCTATTTGAGATCAACCCCTCACAAGAAAAGCGCAAAAGTGGAAATAATCTCTGTTCAAAGGCCTGGGCTTGTTTGGGGCCATCTTCTCACCAGTAGTGAGGGGAATTTGCTCTTCTCTTTCTCCCTACTCCTTCTTATACAGTTAGCTTGGGGGTTGGGGTGGGGGAGTGGAACCTAAATCATTCCTCTATCAACTCCAACTCTTAAAATCTGAGCTGGTACTTTGGTCTGTCACTCTTGTTCAGTCTTGTTCCCTCAGATTAACCAATTTCACCTCCATCTTCTCCTCTTCCCAGATCACTTTCATCATATGTGAAAATTGGAAAGAGTGAAATAGCACTTAATAAGACCTTACCTCTCTCAATCTGTGCTTCTCCGGTGACGTTTACCTATAAAGGGCTTCCTCCACAACTTGCACCAACCATATGTGATTTTCCAGGCCACACTCCATGGCACTTTGTCTAATGGTTCATTATAGGAGACTCTCAAATAGTGACACGTATGCAGAGGACGTTTCTTCTCTATTTTGTTGTGTAGTCAGGAGCTTAACATACAAGTCCCAGCAACTACCATGTGGCCAAATGCCAAGTGCTGTCAGGCATTCTGCCAGATATGGAAGCATCAGTGACTTTGAGGCGATGTGTCTTAGTTAGTTTGGGCTACTATAGCAAATATACCATACACCAGGCAGCTTAAACCACAAACAGTTATTTCTCACAGTTCTTGAGGCTGAGAAGTCCAGGATCAAGGTGCTGACAGATTCAGTGTCTAGTGAGGACCTGCTTCCTGGCTTGCAGATAGCCATCTTCTCATTGTATCTTCACATGGTGGAGAGTAGAGAAGGAAAAAAGAAGCTCTTATGTCTCTTCTTAGAAGGGCATGAATCCTATTCATGAGGGCTCCACTTTCATGACCTAATTACCCCCCAAAGGTCCTGCCTCCAAATACCATCACACTGAGGATTAAGATTCAACATATAAATTTTAGGAGAGGACACCAACACTCAATCCATAGTACCAGGTATGATTCTTAATCCAAACTCTGAAAATTTTCTTTTAGGTGTCTTTATTTGTCTCTGAAGCCTGCCAGCCCTATTAGACTTCAATGCCTCATATCCCAGTGGTTCTCAAACTTTAGTGTACATGACAATCCCCTAGAAGGCTTATTAAAATACAGATTACTAGGACCCACCACCAGAGTTTCTGATTGGTCAGGGTGGAGTCTGAAAGTTTGCATTTCTAACAAACTCCCAGATGATTCTGATGCTTCTGGTCTGGGGACCAGACTTTGAGATCATTGGCTTATTCTAATGGCAACTCAAACAGTAATGCCACTTTTCACTTTCACTAAACACCAATGCAGTTTTCCACACAAACATCTCTACATGCAGCTGAGATACCAGCTTGAAGATGATATTGTGAGGATAGGTGCTATCCTGCAAGATTTGGTAGATTCCTTAACCCAAGGTCTGTTACATGGTGTTGTGTCCCCAATAAAGAGAATACATAGGTCCAGGTATCAAGTAGTAGAAAGTAGGAGTAGCCCCACCCGCCATCACTTCACTCACTTGAAGAATTTGTGCTTCCCGTCTCCGTGTTTATGGCCCTTGAGTCTTTACGTCTTGATTGCAAGATGGAGAGCGTGCCTACCCAAAGGACACAGTAAAACTCCAACTAAACTCAAAACAACGGCTGCCACTAGTCACACGGGGCTCCTCATGCCAGTAGTCCAGCAGGGACAAAAAGGAGCTATGGTAAGGGGCCGGCCTGGTGGCATAGCAGTTAAGTTCACATGCTCCACTTGGGCAGCCTGGGGTTGGCAGGTTCGGATCCCGGGCACAGACATATGCATGCTTATCAAGCCATGCAGTCGTGGTGTCCCATATAAAGTAGCGGAAGATG
Source organism: Tapirus indicus (assembly GCA_031878705.1). NCBI lineage: Eukaryota > Metazoa > Chordata > Mammalia > Perissodactyla > Tapiridae > Tapirus > Tapirus indicus. Next base: position 28,359,632 of record CM062930.1, on the reverse strand, counting down.
GGCACAGATGTTAGCCCAGGGCCAATCTTCCTCAGCAAAAACGAGGAGAATTGGCAACAGATGTTAGCTAAGTGCTAATCTTCCTCACAAAATAAAAGGAGCTACCCTAACATCCAGAAAAATCAACCCCGATTATCATGAGAAAGAACTACTATCTAATAACGAGGACATATGTGATTATGTCTGGCATGTCTGCTGGGGCATCTCTTGGCACATCTGTGGCCATTTGTGACTATAAATAGGCAAGTACAGCAACCCTAGTTTCAAAAAAACATGGTAACCATAGACTCAGGACCCTCTGGGATGAAGCCTACATCAACAAAAGGCAAGTCACCTAGACCAGCCCGAAGTTCTAACTGAGGGTGAGGGGAATCAGATGGGTGGTAGAGGAGGGATATGAAGAGGATCAATTAGTACAATGGTCCCAATTGCAGTAATGGGGTCTGTAGTTCATCCCACCAACCCTCCTCTTTTATTTCTCCTGGAATCTTGGAGAAGTAATGGGATCCATATGGTTGGAGAGAAATTTAATGTGAGAAGCAAGTGGACCTATGCAGTACAAGGGGTAGACCAGGAGGAATGCTGTTTTGATGCCCCACCCAGATCCTCTTAACCAGACCAGGGCACTCATCTCCCAGCTGCTGTGAGTATTGACTGCCAAGGGTTCACAGTTACCCCACCCGCTTCTCTAAAGAGTGCCCTCTGCTAATAGGAACTGCCTCACCAGGGAAGGTCTGCATCCTACCTACCCTCCACCCCTATACAGCCCACAACCTATGACTGGCTGTATACAGGGTACTAAATACTACCGTCCTTGTCTCAAAGGGGGACAACTCCATAGCCCACCCGCTGTGGGTCAGACCAAGGCTAGATTTCTACTGGAGACCATGCCAGTGCTCAGCTCTTTCCTCTTCCCCATCCTGCTTCCCTCTCAACCTCATGGATTTTTCTGAAAAACACTTCCTCAATAAATCATGTGCCGTCATTACAACTACCCTATTGAAGGCTCTTCTCCTAAGGAGCCAGAACTAAGATAATCTCAAGCTTTATCATTTATAAGAATCAATAGGAGAGTTTATTTTAAATGCATGTTCTTTGGCCCTACCTCCAGAGAAATCAATTTAATAGGTGTATGGTGCACCCAGGGTTCAGCGTTTTTAAAAAGAACTGAATATGGATTCAATACAGTAGCCTACTGACCACTGTTTGAGATGCACTTGACTGGACCTTCAGCACACAATGTCCACAGAGCAAAGCCAGAAAGATCACTGACACAGCAATATTCTCAATCACTATATCTGAGAACAAGTTTCTCTGCAGTTACTCTCAGAGTTTTCATATTCCACCACATAACAAGCCTCAACTTTGTGATATGGTTTTCACTCTACTCATGTTTACAACTTCAAAATGTTAATAAAACATAAGTGCAAAAGTCAAAATAAAGTAGAACAGGTGGCATGTGAGTAATGGACTGCGCATTCTTAATTTAAATCATATATATTTATTCACTCACTCAGTAACTGAATACTAACCAAATGAATTTGTAATATATTCCTGTCTAGTTTTATTAGGATTTGTGCTGTATGTGTAATGTGAAAACAAAGAAAATATATTGTTACATCAACTTATATTACTCATGCATATAAAGTTCTCTGTATCTGCCCACACGGTTGAGAAGATGCATTAGGAAGTTGATTATAGTAACAAGAAAAGGTTCTTTGAGTCAAATCAAAACAATAAATGGGCCAGAGAAAAATTGTAAAATATTTGTTTTACACTTTCCTCCAGTGACACACAAAACATTATCTTCTTCTCTAAGCGATTATAAACATTTCCACTCTGTCATATGGAATCAAGTGGAGATTTGTTTAAAATCATTTATATCTGGAAAGTTACACAAGCCTCCTTGTACTTCAGAGAAAGTATATTTTTGATCACTTCAATTGTTAAAAGCTCACAGTTCTTATTTGTAGTTATACTCAGACAAATGAAAATATAGAAGCTGTTTTAACCAACCTCTAATTAACTAATTTGATCAGATCCACAACACTTTCTATTCTCTCTGTAAAATATACGCAGTTGCCAACAATATGCAGAACACTTTTGAATGTTAGGCTACTCTCCACTATACCCATCCATTTCCCCTCCTCCAGGTGGGTAGTGCAATCCATCAAGAGTCAATAGTGTTCATTTACAAACTAGTTATTATTATATTATCTAATTTTGCTAAATATTATCTAAACTGATGAAATATGAGTTCTAAAACAAGTAAACATTTTTTTAAACTAAGATGAATACTTTGAAGAGACTTGATAATGTAGACTTGTTTTTAAATTGCTCTCAAAAGAATTTTACAAGATCCAACATCCATCTATGATAAAAACTCTCAATAAAGTGGGTATAGAAGGAAAGTACCTCAACATAATAATGGCCATATATGACAAAGTGACAGCCAATATCATGCTCAACAGGGAAAAGCTGAAAGCCATCCCTCTGAGAACAGGAACAAGACAAGGGTGCCCACTCTCACCACTCTTATTCAACATAGTACTGGAGGTTTTGGCCAGAGCAATTGGCAAGAAAAAAGAATAAAAATTATCCAAACAGGCAATGAAGAAGTGAAACTCTCGCTGTTTGCAGACAACATGATTTCATATATAGAAAACCGTGAAGAATCCATCAGAAAACTATTAGAAATAATCAACAACTATAGCAAAGTTGCAGAGTACAAAACCAACTTGCAAAAATCATTTGCATTTCTATACTCTAATAATGAACTAACAGAAAGAGAACTCAAGAATACAATCCCATTAACAATCGCAACAAAAACAATAAAATATCTAGGAATAAACTTAATCAAGAAGGTGAAAGACCTATACAATGAAAACTATATGACATTATTGAAAGAAATCGACGATGACATAAAGAAATGGAAAGATATTCCATGCTCCTGGATTGGAAGAATAAATATAGTTAAAATGTCCATACTACCTAAAGCAATCTACAGATTCACTGCAATCCCAATCAGAATCCCAGTGACATTCTTCACAGAAATAGAACAAAGAATACTAAAATTCATATGGGGCAACAAAAGACCCCGAATAGCTAAAGCAACCCTGAGAAAAAAGAACAAAGCTGGAGGCATCACAATCCCTGACTTCAAAATATACTACAAAGCTATAGTAATCAAAACAATATGGTACAAAAACAGACACACAGATCAATGGAACAGAATTGAAAGCCCAGAAATAAAACCACACATCTATGAACAACTAATCTTCGACAAAGGAGGTAAGAACATTCAATGGAGAAAGGAAAGTCTCTTCAATAAATGGTGCTGGGAAAACTGGACAGCCACATGCAAAAGAATGAAAGTAGACTATTTCCTTTCACCATGCACAAAAATTTACTCAAAATGGATCAAAGACTTGAAGGTAAGACCTGAAACCATCAAACTCCCAAAAGAAAATAGAGGCAGTACACTCTTTGACATTGGTCTTAGAAGGATCTTTTTGAATACCATGTCTACTCAGCCAAGAGAAACAAAAGAAACAATAAACAAGTGGGACTTCATCAGACTAAAGAGGTTCTGCACGGCAAAGGAAACCAGGAACAAAACAAAAAGACAACCCACCAACTGGGAGAAAATATTTGCAAATCATATATCTGACAAAGGGTTAATCTCCAAAATATATAAAGAACTCACACAACTCAACAACAAACAATCCAATCACAAAAAGGGCAGAGGATAAGAACAGACATTTTTCCAAACAAGATATACAGATGGCCAATAGACACGTGCAAAGATCACTAATCATCATCACTAATCATCAGGAAAATGCAAATCAAAACTACACTAAGATATCACTTTATACCCGTTAGAACGGCTACGATCACCAAGAGGAAACATAACAAATGTTGGAGAGGATGTGGAGAAAAGGGAACTTTCATGCACTGCTGGTGGGAATGCAAACTGGTGCAGCCACTGTGGAAAACAGTATGGAGATTTCCCAAAAAATTAAAAACAGGAAGACCATATGACCCAGCTATCCCACTACTGGGTATTTATCCAAAGAACTTTAAATCAACTATTGAAAGAGACTTATGTACCCCTATGTTCATTGCAGCATTATTCACAATAGCCAAGAAGTGGAAGCAACCCAAGTGCCCATTGACTGATGACTGGATAAAGAAGGCGTGGTATATGTGTGTGTGTGTGTGTGTGTGTGTGTGTGTGTGTGTGCACAATGGAATACTACTCATCCATTAAAAAAGACAAAATTGTCCCATTTGCAACAACATGGATGGATCTTGAGGGTATTATATTAAGTGAGATAAGCTAGACAGAGAAAGACAAACACCATATGATTTCACTCACATGTGTGGAAGATAAACTGACAGATGGACAAAGAGAACAGATTAGTGGTTACCAGAGGGAGAGGGGGTGGAGGGGGCATAAGGGGTAAAGGGGCACATTTGTATGGTGACTGACAAATAATAATGTACAGCTGAAATTTCACAATGTTATAAACTATTTTGATCTCAATAAAATTTTTTTTAAAATTGTTCTCAAATTATCGAGAATATAAAACAAAGATAAAAATAGTAAAACAAAGAGAATTTTGTACTGTCTCAAATTGTTTTACAGAAGTCGACCTATTTGCTTCACTTTAAAGAATCCCAAACTGCAAATCATCAAGGATTCAAAATAGGTGTGATGTATGCAAGAAATGCCAGGCCTTCTAATCAGATCCATACACAAGACAGATCTTGGCCTCCGTCATACTGGATAATGAAATCACATGTATGCAGATGTATGTATGGAGTTTAATATATTTTTAATAATTTCTTGCTTGAAGTGACTTTTTAAAATTAACTGACAAATTACCAGTCCCAATCATATCCCCATTAAAAATGTCTACCACAACAGCTGGTCCTGGTGATAGGAACAGGAAAGATAAGAAATCACAGGACTTTTAAAATCTTTCCATAAAAAAAGAAGACAAGTCAAAATAAAAAAATGTATTCATGGCAGTTCTGTTAAGGTAAACTATTGAACTACAGAGGGAAAAGGATAAACTGAGCTAACTAGAAATGGATTCAGTGAAAAAGTTAACCTTTTCAGATGAATTAAGGTACATGAGTAAGGGATTGTTTCCTTTTAAAATGCAAACACGCTGTTTAGAAGCCAAAGGTTGTGAGGAAAAACATACATATCTCCTTGCTAAGAAAGGCAAGTACACACGTCATTCAGACCTGTTCGTCTGTAGCTTAGAGATCATTCAGATGAGAACAAACCATACAATTAGAGATTGGTCAAATAACCTTTCTATCTCATGAGAATTTGATGTTACTTCAAAGAACAGCGCTGTTTGCACATTTGCATGGCCCATGGCACTTAGACAAATGGTTGTTGGTTCAGTTCAAGGAGGAAAGAAGAGGAAGTCGGAGAAGCTACCATGTCTCCAGCACTATTGGAGCTTCATGTATGTCAAGGGTATATAATTCACATTCTTCCCAGCTGAGAAAAGTGAGGCCAGGTGAGATTACCCCCCCCCCAACCGTATAATTAGAAAAGGCCTGTTCCAGGCTAAGAGTTCAGGGATTAGAACTCAACATCCTGTGCTTTTTTCCATATGCACCCACACTGATCCATTGACTTTCAACCCTTTTCCACCCAATTCTTCCTAAAGAGAGAGGAGAAACTTTGATTAAATATCTGGATTCAGACTGTGCTTCTATCATAATGTGACACTGAGCAAATCACTCAAATTTCCTAAGCCTATTCAGTTTTCGTTTTGTAAAACAAAATAATTAAGCATAAAAAAGGGCAAAGAAAAAGGCACTAGGACTATATACTCGATACGCAATTTTTTTGTATTTGCCTTAGATCCTTTTTAATTCAGTAGGTAAACATTACACAGAGTTGAAGCCCCCTTCTCTCTCTGGAGATAACCACTTTCCTGAAGTTGAAACGTATCACTCTCCTCCATTATTTTATATCATATATATAATGTTTTACGATGGTTTTATATATAATAGTACTATAGATAGTACTCTTCTGTGTGTTTTAAACTTTGCATACATGGTATCATGCTGTGCTTATCATTTTGTGATGTTTTTATTCGATATTATATTTTCAAGATTTATCCATGTTAATATATACATGTATTAATGTATGTGGTTTATTTCAACAGTATTCCATTGTATTACAATTTATTTATCCATACATTTGTTAGCAGATGTTTAAATAATTTGCAAATTATAGCTGTTAAAAACAATGCTGCAACAAACAACCTTGCACACACATTCAAACATTTTTTTAATACAGAATCCTAAGCTTCATCTCAGTCTTTCTCAATCATGATCTCCAGTATGTTTAAGAAGTCTCCCACCCCCCCATTCTGAGTGATTCTTATCCTCAAGGAAGTTCTGGGGAGAACACTCTAGACTAATAGTATACACCTAGAAGTAAAATTGCTGAGTTGCAGTAATTCTCATCTTCCACTTTACAAATGTTGCCAAATTATTCTCCAAAGTAGAAGTTACAATTTACATGCCCACAAACAGGATGTTATTCTAATTTCGCCACAACCTTGTCAACATTTGACATTGTCACAGTTTAGGTCTTTGCCACTCTGGTGGATGTGAAATAATATTCCATTGTTTTAACTTGCAGTTTGCTTTCTGTTCACCTATAAATTTGAGCAGCTTTTTGCTCACAAATAGTTGGCCATTTGAATTTCCTCCTCTGTGAATTGTTTGCCTTTTTTAGTGAGTTGTTTTTCTCTTATTGATTTGTAGGAATATACAGTCACACACCACATAGCAATGTTTTGGTCAATGACAGACCGTGTGTATGATGGTTGTCCCAAAAGATTAGTACCATTTAGCCTACGTGTATGTAGGCTATACCATCCAGGTTTGTGTAAGTACACTCTATGGTGTTTGCACAATGACAAAATTGCCTAATGATGCATTTCTCAGAATGTATCCCATCGTTAAGCAACGCAGGACTATATATCTATTCTGGATACTAAAAATTTGAATATTACAAAGTTTAATGAAACAAAATTGGAAATCTTTTGCCCACCCATCCAACTCCTGAATTTTTCTTCTGCAAATCAATCATTTCGTATGCTTTTAGTAGTTTTTCCTAATATTTATCTCCATATTTCCAAATAATATGATTATATATTTTTTGATTTATAAATTCTAGATATTATTTTTATTGACTTCCTATATGGAAGGTAAGGGTTTAGCATTCTTACACCATTACCTCATCCTCCCAATGAATCATAACTTTGTTTCTTATTAAAATATTATAACAGAATGTTATGATTATATAAATATTCACCACTGCTGAGATCATTACTATTATCACTATATTTCCTTTTTTTGCATAACTTTTGTTTCTCCTGGAGTTAGTAATTGCCTCATTTCTTCATATGCTTTCTTTTCACTAATCCTCACTAGACTTTCCAATCTCTTTCAGTACTATTTTCCACAAAAATATGTCAAGTTCTCTTCCTTTTCCTTCTAAACTTCTTTGTTCACCTGGTCAAATTTGGACTGGCTATTCTCTGGACTGGATGCTTAGCTCTTGGTCTAGGACCTCCTCTCTTCACCCTGGGAATTGCGTTTGCCTGTATGAGATATTCTGTTTCCTAGATTTTATCTTCTTCTTTCTTGGTTTACTCCATTATCTCAGCAGAGCACATCCTCCAGTACCTTCCTAAGACATATGATATTTTTGGACACCTTACAAGTCTTAAAATATGTTTATTCCATTAGCAAAATTAATATATACTATATATCAAGCTGTAGCTTGGCATACAGTTCCAAGGTGAAAATTATTTTCCCTCATAATTTTGACAGTTTTTCCTCATTGTCACCTGGCTTCCAGTGTTGTTGCTGAAGAGTTTAATGTAGTTCTCATTCACAGTCCTCCATATTTAACCATTTTTTTCCTCTCTAGGAGCTTTAGATTCTTTCCTTTATCTCCAGTGTTCTGAAATTTCACAGTAATGTTTGTGCCTTTGTTTGATCTTTTGTTTGTTCACAATGCTGATCACTGAGGATGGTGGGATCCTTTAAACCTGGAAATTCAAATTCTTTAATTCTGGAAAATCATTCTGTGTTATTTGTTTAATAATTCCTTCTTTCCATTTTCTCAGTGCTTTCTCTCTCTCTCATGGAATTTCTGTTCATTTTATGTTGGAACTCTTGGATTTATCTCTTAATTTTCTTATTCTTTTTATTTCTATTTTCTATCTCTGTTTTAGTTTTATTTCCTGGGGGACATTTTCTAAATATTATTTTCCAAATATTTAAATATATTTTTCCTTTTATACATAAAAATAAACATATTAATTTTCAAGAGCTCTTTCTTCTTCCTTGTTCCTTTATAGCATCCTGTTCTTGTTTTATGAATACAATATCTTCTCATCTTTCTGGTAGTAGAATACTTTCTTATGCATCCTGCATTGTATCTGTTCCTTCCAAATTGTTGTGTCTTCATGTTTGTTTTTGTCTATTTCTCTAATGTTAGAGGCTTTCCTCAAATGTATAATGAGGCTTGATTGTATATTCATATTTAAGAGTGACTTACTAAAAGGCTGATTGAAAGCTTGGTGCAAGTGGTTAAGGCTCATTGACTATAAGTTTACATTGTAGAGTAATTTTATTTAAGAGAACCACAAACATCAATGTCTGTAAGTACTTTTTTTGTTACTGTTTAGTTTGTCCAGAGGTATAAAAGCCTGGCTTCCAATGGGCTAGATACCAACCATGGGGATTGGGATGGAATGTCTCTCACTTCAACCAGTAGCATTTAACTACCCTGCTTCCAACAAGGAGCTTCAACATGACCCTTTGTTGTGCCAGAGACTGAATCCAGTCTGGAACAATTTCCCTGGAGAATAAACCTCATGTCTCCTCAGGGGCTGGGGAATGGTCATTGGGCAATATGGGATGAGACTGGGAACCAAGGATACAAGTGCTCCCTATACTGGCTCTGAACCAAGTCTATGTTTTCAGCTCCATTCCCTCACTCCTCCTAGTTCCAAGTGCCTCTCCTTCCTAAGCTCTTCTAGGATTCTGTGAAGGGAATCAGCCTATTTCTTTGTAGCAGCTTTGTCTCTAGGCACTTAGGTTCCAATTTTCTCTCTATCCTAAATCAGCTACCTCTCATCCACCGGTTTCTCATTTCCCAAAAATGTGAAATTATCTCTTGTCCTCGGCCATTTCCTTGCTTTGTCCTTGTGGGTCTTATAGGAGGGAGTATAGATAAATGCTTAGGTTATATCTGTCACTTTTAAGTGGAAATCCATTGTAAATATCTTCTCCCCATCTATAATTTGTCTTTGGACCTGATCTTCTTCTCACATAAAGTGATTATAAAAATAACAATAATAATACTCATTCATCTTCTTTAGAGTGTTCTTGTGAGGCTCCAAAAGAGGTAATGTATGAGACAGCACTTTATAAACTGTAATGTGCCATATGAATTCTAGTTACTATTACAAATATTAATGTTTTTATTCCTTGTAGCAAGAAACAGACTACATGAGAACTTGCAGAAATATTGCTTTAGGCTTATTGATAACAACTGGAGAATACCTTCTTTTGGTGAAAAGAGTCCAAAGAACTGTTCTTAAATTAACTTTTATATTAATCATTGACTTCAATGATTTAAGAGTAATATCAAATACTACATTACAGGTAGAACATAAAGGATCAAATATTCACAAAAATTTTTTCAAGATTTTAGTGCTAGGGGCCGTCCTGGTGTTGTAATGGTTAAGTTCGTGTGCTCGGCTTCTGGCGGCTGGTGTTCGCAGGTTTGGATCACGGGCGTGGACTGACGTACCGCTCATCAAGCCATGCTGTGGCGGCGTCCCATATAAAGTAGAGGAAGATGGGCAGGGATGTTGGCCCAGGGCCAGTCTTCCTCAGCAAAAAGAGGAGGATTGGCAACAGATTAGCTCAGGGCTAATCTTCCTCACACACACAAAAAAGGTTTTAGGGCTAGATGTTATAGTTCTGACTTTTAAATAGAGGCAGTCTACCTGTATTTTAGGTTACATCAACTCAAATTTATCCATGAATCTGAATGTACTAATTTAATACCACTTCTTATTAAATATAAAAAAATAGAAAACAGCAAAATCTTCTTAATATTCTGGTAATGCTCATCATATTTGGGATCTTTCTTCCTTATTACGTATCAACTGTTTATATTTGACTCATTTATGGAAAAAAGTACATAATAAAATTTTTGATACTAAATTGTAAGTGGTTGATTCTAGGTTAATGTGTTTCTACCAATGAGATATTAGTATATGAATCCAAAGGAATAAAACTGTAGTGGTTGCATACAAGATATCATTGGCAGGTGGGTGGGCAAATGATTTTTAGAGCTTTCTTCCTCTGTTTTGTCCTAATATAAAGCCTGTTCTTCTAAAGCTTTAAGAATTTTAAATTTCAATACTTCTAAAGGGAGTCTATTCAGAAAAGAAGATAACTTCAGACTCAGGCCTCATGACATTTAAATATTTAAAATCAACTTCATAACATACTCTATTTTAACAAAGTATTAGGTGAACTAAAACGTGAAGTTGCTTCATTCTTTTATTCTATAAATATTAGCTCTTGACGACATTCTTGATTATCTTTCCAACTCAGCATTCTTCCGTGTTCAAAAAAATAAAACAATTTTTTTTCATATATCCATCCTTCTCTGAGTGGCCACATAATCAAGAAAGAGTTTCCCATCCTTAGCCCAGAGGTGAGTTCTGATTAGTCCAAGCCTCTTTTGATATCACCATTTCTGCGTCAGTAATTAATTTAAGGGTAGGGATGTGATTAATTTCTGGCCAACGGAATGGTAGGAGAAGTCTGACTGGGAGGTGAGAAGGAGTCGGAACTTCAAAAAAAAAAAAAAAAGACACGGAAAGGAATAAAGGAGTGGAACCCTCTTCCTCTGTGATGCTAGAAACACGGCAGCTGTAGAGCCATCTTGAAACTGGAAGAGCAGAAAGATGTGAAGAAACTGAATCTTGGATAATATCATGAAGGTAATGAATTAACCAACACTGGAACCACTTGACTTCTGAGCTTCTTACAATGCAAACACTAAAAATCCTTAATGTTTAAGCCATTTTGAATTATGTCATCTGTTATTTGCTGCCAGTAGCACCCTCAGTGTTGTAAGTATAATATGCGAGGCTCTATATCAAGTCCTATAGATGTGAAGAGAAATAGGTCTAAGTTTTATCTTTAAGTTGCTCTTAATCTGGTGGGGGAGAAGAAACCTATAAAAAAGTTAATTGTATTATGAAATGTAAGAACAATGATGGAGATGTGCGTGGGCACTGTGGGAACAGAGAAGTCTGGGTAAGTATCTGGCTATGGAACAAATGAATGAATATGCGAACCCATCTTGGGTGTTCGTGCACAGCTTCTTGGAGGTAATTGTACTGAGTTAATATTTAAATTCCTTGGGGATTATTACTCATCTGGTCCTTTTCCAAAAGACTGGAATTCAAATTAAATTGAAGTGAGAAATGCCAAAGATCACTAAGCTCTTTCCTTCTCTAAATGAAATTATCAGTCCACTCAGCCAGGTGGCTAAGGTGCATTGTCTCAAGGAATTTAGGTTGGAGAATACATTTTTGTAACATAAAGAATAAAGTCATTAATTTTTTTTTAAAAAAGACTGATTGTCTAGATAAATGTTAAGCTGATAATATGAGATATAATCTTCCCGAGGAGAAATTGAGATAATCACCTTTCCTTCAGAAAAGCTCCTGCTATTTTCCAAGCACTTTCACTTAGAGAAATTTACTTAATCCTCATGTTAATCCTTTAAAGCATCTAGGTTCAATCCCATTTTGCAGACAAGGAACTGAGAGGTCAAAAAACTAAGTTATTTGTGAGAGTCAGAATGCAAACCTGGTTCTCCAAATTCCAAGGACAATGCTTGATCAACCACCCCACTCCAAGAATAAGCCACTGACTCTCTCTCAGACTCTCCCTCACAATCTGCTGAAAATGCATAGAGGCACACAGCGGGTGAAGGATCAAAGTGGGGACCACTCGCAGCCCAGAGGATTGTCGGCAGATGTCCCATGGCATATGCTGGCACATTCTGTCAGCCCCTTGGGGGCACCAGAGCTTCAGATGGCCAAAGTGACAGGTTGTATAAAGATCCAGACTCATTACAAATGGCTCTTCTTTTCCTTTTGTTTCATTCCTTCTGAGCAGCTGGCATCTTTCAGCGAACTGTCGGTATTATATTTAAGACATACTACATCATTAAAATAAAGCTCGGGGCTAATAATTATGTCTTGTTCAGGTGTTTTATGACTAAAGATTCTGACTTACCCCCAAGGTTTCCAACTCACTCTTTTCCAAATTGCTTCTCTAAGGGCATTTGTTACATTGTGGATGTGTCCCCAACAATTAAATAGCAGTTTAATCCTCCCTCTCTAGATCTTTCTTTTTGAGGTAGCATCCTGGAGCCTAAGCCACTTGCGCTTTCAAGATGGTATTTATGGAGTCCTCAGTCTGTGGTGTGAGTGTGACTGCACACAGAGGTTAATCAAAGTGGAAAGCCCAGCTCCCAGCCCTCCCGTGGCTCAGGCTCCACGATTTCATCTGTTTATCAGCAACACTCCTCCCCTCCCTGCTCTGCCTCCATCTCAACCTTTGTTCAACAGTGAAGACACTCAAAGCACCAAATTTCACTCTCAGGCAGGGAAAAGAGCACAGAACCTGGATTAGACAAGAATTTGATCTCTTAGGCTTAGTGATTTTACCTATAAAATGGGATTGAGAGTAGTTCCCACCATTCAGAATTACTGTGAAGATCAAATGAGATCAAGTATGTAAAATCGCTTTGTAACTTATAAAGAAGTTAGTACTTCAGAGCTGGCCAAAGCATTGTCGCGTAGATTGCTCTTCATGAGCTGGTGGATCCTGGTACTTTGGTGGTGGAGGAGAGCAGCTCTTGCCTAGTTTACGTCTGAAGTGGGAAACCCTCCTGGACCATTTCCTCCGTGGGTTGGTACTAATATGGCTGTGCAGGGTGGCAAAGCGAACAGAAGGAGGTGGGGCAGCTCCTCTGTGCAAGGCAGCAGGAGCACTCCATTTATTTTAAGGCGCCCCAGGCTACTCTTCTCGCAAACCTGAAAGAAACTCCAATCAGCCTTTCAACACACATTTATTGGAAGCAGTGTCTATGTAAGTATTCCTTCACAAATTATCAATTTACTTGCTACACCTCTTAGCTTTCCTACTGTATGGGATTCACAAAAAGCATTTTGACCCAAACACTCAAATTATTGCCATTTACCGAGATTCTCTTAGATTGTTTCTACTCGCCTCAATCTGGTTAGCTATTTAGTAACAATAGCTGAACTATTTTGATTTTACAGTTTTTAATCAGAAATAAACACCTTGATATGGATATCCATATCTCAGAACCACATACACATAATTTTTTCTTTCTAATATTGGTGATATAGTCGATACATTTTTGTATAATTTAGAACTATCAAGGAACTTTGACCTGGATCATTCACTGATTCTTTTATCAAGTATTTTCAGCCTCTTTTCAGGGCAGGTGTTAGGTTCCTATGGACTGAGGATTTGGTGATGAATAACAACTGGGTTGACCCAGCCGTCCTAGGATTTGCAGTCTAGTAGAAGTATCAGTCTCTTCTCTCCAAGAGACATTCCTCCCCGCTAACCTGACTTGCTCGATCTTAGGTTACATCCAGGTCTGCTGTACTTAGGCAAGTTCAATTAATTGTTATGGAATATTTTAAAGCAAACAGAGTAGACTGAAAAAAAATCACTTATTCATGCAAATTCCCTTTGGCAGTTTGATTCTGTTCAAATTCATGAAATAAGCAAAATTCCAAACTTTCACAGGCATTTTTACCTCATTCTCAGACTTGGTTAGCTTTGCAAAATAGCAACAATTGTTAGCATTTGCATAAATCATATTAGCTGACATTTATTAAGTACTAACGATGTGGCATGTTCTTAACCTGGGTTATTGTTCTTAAACCTCATGGTAACCCAGCTAACATGATGACAGATTAAGATTATCTTCATTTTACAGGTAACATGTAATGGGAGTTAAACCAAGAATTTCTCACCAGATGTAGCCCTTGACACACTAGTAAAAAAAGTGAAACTTTTCCTCATTTTTATATATTTGTTTTAATTTAACATTTATTAAGCACTTACTACATGTAGATTACAGTGCTAAATTCTAGACAACAGAGTAAAAATGGTTAAGATACAGTTCCAACACTCAAAGGAATTTAAAATCTAATAGAGCATACAGACATGTACAGAAATAATATAAGGCATTAGATTAAGTTGGCAGAGGCGGTGTGGGGAGGAGTCCTGGGTATAGACCAAGAATGGAATGAGCTGCCTCAAGGTTCCACATGGGAACACAGCTATAGTGGTGGAGTGGTGCTTCGGTACTCTTAATTCCTTTCCTAGTATCACAGTTAATGTTGTGTAGAGCACCACTCAGAGTCTTGGACAAGAACGGAGTGGGTGAGAAAGGCCCATCTTGAATCTCCCAGGAAGATTGCTAATGGAAGAGCATCCTTCTTCCTCAGATCTCCTGGCTCAGCCCTCAGCCCCTCCCCCATATCCCTCATCTGCCCTTGATCTTTTCTCTGTGGCCCCACCCACTCAGACCACCCATACTGAGCTTCCTCTCTGACAGTCCCCTCTCCCACAGTCCACCCACAGGAACAGCCTCTTTCCTGTGGAACCTGAGGAACCCTCCAGTTTACCAACCATCTTAGTCAGTTTGGGCTGCTATAACAGAATACCATGGAATGGGTGGCTTATAAACAACAGAAATTTAGTTCTCAGAGTCCTGGTGGCTGGGAAGGCCAAGATCAAGGTGTCAGCAGATTTGGTGTCTGATGAGACCCACTTCCTGGCTCATAGACCGCCATCTTCTTGCTGTGGCCTCACATGGTGGAAGGAGTGAGAGCACTCTCCAGGGTCTCTTTCCCCAGCACTAATCCCATTCATGAGGGCTCTACCTCATGACCTACTCACCTCCCAAAGGCCCCACCTGCAAGTACCATCACACTTGGGATTCGGTTTCAACATTCAGTCTTTTTTTTTTAGTGAGTCTTTCCTTTATTGTAAAAGTAACATGTACTTATCATAAAAATTCAAACTTCCAAAAGGACAGAAAGGAAAATACCAGAATGTGGTTTGTTTCCTATCCTCCAGCTGCCTGGGGCAGGCCCCCACCTGTCCCTCGGAGCTTCTCCTCATACACATAAGGATACCCACACTCACACACCACACACCTTCACACTCACACACAAACACACACACCACACCATCAGATCCACACCCACATACCACACATAGGCACACACAGGCACACACCACATTCACCTCAGACAGCAGGCCAGAGCCAGGGGGAAGCTATAAAAATGTTCATCTCCTGGCCAAGGGCAGTGTCTCACTCAGAGCAAAGATGGTGGTCTGTGACCCAGGAAGTGGGTCTCACCAGACACCAAATCTGCTGGCACCTTGATCTTGGACTTCCCAGCCACCAGGACTGTGCATCAACACTTATGGTGACAGAGAGGGGTCCTCTGTTGAGACCTTCTCCTCAGTGGGCACCAGCATTACGGGGACACAGGAGGCGTCTTCTGCCCTGGCCTCTCTCAGTGGGCACCAATCTCAGAAATGGCATTGCTGGGAAAGATGGGGGAGAGTAACCATATATAGTTTCCCTGGAAACAAGAACATTATCAAAGTAAATCAGATCAAGAGAGGAGGAAAATGCTGGACACATTTGTGAGTAACACCGCAGAACACGAGACACTCCCTGAGGACTCCTAGGATTGCTGGAAAGAAATCTGCCGTGGGTTGTAGGTCCCTCAGAATGCAACAGGACAGATTTTGAAAAAATTATTGCTTTGTAGCTGTTATCCGGACTCTCAGGATTCTGATGTGGGAAATGTGGGGGACACGAGCAATACAAATAAAGTACTCCTGATGGGGCAGATAGGACCTGTAATCTGAGCTCGCCGAGACCCTGACCTCAGCGGGCTGCAGAGAAGATACCTCCCCACTGCTCACTGCAGCTGACGCCAGATAGCACAGACACAGCCAGCCAGCCCCAAGGAGTCAAAAGCAAGAGCTGCATCCAACAGTCTGGGGGATACATTTTCCTTGAGGCAAGTCACAAGATACTCTATAACAGAATACAGCTGCTTGAATTAACCATCCTCGTTGTAAAATCTCCACTGGCAGAGTGCTACTGTGTGGACGGCTCAAGTTTTAAAATAAATCCAAGCGAAAAAAAGAATATTTTTTTCTGGCTAGTTTTTTAAAAAACAACAACAAAGGATAGGAATGTAGTAGTATACTAAATACTGTCTGATTACCAAGAGTGACTCCAGCTATATGAGATTTTGGTTTGCTAGGGAAAATGCATGCATTTAGGAGATAATGGGAGAGACAAGCATTTCTCAGGATGTAGAATCACAAAACGAGGCGCCGTCCCTACTCCACCTAATATGACTTTGCCAGGAGATAAAACATAATTTGCTGAAATGTGTGTGTAAATGCTTACATTTTTGTAGTCCAATTGCCATTTGTTTCAAAATTATACCCATTACCTATTATTGCTTCTGGTAGATTTTTTTACTCTTAGTTCTATAAAACAATAGCTTGCTTCCTTTTTTAAATAATTCACTTCAAAGTTTCTATCTTGATGCTTGCTTGAGAGGTTCAGGAGAGCAATGTTGCATCTAAATAAAAGAAAACTGACTCTCAATTTGAAAAAAATCTTAGAATGAACCAGAAGTTCCGAGTAATACGGGGCATATCTGGACAGGAAAACAATCCGTTTAGCTAGAGAAATTCTGCATGAGCAAAGAATTAACCGGCATCTCCTTCGGTTTCTGTTCTGTGATGTCCTCGAGTGTCAGAGTCACCTTGGTAAGACTTGACCTCGTGGAACCTCTTCTGTCACGGACTGATGCCCTTTGGTTTCAAATAAACGCTGTTTTTTGGAGACTTTTACTCCTTTTCTGGCCATCGTCCCAGAAGTATTGATCAGTTTGGTGCCATTGCCCTATTCCTCCCGAGAATGGCGCCAGAGCGGTCTCCTAAACCCCAAATTTCATCATGCTCCGGCTGCTCAAACCCCTGTGGTCATCCCTATCATCTCCCGGTAAGAACGCTCAGTGTCCCTAGGAGGCTGAAAGGACCTTCACAGTCTGGGCACTGCCCAGCTTCCATTTCCAACGAGCAAATCGGGAGCCAGTCTGGTAAACGAGCTCCCACAAGGTCACCACTGACGATGTTGGATTCATTTCCAAAAAGACCCCTGTCACATGGAACTGGGCTGGGTTGTGATTTGATTTCCTCTCCCAGAATTTCTGCCTTCCCTCCAATGAAAACTGAAAGTTAATGTTTTCAGTATTATTTAGAAAAACAGGAATCATGTCTATTTCTAGCATCTTCATTATTTGAAAACTTTAGTCAAAGTTGAAGCCACCAATCACGGTGCTCAGAAAGCCATTCCAACCCATTAGAGAATAATTTAAACTACTTTCTTTGTTTCATTTCCTTCATCTGATAAACTTTAATATTGTATTTGTTTGCTTAATCCCAACATATCTAGTCTCTTTTCATTGTTTCCTATGAGGCAGCATTTCTTAGATCATGATTATCATGCGGACTCTGGTATTTCACTACCTTTAAAGGACCCATCCCCCTGAAGAGCTCCAGATGATGCTTTTCTCCTTCTGAGACCACCAGACCCTCAGCAGAAAAAGAACTCTGTGGGAGCCCTCCTCCTTTCTGGCTCCTTGCCCCACTGTTCTAGGGGTTTCCTCTCCAAATGGTGGCTTCTGGCTCTGGTAATTCCTACAAGGACGATAAAAGACCCAAAGCCCAAGCATCTCCAGACTTTGCTCAATGAAACAGAGTCCAGAGCCAACCAGAGAATCATACCGGATACACCGACCCCTTTGTCTCTACAGTGATGTTCCTTGTCCTGCAGGTGGCGGCTGCTCCACTGGCAATCGAAGCCCATCTATGTGACCTGGTGTCTCTCGATGTGGCCAGGATCTGGAAATGCTCCTCTAATGACTCAGCCCCTGTGAGGACAGGCCTTGGGTACATTTTAGCTCTGCAGCCCTTGTGCCCGAGTGCCCTGAGCCTGCACTGGAGATCTTCTTGTGAATGTGGATCCCATATTCCTCCAGGCTCAGCTCACCAATCGGGGGGCTATTTGTTCCCGTTTCCACCTGTTCATGATTATATGTATGTCATTTTTATTTTCAGTCAAAAGAATTTTAAAATAATTTCATAGAACTATTTGACAATGCCATCAAAATAAAAATATATTCCAAAATATTGTATAATTTTAGTTCTTTTAGCACACCCTTTCAGTCTCAAAGTATCCCAGTCTGCACATTAAATTACATGGTTGCCCTACTGGATGAGGTATGAGGAGAAGAGGCTCAAATCCATTTTAAGAGCAGTGTCCATCTTTCTCCCTATGTCACAGGGTCACTGCATAGTGAACCAACAGTTCTAATGGCACCCCACTCCAACCCAGCACTCAGCCACAGCAAATAAACTGCATGTGCACAGGTGGAAAGTAATGCTTTCTCAGCTGCTCTCGGGTCCCCAGGGGTGTAGATGGGACCCGGGATGCCCCAAATACCTCCAAATAGCTGTGAAACTGGCCGGGAGCTGCCTGAGGTCTGAGGTGAGACCTGGACATACCGAGAGGGCTTTCAGGCCCTGGCCAAGCAAGAGAAAGGAGGTCACACAGACAGCAGCCTGTATTGCCGGTGGGGCAACAGCCTCCTGCAAGACAAGGGACACTGCCACAGGACAGACCAGCTAAAGGATAGGCCAAGGACCCTGCAGGAAATTCCAAAGGCTCCTCACCCATGTCAGAAGACACTCTGAGTTCCCAGGACAGACAAATAGACACCGTCTTGGGGTAAAAAAGGGAGAGAGAGCAAGCATAACAAAAGAGCTATTTAAATTGTGTCAAACTAGGGTTTAAACTGGATTAGACCATTAGTTATTTTTCCTCCTCTACTATCTAGACCAGATTCCTTATTTTTCTGGGGAACATCTGGGTACAAGGCATGTAAATTTGCAACCCTACTATGCAAGTGGCCTCTTTCAAATATCTATCACTTCTGAAGCTTCTTCTTCTTTGAATGAGATTAATCAGCTAGCTCTTCTGGGTGACACCGGGTTTAGATCAGAGAATTTCTCCCAGTCATCGCTCAGGGAAGTTAGAGTTCTCAGGGTCTGTGGACAGTAAGATGGTGGAAGAGAGAGTGAAGGGAATCCCATGACATTAAATATGGGAGAAAAATGTTAAAAGGAGAAGGAAGAGAAACTGCATCTCCATTTCCTTAGTGTTAGTCCTGTTGAATATTAACAAAGGCTTTCTTTTTAATTATAATATGTTACAAATGTGAAAGTGGGCATTAGGGAAACAACATGAAATGTTTCCAAACTGAACAATAAGATCTTTCAGATGCAGCTGTCTATGGGCCTGGATGCCTTCAGGAATTACTCCACGGGCTGTGTTGGTTTTGTGTTGGAACACAAAAGATACCTTGCACCCAAGAGTCTTCAAGAGTTTAGAAACTTCAGATCCTACATACCACTATCTCAAAATTATCATGCCCTATGCCTGATCTCTCCCTTGTGCCCTCGCTCTGATGACACTGTGGGAAATATGCGAGACACGTGGTAATCTGTTTGGGGAATAAGGGAAAGCTGTTGGAAAAACAGAGAACATGTTCCCGGGGAAACTATTTGAGTTCCACTAAGCAGAAAAACGTACAAACCCACTCCTAATTCACTCTGAAGTGGTACATTTCAATTCCCTTGTAAAACACAGAAACACATCAGAATACGTGTCCCAGCAAAAGCTCTCTTCTGAGGGCTTAGGCAAGAGAGAGTAAAACTCACCCAACCATTGTGCACTATAAATCATAGTCTTCAAAACACATAGTTCCTGACCGATTTTTTTTTTCAAAAGAAAAAATATTATTGTGCTTTATCCAGAAAATTAAAATACTATGAGAATTTTAAAAGATAATGGAAACAATACAAATATCTTTTCACCAATTCACCCTTTGGTTCCACATCTTACTTGATTCATGTCCATCTTCACTATCATCTAAGTGAGAAATCTCAGCATTGTCTTTGGCTCCCACCTCTGCTGGACCTCCACTTCCTAGCTATTATTCCTGAGTCTTTTCTTCTGCTCCTATCATCACTTCCTGAGTAGATCTAGTTTGGCTCTCACCCAGCGGTCTGCCTATCTTGAGTCGCCCTCCTATTCCTTCCCTAGCCTCTCCCCAGGACAATCTTTTCTCTTTCACCATTTCTGTAAACTGCCCTGGAGCAACCCTCCTCACACATAGCTCCATTGAGTCTCTCCTCAGCTCTGAATCTTGACATCTTCCTGGGTCTGCACAACAAACACCACACAGGCATTTAATGGCGTCCGTGACCCACCCCTAATTCCCTGTGCTATTTGTTTCTTGTCTACACCTTTAAAACCATCTTCTGCCATAGTGACATCAGATTGTCAGTAGTTATTCAAACACCTTCCTACTTCCTAGTGTTTGCACATTTTTCTTTCTAGAACGTTCACCCCCACCTCTCTCCAGCCCCAAACAAATGGACATCTCTTGAAATCTTACCCATATGGCAAAACTCAGCTCCAAGAAACCTCCTTTATGATCCTTTCCCGATTTCCCTGATTGAAACTAATGTCCCTCTTTGCCGTGCCTTCACATGTTTTGCACCTCTCAGTCGACACTTACCACGTTCTGCCCTGTGCTGCAGACACTTAAATTCACTTCTCTTTCCCTTTTGATTATAAGCTGCTTGAATGCACAGACCGTGTCCCAGCAATGTTTCTGGGGTGGAATCTGTTAGGTCCTGTGCTGCTTAAGGCCAACTTCACCATGACTATCAAGTAAATAAGTAAAATGAATTGTTCTTTATCAGCAGGGTAACGTCTACTTCAGAAATGTACAAGTTACACATTTTTTAAAAGGTGCCATATCTTTATTGAAGTTATTGGTATATCTGTAATTAATAATGTGTTTAAATGCCCTAACTTTTAAAATTATGTATCTCTGCATTGACAATAAAGATTTAAAGTTAAATCAAAATCACTAGCTGTTATCTTTTATTACAGAAAATTGCAAGAAGAAGCTATAGTGTTCTAGCAAGACAAGGTACTTGAAGTCAAAAGATTTAAATTCAAATTTTACCTCCTTCACTTATGAGCTGCCTGGTCTTAAGCAAGGCCCTAAATGTCTTTGAGCCTGAATTTTCTAGTCTGTAAAATAAGGGGGGAAATGCCTGCCTACCTCTTAAAGGTGCAGTGAACTCTGCACACAATAGATATGACAGTACTTTGTGAACTGCAACTTTATTTACAAAGAATATGTATTAGCATTATCCTGAATAAAAGACTTACCCAAAGAACATACTTCAAACAGCAGTCTTCATGCTTTGGATAAAACTAACGAAGTAGAATATTGCTATTGTGTTAAGTGGCTGCCTAGTAACACTTGCAAATGTGGCATTCCTGTCTAGATGGCTTGCCTCTGCATTGTTATTCCATGCTGGCTGGTAACTCTTAGGTTACAAAATAGGAATTTATGCAGGGCCAAGGGCATTTCATATCCCAATTTGCAGATATAAATTGATTGATTGTTCTGCTTCTCCCAACTTTTCCAAAATCACATAGGCTATCCCAAGAATACCTAACACGTGACTTAACTCTGCCTCTACAAATATAGTCTGCTGCCTTAAAACACAGGAAGACACATAAGCCTCAACTCACTTAGGAATTCTACAGATCTTACAGTGTCACACCACCATATCAAAGGAAAGAGATTAAGAGTAGGCAACAGTAGTAAAGACCACTAAGAAACACTTTGGTTGGGCAGTTTGGGTAGTATAAAGCTTTTCTGGGCTAATAGGCTTTCAGAGAACTGACAGTTTAACCCTTTACACGCCAAAGATTTCAAATACACTTTTTGTGTGTGTGTGAGGAAGACCAGCCCTGAGCTAACATCCGTCGCCAATCCTCCTCTTTTTTGCTGAGGAAGACTGGCCCTGGGCTAACATCTGTGCCCATCTTCCTCTACTTTATATGGGACGCCGCCACGGTGTGGCTGATGAGCAGTGCATCAGCGGGCACCCAGGATCCGAACCTGCGAACCCCAGGCTGCCAAGCGCGAACTAAACTGCTGCGCCACTGGGCCGGCCTCACAAATACATTTTTAAAGCTTAAATGGTTCCTCAACTTCCTTACCTTGGTGATCGGAGTACATGTGGCTTCTTCCTGGTCTTTCAATCCACCATGCTTTCTAAGCCTCACCACCTTTGCATGTGCCACGTGTCCCCACTATCTGGAATGAAATGGTCCACCTTCCCCAGCTGCCAAGCTCCCATTCCTCCTGATCACCTCAGGTCTTCTGTGAAGTCATCTCTGATACCCTCAGCAAAAGTCATTCACTCCCTCCTTTGTGCTTCAAGTCATTTTTTCCTACAACTGCTTTAGCTCTTAGCACTGATCTTGGGATGTTACAACTTTTTCTGTACACATCTGTCTCCAAATTTATTGATAGTAGGGTTTGAGGGTCTTTTTTATCTCTTTGTACATAATAGCATCAGAGATGAGTATATTGTGTGTACATGGTAAAGATTTAGAAATGTTTATTAAATGAGTGAATGTGTTATCACTAAAGAAAATCAATTATTGTACTATTATATTTAAGTGATGTCATTGAGATTTATGTCCTTCTTGCTTCTCTACTGAGTTTACGTAGAATGGTATGCATTTCTGTTCATTGGGCTTTTTCCTCCTCCCCTGTAAATATCTTTTTTTCCCATGTAATTTAAGTTCTCTCTCTCTGTGGCTATAATCATTGTCCCTATTCCCACTTTTAATGCTCACTGTTCCTATTCTCTGCTGCTTCCTTCTTATTCCTCATTTTCTTTAATATGGCTCTTGTCCTCTCCCTCTTGCTCTTATGAATTCTTGAAAATTTTTTGGCTTAATGTATCTTCTGACTTGGCATATTTCTTTATTTGGTTTTCATACCTACCATGTGCTGATGGAAACACATCTTTCTACTAGGCAGGATTCTGACATATCAAATCATAATCAAAATATCCCAGAAGTCTCCCTTTCTTTTCTATTCCCACTGTACTTACCTTTGTTCTAGTTCTGTGTACCCACATCTGAGTTATAATTGCAACAGCCTCCTAACATCTGGGTGTGTATCAAGTACTCCCTGTTCTAATCAGAACACATATCACTACTAGGCTATTCTTCCTAAAACACTGGTTTTCCTTTATTAATCTTATGCCCAAGAGCCTTTAATTTCCCTTTGACTACATCCCAGTA
Organism: Tapirus indicus; assembly: GCA_031878705.1. NCBI lineage: Eukaryota > Metazoa > Chordata > Mammalia > Perissodactyla > Tapiridae > Tapirus > Tapirus indicus. Next base: position 28,336,141 of record CM062930.1, on the reverse strand, counting down.
CTCAAGATTCTCACAATCTGGCCATATCCTGTCTTTCTCATATTATTCCCCATTTCTCCACTCCCCATTTAGTGGGTTATTGTGGTAACTGGCTCCAAAGACAGCCCCTCAATAACCACACTGATATTTACACCCTTGTGTCCCCTCGTTTGTGTCTGGGCTGGCCCTGTGGCTCACTTTTTACCAATGGATTGTGGGGGAGGTGAGGCTGCAGGACTTTACAGGCTGGGTCCTAAGAAGGCTTATACTAACCCAGGCGGTTATTCGCAGGACGTCTACTTCTTTTCCTAGGACCTCTCTGATTCTATCCTGGCCCCAACCACAGCCTTCTCGTCTAGGTCTCACGAACACTGAAAGGAAGAAAGATCCTTTGTACTTTGTCTTTCCAAATGTAATGCCAGAACTCAAGGAAGCCACCATCTGATTTCCTGGATAGTAACAATTGTTTGGTACACAGATCACACCTAGAAAGTCACTTCACTTCTCCGAGCTCCCGTTTCCTCATCTACTTGTATTGAACCGTTGTGAGCTCTCTTTCAGATTGATGATCCATAAAATTAGGTCTTCCACGTTCACCTTTCCCAGCATCAGACCTCAACTAGTTCAATTCTCATTCCCTTCTTGGAACTCCTGCTTCCAATAAGATGGAGTAAGAGAGACCAGATTTACCCTCTTGTCCAAAACAAACAAAAACTGGACAAAATATATGAAACAAAGGTTTTCAAGACACCAACATCAGGCAACTATAGGTAGGAATCCTTAAAAAGCAGACAACAAATGAGGTGAGCCTGTGATTGTCGATGCTTATTGCCTTGAGGGCATTTCTAAGCCACAGCACAGGGAGGAGGAACTTGGGCATAGCCCAGTGAACTCCTTGAGATGAGGAGGTGTAGCTGAGCATGCAGGGAGATCAAGGAGGTTAGAGGTGGGAGGACAAAGTAAAAGAGAGGAGAGAGCAGCATGAAGGAAAAACCTTCAGAGATTTGCAGTCTTCCTGAAGTATTCAGTAGATACTGATCAGCACGTGCATGTGAGACAAAGTCAGATGTCTACCCCATACCACACAAAAAAATCAATTCCAGGTAAATTAAATAAAATAAATTCAAGAAGCAAAACTTTTAGAAGAAAAGTGAGAACATATTTATCACATCAAGGACGGGAATTTTTTTCAACAAGACACAAAAAACACTGGCCATAAAGGAAAAGATTAATAAATTTGCGTACACTAAAATTATACCTTCTGGACCACAAAAGGCAATATATAAAAAGTGAAACTGACACAAGCCAACACAGAGAGAAGATATTTACAATCCATAAAACCAGTAAGAAATTTTTACTCAGAATATACAATAAAATCCTACCTATCCATTTTTTAAAAGAACAATCTCATAACAAAAAGTGAGTGAGTGACATAAAAAGGCAATTTATTTAGAAAGGAACAAACAGTATATATATGTGTGTGTGTGTACACACACACACTAAAAAGGTAAATGAATGACAATTATTTCATTTACTTTCTCTACTAGAATGAGAACGCCAAGAGGGCAGGTACTGCTTCTTCTTCTTCACTGTATCTTTAACACACCGTACAGTCCCTGGCATTAAGTAGAAAAGTATGTGATGACATGAAGATGGTGCAGCTCCTACTTTGAGGACCTCACAGTGTGGGGAGGGGGAGGCAGGAAAGCGGTACATCCTGGTACCTCACAGGGATATCTGGGAGTGTCCCCAGAGGAGCTAGATTTTGAAGGGCGTGCAGTTCTCCAGTCTTTGGTCAGACTCTATAAAGAGTCAACATTTGAAATGGCATTGAAAAATAGTTTTCCCTGGCATGGCTTCTTTCTTTTCAACTCAGCACAGAATATTTACCATACTATAAAACATACACACACACACACACACACACACACGTCTCAAAAACTAATTCCCTGATAGTAAATTTTCAGCTTCAAAATGCCAGAGTAAGGAGAAAGAAGAGGAGGATAAGGAGGAAGAAGAATCAAAGCCATGTATATCTACACAACTTACCATGATGTTAACATGGCTTTACTATTGGCTATCTCCACTCTTCACTGACATAACTTCACTATTTTACCGTCTTCATTGACATTACTACTTCAGAAAACTTGCCCAAGAAGAAAAACTTGCAAATAACTTTATTGTTAGTTCCAGACACTTCATGAAAATCCCTCTTATGTTACCATCGAAATGTTCAACTCTTCAATCCCATGACTATTTACTCCCCAAGACCCTTCAAAACTCTCGACTCTACCAACCTTAAACTATTACATCATGATCTTTACCCAATCCCAATGACTATCCCATCCCACACTACTCATATCCCTATCCCCCAACTCCTCTACCCCCCAACTTTGAAAGACCTGCCTTAAACCAGACTTGCACTCACTAGGACTCTGGAAAAGTAGTGCCTTCCCTTACTGCAATACAAATAAACTCAGCTTTGTCTTATCAGCAGATTGTTTTGGTGATATTTTCCAAGACCCAGCATTCCATCTTTCTCCTCCTCATCATCATCTTCATTGTCACGAGCATGGCTTGAGCCCTAACTACACACCAGGCACTCGCTAAATCCATTAGATACCTGATCATCACATCTGTTACACAAATAGAGTATTTTTAAACAAGTAATTAAATTATAAGAGATATATGCAAACTACATTTCAAAATACCATCCAAGGGAAGGATTTGCATTTTCCACTGTCTTTCATAAAAATTATGAGAGTTAAATGAGCCCAAGTCTGAAAGATATTCTGAAGCAGATTTTTGCGGTGAGTACCACGGGAAGCCTTCTGTGATTGCAGTGACATTGGCCTTCATGGTTCAGCTCAGTTGAGTTCTATTAAAAGAATTCTAACACGGGAAATAAATGTGACTCTTCTTTCAATAGCAAAGGGAGGTGACCTTCTCCAGAAATTTTAGCTGATGAAATAAATAAAGAAGGTGCTAGAAAAATGAACAAAATAAAGGTAGGGAGTCTTTAAGGAGGAGAAATGCCTGTTTCACCTTTCATCTCCAAATAAAGAATAATAGATATTCCCTTGGCAAACTGAGAGAGGAAAATGGGGTGACTGAGCTTCGCAACTAAAATAATGTCAACTATATATTGTGATTTCACTTTAGCAACACCACGCTTTTGACTTTGTGGCACCACCAGTAAAAATTCATTTTCAAGCAGCACATCTGAACAACCTGGGCCTTTGCCTTAATTCACTTTTCCTGCTACAAGCCAAGAGGAGAGGTAGCCTTGTGTAAGGAGGATGGACGGCAGAGAACTCCATCGGAGGAGGCCACGTGCTAAATTAATCATGTTCCAGCTAGAATTTGCAATTCTTTGAGAGATGCTCAAGATGGTATGAAAAATTTAGAGGTAACGGGGAAAGAAGGAGAGGTTGTGAAGCAGAAAGCTTCAGAGGGCGCTTTAAATGTGAAAGATGCATTATAGTTTCTCACATGTGAACAAGATAGCTTGCCTTATCCAGAATGCAATAAATAAGGACTGCATCCTCGTAGAAGGGCCCTGTGAAGGGAGCGCTCGTGCTGGAACATAGAAATTTCAGATCTGACGGTCATTTTCAGTGGTTAGTATAAATATGAAAATCATCCACTCTAAATTTAGCACTGAATCATCAAAGCCAGCATGCAAGGATGGTGTCAGTCCAGGATGACAAGCTCTGCTTAAGGGGATCCAAGCACTATTGCTTCAAAGAGGTGGAGAGTTTTGGGGGCCGCCTGGTGGCACAGCGGTTTAGTTCGCGCTTGGCAGCCCAGGGTTCGCGAGTTCGGATCCCAGGAGCCGGCCGACGCACTGCCTGTCAGCCGTGCAGTGGCAGTGTCCCATATAAAGTGGAGGAAGATGGGCATGGATGTTAGCCCAGGGCCAGTCTTCCTCAGCAAAACAAGGAGGATTGGCAACGGATGTTAGCTCAGGGCTGGTCTTCCTCACCAAAAAAAAAAAAAAGAGTTGGGGAGTTTTTTACTATTATTATTTTAATGTATACTTTCCCCTCTGATTCTGCTATTATCTAATTAGTTTTATTTCTGTGTTCCTGGGATCTCCACACTGCATTGCGGACTTCATCATTGGTTTTCTACATGAATGGAGTCAAATATGGTCTCTTCTTTTGTCTCTTCATCTCAAAAACTAAATAAAACTCCTGATGCATTATATATAAAAGCCATGAAGTTTTTTTTAAGAACAAACAGTTTCTCTAGAAGGACTCTTGATCTTTAATGTATATTTTTAAAAAGGAATAGAAAGGGGCCAGCCCGGTGGCGTAGCAGTTCAGTTCGTGCGCTGTGCTTCAGGGGCCCAGGGTTCACAGGTTCGGATCCCAGGTGCAGACCAACGCACCGCTTGTCAAACCATGCTGTGGCGGCATCTCACATAAAGTAGAGGAAGATGGGCATGGATGTTAACCCAGGGCCAATCTTCCTCACCGAAAAAAAGAGGAGGATTGGCGCAGATGTTAGCTGAGGGCTGGTCTTCCTCACACACACAAAAAAGGAATAGAAAAATAAATGCTCTAACTAAAATGATAAGAAACTCATCATGAATGCAATGCAACTTAGTGCAATATTCCATGGCAGTTGTAAGAAAAACATCATCCTTCTTTCCCGAGGACACTTTACGGAACTATTCTGCTGCACCTCACTCATGATTCCAATGACACCTCTTCCTACTGATCCTGCAATTTCCTTTCTCATGATAGAAAATGGCTTCCTGAAGAGGAGACTATGACAAACTTCATACTTTGGAAATTAGGAGACCTCCACCCTCAGTTGCAAATGCAGGTATCAGTTGTCCCCCTGAATGACCTTGGAGAGCCATAAGGTGGATGAGAGCTGTAGTTAAAGCCCTCACATCCCCCTTATGTTCTCAGAGCCACTGACTGCCAGGTCTTCTAACACACTCTCCCTCTCTGACTCAATAATTTAGTCCCATCTCTTCTCCATCCTCTAAAGAAACTTTCCTGCCCCAAATCCCACATTCTTAATCCTCTGCCTTCAGCCAGCAGCTAAAAATTCATTCCTAGCAAGCTATTAATCATGACTGATAAGAAGCCTGAGATACAATTCATGTCCACTCTCAGGAGCTCAATTATTCCTTGGTTGTGGAAAGACATTTTCCTCTTATCATCAATTAATATTTTATGGGTTGCTGGTTCTTTACATTACTTCCATCTCAAACAATTTACTTTTTGAACTCTTTCCCCTCCCCCATTCTATGCTTGGTGGGGGAGGGTTCCCCACTCCTCCCAGTGAGATGTGAATTGCAGATGGAAATCTGCTCCTAATGCAGTTCATATTTTCCAGTCACTGAAGGCAGCCACTCGTGGCCACTTAAGAACAGCCCTCAGAAGTCACTATCTGAATGAGAAAAAAGAACTGTCTTACCTGGCTTTGAGCTTTCTTTTAGTTTCTCCAGTGCACCATTCAACTCAACTCACCCAAGCTGTGTTCCATCTTCCTGGGATACTCTCCTTTCCCTACCATCCCCAAGATCTAACTTGGTTTCATGCTTCTGGTTTCAACATAAACTTTATTACCTCAGGGAGAACGTTGCTAACGCTTGCACATACACACTAAGTTAGCACCCTGTGTTCTATGCTCCCATAACACCCAGTACCTCTACTTTTATGACAGCCAGCACGACTCATCCTGCTCTGAAACATCCACCATCACTTATTCAGGTTGTCTTCCACACTAGACTGAAAAGATCACTGGGGCTGGTGCATTGTTGTTTTGCCAGAGGATAGCAAATGTTTATCAAAGGAATGAAAAAGGCAAGAACCATGTTTGATTCTTATATCCGCCCTAACCACTAGCAGAGTAAGTGAAACACAATAATTAGCATTCTGTAAAATGCTTATGGATTAAGCGCAGGAACAAGAACCCTGAGGATGTTAGCTGAATTCAACACCACCCTAACTCAACTGGGGAAATCCTTCCTACAATGGTTGTTGCCTGATCCCTCAGTGGGCCTCTTGCCTTGCTGCTTGGCTCAGATAAAAGCTAGAAAGAACAGCTCTTACAGGAAAAAAAAAAGTAACACGCAATGGAGACTAAACTGCCACACTTAGAAGTAATATTCTCTTTCAACTCCTACTGTTGAACGTTTCCCCCCCACCCCCCAAGAGGGAAAGATCACTGGAAGCACACCCATAAAAAAACTCACCCTGGTATTTTTTTTTTAACAACAAGCACGCTATTTAAATTCTCACCCATGAATATGTAGCCAATATTGACTAATGAGAAATGTAAAAGGAAAAAGCGAAGGTTGTTTAAAGCACATCCATTGAAATTAGGATCATATGTAAGAAATTTGTTTAAGAATTTTTTTCTGAGCCACGTCCAAAACTCTACAGGGCATATTAAATAGTGAAAGTGTAAACTATTGGGATTTGGTGCTGGTTAGTATGTATGTTGGCACAGTGCATCTCTCCCTGTGTGGTTTAAAAAATTAAGGAATTTCCCTCTTCCTTTATCTAGTAGCCTCCAAAATTAAAGCAGTTTTCTTTCCTTTGTGGAATAATACAAGCTAACCAAATTATACTCTAATATTTTCATTCAATGACTTGGAAAGTTATGAAAATGCTTGTTTGGGGAGTTGCCTGTACAGAAACAGAAAGAAATGACCATAACAAGAGGATTAAAAGTAAAATAAAATAAAACAAAGAATTCCAAGTATTGTCACAATCTGATCTGCATAAATAAAAGATAATGGCTTCAGTGAGCTGGCCAACCTTTTTGTGGACTGATCGGTCTGTGGAGAGTCGTGTCTGAGAGGCTGCAGGTCATTATGGCAGGATAAAGCCTATTTCTCTTTTATATTAAAGAATCTTGCCTGTTAAGGGCTTGATTTGGATCTCAGACATAAATGTGCACAGGGCTGCACACCTAGTTAAGTCAATTGCTACATATGCATTTTCTCCGTAATACACATGCAGAGTTTATCATTCACAATTCAACCATTACACTTAATGTTCTTTTCTTGATTTAGAAAGAATAACAGGCAGATCAGGAGGACTCAAATTGAGGGAATCAAATCATTTAATTTGCTCTCGATATTTTTTTCTAATTTTGTACAGAAAATGCTAATTTTGTCCACCTTAATCAGGACTTGCTACATCAGAGAATAAGATAAAACCATTTCCATTTTTGTTTTATATGTTTAATTCACTCTATTATCTGGTTCCAGGCAAGATGGATTGTTCCAAGACAGCATCTGGAAATCTAGGCAATGCAAACAAAAGGAAAAGAAAAATTCAGACCATACAGTAAATAAAGCCCGACTACAAGAATAGATAAACGTGGAATAAGAAATCAAGCAAACTCATGGCTCCTTGGGTCCAAAGAGGAACTATGAGTATAGTTGGAAGGCTTCTTTAGGCTGGTCCTCATATGGTGGCTGTAGCTTTAGTGGGATTTCCACCTTAAAGGTCTGCAGGTTTAGAAATTCCATGCATCACTTTACCCAGGCACAATCAGGCCCTACTAAATTGATTTGCATCAACAATAATCCAAAAAATTATCTGGACACTTATTTCCAAATAAAAAGCCAATGGATTAATTTATGAGGCAATAATAATTTGACATAGTAGGAACGTTCTGGACAGAAGATTGGGGCTCTGGTCCTGATCTACCCAGTTTCCACCTCTGAGACTCTTTATGAGTCATGTGGCATCTCTGTTTCTCAGTTTTCCTAATCATAACTGAAAGGCATTAAGAGTTAATAAAAATCCATGAGAAAATAGTTCCATAGCTAAGTGGGCAAAAGACAGGAATAGAAGATAGTGTAGTAAGGTGCTGTGGTTCTCAAACAAAATCTGGGCAACTTGGGAGTCTCTAGATGTATCAGTAATGGGGGCATTTGTACCAAAAAGTCCCACAGCATAGATGTCAAGATGATCTTAAAGTATATGATAAAAAGGCTCATTTTGCAGAATATTGCTGAACCTGTGACCTGCAGACCCAGGAGAGACCATAAACTTACTTTATGGGAAAGTACTGCCTAAAACAATGGTTTTCAAAGGGAATGCTACTGCCCCCTAGGGGAGGATTTGGAAATTGGAGAAGGAGTTAGTTGTCACAATGATTGGGGCACTACTGGCATTTAGTTAGCAGGAGGCAGGGGTGCTATGTCTTGTAATGCACGAGACAGTTCTGCACAAGGAAGAATTGTTTCACTTCCCACAAAATTTGGTACAACATTGCATTAAGGAAGATGTATTTATAATTATCTAATTTTGTTTTACATATAGGTACACAGCATTATTTGGCCAGTTGTAATATGCACTGACTTTCCGGGATGTTAACTACAAAGTAAATCAAGGAAAGACTACACTTTGTTATGAGTAGATTTTTACAAAGGGTGTTGACAGTTTTATAAAATCTTACACTCATGATATTTGAGTGAACAATAGGACAGTTAGTTATATCAGTTTGCACTCATGGCTATGGGATTCATGGTGATTCTACATATTGAGGCAAACATCTTTTTAGAACAAATTACTTTCCTCTTATTTCTCCCTTATAATACAGTTAGGTCATTGTTTTAACACTTATAGTCAAGGAGATATTACAAAATGTTTGATATATAAAAGGGAAGCATTGAGTATGACAGTGTTGAGAACACTGATTTAGGGAAAAGGTAATCTATATGGTAAAAAAAAATAATTAAGGGAAGTTTTCAACAGATATGAATGGGAAAAATTGCTCTTTCTGGGAACAGGCAAAATTTTGTCCCCTTTGAGGGGAAAAAGCAGGAAGACAGGTGTGACTGGCCCCTGAACACCCAGTGAATATGTAGCCATCCCAGAGAGATGGAAGATTAAGTTAAAGGCTGGGGCCGCTAGATCTATTTCCCATTTAGAACACTGTGCACAGCAAAATAGAAATGGCACTGGGACATATATAGGCAGCAGGCCAGAAATGGTGGCCCTGAGATTCTGGTGGCTCCTGTGGAGGGTGTGGAAGGAATCCAGACGTTCACAGATGCTCTCGTTGAGGGCATCAGATCACAGCCAAGAGAAGAAAGCAAGAACGTTAGCCACGGGTTGCCCTTCGGAGAGTAAGGTAACCCTGAAGCAGAGACTGTGGGGTGGATGGTCAAAGTCAAGGCTAGATGAAGGCTGTGGCTGAGATCAGCAGACCGCATCTCCTGCAGAGCCAGGGATGGAATCCTGACTGTGCCAAGAGAATAGATCACAGCAGCAGAGTCATCAGGATCAAGTGACCGGGTAAACAGGAAACATCCAACACAGCCAGCTTGCAGACCAAGACCCAATCCTGTTGCCACAAGGTCAATGTTCCCCGACCTGCAGAAGCTCTCCTGCCTAGGGGAACAGGGAGCAGAGACAGCCGGAAAGTCTCAGCCATCACCCAGAAGTGGCAGTTAACCTTCAGGAAACCGTGCTGCCCTGCAGAGATGGGGGTAGTTTGAATGACCAAGTTTCAGCCTTCTCCTCGCCAAAAACTCCTACCCTCACTAGACCTGACACTACTGAGCAAGGTAAAAAATAAAGACATAACAATTTTTTGGATACATCCCAGTTTTCCAAGAATGGCATTTTTATCCTTCTCTTGAGTATGTTGGCCTCCTTTTCATGTGCATCAGAAATTGTTCATCCTGAACTTGGACTGTAGGAACCAGAACTGTATGTAAGTCCAGCCCACAGCATTACATTTATCATGAATCCAAAACTGTTAAAATAAAAACAAGAATAAGAATGCCATCTACTGGCATGGAAAGCAGCAAGGGCTCTAACAAATCTGCATTTAGCTCCAATCGGAAAAAGATATAGAAGGAAACAGATTTTTTATTATTTTCCTATGAAACAGTGATAACAGAGAATGAAGAGTTAAATATAAATAGTATGAAGGGAACTGATCACAAATAATAAATTTCTTCTTAACTAGTGAATCTTTCACTGTCATATCTCAATTCTGTTTTTGCTACGATAAGCTCCATCTGAACACAAAAGAGGTAAATATAATGACCCAGAAAGGTTTTATTTGTTTTACTGATTTATCAAGCTGTTATCAAAACAACCCAATCTTGCTCTTTATTCAATCTTTTAAAAAATGTATTTATAAATTGGTTTGCCTATATAGACAGAATGACAGAGCATGTGACTTTATTTGGCTGTTTCCATTTTCTATACATTGGAGTTGCACTGGATTTTTTCTTTTTTTAAATATTTGTATAAAAGACAAACCAGGGACTGATAAATTGCATTTGTCAATATTGATTACCATTTATATGATCATTTGTATGAATTTTCCTCAGTTGGCTGATGTTAACTCAAATTTTTAAACTTTTTCAATTGAATCATTTATTTCTAATTATTCATTAATGGAAAATTCTATTAAAACTATGATATTTTATTAGGTTCTTAATAATGATTCTTCAAAATGTCCACAGTGTCAAGGTTCATTTTATTGCACACAAATATCCAGTTGTTCCAGCACCACTTGTTGAAAACATTATCTTTTCCTCCATTAAATTGCCTTGATACATTTGTTGAAAACCAGTTGACTATACACGTGTGGGTTTATTTCTGGATTCTATATTCTGTTCCATTAATCTACTTGTTCATCTATACACCAGTTCTACACTCTCTTGATTACTGTAGCTTTATAATAAGTCTTGATATGGGGTAGTGTAAGTCATCCAAATTTGTTCTTTTTAAAGTTGTTTTGGCTACTTTAGATCCTTTCCACACAAATTTTAAAATCAACTTATCAATTTTTATGAAAAAAGGCTGCTGGAATTCTTTGGGATTGTGCTGAATTTATAGACCAATTTGGGGAGAACTGACACTTTAATAATATTGAGTCTTCTAACCCGTGAACATGGTATATCTTTCCACTTATTTAGGTCTTTTTAAAATTTCACTAAGCAATGATTTGTAGTACAAAATTTAATTCAAAATTGATCATAGAACTAAATATAATGGTTAAAAACTACAAAAATTCTAGAAGAAAACATAGGAAAAATCTTAGTGACCCTAGATTTGGCAAAGATTTCTTAAATATGACACACAAGAAAATCACAAACTATAAGGTAAAATAATAAGTTGGATGTCATCAAAATTAAAATTTTTTTCTGCAGAAGAAATATTACAAAAGTGAAGAACAAGCCTCAGACTGGGAGAAAACAAACAAAGCATATATGAACAAGAGACTCATCTAAACTATATGAAGAACTCTTACAATTCAATTAGAAGACAAACAATCCACTTTTTTAAATGGGTAAAAGATTTAAACAGGTATATGATCAAAGAAGATACACAGATGACAAGCACATCAAAAGATGCCCAGTGTTATTAGTCATTAGGGAAATCCAAATGAAAATCACAATGAAATTTCACTACATCGCCTCTAGGATAGCTAACATTAAAAAAAGACTCTGCATACCAAGCGTTGGTGAGGATGTGGAGTTACTGGAACTTTCATATACTGACAGAGGGAATATAAAATTGTACAATCAATTTGGAAACCAGTTTTTGAAATTTTCGAAAGTTAAACGTAGATTTACCATCCAACTCAGCAATATTGTTCTTAGGCATTTACCTAAAAGAAATGAAAGCATATGTCTCCACAAAGACTTGTACGGAAATGTTCATAGTAGCTTTGTCTGTATTAGTCAAAACTGGAAACAACCCAAATGTCCATCAACCACCAATGCATAAATAAATTGTGCTATCTCCATACAGTAGATTACTACTCAGCAATAAAAAGAAATGAATTTACTAAGAAATAAGTTATTGCTACATGCAACAATGTAGAGTAACTCAAAATAATTATGCTGACTGAAAGAAGCCAAACAAAAAAAGAGTACATATTGTATTATTCCATTTACATAAAATGCAAACTAAACTAAATAGTGACACAAGCAGATTGGTAGTTTCTTGAGGATGAGGAGGGAGGGTGGGGAATGAAGTAAGGGAGAGATTACAAAAAGGCACAAATAAACTTTCAGGACTGTAGATATGTTCATTTATGTTGACTGTGGTGATGGTTTCATGTGTATATACATATGGTGAAACTCATCAAAGTGTACATTTTCAATATATGCAGTTTACTGTATGTCAATATACCTCAATAAAGCTGTAAAAGTAATGTCACCCAATTGTAGCAAAAAAAATTGTTAGATAAAATATTAATTTTTAACTTTTTGATGGTTCTTTCCTTTGAGGAATTTACTTTTGCTTTAGTGTTTCTGGTGTTTGAATTGTCAATGACATTTTTAGCACAGTACTAAATATAACAGACCTTGTACTCTTCTACTTGTGCAAGGGTAGCATTACAGAGTAATGCAATTGCATCTACAAGCTCAACCCACTCTTCTCCCCCCAAAAATTTGTCATTGCACTGTACCTATATTTTCTATAAACTTAATTAAGGGTTCACAGATTGTCTCCACAACTGAGATTGACCATTCAATTATTAAATCCATCTATGCTGATAGATGTAAAAAAATGCAACATTCAGCAACTCCTATGGTTCTTAATGATCAAGCTGATTGTGCACATTAAAACACAACCAACCACAAAATTATAGCTCAACCTCAAATGATTGCTAATTAAGTTAGTATAAAGATAAAGCCACTTCCCCTCTACCTAGAGCTGGCCATGTTAACAGAGTCAGGAGAACAGCTTTCAAATCTTCCTCCAGTTGTCTTCCTTTCCAGTGGCAACTGGACCTGCTTCCCACCACTGAGAATGAAGTTAATGATAGCAGTAAGTAGACACTGTTGCTTTAGTCATATGGACTTGAGAGGTGAAGGGAGAAGTTTCATCTATTTGGGCTTAAAAAGGAGTTTAGAAGTGACCTAGAACAACCTTACAATGATACTGTAGCTTATTAAATACCTTGTAAGGCATGAGAGCTCATTTAGTCCAGTTCCTTCCATCCCAACAAGAAAGTTTTAAATAGTTCCAAAAGATTGTAATTTACAAAAGTCTTCAACTCCTCACAAGACATTTGCTTAATCTCTTTTAGAAACATCCTTTTCAGCCAGGGTTCCTCTAGCTGAAGTTTCAGCCAACACTAAGGGAAAGTCTTTAAGGATCAATGAACTCATTACTTTTAGTTTTCTCTCACAGTTTTCTCTGGTTTCAGAGTCCATTACCAGCTCTTTCTAAGTCCTGTCTATGAACACTGCCAGCTCTTCACAGTCTAGCCACCATGAGTGACTATTCACAGGAAGTTCCGGGGAGCAGCTGGATAACCTTGACTTTGAGGGGCACCAAAAGATCCATCTCCCACTCACCCCGGGCCTAAGCATTCAATAAATATCTGTTAAATAAATGTATAACTAAATACATCTCAGGCGTAAACACACTGGACTGAAAATCTTACATTTAGAATCCAGAATGGTGTAGACCAAACAGGTTAAGAATATTGTCTCCAAATCAGAGAATATCTACTTCATAAAGTCATTGTAAGAATTAAATGAGGTTTCTGCAGGTAAGCACATTTAACAGGCAATATCTGGAAGGCAAGAACCTTAGAGAATATCAAGATGATAAAACGGAATCACAGAAAGTTGAAGCGACTTGTGAAAGTCATTTAGCTCATGGTGAGAAGCAACAGGGTCAGAACCCACATATCCCGCCTCCCAGGCCAGTGCTTCGCAATTGAGAATGTCGCCATAGAACTCCAGGAATTCCATGGAACTTTACAATAAATCAAAGACCTTCAGGGTAATGAGATACAAAATGGACAAATTGCAGTGGGGAATGAATTGTGAGGAAAATAAACTAGGAAAGAACAAACCTACTGGGTACTATACTTTCACGCTAAATGTTCTCTCACTTGTTTTCTCAATTTCCACAACATCCCTGACGTGTGCATTTTTAGCTTCATTTTATGAATAATGAAACTGAGGTTCAGAAAAATTAAGGGATGTGTTGCAGCAGAGGGTCACAGTCTTCTGACTCCAAGTTCAGTGTTATTTCCACTCCATTTCAAAACCAAGGCTTGGATGATAGTAGTAGACAATGAGCCACGTGAACATGTCAGGCTGGGAGAGACCACACAGGATGACCAGACCTGGGGAAGACAAGTAAGTTCCTTGGAAAGGACAACACAAAGACAAATTCACCTGCTTTACAGTGGGGTAAGGGCCCTTCTGAAGTTAAAGCAAGGAATGCAGCAGCCCGGCGGTTGTCTAGTTGGGTAACTACATCTGTCTAGTTGCTCAGGGCAAAGAACTTGGCGTCATCATTGATTCTTCTCTTTCTCACCCCCTGCAGCCAATCTGCTGCTAAATTCTCATGACTCTGTCTCCAAACTATCCAGATTCAAAACCTTGTCCCCACCTCCAGTACCACCACCCTCTCCAAGCCACCACGTTTCCCCTGGGTTGTTGTGGGAGCCTCCAACTGGTCTCCCTACTCTGCCTTTGACTCTTCAGTCTTTTCTCAGACCATCAACCGGAATGAATCTTTTTTCCCCAATATTTTATCATGAAAATTATCAAACACACTGCAAAGAAAAATTTTTACAGTCAGCCCATATATCCACAACTTCGATTCTACCATGAACATCTGATTATACCTGCTTTATCATGTTATGTATCCCTCTTGAGAGATTCTTTTAAAATGTAAGTCAGATTATGTTGCTCTTCTCCACAAGAACCCCCCAAAGCTTCCTGTCTCCCTCAGAGTAAAAGCCGCCTCTGCCTTCATATCCTACTGCTTCCTGCCTCTTCCCCTCCAACACACACCCCCAGCTCATTCCTCTCCAGCCATGCTGGCGTCCTTGTTTATTTTAACATACACTAAGCTTTGCACCGGCTGTTTCCTTTGTCTGGAATTCTCTTCCTACAGATTTCTGTGTGACTCATTCTCTCACTTCTTCCACGGACTTATTCAAACATCATACTATAGGCAATCCTCCCCTGCCCACTCTATTTAAAATAGCAAACTACTCCTCACATTATCTTCCTCCTTTCCTAGCTTTTTATTTCCTCTGTAGCCTTTATTATCACAGCACTCTATACTTTGGTTATTAGTCTTATCTATTGTCTGTCTCTCCCCACTATAATTTCTTATTGTTTGCAACATACAGAACATTGCATTAGGCATTTTATATGTTGACCTCATTTAATTTGCACAATGGCTCTCTGAAATAGAGATTCTTATCCTCTTTTAATAATAAGGAAACAGACTCAAGGAGGCAGAGTAACTTGCCCAAGACCACCAGCATACGCTGGAGTAAGAATTAAAACTCAGGTCTGTCATATCCAAGGTCCATTCGTTTTCACCGTGTGGCACAAGATCCTCTATAGTGTGACAAGATGGGGCCCCCAGGCAGGCACCCTAGTCAAGATCTCTTATCATATTCATTTCTCGATTTGTATTTAAGTGGTTGTTCCTTCAAGATGTCTCTGTTGACGTTCTAACCCTGAGAGAGGAGAAATCTCAAATCAGGTATAATCAATCCTTCTTTGGGGGTGAATTAGATGACAAATAAAAAGAGAACCTGTGCCATGGGCATGGTATTTAGAATAGGGGCCTGGAATGTGTAGAATAGAAAAATCAAGGATTATAGAAAAGCCCAGGGCACTGAGGGGCACAAATACACGTTTCACAAACTTTTCATTTTTCCCAGAAACAAACTAGAACTAATTCAAGGAAAACCATACATATGTCACTGCTTCATTCCTCAATTACCGAATTTATCACATGACATAGTAATATGTCTGTTGATACATTGTTGGTTTTTTTCACAAGATTGTGAGTCTCTTGAACCCAAGAAATGTAGCTTATTCGTTTTTGAATCCCCGGTGCCTAACACAGTTTTTGGCACATAATAGAAGTTTAATAAATATTTGTTGAATTTGTTAATGAAGTGAATGAATTATGATACAAGACCTAATAAGAACTGAAAAAGAAAACTCTACTAAGTAGCAATACAAACTTTTTTAAAGACTCTTTTCTCTTTTCTCCTGACTTCAAACACAGACAGTACTATCTTAAAAAACACTATTGCAATGGGATTTTTAAAGTGATTACTGCATATCACAATAACTAATGTTCCAATTTAGAACCATGGGTGATTGGTTCAATACCAAACAGCAGTGAATTCTGAGAAAAGTGCCTGACATCCAGTAGCTTATTGGTTTAATTTAAATCTAAATCTTAGTCCATGTAAAACACTTCCCCATCCCAAGCCACCCTTTTTAGCTCTCTCTGTTGTGTGACAGTATTTGTATCTGTGTCTGTACTATATTATACCATAAATTCTTGAAATCAGGGACCATAGCTTATTCCTACAACTAAAGGGGAAATGCTTTGAAGATAGTGGGCATTCACCCAGCGTTTGTAAAAACTAAACATTAGGTTTACTGTCTTCTCACTAGTGAGAAGAGACTTTTACTCTGACAAGTCAATTGTGATTACTAGTTCAAGGACATATCAGAGTGGGAAAAAAACCAGACAGGCTACCGGTCAAATGTTTCATGAACACAACATCAGACATACCACAGACAATCTAATGGGCCATGTATATGAAAACAATTATCATTATTAATTAATATTAACTAACATTTATCAACCATTTGCTATATGTCAGAACTGGTGCTAATGTATTTACATACATCAGCTCACTTAGTCCCCACAACGCAAAATTCATTATGTACAATTATTATTCCTCATTTACTGAATGAGCAAATTAAGGTGTGGAGACACTGAGCAAATCTCCTGGGGTCACCCTAAGCGTTGAAGCAGAGACTGAGCAGGTTTGTATGGACTAAGTGTTCTGCAGATCTATGATTTTAGCACTATTCTGATTGCTTTACTTGATTTCAAGTTTGGTTTTTGGTTTTTTGTCTCCTTTTTGTTTGATCTGTTGTTTGTTTTTTATTTCATCAGGCTGTTCTTTAGTCTTTCGTAGATTGTCTTCAAGGTAGGACCTGTATCATTTTCAGAGAGCCTGTGGACCTTTGTAGGAATGGAGAGAGTTGATTTCTTGATTGCCCTGCACTGTTCTATCACTTACAGTAATAATTACAGAAGTAAAAGTGTAATAAATGGGAAGTTTTAACCCATATTTTATGAGTCACAAATGGGCTCTAAAAAGCTGCCATTTTATTATTTCCTTTAGAGATACTCAATAGGTAATGCCAGTAGTAAAGTTTAGTGCCCAACCAGCACTTAATATTCCCTGCCTCCAGAATTATCAACCCTCCTTAAAGGAAGAATAATCAAAGGAGGTTTGTAATATATACATGTGTCCATCCAATTTCATATCATCTAGGTTAATAACTCAAATGTAAAGGAGTAGAAATTAAAGGGCTGCCATCAACTATACAGATTGGGCAATAAGAAAAACTAGGAAAAGAACCGAAATGAGGATATTATCCAGAAAATTAAAATTGTATGTGGCAGTACATATAGCAGATACTACCTGGAAGAAATGTCCTTAAATTGTAGACACAGCATGAAACAGCCATTGCAGAGTTGGTTAGTTTCACATTAGCTCATATAATCTGACCTCTTCTGACATAGTTCAACACCTAAAAATTTTTCATTCCTCTCTAATAAACTAAACATCTTTTCACCTTTGTTCAGCTAGATTTCCAATAACTACCCTTACTGGAAGCTGCTGATTAACTGAATTCTTTTCAGCTCTTGCCTAGCTGCTGGTTTCTTTGCATTTGCTAGAAAACAAGTGTATATCTTTATGGCTAGGATCATTGGGAGTAATATGTCACCTCATAATTCAGCTTGCAGCAAAGCTTATTCATCCACTTTCCCAACACCCAACCCAAATTCATAGACCCATTTGGGCACTACCAGAGTCTTTTCGCATGGAGTTAACCCACACAGTTGTTGTTGTTCAAGAGTTTACCAGAAGGTTCCAGAACTTCTCAAGATCTGGGAGATGTAGGTTATAGGTCAGTGTATGTAATACCGATTTTTTGAAATTTGTTAACTCCCTTTTTATACCAGTTCATAATTATTTTTTTGTAAATGTTCCGTGTGTGCTTAAATACGCATTCTTTAAGCATTTGGTACAGATTTCTATTAGATCAAACTTGGTAATTGTATTATTTAAATTTCTATACCTTTATTAAATATTTTTCTCTTGGATATGACAATAATTGGGACATGTGAATTTTTCATTATTACTGATAGTTTCGCCTTCTTCTGGTTCAATCAATTTTTGCTTTATATAAGATATTTTGTTAGAGGCACACAAGTTTACAGTTGCTATACCTTCCTGGTAATTTCAGTATATTATCACTATAAAGTGACCCTCTATATTCCTAATAATGCTTTTTGTCTGAAAACCTATTTCGTCTGATAATATATCTATACCACCTTTGTTTTGATTAACATTTCATTAACATATTTTTCTTCCATCCTTTAAACTATTCTATGCCTTTATACTTTAGACATAAACTAGAATATTTTTAATCTAATCTGATCATCCATGTCTTTAACTAGTATGTTTAATCTATTCTTCTTTATTGTATTATTGATATAGTTGGACTTGTTGTTCCCATCTTGTTTATTTCTATTTGTCCCATTTTTAATACTTCTTGATTTTGGGGGGGATGTTTCTTTTTGTTTGCTTATTTGATACTTTGTCTGTACTGAACCTACCTTATATACTACTTCAGAGCCTCTTGCACTACCTGTCTCTTATTTCAGCAACTCCTGCAGAGACCACTTCTATGTGGGATCCAACCAGCTTCACATAGGGGCCACCTGACAGCACCCTGCCTCAGCCCCATGGCATACACTTCTCACTTCTTGCCCTGCAACTTCTGGGGATGCCACACATGCAGCATAATCTGGATATTCTAGGGAGAATAGGGAAGAGGCACCAATGGATAAATGCTTCCCATTTTGGTTGTTTTTTGAAGGACAGCCATGAAATACATTTCATACAGCCTCTCAGCTCTATTTCTAATGTGAAATTAAACAACCAGTTGCCTGTACCAGTGGAAAAGAGGAAGAAGAAAAGGAGAGGAGGAGAAGATTTAAATTAGAAGATCCTGACTTTTTACAGTTCAAAAATCACTGACAGTGGACAGTTGGCAAGTTGTGAGTCTCCATAGCTTTATAAAATAAGGACAATAATGTTTATTTACCTCACAGGATTCTTGTAAGAATTAAATATGTAATATAGATAAACCTTCTCTATTTTTAAAGTTTATCTCCAATTTTAAAATGCCATTTCATTATGAAGAAGTGTTATTTATTATTGGCAGTATGCTTGGAGGTAATAAATGATTTCTGAAGATTATAATACTGGACAAAAGCAAAATATTATTTATATCCTAACAACAATGGACTTGAAATTATTCCACTTACTTATCAATTTATTTCACACATATTTATTGGGCATGATGTTGCCATTGATGGTTCCATTTGGGAATGACTTAATTCCTGGCTCCACCCTGTACTATGAGACATGGACAAATTACTCAACAGCTCCCAGCCTCAGTTTTCCTTTCTCCTCTCTCAAATGGTAATAATAATAATAACAACAACAACACCTACCTTGTATACTCATTGGGGAGATGAAGACCAGCTGTCTTTACTACTACTAGATACAATGTGCTGTATGACAATAAACACTCTGTTGAGGCAAGGGATGTTCAGATCAGCCTTGAACGCTTCCTTAAAGAAGGTTTTAGAAAACACTTGCATCACAACTGGGACTGATCTTTGGTTTGGGTTGGCCTGTCTCCCTTGCTACCTCTTTTGCCTTATTTTGAGAAAAAAGCTGTGAATAAGA
Organism: Tapirus indicus; assembly: GCA_031878705.1. NCBI lineage: Eukaryota > Metazoa > Chordata > Mammalia > Perissodactyla > Tapiridae > Tapirus > Tapirus indicus. The sequence continues at coordinate 28,316,359 of CM062930.1, read as the reverse complement.
GTAAGGGCTGCTGGAAAGAATTCACTTCTTGAATTCCTCTGGAAGCCTCTCTCAGCAATTAGGTGCAGACTCTGAAACCCCTACAGTTGGGCTATGAGGGACAGCATACACGTGAGTAATTGTCTAGACTTAAGTCCTGAGGCACTCCGGGAGAGCATTATTTATAATTAGTGCCAGTAGGACTAGACACCTGTCTATTGACTCCAAAGGCATGAAATGCACACAATTTACCTCCCATCCCAGCATTTCATCAAGAAAGAGCAGTGGACACCTCTGTGCTTTAAAAGTGCAGCAGAACGTCTCCCTGTTGACCCCTGTCCAAGTTTCAAGTTGATGCAAAATTTCCATTTTTCTAGTTTTATCATTTTTTTTATGGCTGAGATATGTTATCTAGATCTTTGTACTGCTCATATTAATGTAGTCTCTAAACACAAGTCAAAATTCATTCTCTGATCCCAAAAGAGCCTATAACTACTTTAAAGAATTTTTCTCCACCAATTCTTTTTTCAAGGGAATCCAGCTGACAGGCTTGAGTTATTTCAGAGGGTTTAGATATGAAATTTTATGCACACCTTTGCTTTTATATATACTCATAGGTGTTCACACATATCCTTTACCTTCTTCAAAATTTAGAAGGAATAAAAACACGAGCCTTGAGTAAATTATACAAGATCTACTGTCTATCTGGCACATCCTTTGTTCAGACGTGTCTCCTTTCCGTGTTTCTTGCTTCACCTAGTCTATCTTATTCCATTTGAAGAGACCAGTGTTAAGTCTCTTCAGTTCTCGCTCACTAAGGACCTTGTATTCTTGTGTAACCTGGGAAAACGATCTGAAAACCAGCTCTCTTTCAGGACCTCAGAAGCACCAAACCACAATAAACTCCACAGAGGGAAACAACCAGAATGAGAAAACCGACCAATATTTCACTCCCATTCCTATGAGGGAGACTGCGAAGGAAACTTGTTTACACATAAGTCAATACATCCAGAACATACTTTATGCTTTCTGGGTAGACTTAATACAGGATTACAAGACAAAAGAGAGCATTGCAGCAGTCAAATTATTTACCAATAAAACAGCATTCAGCCTGAAAGTGAATGTACAATTCCAGTGGTGTTGCATAGTCTCCTTGGCAACTAACTTTTGCAGCATCAATCACATTCCTTTATAACTTTAATTTTTAAATGGAACAATAAATTTACATAGTATAAAAATATCACCATGTTTAACATTTCCTATTTGTCCTGACATTTTTATTATTCCAAACATAAAGCAATTTATATGTAAATTGCCACATGCTCTTAACTTAAACTGACAGAATTCTGTCTGTGAAGAACACACCATTTTGTTGTAAATATCTGTAAAAACTCATTGCACAAACAGTTCTGAGAAAAAGTGTCACATAAAAGTAGCCAACAAACTTCGTGCCTAATTCAGCTGGGTCATGAATAATATTTTGTGTTTGCATCTGATTACATTCTAATAATGGCCATGTTCTCTGCTTTAAATGAAGGATATTAGGTAATGAAACATATTATTTATCAGAAAATTTAGAGATGAAGCATATGTATATGGGTCAGGCAGAGAGTATATGTTCCACTGTGTAGCTGTCCCAGCTTCTAAAACACATGCACACATATACAAACACACATGCACAGACGGGGCAAGGCACAAGAGCTACCTAGATATTTACCACAGCTCACATTCAAAGAAACTTTTCTGTAAGATGATATAATTTAACTCAAATTTATCCCCCCCTAAAAACTGTCATGATAGAGTTTTGTTCATAAACAAAGACTGTTTTACAGAAAAAATCCACACAATAGCCATATTTTAAGTCATTTAATCATCTATTTATTATATCATTTATTCCATTATTCAGCATTCTAAACTATATTTAAATAAATTGAATAGGGCAATAGAACAAATTGCATAACATTAAATTTTAATATATTTAAGAGATCCATGGGAGAGTGGCTATTTAGGATGAGGCAGGAGGATGAAGTAAGCAATGGTTCTTGAAGAAACAATTACAGGATCCCAGGAGTGGGCTGCTTCAAAATAATTCATTCATTCGTTTATTCATCAAATGCTTGCTAGTACCTCCTAAGTACCAGGCTGTCTTCTAGACACTGGGGAGGTCTATATGGAGGTTGCTATAAACTGAATGTTTGTATAACCCCAAAATTCATATGTTGAAACATAATCCCTAGTGTGATGATATTAAGAGATGGGGACTTTGGGAGGTGATTAGGTCATGGGAGTGGAGCCCTCATGCATGGGATTAGTGCCCTTATAAAAGAGACCCCAGAAAACTCCCTCACCGCTTCTACTATGCGGACACATTCAAGAAGACTGCTGTCTATGAACCAGGAAGCAGGCTCTCACCAGACACTCAATCTGCCTGCACCTTGGTCTTAGACTTCCAAGCCTCCAGAACTGTGAGAAATAAATTTCTGTTGTTTAAGCCACTCAGTCTACAGTATTTTTTTTAGCAGTCTGAGCAAAGACAGAGGTGAGCAAGACTAACAATGTCCCTGCCCTCACAGAGCTTACATTCTGGTGGTAAAGACAATAAATAATCAAATTAGCAAGTAGTTATACAGTATCCCATAGTGGTAAGCACTATGAAGAAAATAGAACAGAGCAACGGGATGCTTTAAGCAGAGTACAGCATTATCTCATTTACACTCTTAAAATATCATTCTGGCTACTGTGTAAGGAACAAACTACAACGAGGCAATTATGGAAGCACAGGGACTAATTAGGATGCTATTGTCTTAAGACAAGGCTAGAAATAAGGGCAACATGAATTAGAGTGCTAATGATGAAAGTGATAAGAAGGGGTCATATGTGGGATCTATTTTGAAGGTAGAGGCAACAGGATTTGCTAATGGATTGGATATGGAGTATGAGAAAAAGAGAGGCATCAAGGATGATTTCAAGGTTTGGAGACTGAGAAATATTAGACACATGAGGAACCATTTACAGAAATGAGGGACCCTGAGGGAAGAATGGGTGTGACAGTGAAAAATTAAGAGTTCTACTGGGCATTTAAATTTCCAAAGCCTGTTTAACAGTTGAATGAAAATGTTGAGCAGGTAGTTGACTATGCAAGTCTGAGGTTCAGAGGAAAGTTCCTGCTGGAGGAAAGTTCCTGCGGGAGAAACAGATGTTGGCATCAACTGTTTGGCAACCAACCAATATAGATGGTATTAAAGCCTCAGGAATGGATATTTCATCTAGGAAATGAAAGTTCAAAGAAAGGAAAAGAGGTCCAGGCACTGAGCTCTGGAGTATTCCAGTATGTGAAGGTCAGGAGGACCATCTGAGTAAACGAGCACTGAGAATTGTCCAGTGGAGTTGGCAGTGAGGCAGTCCTTGGTGTTCTTGATGAAAGTAGTTTCAGCGGAGTACTAAGTACAAAAGCCTAATCTGTAAATATTCAAGAAATAATATGAGAAGAAAAGTAAAGAAAGCAAATATAGATGACTCAAGCAACTTTTCCGTAAAAGGAAAGAGAGACATGGAAAGGTTGCTAGATGAGGGACCAGGAACCAGGCAGGAATTCTTTTTAAATGGAGAATACTATACCAGGATGTATGTTTATAGAATTGCTCCAACAGAGAAGGAACAAATGATGATGCAAGAGTCTCCAGGTAGGCTAGAAGGGCTAAGATTCTGTACTCCAAGGTGAGGTTGGCCTAAATTAGAAGGGACAGTTCAACCAGTGTGATGAGAAGGAATATAGCATTCTTGGTATGGATACAGGTTAGTAGATTTGTTAGAAGGAAGATGTGGAAGTTCTTTTCTGATAGCTTCATTTTTTCAGTGATAAAAGAAACAAGGTCATTAGTTGAGCATGAGTAGGGAAAAGGGAGTGTTAAAGTTGGAGGAGAGCAGAGTGAGTGTAAAATAATCATCTGGGGGAGTGGGAACCAGGAATCAAGTGACATCTGGCTACAGAGATGATCAAGACTGGGAGAGATTCACCGAAGAGAGAACACCATAGAGAAGATGAGTGAGGCACAGGGAGGTTACCTGAGGACCAGAACATGAAAGGGATGTCCTAGTACTCAGGTTCATCAAGAGGCTACCTGTCTAGGGATAGAGCTTTAGCTCTGCTTCCTGCAAGCAAAGTAGAAAAAACATCAGAACACTGTTGGGCCCTCTGGATGTGCTAAAATGAAGACTTAAACATAGTGTCTTTCACATGAAGAAGAGATGCCATGGCTCCACAGAAAATGATGGGGCTGAGGAGTCAGCTACAGAGGGTTCAAATCCAGTCTCAGCAACTTACTCATCATACGACGTTGAACCTATTACTTATTTCTTCTGAAACTCAGATTCATTGTTTACAAAGTAAAGAAGCTTGTTGTAATAAGAGATATGCCTATAAAGTATCTTATAGAGCATAAATAGAACTACCAATAAGTTGTATGTTTGAACTTCTCTTTAAACATATCAAATACATGTATTTTATCTCCACTCTCTGCAAAAATTACAAAACAACAATAAAGAATATGAAGAAAATCATAAACCCACAAGACAAAGAGAACAGGAAATGAAAAGCTTTTGAAACTGTTCTGTCTAACTTACAGGAGCTGGAATCTGCACATCTTCCAACAAGAAGCAAGCTGTCTCCAGTCACAGAGTTCCAGAAAGGCTGGATGATTGGAGATATCAAGTATACATAAACTGGAGCTTGGACATGGAACTGTAAAAAGGTGTAATGGATGAAATGCTTAAATAACCCATCTCTGCTCTGTGATGCCAAATGACCATCCCTCTCCCCAATCCCTGAAGAAAGTTTATTGGAGAATTTGAGATTTGGAGAAACTGAATAAAAGAGGCTACAGGCACCATGAACAGTAGAGATGAGACAACAGATTGAAAACAGAGACTCGAGCCCTTCAGCAAACCCTCAACCCCTCAGTTTCCATATCTCTGGTAACCAAGTTTCTACTCCACACTCTTTGCCCCAAGATAGGAAATTCAAGAAATTTTTTCCTGAGAAAATCAAATGCTCAGAGAAAAGACCCATAGATGCTGATATTTATCACCGCTCCTAAAAATTATATAAGCTAGCCATGAACTCACTCTAAGAAAAGCTCACTACTTGACAAGCCCCACTCACGCTCACAACTTTCAATTAACTTTTCATTTAATTGAACTCCAAGATGAAAACATACAGCAAAAGATCATTATAATTTGAGAAAACCCTCCAAAATGAAACCTGGAATACAAAACAAATGGGGGAAAAGTTAGAGAAACAGAGAACTTATTGGGAACAGAAGAATATTGAAAGAAGTGAAGGAAGGAAGGAGGGAGGGAGGAAGACGAATATCCTTAGAAGAATGAAAAGAGGATGTTGCATCTATAAAACAAGAACAAGACATTTTTTACAAAGATAAGGAGGGGACACTCAGAGCACATGAAAATGGATTAAAACCTAGTAGATGAAAACTGAGTACTTAAATAAACCTTAATAGAAGGATTGGAAGACAAAATTCAAGTCATATTCAAAAAACTAAAACAAAAATCAAGATGATGGATAAAAGGACAGAAGAAGTAAATTTTTTTTTTAAATTGGGGGATCAGTCTAGGAGGCCCCACAATCAAACAATGAAGTTTTGAAGAGAGAAAACAAAGACAATGAGGACAATGAAATTATCACAGAAATAATTAGAGGACATTTCACAGAACTGAAAAACATGAATCTTCAGATGGGAGGAGCCAACAAGAATCTAGCACAATAAATGAAAAAGACCCTCACATCACTAAATTCCAGAACACCTGAGAAACGAGGAGATTCTAAAAGCTTTTTCAAAATACCATTTACATACAAAGAAACAAGCATCAAATTGCATTAGGCTTCTCAACAGCAAAATTAGAAACTATAAGAAATGGAGTAGTAATAGCTTTAAAATTCTAAGGAACAAATACTTTCAACCTCAAATTTTACACCAGCCAAATTATTAAACAAGGATGAGAATAGAATAAAAATATTTTCAGCCACACAACTTTTCAAATCATTTATTTCCCGTGCACTCTGTCTCATAAATTACTGATATACTTGTTACTAAAGTGTGGAAGAGTAAACCAAGAGAGAGGAAGACATGAGATCCAGGAATTAGGGGATTAAGCACAGGAGAAATAAAAAGGAATTTCAGACCAACAATAAAGGAAGGACCCAAGATGATAGCATTAACCAAACTAAAGAGATCCCTAGATTGGAGTAGGTGGATGAAGGACGGCAGGAGGGATGTCAGGAGTGAAGAAAGGGGGAGAAGGACTTGCTAGATGATCAGATACATTTGATCACTTTAAAAATGGTATTGAGAGGCTGTTGGTAGGATTAGGAAGAATTCATGAAAATAACACAGAAAAATTAGCAAGAGAAAAAACTGGCAATTATTAATACTGGAAAAATAACTTCCATTGGAAAAGAAATTTTGTCATAGTACACTATTTTGCTCAGCAGTAAAAAATAATATTTACATTGCCAGAATAATGTAAACACTAAAGTTTTCAATCAAGAATTATGACACAACTATATTAAAGGAAAGTGATATAACTAGATTGATACGGGGGAGAGGGGAATGAAGAGAACTATATCCTCATCTACCATAATGGCAAGTAAATAGATGTTTCCAGAATTGATAAATCAATCTGAAGTTGATTAAATCAATTTAAATAAATAGCAGCATGAACATATCATCTGGAAATACAGAGGTAAAGACCATAAGAAACAAAGAAAAGACTTGAAGATAGTTGTCTCTAGGGAGCAGAACTGAGGGGTAGGGAAGAATTGGGTGGAGGGCTGTGGTTTTCACTGGGAGCCTTCGTTAAAAGCCTTGATATTTTAAATTATGTGTGTGTTATTTTGATAAAAATAGAAAATAAGGGGCCGGCCCAGTGGCGTAGCGGTTAAGTTCTCGCACTCCACTTTGGCAGCCCAGGGTTTGATGGTTCGTATCCTGGACGCGGACTTATGCACCACTCTCAAGCCATGCTGAGGTGGGGTCCCACACAGAACAACTAGAAGGATGTACAACTATGACATACAACCATCTACTGGGGCTTTGGGGAGAAAAAAGGAAAAAAGGAGGGAGATTGGCAACAGATGTTAGCTCAGGGCCAATCTTCCTCAAAAAAAATAAATAAATAAATTTTAAAAATAGAAAATAATTTTTTGAAATTAATTTTCCTTTCCAACCATTCCACTCCTTCCTCCTTTCCTTCTCTTAAATTCTAAACACCCATAACCACATACCCCTATAATGAACAACACAGGACAGAAAGGCAATGATCATATTGGTTATTTGAGTAGCACACGCCAAACGTTTGCTGAGTTGGATTGGGGATTATCTGCACTTCTTAGATTTATGTCACATATGCAATTCTTAAAGTCACATCTTTATTTTCAAAAGGTGGAATTTGTCAGACATGAAAGTTTCTGTATTCCAAGGAAGTTTTCCACATAATCAGGGTCTGAAATATAACAACTTCAATTTTAAAACTAGGTCTGGATGACATTAAAACATTCGGTTAAAAAAAAACACCAAAAACTGAATATTTTAACAAAAGCAATAATGTCATATAAGCACAAAAGTCACCAAACACCTATTTACAGAATTCCATGGAAGGTTATTTTTATGAATCAGTTCAACCTAAAAAGAGAGGCCTTGGTTCTCTCCATGGGAGGAAGTTGGCCAATATCAAGAAATAAAAGAATGAAGTCATAGGTCCATTGTCTGAAATATCATTTTCTTAAATCCGAAAACATAAAATACCTTTGTGTCTTAGAATTAATCAAAGTAACCCACATTTAGATGCTGGGAAATATCTGTCAGTTTTTCCCATAAAGATGAAAATCCATCCCCATACTTCATCCTCCCTAAATCTTACAAGGTTTTTGTTTTTTCTTGCTTTTTTTTTTCAAGATGCTAAACAGCACTGAAAAATTGATAACAAATCAAGCCAGCCTACTTTACAGTCTCAAAGTTAACTGACATTACATTAAACAGATGATCAACCATCAAAATTACTACAGCAGTGTTTATTTTCTAGATCATATTTTGCAGTCTTTGAAATGTCAAATATGCATTCCCACTGAGAGGTAAATGTGGATATACATATGCAAGGATGTCATCAACATGGAGAAGATTGAAAGCAAATTCACAAGGATTCATTACAGAACTAATCCTTCCTAAACTTATTAAACAAGGGACTGACAAGTTGCTTGATTCTGGGGGATTCGAGTTACCGATTACTGACATAGGAAAGGGAATTTACTGTTTGACCAAATGGAATTTCAGATTTGAAAGTTTGTGGCCTCCTAAAGGATGTTCATTTATGGTGTGCTTTATTCAAATTAACATTATATAGTCCCTTCCGACGTATAACAGACTGAGAGCTGTCACCCAAGGAGCTGTATTCCTTTTTATCATATTAAAGAGCCAAAGGACACAAACATGCTCATTAATGAGTCTAAAAGTCCCTTGAAAACATAAACCTTTTAGAATAATGGTGGGAAATGTTATCCCAGACGTCCATGCCAATGACTCATCCCAAGCACTTAAATTTGCCTTTGCTTTCTGGCTTAGCCAATGCCCCCACCCCAACCTACCCCAAACACCCACACTTACCTATGAATGTGTTTAGCCACGACACGCAAGTGACTGACTTCCAGCAACCACCCTCCTCGATCCATCTTGTCTTGCTCCCAGTCACAAAAAGTGGAGTCATTAACTGGGAACAATGACTCTCCTTCAGACTCCTTGGTCTTTGTCTTTACACTAACTATGTGTGGGAACAACAGGACAGGTTTCTCTCTTTGAAGGACTCATAGTTTATGCGCAGAAACAACAGCCTAACAGATAATTGCTAGATAACGGCTGAGTACTAGACAAGAAGTAAGCATGAGAGAGGAGCAGAGGGAAGGAGGTGCTCACTCTGGCTCTATTTGAGGCAGCATCTGAGTGTGACCTTGAGGATTGGGGTGGAGGTGGGGGCACCAGCAGAGGCCAAAGGCAACATTCCAGCCCAGGGAACAGCATTTCAACAGAAAGGCATTGCCTGCAAGCACAGTGTTTTCAGGAACCTATAAATGGGTTCCATGTAACTGAGGTCAGAATGCATAGGTAGGGAATGTGAGAGATGAAGCTGCAAAGACAAGTTTTAGGAATAAGTTACAAAGGGCCTCATATACGGAGCTAAGGAGCTTAGATTTTTATCTTGTAGGCAACAGGGAACCATTCAGAATTTTTAAGTAAGAGAATATAGTCCTAGAAGTTTCAAAATTAATCTGCTTCTTCATGTTTTACCACAAATTCACCTAGAAGACTCTGAAAAGACTCTAATCTCCATTTTAGAGTTGATAGGAGGATTCACTCACCAACACAAATTCCTCCAGTGGCCTTAGATCAAGGGCCCGTAAAAGTAGAGAACACATCTCTTCTGTGTTTTATGCCCCCTCTAAGTCCTCTTAGCCCTAAGCAAGCGGGCTTAAGTGCATGCTAAATCTATTCCTAGAATCTCCTCAAGTAATCTGCAGCTTTGAGTCTTCTCCACATCATAGTCACCAAAGAAAACTTTCAGAAGCCTCTCATCTTCATCCTACACATTACTTCATTTTTTAGGACCAATGTCTCCCAATAAAAAAATTTCAATATATGTGGAGTGTTTTGCCCTTTCACCAAACCCATTTGTGGTTATGCGTCATGACAATGCCTCCATTCCTCCACACGCCACCCCAGGCACAAACACTTGACTCCGGGTCACCTCTTAAACACAGGCGGAGACCATTTTTTTGCATTCCTATGAAAAGAGATCCTTTTTGAAAACATAGTAAGTGCTCAGTAAGTGAATGCTGGACTTGTGAGCACCTCCTGCTAATTTCTAAGCAGATTAGAGGGGCTGCAGACCTCCAGACAAGGCCACATTCCCAGGACAGGTCTAACCAGAGTACACAAAACCAGTCAGCACTAGAATTAGCCTCAGCTGAGCTGTGGTTTAGAGATGGTTCTTTAAAGAGCCGAGCTGCACGGTGCCAGATGGACAGATGTAGTTTATTCAGAAATCTCTCCAGAGAGCCCCAGGCTAAAAATTGCTACTGGGACTCAAGAGAGGCTGGTCCAGGCCTAGAGGCCACTGGCCTGAGGCCAGCGCACGTCACAGTTACAGCCTGGGCTTCTTATGTTGTAGAGAAGCAGTGGGATGAAAGGCCCGGCCCCTATCCCTTGCCAGAATCCCCCATGCAGCCCCTCTGAGTCAGCCAACACCTGTTAACAATGACCCCAGGCATCATGTTGATGGAAGCACTCTGTGCTCTATGGGTAACTTCAACACCCGTAGACATGGCCACACAATTACTCTACAGTACACTGATTTTTTTCTACTTCCTCTTTACAATTTTTAATATTTTAAAGGTTATTTTTCAGCTTAATTAAAGATAGAGAGGGAATTGAACTATTTTCTAAAGCCTAGTTATATGTTTATCCCATGCATGTAACATGCATAGCATTTATAATAAATATTATCCCCATTCTGGAGATGAGGAAAATGACACTCTGAGAAGGTAAATGACTTGCCCATCATACAACTTTTAGGCAGTAGAACCAGAGCCACCTCTCAGATTTTTCTGTTCCCTTGGCCAAAGCTCTCTCCTCGGTGCTACACTACCTCCTGGGACTTGCTGAGACGAGTGGAATCAGCGGGGAATTCAGGGGCGATTGGAGATTTCCTCCTGGACACTGCTCTGAGGTGTGTCATGATGCCCTGATAGAGAGGAGGGATGGGGAGAGAGAGAGAGAAGGGGAAGGGAAGGAAGAGGAGGGGAGAAGAATTGAACTTGCTGATTTCAACCCCTCCAAGTAGACCTTATGATATATTGTCACAAAAGTTAGAGCATATTTCATAATTAGAAATATGTCTAGCTTCAGTCAAAGGAGCTAGAGTTTACAAATGTGGTGAGCACGATTTTAGAGTGACTTTTGTAAAAAAACTCAGTGTTCTGGGTATTGATTTCCCTCCCTCTCTGCCATTGACCATTGCTGCCATTTCTGATCGGATGTCTGTCAGTGACACAGAGGTAGGAAACTCCTCGGGCATTAGGAAACTCCATGCCAAGGGGCTGCCTAAGGATTTGAGTGTTGTGCCCTGGCGGAGGGGTGGTTGAAGATGGCAAAAAGAGGCATTAATTTCTCTTTTGATACTAATTTCCTTCTGCTACAGAAATTGCATTTTGTTTTCCTGAATCCTTGGCTGTGAAAAAGCCCACTGTTTTTCTGCCTTCCTCAGAGCTCATGTCGTCTTCCCATGTTGTGTCCAGAAATATTTTTATAGGGACAATCTGACTGAGAAAATATTTTGTGAAATACAATGAGAAAGATAATCCCTAACTGCTCCTTACATAATAGAGCTTCTGGGGGCCAATCATAGAAACATCAATTATAAATTGTAGGCCTTTTGATTACTGAAGTATAATAATTAAATTATAGAGAAATTTCCTTAAGTGTAGGGTTGAAAGGAACAAAATAACTGGTAATTGGTCTCAACCAGAGTAAATAATGTCCTTCTTTTTATTTACATTTGGTTTTCCTATAAACTGCCTACTGGGTTGTGTGAAACTAAGAGGCTAGCAAAAAACTGAATTCCCATCCATCAGTATTAATCTCACACTTTACTGTGGCTCCATCCATTTATCTTTCCGACACAAATTAGAAATTCAAGAGTTTTAACAAATGAGCCTGCAAATGTAAACTTATTAGGCCATATATTTTTACTACACACTGTGCAGTGCCCTCCACAAAGCTGTCCCTTCAGAGAGCGTTTTCCTATTTTGTGTTATTGATGGCAGCTAACTAATCACATTTTTAATGTTGTCTTTGGGGAGGGCTGTTTGAGTGAATGTGCAAGCTAAACTACCCAGAATAAATCTACCTTATTAAATGCTTGAAATTATGTGTCTTTTACTATAAAGAAACTCCCAAGCATTGTTACATTTGCTAACCTTCTTTCTGCAGGAATCAAAAGACTGGGATTAATTAAAATAATACATCAAAACTGGGGTGTTGTACAGAATGTGTCTGTGTGTGAGAAAAGGCCAAGAAAAATTGGTTAATTGGTCTCCTCATCCCTATTCACTCCCCTCCATCTAAATAGCTTTAAGTATTGCTTTCTGAACTGGAACTACAATAGCATGAGCTGAGGAGGAAGAGTTACTCTACCTGCTTGTAGACAATGGCTGGTCCCCACCCCTACCCCCACCCTCAGGAAACTCCTTTCTATTTGGTTTACATAGTGCCTCTCTGATTAGCAAAGAACTCCAAAAAATTTGGTCCCTAAACCTAGATGCTTTAAAACATAAAGTATAAATATATTGTGACCCCAACTTTGTATTTCATCTAAACAAAGATGCACTAATTTAAATGCCTCTGAACAATGTCATTTATTAGAAATATCAAAAGAAAACATCTGGTAGGCCAATACTTCTTCCCCAAAGCCCAGGTCCTCCTTTCCTTTAGCTAGGGTGGGCAACCTAACAGCGGGCCTCCCTCAGTACTGTGGACAATCATTTCATTATTCTGAGGTGGTTTAATTACTGGCAGGCCCTTTATTACTGAGTTCACGTGCTCATCTGAGCCCTGAGTGCATCTGCTTTCTACCTCTTCACTTTGTAAGTTTTGTGCTCTCAGAAGCAAATGCATACGTGACCACAATTCTGCCTTGTCACATAAATTTCAAGGATAATAAATGATGCTTCAGCTTGAATAGAAGGCATGGAGATCATCTGGGAATCAGAGCTCTCAACAGCACAAGTGGTACAGAATTTGGAATCTGCATCAAAAATATACTTCAGGACATAAAGAGACATCATAGAAATTTACCTAAAAGGGAAAGAAAAATGCTTGCAAAGTGGGAAGTGATAAAGCAAGAACACAATTTTTTTTGCAATTATTTTCCAGTTATTTGATTGTCCCACTTGAGATGTATGGCTTTTGTGAAACTGACATTAAACACAATAAGCATATGCTCTTCATGGAAATTAACGTCACAAGCATTTCAAGATGGTGTAATAGATGGTTTTAGTGTTCCCTTGCAATCAGAGCTCTTCTCTATTACGTAGCTTGCAGGGGAAACACGAGCTTGATTAGTACTTAACTAGAGTGTAATGGCTGACAAATTGGCCTTAATGTTTCAAAATTAGACAACTATGCTAAGGTTGCCTAGAATTTATTTATTGACTCCACAGATATACTCATTTTTCTTACTCAGTCACAGGAATCAACAATGTAAGAATGCACTGGCTCTCTTGAAGCCTATTTATTTCTTATTTATCTTGGATTACTTAAAGATTTAGCTGTTATCTCTAGCAAAGGTGCAATCCAAAGAGAGGTAAGGACTGATGAATTAAAAAGAAAGTCAGGGGTTGGTAGAGGTGAAACTAACTGGGAAAGCCTTCTGCATTCGAATTTGGTTTGAAAAATGCAAGAAGGTGTTTATTTAGTCACTCAGCAAATATTTATTGAGCACCGACCAGGAGCTTGGACTTGTGTTAGGCGCTGGAAAGACAAAGTTAACAGCTCCTGCGCTCAAGGGGCAAGTGAAGAAGACAGCCATGTAAGGAGGCAGTAAACACGGTAAAGACTATTACAGACACTTAAACCAAGAGTTTGGGAACTCAAATAATCACTAAATAAATGTTCCTGCCTCTCAAAATTGTATTTGCTACAATGCTTGGAATCTAAATTACACTTGCTTTCATTGCACTCAGGTGGGGAAAAAAAAATCCATTTTGCTATTAATGTTAATGGAAACAATATTCACATTTTAAATAGTTACATTGTTACCTTCACTGTGAAACAGGTGAAACTCTACATGACAGAAGAGCTTCTAAAAAGTTAGGTTTACACAGAATTAAATAAATATTCATTTCAAATTGCCCATACTAAGGGATATTTACCCTTAAAGAGCACTCTGCAATTAATCCTTTATTTAAGCAGAGAATCCTTTTGCAATTTGAACAATCCCCATGTTTATTTGCAGTATAAGCCGGGATTTTCATATATTAGGTTTGACTCGCAAAACTCTTAGTGATAGGTCCCCAGGCAACATATTGTATTATCTTCTTGGGCCAAGATGCTGCCTGTGCTTGCAATGAATGGAATAAAAGGCATTAAAAGCACTAATCCTTCTTGCCCTCAGGATAAGGTCCAAACTCTTTAACCTTTCATGGATCTGGTTCCCGCTTAATCCTCCAGCCTCCCATTGAGCGACATAACATAGTGGGACTTCTGTCAGCCTAGGTTCCTGAGTGACCACATGGAACAGAGACACCATCACCCCCACCACTGTCCCCTCCAGTCATGCTGGATATATAATGTGAACCATAAATAAGTAAACCATTTCCTTTTGCTCCTAGATTCAGGGCTTGTTTGTTGCAGCAGCGTAGCCTCACCTCACCCTCAGCCTCTGGCAGCCACAGTACAGTGTGGCCTAGAGCAATGTTTTCCACATTTAAAATAAAACTACATATCACTATTGTAAGTGGAAAACCAGTATCACTTCCAGTAAGTAGAAAATAACTGTAAAAACATAACTCTTCAAATAAGGCGTTTATGTACCACATTAAAATCTCTGACGTACCACCAGTATAGAACTAACACACCTTTAGAAATACTGGTAAAGAAAAGAAAGGCATAGGCCCTGGTGTCCAACAAAATTCCATTTGAATCCCAGCTCCACCACCTACTGTGTGTTGTCAGGTAAGTTACCTGACCTCTCTGAGCCTAAGATATTTTATAAGGTGAAAAACTACTACATAACATTAATTTGAAGATTAAATAAGAAATGTATGTGAAATGCCTGGCACGTATTTTTAAGTTTACAACTCAATGGTGTTTAATATACTGGCACTTGATTTATTTCTTTATTTTGTTGAGGAAGATTTGCCCTGAGCTAACATCCATTGCCAATCTTCCTCTTTCTTTTTTTTTCTTTTGCTTGAGGAAGGTTAGCCCTGAGCTAATATCCATGCCAATCTTCCTCTGTTTTGTATGTGGGTCACCACCACAGCATGGTGTAGGTCCGTGCCTGGGATCTGGACTGGCAAACCCGAGTCGCCAAAGCAGAGTGCACTGGACTTAACCACCATGCCACAGGGCCAGCCCCTATACTGGCACATTTTTAATGCTCAGAAATATTAGATGTTGTTATTGTTATTATTATTGTGATTATTTTTGATGTCACATAATCCCTAGATTGTGAGCTTCCTAAGGTTTATGCTTATTAATCTCTGAATCCTCATAACACCTAGTAGTGTCCTTTGCACATCAGAGGTGTTAAATAAATGAAGTGATCTGAAGAATCAAAGATTTCTCACCTTATCTGTGGCACTTGTGTTCCATCCCTGTAAGTATAGAATCAACCAATCAGTTAAATTACTTCTGAAGGTTCAGCTGTCAATCACTTTGGCTGGGCTTTACCTGATTCCTGCCAGCAGGCTAATCAGGGGTTCCCGTTTTTACAAACTGCTACCATTCTTTAAAATAATCTGTATCTTGTCTTTTAGTCCAAAGATTTACTAATTAGTAGCAGAAAGGATCTCAAGTTTGAAAGTTTGATGCATGTAATTATAACAGAAGAAAAAGCTGGTTTTTACATTCAGAAAGCACAGGATCCAGGACATGCAGACGAGTGTCAATTACTGTTCGCCTTTCACGGACACATCAGGAAGCCATTTTGTAGTGGTTAAGTATAGAAAAATCTACAATCACAAATAAGTGGATTTGAACCTTGAATCCACCATGGACAAGTTACTAATCCTCTCTCTGCCCATGGCTTCCTCATCTGTGACACGGCCCTGTTAACAGCAGTCTCTTTAGGATTGTCGTGAAGGTTAAATGAGAGAATGCACAGAGCTGAGATGGGTTGAGAACAGGCCCTGGTACACAGCAAGAGCTTATTAAATGTTAGCTGTTATTACTTTCCTGTTTACACCTGATTATTATTACAAAATTTTACATTCTGACTCAATATAAGGATTCATACTTTGAATCACTATAAATACTCAGGTAACTGAAGAGAGAGTTTAGGCATCCTACAACTTTCTTTTTTGTTTGTTTTACTTTTTCAATTCAGACATTTTATTAACTAGGATAAACTAGATTATGCTGTGGTTTAAAAAAAAAAGTCTGACATGAGTTTGTCCTCGACTCTCCCAGACAACAGATAGCAGACAGCACGCACACCTGGGCAGCATCCCCACAGGCTGGCTTCCTTCTCACCTGCTGGAGTCTTAGGGCATCTTCACATCAACGTGCATGTCCATGAGCAATCGCAGTGGGAGGGATGAGCAGGCTGGAGGGTTGAGTCGGTACTAACAGACAGTACTTCCACTCACACCATGGCCAAAGCAAATTGCATAGCATACCTGTCCTCAGGGGTAGCAGGTGGGGAAAAGCCACCCACCCATGTGCCCAAAGGTAAAGGAGAACCACTGAAGAGAAGTGGTATTACCTGCCATGGTTGTGAATGAGTGTAATAACCACTCATGCAGTGTCTGGGTCTTGGCAGTGATAATTTCTCGAAGCTCTTAATAAAAAGCTATCATTACATTACAAATCCAGTAGAAGACTTATCAAAATTCCAAAGCAGATATTAAAGGTCATAAAAGAAGAATCCTACTGAAACATTTTTAATTCCCACACAATTTCAGGGATTTATGGTAGCTTCTTTTCCTACTCTAAACTCTGATCTTACCTTAGGCTAGGAGAAAGGAAGTTCTTTTTCTCTGCCGTCCTCTGAGCAGCAAGAAATGAATCTAATTCTCAGATCCTATCCAATGTGAAATTTGGACTTTAATCAACATGATCATGTGACTTGTTTTAGGCAGCGGAACAACCAACAGAAAATCATCTTCCCATAAGAAAGAGGTGCCCCTACTTTACTGGCTTCTTCCAATTTCCCTTCTTTTCTTGAAAAATAAAAACTTTCTTGTCATTCTACTTGTTCAACCTATCTCCCTAATTTGCTTTTTCCTTTCCCTGTCAAACTACTGAAATGAGCTCTGTTCCATGACTCTTGTTCATCATTTTCCATTTCCTCCTTCTGTGTCACTTTCACATTTGATCTCCAAATCTGCACCTCCAGTCTCAATCACCTCAGCTATATACATGCTACATCACTTGAATATCTTATTTCATAAATCTAGAATCACACTCAGAATTTCCCCCTAAAGCCAGCTCTGTTTCAGCATTTTGGTTAATATTTTGCCCAAGTTTGAAATGCCAATGAACTTTGATTTCTTCATCTTTCTTAGCTCCAAATTTTATCTGGTCTCAAGGCCCATTAATTCTTTTTATGAAATTTTTTGCATTGTGTGCTCTTCCCTTCCCATTTTTCATCACGATTATACTTAGTACCTCGTACTTGGACTGTTGAAATCATCTTCTAACTGGTCTCCCTTTCTCCAGGCTTTTCTATCTCCTGATGTCAGTATGCCACGTACACAATCATCCTAAAACATGACTTTTCTTAGGTTACTCTCCAGGGGGCGGGGAGAGGACCCTCTATAACTCGCCACTGCATTCAATATAAACACCAACTCCTTCTCATCCTTGGAGTTTTTGTCTTGGGCATGAATTTCCTCCCAAATAAAATCAAACCACTCACTGATCTTAGGAAAGACCATTTACTTTCTCTTTCTCTGCCTTTCTCCATCCATCGCCTCTACCTAGCATATGGCCTCCCATCTTCAAATCCCACTTGTCATTTAAAGCCTAGAACCAATGCCTCCATGAATTCTTTCTGAACAATGGTTGACCGTATAAATATAACACATGTGTACAAGTAGCCACAAAGCAGCATCCCACAGAATGCCGCTCAGATGTATTTTGTTTGGTCAACATGATGTTGTCATTACTATTGTTTAAACTAAATTTTGATGCTTTTAGGGACCATATACACTCTTCAGTTCCCTTTACACTTGAGTTTGAAAAACCTGGTCTATGCCATGTTATGCTGGTGGCATTGTTTATTTCATAATCTTCGTAATTTTTAAAGATATGTTTTGTTTATTATTCCAACTAACTTGTAAGTTTCCTAAGGTCAGGGAAATGTTTTTATACAATTAAAAATTTAAATAGGGCAGATGAGTGGAAAGCACTTTGTAAACATAATCAGCCAAAGAGTTGTTGGGTGCTATGTCTCTTTTGTCCCAAGTCATGCCAGCACCAAGACAAGGAGGATGTCTTAGAGCCATTCAGGGACCACAATGGTTTTATTCACTGGGGAAGAGAACTGATTCCACAAATGTCTTCTCTCGTCTTTTCCCCTTTCCCTACCCAACTGACAATTTTTACTTTCATATTAATTCATGGATTCCCTTCAGCGTTTTATCCCAATTTAAGTTTAATATTCAAGCAAAAAAATCTATATGTAAAAGAATCCATTTAGGAGCTCTTCAAATTCCATATAAGAGAAGTAGTTGTTGAAGTAGGTAGGTCCAATATAGAGAAATGAGTAAAGATGATTTCAAAGAAAAAGAATATCCAAATTCAGCAGAGAGAGAAAAAGAATCTCATTGTTTACAATGGTGTGGAGATGGGAGAGGAAATATATTTGCAGGAAATATTTTGAGAAAAGAGAAGAGTAGGAATATGGTTGTGATTGAAAGAGTAAATTAATATTTACTGAATGCCTAATGCCAGCCAAGATTTCACACAGCTTGTATTACAGTAATCATACGAGGTTGGCATGGTTGTTCTTATCCTAAACGAGGAATTGGAGTTCACAGAATCTGTTATTTACCTGAGCTTACACAACTTGGTAAATAATACCATCAGAATTCAACCCCAGATCTGTCTGACTTGAAGCCTGCATTCTTGGAACTAGGCCGTATAGTCTCCTAATCGGATAAAATAGAAATAGTATGCTTAGTAGATGACAATTGGTTCAATAGTTTATTTTAACCAATAAAAGCTTTTAACTTTATTCAGAAAGAAGTATAAGTCACAGAAGAATAATCCTAACAGTTCCATAAGATAAACAATGGTTAAAAATTATTCTAATGTGAAGTGAATAAGAAGGGGGTGTCAGGCACTGAACTACAAGAAAAAAACACGGCAGTAGTTTGGAGAGTCCTTGACCCAGGATGTGACTTTGAGGTGATGGACACACAAAGGCAGGAAATGCTAGCAAGACCAACACGGGTAGGGCAGAGACTACAGTTGACATTCTGAAGTGGTTCAAACTTTTTGGATGATGATTTTGCAATATAGTTCAATTCCCATAAAATGTTCATGCCTTATGAAACAGGAATCTCACCTCTGGAAACTAAACTCAGAGGAATAATACAAAAGTTGGGGGTAGTGGGGAGAGGAGACTGAATGAACAGAGATACAAATAGCTGTGTTTATTTATAAAAGAAAAAAAAACTAGTAATAATATAAATATTCAATAGTTGGGTAAATATTGTGTAAACTATGAAATATTACATAAAGCCATTAAAATGCTAAGTGTGATTGCTTAGAAACCTTAGAAAAGTATTTAAAATAGGTTAAAGGCAAAAGTTAAGGGTTAATTGTGTACAGACTACAATAATAGCTACTGTTTTTGAGCACTTACCATGTGCCAAATTCTGATCTAAAAGAATCACGTGCATTAACTCATTTAAACCTAATAACTGCTCTGTGAGGAAGGTATTATTATCATCTCCATTATGTAGAAGAGAAGTCTGAAGGTAACAACCAGCTACGCCCAAGGTCACACAGCTACTGAGAGCAGGAGAGAGGATTCCAACCCATGTAGTCTGGCTCTAAAGCCCAAACTGTTAACTGCAGTGTTAATGCTGCCTCCATAATTATAAAATCCATAATTAAACCAACACAAAAATGAAATATATGTGGATAAAGGATAAGAAATATTCCTGAAGAGAAATTAGCACAACTTGGAAGTAGAATGAAAGTAGGCAGTGGAGTAGACTTATGAATTTATTCTGCTCCTACTCTGTATAGGGCCCTGTACTGAGTGTTGTAATGAGATGTCTGTAGTAGTAGTTCCATTCAATCTTTCCTAGAGTGTTAATTTTTGTGGTCTTTTCCAGATTTTTGGTTTAAAGACATTAAAATCTCTCATAATTAATATTGTTTATATATAACTAGCCATATCTAGTTGAAATTTATACATACAGGCTCATAGAGACTGTCATCCACAAAATAAGAAATTATAATAACATAAAAATAGTGAAGTATAAACAAAATGTAACAGGAATGAAATTATTCCCCTAGCTCTGTCTAAAAAAAAGTTCAACTTAAATTTATCATGTATGTTTTAAAGTAGTGAGCATTTCATACTATAATCTAACTTCTTTGAACTAAAATGGGATTAAACATTGTCAAGAGATTAGTGTATATTCAAATTTTCAAGTTAGATTTAATCCCTCAGCATTTTAGGGGGTTGTGGCAAAGAGAAAGACATTGTTTTCTTTATGATATAACTGTATAAAATTACATACATTCAAATATTTCTTCAATTAATCCATTTCATATGACCTACTAAAAATGAATCCCAAAGGGATACTGCAATAAATGATTTTACATCCAACTTTTGCAAACCACAAACTGTCACTGTAATGTCACATTTCATTTCAACCCAATTTCAAGACTATAACCCTCTAATTCTCAAAGGTAATTTAAGCTGTATTCAACCTTAAAAGGTTTCAACTTTAGTTAATGCCATCTTCATTGTTGCTTAAATGTTACATACCTAAAATATTAGGGGCAAATTAATGCAGTAAAGCAATCAGAGGTACTGTTATAAACAAAAGAGGCATTTTTGTGTATGGCTCCTGGCAAACAAGTTTTTTAACTTTGTAGGCACACCATTATGTATTGTTTTAATGGGCACAAGAAATTACCAACCTAATGCCTGTAAAAGAGAATAGTTAATCCCTCTTTATAACAAATACTGAACCAGATCGCCCATAGTACACATAAAAATTCTCAAAACACCCATATTACATATCATTTAAAAAGAGCTCATGTGATTGAATGTTGTAAGCAAAGGACTTTTATCCATTGTTTCTAATACTATTTCAAATGGAATCATTTGAAACCTTGATTAAAAATGTATACTGGTACATCAGGCAAAGTATTAGGGAACAGAAATGTGCTTTTTAAGACCCATTATACAATTTTTGTTACTTGAGGAACAGAAAGTAAGAAGCAAAATAACACATAGGTTTTTAAATAACATAGAGCTTGCTACAACGCCCATCCTTAATTTTCTCCTACCCAAAGGTTATATAAAGAAATAAAATTATCAAATGGAAGGGCACACAGAGGCATACAACAGCACTGTAAAAATCAATTTAAGAAGTGCAACAGCAGTTGTCTTTCCTGGGTTTTTAATTATGTGTTTGTTTGCCATGGTGGCCTAATTTAGTCAAGAAGATGAGCCAACATTAAAAGCTGGTAGGAGAGGTAAGTAATCCCCAGGGTGGGCTGCTTGTGCTCAAGAGTTTAAAAGCTACATATACAGAGGCAGAAGCCAAGGCACATTTGAGAAGGGGGTCCACATGACAAACAGTGAAAGGCGAGCAAATCAAATTTTTCACAATTAGTTGAACAACAACTGTGACAGGTTTAGCGCTTAGCATTTTCATTTGTGTGCTCAAATTTGGTTATCTGTCCTCTTTTATGCAAATGCGATGTGACAGGAGAAGCTGGGAGCACTCGAGCAGGCCAATCACTCACAACAGGGGCTAGGGCTGCTCGGCTGAGAGGCCGGGATTAAATGGACTGAATGCTGATGGATAAATGACAGGAGCCGCGCTGAAAGCCTCATGAACTGATTTAAAACTTCTAAGGGAGGATGCCAAGAATATAATTATGCTTTATGCCCCAGCCTACACTGTCAAAAATAAAAAGATAAAAGAAGAATATAAATTGTACCAAATGAATATTATCAGCATTCATAATTTAACTAAACCCAACATGTTTATCCTACACTGGAAAATAGATAAGATTGGAAAGTTGTGTTCTTATGCTACAGGCTTTAGGATTGAAACAAAGTTTAAAAATTTAAAAGCAGGGGCTGCCCGGTGGCGCAGCGGTTTAGTCCGCGCTCGGCAGCCCGGGGTTCGCGAGTTCGGATCCCGGGCGCCCGCCGACGCACTGCCTGTCAGCCACGCCGTGGCGGCGTCCCATATAAAGTGGAGGAAGATGGGCATGGATGTTAGCCCAGGGCCAGTCTTCCTCAGCAAAAAGGGGAGGATTGGCGACAGATGTTAGCTCAGGGCTGGTCTTCCCCACAAAAAAAAAAAAAAAAAAAAAAAAAAATTTAAAAGCAAAGCACAATGGAAAGAAATTCAAGACCTCGCAGCTTTCTTCTTCGAGGGCTTCCCTCTCCAGCAGGGCAGCGGTCCCCTCTGCAAAGTTGGCACAGTCAGTTCATCTTCAAATGTATCTCTGCAAAGAGGTTCGGGTTCAGGGTAGCATCTCCTTTGCACCTAGGGTCTTGGAACACAACCACCAGCACCTAGGAGACTCCGAGGGAACATTTCCATGAATTTTAGGGTGTCTGTACTCTGCCCAACCAGCAATAACAGACTAGGATTCCATCAAACCAAAAGGGTTGAAAAACACTCAAGCTTGTTATCTCATTTGCTTCACCTAGGTCTTATAATTTTATTGTCTCTACAAGTTCTTAATAGAATGTTTTACAACACTAAATTTCTCAGAGGGTAGTCTCCTGTCTGAAAACAGGGATATGAACTTATGTTCTGTTCCTGTCAACATCTGACTTTGTAATTTCTCCATTATCACTACACACACACACACACACACACACACACACACACCCCTTTCTGGGAAGATATCAATGATTTTAAACAAAATGAGAGAAAAAGTCCACACATGTGTACTTTATAAATAAATACATATATATAAAGGGAGAATGTAACCTTAAATTCTTTTTATTAAAAAGGGAGGATACCAAACAATACAACATAATATGAAGAGATGCAGAAAGTAAAAATGGTAACAGAGGCAAACTATGTTTAAATGAGCTACATAATACCCATATTCAAAAAATAAGTGCATAAATGTTAAAATATAATTTGTCATAATCAGTTGAAACTATCAGCTAATAGAAATTTTTAATTCTATAAGAATCTTTAACATAATTTGTTACCTTAGTCCATCTCTTAAAATTCATCATTTGCCACAGGATTGACTACTATCGAGAATGTCATAAAATTTAGAAAATACTAACTGGTACACATAGGTATTTAATGAAAAAATCAAAATATAAATACTGATTCCTGTGCAAAAGACTTGACCCTAATATGCTAATAAGTAAGAAATAATTAAACCTATCTTTATAAGACTAGAATAATATTATAAATAAAATGTTTGTTACTAAACAAACCTCTTTTTAAATTTTTTATGGAAGTAAAAATATATATGCAGCAAAGTGCACAAATCATAAATGTATATAGTGATGACACTTTACAAAGTAAACACATCTGTGTAACCACTGTCCAGATCAAGAAATGGAGATTTACCAGGGCCCAGGAGCCCCTGATATGCCTCTTCTCAGTCATTAACCCCTCCAAATGTCACCGCTCTTCTGAATTCCGTCAGCACAGTTTGATTTTCCCTGTTTTTGAAATTCATACAAATCAAATCTTACAAAATTACTCTTTGTGATCTGATTTCTTTTGGGGGAGGTGGGAGTTTCTGGCTTCTTTACTCAATATTCTGTTTGTGACATTTATCCATGCTGTCGTGTAACAGTAGTTTATACTTTTTCATTGCATACATTCCATTGTGTGTACAGAATATTCTACCATTGCTGAATACTTGGTTTGCTGCTATGAACATTCTTGAACATTTACTTTGGTGCATGTATATTTTCATTTCCACGGAGTATATATCTGGGGTGGGACTGCCGGGCCATTGGATGTACACATGTATTTTAATATGAATATACGGCAGATCATGCAAATAGTTTTTTAAAGTGGATCAAAGCACTTTTTATATAGTAAGGAAATCTCACTATGCCCTGTGGAGTTTTCTTTTGGATTATAAAAAAAAAAAAACAGCAAGGAAAAAAAATAATGAAAATTAAATACACACACCACACACACAATTCCCAGACAGAAAATAATGTGCCTAAATTTAAACCTGAATGTTGATTTCTCCTAGCCCTGCCGATATTGTACACGTATGTCTCACCATGAAAAGAAAGGAGTGGTAGTCATAGCTGTCCACTCTGATGCAGTCTGCTTAAGGAGTTCATTATATGTACTGGAAGATGATCAGTTTGTTAAGCGGCTTCCACAAAAGTGTGCTGTGCAACTAAAGCTAGATACATCTGCCCACACATCCCAATTCTATGTGGCAGACACAGGACCTACTCTATATCATTCAAAACATGAGCCCCATTTTTATTCCTCTAACACGTCTGATTTTATCCTTATAGAACAGCAAAAGGCCTGTTGCCTGTAATCTATAAATGTGCTTTTTCAGTGGGTAAACGGACAGTGTCCTTGCTCTTCAGTCTCAGAGTTAGTCTCACACAACAGAGGGCATGGACAACACTATTAGCCAATCATCATAGTAATAAAGCTTACCAGCTGCCAAAATGGGTACACACAGCTTAAGAAGCAAAACCTAAGAAGCAACTGCTAACTATCTACCACACATGCCAACCCATGGTCACAACTCAAAACATCAGCAACCAAACCCTCCTAACAACATTGATGTCCACGTCAGGGAAATCTGCAGTCTGGTCCAATCTTACTTCTCCCCAACAGTTTTCAATAGCTCATGGGGAGAAGGAGTTGAGATCTGGATTTCTTCCCTCCAAAAAGGGCCCTGGTCTGAGAATTTCCTCCACTTTTCCCCAGAAACCATCATGGTCTACAGACTAAGTTTTTTTCTATTGTTTTTTACACCTATTAAAAATGAAGTCTTCGTCCACTCATATCCAATCAGCTTGACCCTCCCTAGACTCCACATAACCTTTTTTCTGGTGACTGACTCCTCTTGTTCACCTGACTCTTGATGGTCATTCTCATAACGTAATACTTTACTTGATGTTACTCCAGCATGAGATGCTGTTTCCATCTCTATATTCCTGGAGAAGCTAGGTCCTTTCCTGGGAGGCCCTTGGTTTCAGGCCATCCCTTTCCAAATCTGTACACAAATTCCCTGATGAATCCCTCAAACTTCCAACTCCCTTCTCAGCCAGTGCACCCTGTTCCATTCAATCTGAGTCTCCAGTTTTGATCAGAAAAGTTCTGTCATCTCTGCTTCCAAGGTGTTCCCTGGTATTATCATCCAGAGATATTTAAAGTTCCATCTGAAATGTCTCATCCCTCCTCCCCCAAGCAGTTCAAATTGCATTTCCAGGCCCACATCAACTGATCATACTTTCTTAAACAAACATCAGGATAACCATCAACAATTATAGTTCAATTTTCTAGACTCCACCTTAACCAAAACAACCCCCAAAATACAAATGATTTGTGGGGAGAAATTTTTTTCAGTAGTGCCAAAATATCTAAACTATCCTTCTCCATCTGATGAATTTTTTATTCCTCCTTTAACACTCAGCTCAGATGTCACCTCCTCAAGCAACTCCTTGAGACAGTTAGTCGTTTCATTTTTTAAGCTTCACAAGACGATTATAGCACTTAACATGTTGTATTCGAATTACCTGCTATAGGATGTCTGCCTTCCCCACTGGCCCATGAACTCCACGAGAGCAAGGACTTTGTCTATTTCATCTTTCTATCCCCCACTTCAATGCAATTCAGCAAATATTCAACACTCAGCACTGTGCTAATTTCAAAGTTGGTACTTAATAAATATTTCATGAAAGAGTGAAGGGAGATAAATTTACATTATTTTAAAACTCTTTCAAAAAAAGTTCTGGCAGAAATTTCCTTTTTCATTCCTACTTCCAAAAAGAAAAAGTGTTTTTCCAAAATCCATACTTAGATCAGGGAACCTCAGGTTTGTTTTTCCAGTTTGTTTTATGCTTATAAATTTAAATTTAAATGATGAATAACTTGATTATATGATATAGCACAAATGACCTTGGAGGTAATCTAGTCTAGGGAGACAACCAATATATGGTGCTCTGGGGCTGCTCTCCACCTCCTACACCCATAGGAGGCAGCACTAATCGATCATGGCACCTCTTCTTGTTAAGCCGACTCAGTCTTAGAATTCTCAACTCAGCATTTAACAGGTTGCTTTCTAGAGTTGGTGGTCAAGAGGGATCCTGGTTGTCACTCCTGGTCTAGTTCATTTGCTCTTATTACAGTAAAGCAAAGCCAGGTCCAGAGAGGTTAAATGGCTTTACCTAGATTGCAAAATTAATTAGTAGTAGAGCCTGAACTAGAACCCTGGTCACCTAAGGCTCTTTCTACTAGAATACACTTTTTATTTCTATAGCTGGTTAATACGAATGAATATTTCATAGAAAATGTTAATTTTGTTCATTATGTATATGTGTGTGTGTTATATATTATATATAATTATTTAGAATATTCACTTACTATTTATCAACCATTGGTGTCAGCTGACCAATGTATCACAGAGACCTCACTGGTATGTTATCCCAAGACAGTCTTCTCTTAAAGCCATGAAGGCATAATTTTTCAAAAACTGACTGCAGCTTGGTCCAGCATTCTGGGACAAACATACCAGTTTTTTTTTAAATCAAAAGTGAGTTGTCTCTAGAAGTTTGCCATAAAACATAGTAAAACACAAAAGAATGCAATGAAAAACAAGCACTGGTCAGTTTAACTGTTTGGTATCTTTCTTATAGCTTCTTAGGCATATCAAAGACATATTTGAAAAAATAGATATGGAAATTAGAATATAAGCAAGATTTATCATCTATATTATTTTTCCGTTTGTTGTTCAGTTAGTAATTTTTATTAACTTTCTCTGTATATTCACATTATCCTCTTCCATCAGATGCCAATGCCACCAGTACAAGTAAGTGTCAGGGAGGATCCCAGAACTGCCTTAATAATATTTCTTAAACTGCTCAAATGCTGGAGGTGTCCATTTTTATCACACACAAATGCTTATGTGTAAAATAAAACAAGAAATACGTTAAGAAGTAAGGGCAAGCCACTGTTTTCTTTTCCAGAGCATAAGCTTAAAATTCTCCAAAGGGGTAGACTTGTTTCTTCCCAGTGGGCCATCAGGGTTATAAGAAAGAAACAGAGAAGTTGAAATAAATTAAAATCTCAGATTCCTTAGCCTCTTTTTGTTTGAGTAGCAAACAAAAATACTCTCAAAGAATCAACACCCAGGATACCTCATTACCAGAAACAGAGAGGCAGATGAGAAAGGAGTAAAGAAAAAGCAACGCACGGCCTGAGAATAGATAAAAGTCAAGCAAAGTTCTTGGACATGGAATCATACAAAGATTAGCCATCTGAGGATAAGAAATGAAATAAACTATTAGCAAATAACAATGATAGCCTTTGGGAAAAAATGTTTGATTTTTGTGGACCAAGAAAACGTAGTTGTAACTGACCTCTGGTTGATATTTGGGCAACATGTGTCCATTTATTTCAACGCATGACTTATAAGTGTAGCAGACTTATGGCAGTGGCCCTGTAGACATGCCTCTTCGGAGGCTCGGGGTATCAAAACAAGGCATTAGCAATCCTACATTCTGGACAATCCTTGGGAGAAATGGTGACAGCAGCTATTGCAGTTACTTACCTACTGTCAGACCAATTCAACTCTTCTATATTTTGCTTTGTAACACTGGCTAACACTGTAACACTGGCAAACTACATTTCCCAGACTAACTGCCAATGGGAGGCACTGTTGGGAGCCTACAAGAGGGAAGAAAAGAAGAAAAGATGCTCCTACTTCCAGCTCTTTTGTGCATCCTTCCAGCATCTTTTATAACTTTCCGAGTCAGCTGTGTGTGATTCCCTCAGAAGTCTAAGCAACAGCTGAGAGTTGGTCCCTCTCCCACGACAGCTATCTGTTCCCTTCTTTTTCGCTCTTGAGAGAGCAACAACCACCTCCATCATTTTTAAGCTGTTGTAACTAACGCTTCATTATCCATTTTTGTAAAATGTTACATGAGTTTATCACTGGGAGACAGGAAGGCAACACGACTACATGCTTTGCGACACATGCATGAACTGAAGAAAAGATGCATAGTGACTGTCACCAACGGACTCTGAAAGAAGCAACGGGGTTATTCACTGATCACGATGCACATCTCTTATTTACACAGTGATTTGTGGACTAAAGAGCTAGTGGTGAAGTTTGTACTGTACACAATTGGCCACAGTTAATGTACTGTGGTAACTGATTTTGAATCATGATATTAAGGTACTGGTGTTTAAGTAAACTGTGGTAACTGAAATTTGTGCACATCAGAATGGTCTAAAGCAAAGACTGCCTATATTTGTGCTAAGACTCAACTATTTGGGGGGGTCTATAAATTCATTCCTTTTGAATCATGACTCATCTGTTTCAAATGTTCCTCCAAACAGACTTGACCGATCTTTTTTTTTTAAACAAATTCATGGTAAAATTTAATGAATAATGAGAGCTATCTGTTCCCTTCTATTCTCTATTCTCTCATGCCATTTACACCTTTCTTGGCATTCATACGCGATATGGGGGAGCCATAGTGAGTTGTTCCCATTGGCCTGTTTTCACTATGGGCTGCTCTACTCAGCAGTTTTTTGTGTAAGTACAGCCAAGGATTAGACAGGAGTGGGCACCTGATAAATACATAGATTATAGTTGTCTGGCACAAAAGGTGAATGACTGTTTACAATTCTTCACAACTTCTACATCCGTGCCCTTTCCCATGTGACATTGCTTATTAGAGTAGCATAGTATATTTACTGCCATATTGGTGGCTTGGCTATGTGACTTGTTTGAGCTGATGAAATATGGGTGGACATGACAATGTGCCAGATTGAGGTCTCAACTTGTTCGATTATTTGCCATGAGAAGAGAATGCCCAGGAAGCTGCTGCTCCTTCAGCCTGGGCCCTGGGATGAACATACATGGAACAGAGCTGAAGCCAGCTCATAGCCTGGAGCAAAGCTTCCCAGTTGACCCCAGCTCTAGACCAGCTGAAGCACCATCAACCTGCAGACACGCAGGAGAAGAAAGACTAATTGTAAGCCACTGAGTCTTTGGATGTTTCCTTTCACACTTGTTTTTTGTTTGTTTGTTAGCAATAGCAGATTAATATCGGACGAGAGTATGCATTTAACCAATTAGAAAATACCCCCCCCCCAAAATGTATATTGAAGAACACAGAGATGATTTTCCAACTAGTGGGAGAGACCAGAATGAAGCAGAAACACAGAGAAGGCTGAGATACTATGGAAAAAGAGGTTGCTTGCTTCCAACCTTGAATAATTTTGGAATCCCTGGCCATATATACCCTCTCAAGCCAGTTTTTCTCCACAACACTGAGCTCAAAGAAGGTGCTTGAAACAGTCTGAGTTCTTTGCAACACAAAGATCTCAGCTATGACTATTCCACAGTCCATGCCTCTTTAAGTTAGGGTCCAGAGTATATTAGAAGCAGATGGGGAGAAGAAAGAGCAATGCTGAGACTTTCCACAGATTCCCTATATCTAAACCAGGCCAGGTCTGAGGGTAAATCAAATTCACCTTCCCAATGGAAGCACTGGGAGTGTGGATGGGGAACTACACTGTAACCATTTTCATTATAACCATCTGGGCCTTTCCTTTTCCCTAAGGCATGGAGCTCATAGGAGCTCCATTCCCTGAGCTGTTTTAAATAATTACTAATCCATTGAGTCATTACTATGTCCCAAGTAAATCCTGGGTGAGAAAGATGCTATTTTTAGCTCCATTTTACTTATGAGGTGGCTGAGATTTATACTCTAAGTTGTTTGCTGGAGGTCACAAAATTACTAACCCCAGGTGCTTCATCTCTCTACTCTAGCCACCTTATGCTACTTGTTTTTAGGAAGTAGTGGCAGGAACCAAAAGTACCAACTCTTGCCCTGGGAAAATTTTCACTACCCCAGACATCAAGGTACAGTCTTTGAAAGAAACAGAGAGTTCAAAGTGAAAACAAATACTTTTCTCTGTCTTTTAATCATATCAAGCATGGACAGACACATTTTTCCATACACCAGGTGTCTTGATTGTGGAGCTAGGCTTTGTTATTCCATCTTTATTCCAAGGGATTCTCCCTCTCCTCAATACCTTTTCTTACACTTTCATTATTCATAATTTCTCTTCTCTCTTTCCCCAGAAAAATTCAAGGCAGCCTAATCCATTTATTTTACAATATTTTGGGTGCTTATTATGAGAAAAGCACTTAAATTTTATAATGGACAATTAAAATATTTCAGTTGTATTAAGATTTCTGGGGATCGGTTGCAAATGGCAATCAGTATACCCCAGCACCTGACACTTACCCCAGTTCTGAGCAAAAGAACTTTCTATCGAAACTGATTTAAAATACAGAATTTGGTTAGTTCCATGCATTTCTGTCTGCCACATCACATTTGGGTAGCCCTTAAATGATCAGGCCTTGACCACCACATTTTAGCATATTTTCATTCTCATCACTGTTCTCACAACTCTTTCTCTGCTATCCCTTTTTATGTTGCAACCCGAAACATCTATCAGTTATAAACAAATGCCCTTGCATTCTTCATCTTTTTTCTCATTGACTCTTTTCCTTCAGTCTATAAAATATGCTCACGTGTCTCCCATTCTAAAAAGAAACAACCACCGCCTTTCCTTTACCCAACGAAGTCCTCAGGTTGCCTTACTACATTGTGCCTTCCTCTTTGAGTTTCCTACATTCAGTTTCCACCTAACATCCCAGCTACTCTTCATCCCACATCAGTCTGGCTTCTCCTTCCATGAAACTACATATGGACTTGGGAATTGCCAAATCCACAGGTCCTTTCTATTTGGATCTTACTTGACTTCTTACTTGATCAATCCCCCATTTTAGAAGTTCTCTTCTTCATTGGCTTGTGTGACACCACTTCAGTTAGGTCTTTTCTTCAAGCAACTCTTTTTCATCTACTTCATGGTACCTTTGCATCCAGCCCTTGAAATCGCTGGGGTTCATCATCCTTAGTCTTTCCTCTTTGCATGCTACAGGTCCCCACTAGGGAATCTCATTCGTATATATGGTTCCCAGACCTATATCTGCATCCCAGACTTCTCTCCTGTGCTTCAGATGGCAGACATCTGCGTATAGGATATTTCCATTTTGATATCCCACAAGGCTCTGAAAGTCAACATGTCAGAAATTAATTCAACTCATTTTCTTGTCCTACAAACCTGCTCCCAATCCCACATGTCACATTTCAGGGTATGACGTGACCATCAATTTTGTTGCTCAGCCCAGAAACCTGGGGTCTCTTTGCCTCTGTTACGCCCAATGTCCTCCCTGCCTCCATTCATCCTCACCACTGGAAAAATGATCTTTCAAAACGGTAGATATAATCATTTCACACTCCCCTACCCTCATATTTGTCTTACTTCCATGGCATTCCCTTCTTTCTTCCAAACTTTCGAACCTTTCAGTGGCTCCCCAACACCTCAGGATGAAGTTCAAAGTTTTTACCATACTCTGAAGCTTGTTTCTTTCCAGACTCCTATTTAGTTTCTTCTATTTTCCTTAAAACACTTTACATTCTAATCACTTCATGTTCCTTGCCACTCCTCTGAGTAGTTATTTTCATCAGTTGATATTTATGGGAACTTTTTTTTTTTCCTAAATAAGATATCAGGAAAGACAGTACATAGAGCAGAAAAGGATTATGGAAGGGATGGAAAGATGTTTGTTTACCCACTGGCTGAGAAGTTTAGGGTAGGAAACAGGAGGAGCTGTGTTCAAAAAAGATAGGCTCTGAGCAGATGCTAGGCATTGCATCCCAGGAGCAAAGATTGACAGAGTTGGAGAAGGGTCATTGACTTCCTTAGACCACAGTGCAGTTTTGGTGCCCTGAAGGTGTGGTGTGAATGGTGTGAGTAGGGGAGAGGGGCACTGTGAGAGCTGGGTGTACCCAGTAGATCAGTGTGTTAACAGAGGCCACTGTGATTGGCAGTAGAGACCATGGTGAAGGGTCCAGACAAGTCTGGTATGGAAGAATATGAGGGGACTAGTTAAGACTAGATATTTAGGGAATTCTCTGGTATAACTGGGAAACTCCTGTTTCTGGTTTCCTCCTACCTCTTTGGCTGCCCCTTCTAACTCTCCTTTGCAGAATCTCCTCACATTACCTGGATTAAATGTCGAGTTCTTCACTCTTTACATGTTCTCTAGAAATCTCCTAGCCATCGATTAAACTAAGATTTCTGTACTAAATAATTCTCAAATTGTAAATCTCTGCATTACAGCCACACTGGGCTTCTTTCCGTTCTTCAAATACACCACACGTGGTCCCTCTATAGTACTTTTTATAGTACTGTTCATTCCCTCAAGAACACGCTCCCCTCTAGTAAACTCCTGCCTGCTCAGCTTTCAGATCTCAACTGAAAGATCACTTTTTATGGGAAGCCTTTCCCGACATCATAGGTCGGGGCCATTTGCGTTATACTTCCATAAAATTCTGTTCTTTTTCTTCAGAGCATTTAATTTATAATTTTGCTTTTGCTCTCTGTTTCTTTCTCCTTTTGGATGATTTCAACCCTCCTGAACTATGGTAAAGGGCAGGGACAGCAAGGTAAGCACCAGATTTTTAATCCCCACCCACCTTTTCATAGGTAGGTGATCTCTGATATTTCTCAGTCTGAAGTCTCTTTCAGGCAGCAATGCTGATGGGAAGAATAAGAGTCAACACATTTGTAGGACTACTTCATTTACTGCCACTGGTGGTAGTGTAAGCAGTGGGAGAAATAAGTCTGCAGTACAGTAGTGTCTCCTTATCCGAGGTGTCACTTTCCACAGTTTCAATCACCCACGGTCAGCCCGTGGTCTGAAAATACTAAACGTAAAATTCCAGAAATAAACAATTCCTAAGTTTTAGATTGCACACTGTTCTGAGTAGCTTGATGAAATCTTGGGCTGTCCTGTTCCATGGGCCTGGGATGTGAATCATCCCTTTGTCCATTGTATCCTCACTGAATACATTACCCTCCTGTTACTTAGTAGCTGTCTTGGTTATCAGATGGACTGTTGCAGTATTGCAGTGCTTGTGTTCAAGTAACCCTTATTTTACTTAATAATGCCCCTAAAGTGCAAGAGTAGTGATGCTGGCAATTCGGATATGCCAAAGAGAAACCCCAAAATGCTTCCTCTAAGTGAAAAGGTCAAAGCTCTTGACTTGAAGAAAAAAAAATCGGATGCTGGAGATTCCTAAACTCTAAGGTAACTTTTAGTACAGAATATTGCTATAATTGTTCTATTGTATTATTAGTTATTTTTGTCACTCTCTTACTATGCCCAATTTATAAATTAAACTTTATTACAGGAAAAAACATAGTATATATAGGGTTTGCTACTATCTGAGGTTTCAGGCATCCACTGGGGGTCTTGGAACATATCCCCTGCAGACAACGGGGAACTACTGTACTTCCAGAAATTCTCAAGCATGCAAACTTAATTTATTCCTTTTCTATACCTCAAATACTTGCTCTCAAGACCTCATTATGGGGAGCACACATCCTTCCAAGACATTTCTCCAGATTGTGCCCTAGGGACTAGGTAGATGTTACTCTGCCTTTAACTTTTTTTTTTCAAATTAAACTTTTTGAGATAATTTAAATTCACATGCAGTTGTAAGAAATAATAGAGAAACATCCTATGTACCCTTTACCAAGTCTCCCCCAATGGTAATATTTTGTAAAACTATAATACAATATCACAACCAGCAGTGACATTGATATAGTTAAGATACAGAGCATTTCCATCACCTAAGGATCGCTTATGTTGCCCTTTTACAGTCACATTCACTTCCCTTCCACCCCCACCACCTCCATAACTCCTAGCAGCTACTAATCTGTTCCCCATCTATATAATTATGCCATTTCAAAAATGTTATATAAATGGAATCACACAGCAGCATTTGGGGATTGGCTTTTTCACTCAGCATCATCTCTGGAGATTCATCCAAGTGGCAAGTATCAATAGTTTTTTTGTTTTTTTTTTTTACTGCTGAGGAGTATTTCGTGGACTGGATGTATCAGTTTAACCATTTGACGTGTGGGTTAGTTCCAGTTTTTTACTATTATTAATAAAGCTTCTATGAACATTTGTGTACAGGTATTTGAAAATAAGTTAAATGCCCAATGGTAATATTTTGTAAAACTATAATACAATATCACAACCAGCAGTGACATTGATATAGTTAAGATACAGAGCATTTCCATCACCTAAGGATCGCTTATGTTGCCCTTTTACAGTCACATTCACTTCCCTTCCACCCCCACCACCTCCATAAGAGTATAATTGCTGGTTCATATAATTGCCTGTTTAACTATTTAAGAAACCGTCACAGCTTTCCAGAGTGGCTGTAAAATTTAACATTCCCATCAGCAATATATGAGTGATCCAGTTTCTCTGCATCCTCCCCAGCATTTGGTGGTGTCACTCTTTTTTCTTTGGCTATTCTGATAAGTACATAGTGATGTCTCATTGTGAAAGGGGATTTATTCTTTTTTCAAAATTGTTATTCTAATTCCTTTTCCTTTCCATATAAATTTTAGGATAATTTTGTATCTACAAAGAAACCTTACTGGGATTTTGATATTGTTAAACCTGTGTATCAATTTGGGGAGAATGACACATTTACTATGTTGGGTTTTCCAACCCATAAATCTTCTTTATCAGCATTTTGTAGTTTTCAGCATACAAGACCTGTACATGGTTTATGAGATTTACACCTAAAGTATGTCATTGTTCCCGTGCGTCATTAAGTGGCATTGTATTTTTAATGTCAGTCTCCAAGTGTTCAATGCCAGTATATAGAAATACAATTGATTTTTTCATGTTTCTAGTTTGTGGTAAGCCATTGCTAGAACTGCACACGGGAAGACCCTAAGTGCTCACATTTGGAAAATTCCCAGGCCCAACTGGGAAAGACCAGTCACAGGTAGTTTACATGAGTATAGTACAGCAAAAATCTTGGGACACTGAACCTGGACATTAGGTCTGAATGGTGTGGCTTATGGCTTTATGTGATAATATAAACTGTGCTGAGGTGCTCTTGTGGCAGATAAAACAGAGTTCTCCTTTTGGGTGGTAACTTGGAACTCAGGGTGCTATCATCACCCCTGAGTGCTTCCCCATGGGGAACACAAGAGGGACCCTGAATAGATGTGCTCTTGTATGCATGTTTTTCTATGACCTTTTCAGGTCTTTTGATGCTCAATAAATCTTATCAGTTGGGGGGAAAAAAAAACCATAAAAATGTACTACTTGTTTCCAGGCTGCCTTCAATCAGAACTTTCACAAATGCAGGACTAAATCTGTAATCCATCCTTCTCTTCCCATCCTTAGGTGGCTCTATACTTTTGTCAGCACTCCCAATTTAGGGAATCTCTCCTCTTTTTCACCGGAGATCTTGACAAAATTTAAAAACCTACTCTTCTAGGTTAACCAAAGAATGATTGGTTAGGATTATATTACATTTTTAATATATGTTGTTTTCATCCATTTAGTATTACAAATATGACATGCGTGAGGGCTGTTATGACTAATAAATAATCAGATCAGTATCCAAAGAATATTTTTGTTAAAAATATTTTAAAATATTTTGTGACTGTTTAAATTCTTACCTCATTCAGACATGACAACTGCTAAGTGCCAGAGATCATTCTTTAACATTTCTTAATTTCCATTAACTCTGAATATTAATAAGAAAATAAAACATAAAATTGGCATATTACCTACTAGACTACTTATCACAAAAAACTAAACAAATACTTCATTAAACTTTGTACAAACTTGACAGCTATTTCTAACTCCAAAATTGCAGACATCTATAATTTCTATTTCTTTCTAACACTGACTTCTAATAAAAAATATAGGATGTCCATGAAGTCTTAAGTCAGATATTAAAAAAAAATAGGTTGGTAATGTCCCTGAAAAATTTGATTTAGATGAGATCTTTGGGATACATAACATTTTAACATTAAAAATGTTTCAAGTATGTTAAAGACTTTAAAGGCTTACTTTTTTGTGTGTAACTTGTACTCTATCCTCCTTGAAATCAAAAGTATGAAATTAGTCTTTTCATTACCTCCATGTCCTAAATTCAAAATCCTCAAAACAAAAACGCTGCATACTGTATTCTAGAGTCAGAATCATGATTCTCATAGCACGAATACAAAATATTCTTGCCTGACACTTCAATAATACACATTTTAGATTTATAGAGTGAATCAAAGACCAACAACTTAAGAAAACTCGGCCATAACATTGCAAACCCTCAAATGTTGGAACTAACATCATACAATATTGTGTATTAGATAAAGCATGACCATTGTAAGGATAGCTTAGGGA
The DNA here is from genome assembly GCA_031878705.1 of Tapirus indicus. NCBI lineage: Eukaryota > Metazoa > Chordata > Mammalia > Perissodactyla > Tapiridae > Tapirus > Tapirus indicus. Next base: position 28,279,829 of record CM062930.1, on the reverse strand, counting down.
AATGTTCATGGTTTGCATGGAATTTTACTCTTTCCAATAAAATATTTTTTTTAAATGGCCTTTTCTGTTCATGACATAGGAGAGAAACATATGGAACCCACTATCTTCCCTTTTTTATATTACTTTCTTCTTTCCTAGTCTATTTATGTGTAGCCTTCTTTATGAGTTTCAGTAACAAATATTCATGAACTTCATGGGGAAAACAAATTATATTTTTCTGGAGAAAAGCAGTTTGGAGAGTTGAGATAAAAATACTGGGAGTTTGCTGTTGTTGCCATAAATTATTTGGTACCTCTCTGTGTATTCTTACAGTGGATAATGGTATTAAGAAATGGAAATCTAGTCCCAATTCTGCCATTTATCTTATTTAACAAAGGTAAATTATCTGCCCTATCTTTCAATACAGACTAGTTATGAGAGTATGAGAGTTCTTGCAAATTTATAAAATGCTGTAACAAAGTTATAGTTTCAAAGAAAAAATTTGCTATGGTATACAAAATCCTGGCAACTAGATGTTGTGGAAAATATCAATAATAGTGTCACTATTGCATCAGAGCTTAACTACTATATCAGGCATAATTTGGTTCCTGTTATTATAAAAATATAAAATAAATTCAGTAAGTTCTAACATATGTGCAAAGAATACTGAATTTATGCTGTTCTCCAAAGCTAAATTATGAAAGTACCTAGGTGTTTATACATACCTACTAAAAGATCAAATTCAAAATGTATCACAAGTTTTAAAAACACGTGTACTTTGATGCCAGCCCTGTGGCCTAGTGGTTAAGTTCAGCATGCTCTGCTTCGGTGGCCTGGGTTTGGTTCCTGGCCACGAACCTACAACACTCGTTGGTGGCCATGCTGTGGCAGTGACCCACATACAAAATAGAGGAAGACTGGCCCAGACATTAGCTCAGGGTGAATCTTCCTCAAGCAAAAAGAGCAAGATTGGCAATAGACGTTAGCTCAGGGCGAGTCTTCCTCAAGCAAAATGAGGAAGATTGGCAATGGATGTTAGCTCAGGGCAAATCTTCCTCAGCAAAAAACAAAACAAAACCCAAGTGCACTTGGATCCAGCAGTTTTGAGAATATTTCTTGAAGAAATAATCAAAGATGTTCAAGGATACATCATTTATATTAAAACAAAACATGGAATGGCTCTCAGCGCCCAAAATGAGGACTAATTCATTTTGATTTATCTACAAACGGAGGGGCTTTAAAAATGGTATAAACCTGTAAATCATAAATGAAAAGCAACTACAAAGCAGTATACATTATATAACCCCATTTTTAAATGTCTAGTGATCATTTATAGATGACAGGCTATCATCCTACCTCGTTTTTATTTTGAATTTCTAGCTTTTCTACAATAACATATTACATGTGATTTTTTTTTTTTTTTATGAGGAAGACCAGCCCTGAGCTAACATTCCTTGCTAATCTTCCTCCTTTTTTTTTGCTGAGGAAGACTGGCCCTGGGCTAACATCCGTGCCCATCTTCCTCTACTTTATATGGGACGCCACCACGGCATGGCTGACAAGCAGTGCGTCCGCGGGCGCCTAGGATCTGAACCGGCGAACCCTGGGCTGCCAAGCGCGAACTAAACCGCTGCGCCACCGGGCTGGCCCCTACATGTGATTTTTTTAAAGGATTAAAAAAGACAAAATTCATTCATACTTTATAGACACTTTCCAGGTTAAGTGAAGACTGACAACATGCTCAATCTGCAAATATTTCACAAGGGCTGGCTCTATCTATCTATCATCTATCTATATCTATAATAATTTTACCAAGTGTGTCATTATTTATTAACCAAAGTCCTCTACTATTTCAAGCCAGAGTCCTCTACTATTTCACAATCGGATCTCTTTAGCTAGATTTTTATTAAGACCTATGCGCTTTGAGATGATAATCTATTTTCTCATAGAAGCAGTATCAAAGTGGAAGGTAAGTTATTACCAAGCTTCTTTAACCCACATTACAGATGACAGAAGGTATCTGTGATGAAAAACAAAAGAACAAATACTGCAATATTTATCATTCAATAAAATTAAATATGAAATGAACATGCTGATTGCTGGAAAAGCAGGTCAAATTAGATCAGTAGAAGAAATGTTCAGACGAAAACTGTGAAAATTGTGGAGGGAAGTTCTGAAAACTTTCAATAGCTTTGGAGGTTAACAGTATAAGCACTTTACATCTAATTTCACTTCAGAATCTATGGCAGCCCTTCTCTGATAACCAACAGTATTTTTATACTTATGATAAGGAGAAATTTTTTAGTTCCCAAATGGAATAAAGAGAAAATTTCCAGCAGTAAAGAGGCAGGAATTAGGAAGAAGGGTATGGAGGATTTGTGTGTATGTATGTGTGTGCGCATATATATATATAAACAAATGTGTGTGTGTATATATATATATGAGAAAAGGAGTCATTAGACCAACAACATATTAGTACCAAAGGTAACTTAGAACAATTTAAAGTGAGAATGGAGGGTAAAGAGGAGAAGAAGCAACATGAAGCCATTTCTTTGTATAAACATTTTCAGAATTCTCAATTGTGCAATGCCTGAGGGCTGCAAATTTTTTGTTCTATTCTATATTAATATAAATGATGCAAGATGCAAGACAATTTTAAAAAGTTAACAACTGCTTTTAGTAAGACTATTTTATTTAAAAAACTTTTCAAAATATAAAAATAATAAACATTATGGATATTTAACAAACAAAACATAATTCAACTATAAATAATAAAAATGTTGACAACCCCACATAAACATGTAATACTATAAACATTCGAAGCATACAAGAGTAGTTTTCTAGTTCAAGTTTTATCTTTTTCAGTTCAAGTTTTATTATCACTTTTAAAAATAAACAAAAAAAGCTGCTACAGCTTAACCAATTACTTTCGCTCCACTCAAAGAGCAGGGAATTTTTTTTCCCCATGCCAACACACATTCGTGAAATGGGATACTTATGGGCACAGGTATTAAAAACTGGGACAATCCAGTCTCCAGACGAGAAAAGACTCCTTTGGTGTTTTTAGGTTCAAGAATCCACAGAAACTGAGTTAAACTAAACCAGTTATTAAAGGAAATCTTGTGCCAGACATGTTCTGAAGTAATATCACACCCAAAGCAGGTTCAGGATTCTGAGAATCAAAAGTAAACATCTATGAATGCTTTGCTGATACTTAAAAATTGTATCTTAAGAACATTCACTAAGGTGCTGGAATGAAGACTTGTAGATGTGGAAAACAATCTACACATCAACACAAAACTTGTACAATGTAAATAATACATCTCTTTACAACTCATCAAATGTTCTATAAATATTTAAGAATTACCCTGCCTCCTGTTGAGTAAAAGACAGATGGGAATTTAAAGCAGAGCAGGACTATACCGTATTTTAGGACTAGAAAGGTTTTCCCTTTGAAATATGGGAAAACTGAGCCATGCTGAATGCATCATTTTTTCATTCTAGCCAGATTAAATACTGTTCCTCTTAGTAAAAGAGCTACTGACAAATGAAGAAACTATTTTCTTTTTAGGATGCTGGGCACAAACAGGGATACTGTCATTCTGCTTCATATGTTTAAATTACGGGGTGTTTCTAATGGGCTGGGCTCTTTACCTGACTCACCAAAGACCACTTTTATAATTATGCTGCTAGATTAGAATAAATCACAAGCAATCACAGATTAAAGCCTAGCAAAGTCTAGATAACAGGTTCAAAAATGATATTGAAAGGTTTTGTAGCACCAATGACTTTTTTCCCTAAGACACTTGAGGGGCTGCATCACTTTAAAGTATTATTTCTCTTGTAAACAAGACCAAAAATATTCAGTTGATCTGTATTTTGAGCATAAATATTTATAAACTCTATTAAAAAAAAACAAATATAGCATGACTAGAGCAGCTAATAGTGTAAAATCTAAGTATATTGAAAAATATAAAGATATATAAAAAGCTTCCATAATGCAATCATGCAGAGGTAAACTGCTTCATTCAATTACACAAAAGTGATTCTGTACAGTTATCTATACATAGCTCCATGAGAATCCTATTCAGGAAAATGAAATAATGAAAATCCTCATCTTGAATTAATCAACATGTGGGGATTTAAATATGTAACTGACCTACCAGATCTCACTGCAATTTCCAAAAGGCGCAATGATCTTAATGAGAACCAAATCACCTCGACTTCTGATTCCCAATGGCATGTTCAATTTTGTTTTATTTTTTTTTAATTAAAAGCAAGGGAAAAAAAAGGAAGACGACAAAATAAAATTGAGTATAGTGGTATGTGGTCCACACCCGCTGACCAACCGAAACTGTTAACAGCAAGTATGGTCTCTTAGACAATGTTCTTTCAGTTTCTAACCTAGCAGGTAAACCACTATTACATGGGCAGAGAATCTTTCCTTGAAAAGAAAAAGTACTGAACTAATCTGAGAAAATATTTACAAACTCCCTGCAGCTATATGCTAGTTTGCAAATGTGACCTAAAACAAAAGTTTAATTTAAAAAATGCCTTGTAGGCTACTCGGTCATAATTTTGTTAGAAGACCTTCCAAAATATGTGCTTTTCCTTTAAACCACGCCTAACATTAACCATGCTGTCTCCAACTAATGTGGATCAAAATAGATAACTTACATTATGACTGATGTGTTCATTCTTTTTATTTTTCATGAAGACAAATGCAATGTGTACTCAAGAAAAAAAGTGTTTGCAGAACAGTCCACTTTGCACAAAAAAGTGAAAATATGAGCATGGCTGAATGGAACTAAAAAAAACCAAGGGTGAGCAGAAGCAAGTATAATTTAGACTTTCCTAATAGAGCTGCTACCAAGTATAACTTTCAAATTCTCAAATGACTCACAACAATCTATGAAGGAATACTCAGAAGTTAATTTTTTGAAAAAAATTTTTTATAGTGCCCATTATAAAAAGGGTATTTTGGGTGAATATTTAGGATAAGATTTAATCACACTTTATAAATAATTCTAAGCCACACTGCTTATAAATAAATAATATGAACATACACCTTTTAAGACAGAACTACAGTCTTTAACAACGTTAGGCACACAACACTATTTCCCCTTGCTTTTAAGATTGTCTTTGATGTCTTGATTGCAAGTGAGGAAAATATGAAAAACTGTGTAAATGCGACATTTAATAGATATTTCCCAATATTTATAATCCACAGATCATCCTGTATTACTTGAAAAGAAAATTATTCTCCTTGTGGCTTTGAAGAGCTAAGAATTAAAAAAAAAATTTTTCCGGGTAAGTGGCCTTGGCAGAAATCTCAGTATGTTTAGAAGAAACAGGCAAGTTATACAGTCTTTAGTATTTTACCATCGGTTCAAAATAATTTTAAGTGACTACTCTAACCCCAGAAATGTATCCTAAAACCCAGAAAAACTAAAACCAAACCCACACTTAATTTTTTGATCATTTTTTTTCATTCTAAATTGTTTATGCTAATGAACACAGCAACATGGCTTTATAGATTTCCTAGATAACAATTCTCAACTTGGCTGAGACCAAACTTATACTAGGAAACCAAGAGGTCCTTTTCCTGCTGATGGTATTTAAAAAAATAAATGGCTATAAAATAAGGAGAGAAAACATTTAAGAATAAGACCAGACAAAGCACACACTCAGATATACTTCTGGACTCTGATGTACCCTTAGAGAACTGTAAAGATAAAATGCTAATTATAGTACATGTAAACATCTACTCAAATTGATAAAGGGCAAACATAAAATGATAGGATGATATTATTATAACAGTCGTCTCCAGACAGGAACAGGTCTTGCTGTTGTAGTCACAAAGCTAAATTCAGGCAATGATGATCTCTCTCTGCTGGAAAAAGAGAAGACTATTAAAACAAACTTTGAAAATAGTAAATAAATCTAAAAATTGAATCACATCATAAATTGATGGCCAACTTTTCTAAACATTAAAAAAAAATCTATTTGAGAAAGGAATCACAAAGTTGCAGACAAATTTCACAAAATATCAGCTTCGGGTTAAAATGATTTTAACAGAACTTCTCTGTATCACACTACCTTAAAACATTAAGTTGCAAAGATCACAACTTTACAACATGGCTATGATCTAAAATTTTAGATTAGGAAATATAGTAACTGACCAGATAGTAAATTTTTACAGAGGTGTGAGTAGGAAAAATAATTTTAAGAAATCATTAACAAATTCCAAGATATTGTATATAAAAATAAAAGAATTTTCTTAAGTTTCCCAAAGATTTCAAAGTAACTGTGAGATACATCTAATTTCCTTAAACTCCATATGATAATCATTTCATTCTTTAATCACACTATGTGACAGAAAATTCTATACTAAGCACAATGATTAACAACAAAAATAAAAAGGAACACATCAAAATGAGACACTGCTTGGTATACAAAAGAAGACTAATTTTGGATGATGGGAAGATGATTGGATGGATGAAATAAAATAACAGGGAGGGAGGGATTAGGAAGGAGCAAGTACAATAAATTGATATAAAAAGGGTAAAGTAAAAAATGCTTTCATTTAAATTAAGTAATGAGTACATAATACTGATAAACTGCAAGAAAGTTATCTACCAAATTAGGAATTTTTCTACTAAACAAGTGTGATGTTTTCATTAGAAATTACTGAGCATGGCAGTCATGTTCACCAAGATTTCGTTCTTAGGATTTTTAGGTAGCTACTTTGGAAAAGTATCTGCTGTCGTGATAGGTAAATAATGATTAGAGAGGAAAAAAAGCTACTCTTCTCTAAAAGCCTGTATACGTACCTTAGAGCAACTAGCCAGTTTAAGAAGTTAACAAGAGCAAGGTAGTTCCTGAGATCTGGGAAAAGGAAATTTTCTTTCTGCCTTACAAATACTGTACACTGATGATTTAATTTTCACTTTTAATTTACAGGGTTTTAGAAGAATAAGAAAAGCTCTGAGAGAAAGACCAAAAAGTGAACTAACTTAATTAGGCAGAATTTCATGCAGGATATTGTTTTAAAAGGCCAAAAGACTTTTGAAAGGGAAGAAAAAAAGCTTACAAATATTTACATAAATCATAGGACTAAAACTTATTTTTTATAATTAGTTCACATTATGAGTAAGGGGAAAAAAGAAAGAAAATATAGATTGATAAAGTTTGTATAATACTCTAAAATAGCCATTGATATTTCAACATACCAAACAAGCAACTGTTTGCTTTCTTTTTGTAACCCTTACAGTCAATGATTAGTGTGTTCCAAGTAAGACTGGAAATACAATTCCCATAAAACAGTTCTAGCAACAAAAAATTTCCTTCAGTTAAGCTCAGCCATACTTTCTACAGGTAATCAGCTAAAACAGTGAAATCTTGTCTTTATAGTAAACTACTGGTTGATACATTTGATCATATTACAATAAAACAAGAGCTATGGAATACTCTCCGATTCTTGCATCATGATTTCATTAAATACTTGGGCATTGGTTAAATATTAAAATTAATTTTTAAAATGTTACAATTATCCAATAACAATTAAAACAACACTGCTTAAGTACAGACACAAAATATTGAGTGAAAGATGTAAAATGACAACTCAACCATCCCTTGAGGTAATCCTAATCAACCTTTTAACCAATAATACATAATTTCCCTCAATTTTTTTCTGTAAGAAGTAGCTATCTACATTGTTCTCAATCCTTTTTTCACTTCCAACTCAGCCGAGACCTGTACTAATGCAAACAACTTGTTAGGAGAACTGTAGATTTAAAAATGTGTTCCAAGTTTTACGTAGCATATTGTAATAGGAAAGAGTTTTAAACTCTGAGTTTAGAAATGAAAGGAAAAGTTATAAGTAGGAAGGGAAAGTGCTAGTGAATAGAGAAGTTAATCTATACTTTATACGTTGCATGGAATTTGTGCTAGCAAAGGCAAGCATCTGAGAATACTATAAACAAAGTGTACCAAGACACATCATAACTAAATCTAAGTTGTTTCCATTGATAAGATGACAGAAACAACAGCAACAATAGGTAGGGAGAACTGGTATAGATATATTAAATTGTTTTAGATCAAACACTAATATACCACCAGGGAAACTATAAATGTGAAAGGGACCTTAGAGATCATCTAGTCCAGCCCCTTTCATTTTACAGACAAGGAAATAGCCCTGGATAAGTTAAAAGACTTGTCTAAGGCCAGACAGTTAGTTACAGAGCTGAGACCAAAAACTAAATCTCTTAACCTTTGTCTGGTACTCTACCCTAGGTCATCTTTAGATATAAAAAAAATTAGTGGGATGGACTAGATTGGTGGCTCTTGGCATTTCTATTCCTACACACTGTCCAAAAAGCGATTTTACTCCTGAAACTGACTACAACATTTAGGATTCCAAAATATTAATGGCTTACTAATTGTTACAGAAATCCCACTAAGACTACATGTGTATTCCTCCATCAGTATTTGTAACCCCATAGGTGCAATATGTAACTGTACTAATTGTTTAGCAAAATTGTCCCAATGACTAAGAAGACCTTCAAGAGAGATTTTGGAAAAATTGATAAGAATTAACAAGGGGGGTAATTGTCACTCCATTATTGGAGATTTAAATACACATTCATTCATTAATTCATCCAACAAACATCTGAGTGCCCACTATGAGCCAGGCTTTGTGATAATCACTAGAGATAAAAAGATGAATAAGACATGGTCCCCTTCCTAGAGGAGCTTGTAATCTAGTGGGGAAGACAGACATAAACCAGATAAATTATATTACGACATAAGTACTGTAACAGAGATATGAACAAAGTGCTGTATTAAAAGGAAGGATAAAGGTATGAACTGGCTAATGACCAAGAACTCTACTAATTTTGTGTGAGAACTACCACATTTACTGCAAACACAATCTGATGCTCAATCAATAACTAGGAAGGAGGTAGCAATTAAAAAAAAAAAAAAGTTGGCACTGAAATCAGAATGCCTGCATTGAAATCTAGTCCTTCCATTTACTAGCTGTGACTTTGGGCAAATCACTCCATCTCTATTAGCCTAAGTTTCCTTATCTGTAAAATGGGAATTAACAACTACTTCAAAGGGATAAATTAAGTTTTAAATGAGAAAACATGAAAGTACATGTAGGGTATTAGTATTTTATAAACATACTCATTGGTTTTAAAAATCCAATAGCAATTAAACACTAAGTAATATTTATAATTAAAATCATATTGATGATGATAAAAATATAATTGTGAACCTAATGAATGTTGCTAATATTTAATCCCCACACTTTGTGATCAAATCGAAACAAACGTCTTCTGATTCATTTAAAACAACATGGCTTAAAATATTCTAACTTTAGGTTATTAGAGAATTTAAGACTAGGGAAAGTGATGAGCTACTTATAGGATTTAAATAAAGAGTAGGTAATTTCAGTTACATTACAAGGGAAGTTTACAGTAATTTTTAAAATATCAGGCTAACATTTACTAATCAAATTATAAAGCCAAAAATCAGCATGGAGATTTAACTGGCCTCTGAAAGATTTTCTTTCTTTATAATACCTGTTTGGTGTAAAGAGAAGAAACGTGAGCCTCTGCCAATTTGGCACCTTTCACGACTACTAAAAAGAAAAGAAAACAAACTTACCTAATGAATCAGAATAGCACACAGTTAACATACAAGAGACTACATAAAAATATATCATAGATCTAAGTATAGTAAAGAAGTTTTAGAGTAAAGTCATTATTTTGACAAAAGAAATCTGATTTTGAAATTTTAAATATAAGCGTGCACCAACTGCAAGACAAAACATTCCTATGAAATAGTACTACCATCAAGAACATATATACAACTCTAACCCTAAGTGTGGGGCGGGAGGAAGAAAAAGGAAGAGCATCCACTAGTTAGTCCATTGACAAAAGACCTTGGTGGTGGAATTACAGTCTGTGATTGTGAGGACCCCAGTATGGGAAGAAAGTGAGTTTTTTTTCATGTGACTTTTAATATAATCACTATAATCTCAGGACACTTGCAACCAAAACGATGAATTTTAAAAGATAAATATGTAATCTCCCACTCCCTCATTCTACAAAGAATACATTTATTTCCTGGAAACTGCTGTACGAGCTTTCAATGATCATGTTCACTTGCCAGAGAAATCCACTTAAAAATCACAGTATTGCTGCAAATGTCAAAGATTTTTATACAAGAATAGGAAATGCACACTTAAAGTATCAGACTGGAACACTTACCAAACAGTGTTTTCCTAAAGTAGTATCTATAGTACATTTCTTTATTCATACATCTTCAAATGGTCAAGTTTTCTTTCATACATCCAAAATGTAATGTGATGTTTTCTTATTCACCAAATCTTAGCTCTACTTGAAGTCTGGTTCCAAACTAATCAGCCTGCTTTTAAATTTTAAGACATCTGTTGAAAATTTATAGGATCAAACCAAACTGAAGTGGTATAAATTTTAAACATTGGATTGTACATTATTATAAAGGTACTAGTAACCATTATTAAGAATAGGTTAGTGATTATAGCTCCTTTTGTGATATTTGGGGGGAAGAAGGGTAGATTACCATCTGGAATGGTCTATTTATTTTAATTTTTTTTCTTTTCTTTTTTTTCTTTTTTTAAGTCAAGGAACATTGTCTTTTTTTTTTGTCATTGCTTTTTTTTCTTTTCTTTTCTTTTTAAGAGACCATTCCACTTTATTTTTAACATCTGAATGCATAAGGACTCATATGCAAAGCAGTCATACACCGTTATCATTAAAACCCATGTGGTAAAATACATACACAAGTCCAACAAAAGGCTAATACATAGTAAAGCCTAAGCATACCTCTATGTAATATTATGAATACATAACTTGGAGACTTTAGTTAGAGTACTATGTTATCTATTCATTTTTGAAAACATTCATTAAGATTTTAAATGCAAATTCATTCCTTATTTGGAGTAAAACAAAATCCTCTAAGTTATAACAAGTATTGGTCATAAGTTTTCTGACCTATTCATTAAATTACAAAGAACCCAAAGAATTCCGTAATGTTCAGTAGAAGTACGTAATAAAAACATTGCATATGTTTCTAGTGTGATGTCTTTAGCAATTGTTTACTGAAATAAAACGCAAACATCAATCTTTCAAAATACAGGATCAGAAGGTAGTTTTCTTCTCTTTTGTCTATTTGTGAAATCCATCTTCATCACATTTTACCAAAATTTGTTTTTACAAATATGTAAAAGTACATTAGATAATACTAATGAAACACAGGTAGAGTTCTAGCATATGCAGATCAATGATCAGTCAAATCATCTTCTCCAAGAACGAGATTCATTGTCCTCTTCTTCTTCATCATCATCTTGAAGTAATGAGTCATCCACCAAAGACTCTTCCTGAAACTTTAGGTTAAAATGCATTTAGGAATTTACCCAAAAAAAAGAAAAGAAAAAAGGTGACACTTTTAAATACTGATTTCTCTCAATAGAGTTGAATACAAAAGGTATTTCTATAGCTAGAACATTCAAGAAACAAAGAAAAGCAACCTTTATCCACTCAATGGTTTCTCTAGAGTTAACTATTCTATCACTTGCATCAAACAGGCACTGAAGAAATATCAAAGGAGGCCTTTGTACATGCCGTTTCTCCTGCCTCTCTACAAATTATGCCATCTTCTATACCTAAAAACATCGCCCAATACTAAACAAAACAAAACAAAACAAAAAACAAAAACAAACCATCAGTAAGTCTTCTGATTTACCCTAGCTCTGAACACTAAATCAACCAATAACTTGTATAAAAGTCTATCAAGATGTATATTTCTTTTCTGCTGTAGGTAACAAACATTTTCTTTTGTAGCATTCCTTTCTCTTCCCCATTTCCTTCATAAAAACTTCTCAGACTGCTTTTCAAACTTTTCAAAATACCTAATACCAGGAGCTCTCCTGCTTTTCTCCCCATTCAATTCATGGAATTGTCCTCATGGAAGGACAAAGGTATAATCTAAAATATAAAATGACAAATCATGTATATGAGTTTCAAAATTCACATTTTATTCTCGCATTTGACTATGGAAATGTATAACACCTTTGAATGCTCTTCAAACAAAATGAAGTGCCACTATGAAAATCTAACAAAGGTAAAATATGGAATCATTTAGTTTCCCCACCTTACCTTCCTCAACTTTTTTCTACAGCTTATTTCATGATTAAACAAAATAGAGTTGTTTATTTTTAAGTTTTTGGTTTCAAAGGGCTCTTCCACTTCCCTGTTCTTTATGCTTACACCTGTCAGCCAACAGACTCACTGCTGTTGCCCAAGAACAAAGTACTCTTCCACAGTTAGCCCTCTGCCTAAATTGCCTCTCTCAACTATATTCCTACCCCAGCTCTTGGTTATGGAAAGCTTTTTTATCACTTAGGGTTCAGCTCCACTGTTACCACCTCCTTCAAGATTCTTTTGGACAGAAACAATCACTCCTTCCTCTGGGTTCCCACAGCATATTGTTCAAATCTTTATTCAGCGTATCAGTCTGCCTTTCATTATAATTAGTTTCTTATGTGTCTGTTACCACCCCCCTTTCCAGATTATAAGCTCCTTGATAATAGGGACCGTGTCTTATTCATTTTTATACCTATCACAGTATCTACCATATAGCAGGCATTCATTCTAATGGACTAAAATGGTATGAATTAAAATAAAGGAAACCTGAAATGTTAATAAAGCAATTGAGTAGAATATATACTCTGAAACTTAAAATATTATAAGACTTCCTGTGGATGAAAATCTAATGAATAATTATTGTCTTAGAGTAAATGAAAACTGAGTGTATATATATATATATATATATATATATATATATATATATGATTTTCATATATTCTTTTTGGATTAGCAATCCACAGTTCTCACTAACCCAGAGAATTTAAAGTTGTCTGCATTTATCTGATATCCCCTGCCTGGAATATGGCTCAGGAACAAAAGTTTTATGTTAAAATCACAGCCATAAAATCACATTTTATAGAAAAAAGTGAACAAACAAAAATGAAAAAAAAAACAAAAACCAAACATACTTCCTCTTCATCAGGCTCAACTTCCTCTGTTTCAACAGCTGAAATATTAGTTATTGGTTTATTCCATGCCAGTTTTAGATCCTGCCCTTTGAAACGAGCTCCATGAACCGCAGCCTAAAACAATTAAGAACATTAAAATATAGAACGTTAACAATTTCTGAAGAAAAAAAATGAAATGTTATAGTACCTAATATTTAAATTAAATTAGCTAAACACAAGTGAAGATAGCTGTCTATTCACGAGCTTTGTGGTTATTTACTTTACTTACTATTATTACTATAATTAACTTTCCATGGTTATTTACTTCTAAAATCAGCCTAGTGATTGGAAATTCCTTTAAAAAGAAAACAAGAACGATTTCTCATAATTAAGTAGAGCTATTTCACTACTGGCCAATATTTGCCTAGAGGAATTACATCTACATATTTACAAAACAATGATAATTGCTATTCAAGGCAACAATTCCAAAGCACTTCAAGATCCCGGCTGTAGATTTTGAATCAAAGTTTAAATTAGGATCAATGGGGTAAATGCACTTTATTGCATTTTAATTCTCACAAATTTACAAATGGCATATATAATAACTATGAACTAGAAACCTTTAACAAATATAAGAATAATCTTGCATGTGCAAGGTACACATGTAAATTACATCAAATGATGACAAATATAAAATGTTTGACTGGTGTATCACTATTACAGAATATAAATATCTCAATGAAGGAAATAAACCCTGAACTTTTCTACTGAAAACTAAAGTACTTCCTACAAATCTTTCAGAACTGCATATGATAAAATAAACTTAGTAAACAGTCAAATCTAAGTACTTGCTACATTAAGCGGCTGGTATGGAAATAGTGCATTCAAATTAAAGTAACATGAACTGACAGGAACATAAATCAATGTTAGCAATACACTGAAATAACTCATAGTCACAAAAGATTTATAGCACAATCTCAAAGTGCAGCATAACGTGAAATGTAGAAACAATTACATGTTCAATGACATCTGACCATGAGTTGTGCGATATTAAAGTACCCAGGTATAAATTTTAAATCTGCACATATAAATTTATGATAAATTTAAAATAGTTCATGCTTATTAAAATGCAGCTCAGGAGGTTTTAATCTATGGCCTCATCACAATGTCATATAACTAAAATTTTTTAAAGTACTTATATTTGATATTTAAGTTCAGAAACAACTGTAATTTTTTAAAGCTATAACTGTTACATAAAAATACATTACTGTAAGGAATTTCAATTGTCTCATGCAAAATGTCTACTCATAAAACACATCTTTTCATTCAGCTATAAAAGGCAAAAAATACCACCGACATTTTCTATATGTTCATGACAAAATTTCTGATGACCTAATTTTGTAAATCTCTATATTCAGCACACACTTCTTCAAATTTATAAGGTGAGTCGAGTCCACCACTCTCTAAATTTCCATTTTAAAATTATTTACAGGATGATTTTCAAAGCTAGGTATATTTTTTATTAACTTGGCTCCATTAGAAACTTTCGACTATTTAGCTGTGTAAATTTTTGAAATAACTGAGTTCTTGCTTTTTTTTTTTTTTGTGAGGAAAACCAGCCCTGAGCCAACTTCCGTTGCTAATCCTCCTCTTTTTGCTGAGGAAGACTGGCCCCGGGCTAACATCCGTGCCCATCTTCCTCTACTTTACACAGGACGCCGCCACAGCATGGCTGACAAGCAGAGCGTCGGCAGGCGCCCGGGATCTGAATCCGCGAACCTGGGGCTACCAAGCGCGAACTAAATTGCTGCGCCACTGGGCCGGCCCCTGAGTTCTTGCTTTTTGAAGATGCAAATTTATTTCAGGTAGTTTGCAACATAAAATCTTTAAAGTTTAAAAAAATTCTTCTGCAATCCACCCATTTTTTTAAGGACTCAAAAATTTCAGGTCACATAATGTAAAAAATTATAATCCATGATTATCCCATCCCTTAGTGATAACCACTATTCTATGAAGAGTTTGGAAAAAAGTCCTACAAACATTTTTCTATGCACATACCAAAAGGGTTTGAGTATACACATATATATGACATGTATATGTGAACATATTTTACTAGTTTTACAACTTCCTTCTTATATTAATAACCCAATTTTTTCAGAAATCCCTTCCATATCCATTCCAAGAGATCTGTACGTTCCTTGAATGGCTATATATTATTTATTTAGCATATTTAAACCAATTTCTTGAATGGTTTTTTTGTCATATTTATTTGGCAAAATACTTTCTCAACTGGATTTTGATTTTATGATGCATGTTTCTATTGGAGGGCAAGGGGTTGTTGCTGCTCTTTTGTTTTTGTCAGAAAGAATTTTTAAATTTTCGTGTACTGGAATTTATCAATGTTTATCTTTATGACTTCCAGATATTGTGCTAGGCCTTAAAAAGCCCTCTCTGCACTAAGATTATTTTTAGAAATCCAGTAGCTTTTTTACTAGTCTTATGTATTAAAAAAAGAAAAGACTTTTATCCAACTTGAATTTATTTTAATATAAAAAAATAAACACATTATGCCTTATTTTTTCCAAATAGCTAGTCAGTGTCCCAACACTATTTACTGAACAATCTGTTCTATTCCCTGATTTAAACAAAATATCTCCTTTGTAACCCACTAAACTCCTTATATATACTTAAGTCTATTTCTGGACTCTACTTTGTTCTATTATCTATCTGTTCCATACCATTACCATATTATTTTAATTCTTTATTTATTCTTTAATTCTTTATTCCATACCATTACCATATTATTCTAATAATTCTTTATTTCATTCATATTATATTTATTTCATAATGAGTTCAATATCATTCCTCATCCTTTTCAGAATATTCTTGGTTATTTTAACATTATTTTGTCCTTACAACCTTTGGATTCTTTTGGCCAAGTCCAGTATCATTCTGTCTTAATTACTGTTGCTTAATAATATGAATTAGACCAGTGCTTTTCACAATAGTGTACTGTGCCAGTTGCTTCAAGAGTTCTACAAGCACTTCACTAAAATGTACTTTTAAAAATGAATTTCAGGGGCCAGCCTGGTGGTGTAGCAGTTGGGTTTGCACGCTCTGCTTCAGCGGGCCAGGGTTCGCAGGTTCAGATCCTGGGCGCAGACAGCCGCACCGCTTGTTGCCCCACGCTGTGGCGGCATCCCACATAAAGTAGAGGAAGATGGGCATGGATGTTAGCCCAGGGCCAGTCTTCCTCAGCAAAAAAGAGGACTGGCAACGGATGTTAGCTCAGGACTAGTCTTTCTCACAAAAAAAAAAAAAAAAATGAATTTCAGGGGCCGGCCCAGTGGCATAGTGGTTAAGTTCATGCGCTCCACTTCGGTGGCCCAGGGTTCACGGGTTCAGATCCTGGAGGAGGACCTATGCACTGCTCATCAACCCATGCTGTGGTGGCATCCCACATACAAAAAACAGAGAACTGGCACAGATGTTAGCTCAGGGCCAATTGTCCTCACCAAAAGAAAAAAGAAAAAAACAATTTCATAACTATTTATACAATTTTAATTAAAAACATCATGTTTAAACGTATTCTATAGGATGCTTTGTTGAGCAAAGTGGTAGTGGTCACAAAGGTGGAAGTGGGGCTAAATGTAAAAATACACAAAATAAGAAAGGAAAGCAAGAGAAATAACCTTAGATAAAGATTAAATTTGCTCATCTCAATGCAAACAGAGTTGATAATCTAGATGAAAAACTACCAACGCACCAAACTAAAGCCAGAAGAGAAAAAAAACCAAACAATTTCTATAGAAAAGAAAAAGGTTTTAAAAAGATACATGGTCTAAAATCTGAAAGACCCTGAAACCTTCACAGATGAATAGACTTCAGTGGGTTATCGAAGAAAAATACAATAAAATGAGATTTATACCAGAAATGAATGATTAGTTCAATATTAGCAAACAATGTAAATAGATGAGAGGGAAAAAAACCCCGCTTCTTTCTGTAAATACATAAAAGACATGACAAAATCCACTTCTGATCAAAACTCTCTACAGCTTTTAATAATAGAACAGGAATCATTTGTAGTCCACCTTAATGTAAAAAGCCAGTATCATACATAATACTAAAAATACAAGAAGTGTTTTCATTCGTTTATCATTTTCACTCATTTCATGAACAAGACAATGACATTGCATAAGTAAGACACTATTACTACTACTGTTATTTAACGTTTTCCAAAGGTACTGACAATTAAATAACAGAAAGTAATGTGTACAGATATGAAAGATGAAAAACTACTATATATAGCTATATATATATATAAAACGACTATAATTTAGCAATATGATTGAATGAATACCTGAAAAACCCAAGAGAACAAAATTTAAAACTATCAAAAGACAACTTGGTAAGATGGCAGTTACATATTTAGTAAAAATAGATGAATAGTTTATCTACATACAATCAACAGAAAATATAATGGAAGAAAAGACATCATTTAAAATAGCTATGAAAAGTAAATTATCAGGGGAAAACTAATGAGCAATATATATTATCTACATAAAGAAAACCTTAAGGGGCCGCCTGGCGGCGCAGCGGTTTAGTTCGCGCTTGGCAGCCCGGGGTTCGCAGGTTTGGATCCCGGGTGCCTGCCGACGCACTGCTCGTCAGCCATGCCGTGGCGGCGTCCCATATAAAGTGGAGGAAGATGGGCACGGATGTTAGTCCAGGGCCGGTCTTCCTCAGCAAAAAGAGGAGGATTGGCAACGGATGTTAGCTCAGGGCTGGTCTTCCTCACAAAAAAAAAAAAAAAAAGAAAAAGAAAACCTTAAAATGCTCTTTGAGGATAAAAAAAGATTGAAGAACTTGAAATACAATGATGTTCTAAAGGAAGATTTAGTATTATTAAGATGTTAATTCTTCCATAAATTATTCTCTTTTTAGAACCAGATATGCTTATATAAAGCATATAAAGATTATATAAAAAAATCAAACATATAAAACCTACCAGGAGGATTCTGAAAATGGATAATAATTGGGCATAAGGGGGAATCCAAACAATAGCCCTGTCAAACTATTAAAATATAAAGTTAGTTTAATTAAAACAGGAGGAAGAGGCACACAGAAAGAAAACTGATCAGTGGAAGAGAACAGAGTCCAGGACACACCCAAATAAACATATGAGAAATTTTTATATACTAAGGATATTTCATGTAAGTTTGGACAATTAGCTTTACTCAATAAAAACCAAGTAGACTCCCTATTCCACTGCTTACACCAAATAAATTTTGTATGAGTTTTTAAAAAAGGAAATGTAAAATCTAAAAAAAAAAAAGGGGGGAAAGAAAATAACTATTAAAGTACTAGGGAAAATGTTTATTATCTTGGATTGGTGAAAGCTTTTTGAACTATAGAAAAAAACTAGCTGAAAAATACACTATTATTGCACGGCAAAATATAGCGAAAATTCGAAAACGAAAATTCACAAAAATGTTTATAAGTTATGAGCTAATTTTCTAGTACATAAAGAGCTCACACAATTCGTTTAAAAAAATCAGAATAGACAACTCAGCAAAATAATGGGCAAATGACATTAACAGTTGACAGAAATAGAAATAAATAGCATTTAAACATGTAAAAACTGCTCAACTTCAGTCACAAGAGAAAAGTAAATTAAAATGGAAATGAATTATTACTTCACAAAGATTAAACTATTGTGGCTTACATATTCATGGATTTTTTTTTTTATAACAAAATTGGTAAAACCACTATGTACAATCCACACTATGGCAAAAGTGTGGGGAAAAGGTACTCTCATACATCTTTGGTGGGCAAGCAAATGTGGTACAACCTGTATGGAGGGCAATTTTAGAACTATTCATCAAAAATTTAAATGCACATATCCTTTCACCCAGCAATAACGTATCAAGAACATATCCTATAGACACATTCACATATGTATACAGAGAAATATGCACCAAAAATATTCAGTGTGACACAGTAAAAAAATGGAAACAATTTAAAGTCCATCAATATGGTTGATTACATTTGGTACATCAATATTATGGACTATCTTATGCAATAATGACAGAATAAGGTAACTCTTCATATGAAATGATCTGCAGGATAGACTGTTAATGTGGAAAAGGCAAGGAGAAGAACACTGCACATATGCTACCATGTGTGTGAGGAAATATGTTATTGACGTATTCTTGTAGATTCATAGACTGAGTCTGAAAATATAAACAAACAAAAAGACCCACCTAAAAATATTTGTAATTTCTGGGCAAGGAACTTGTAAACCAAGAATAAAGATGAGAAGAAGATTTACTTCTTACTTCACCATCTTTGGAGTTCTTATATTATGAACATGTATTGTCTACTCAAAAAGTGAATTAATTTTTAAAATAAAATTTAAGGCTATTTTTTTAAAGCAGTAAAAAACACTCAAATGTGTAAACCAGCAACTTTTAACACAATGGACATTATCAATAAATTAATGTGTGCTGGCAGTTCGATAATTTTTGTGTAGCTGCACCATCCCTACTTTACTGAAGCATATTTTGAAATTACAAAGGGACTGTTAAAAAAAACAGTCAGAATTTACAATTCCTTATCTAGGTAAATGGAGATTTTCTTATTACCATATAAAGACAACTACAACCACAACAATAAATCAGACAAACTAGGTGATGGATTGTCATCTAAAAATTCCTTCTCAAATAAAAATGTTTATATTCATTAAAAATGTCTCAATAGCTACAAATGCTGATTTTGGCGTAAGTATATGCTATACATACCTAATGTAATATACCATAAGGATAAAATAACTTAGAAAATATTAAATTTTTCCCAATAATTATATTATTTGTGGTAAAGGTGGTATTTTTATTTTCAGACTTATATAGAGAGCACATACTAATTATGTTGGTGTCAGTGAAAAAGGTGAGTAACTTTAAACATGAAAAAAAGGAGACAGAGATATTAAGACTCATGAGATTATGTAAAAATCATATAACAGAATTATCAGTATGAGCTCTGAATTTATCTTTTTCTATCTAGTATCTACCTACCTCTCTCTCTTTTTGTGTATATACGTGTATGCATAAAAATCCTATAGTTCAGAATCAAATGGAAAATATCAGTATGACCTTTGAATTGATTTTCTTTATACATGTGTATACATGTGAATATACGTGCACATATGTATATGTGCACGTGTGTATGAATGTATGCATATTTTTTTCACTCCCAGCTCTGACCACTGAAAAAGATTAGTGACAGTAACATACTCAGTAGTAATGAGCACCCCGAGTACTCAGATTGTGGTCTCTAAATACTTTTGGCCAGTAAAAAGAATCAGAGCTCCTTAGAGAAATGGCCAATTTCCAGTCTGGAAGAGAAAATGTATAAGATGAATCTAGAATACCTTTTCCTATCAGTAACCAAAGAAACTATCATAACCCACTAGGGTCTTGTTAAAAGGACTCAGGAACAAACCTGTATACTAGCCACTAGCCAAAGTTGGGACAATACATCAATAACAGAACAATGGATCAATACTCACGAAATGTTTCAGTCTACGCGTTTGTGACCGTATAATACCAATCACACTATCTCAGAATATGAACCTTATCTGGATCCTTAAACAAAGTGAGTAAAAAATTTATTAAAAAGTCAGGGAAATGTAAACTCTGACTAGCCATTTGATTACATTTAGGAAATATCAATCATTTCTAGGTGTGATAATAGTATTGTGTTTTTTTTTTAAGGCTCTAACATTGAGAGACACACACAGAAATGTTGACACATGAAATGATATGATGACTGCGAATGGCTCTAAAATAAGGAGGGAAAGGTTGTAGAGGGTGGGATATAGAAAATAAGATTGGCTATAAGTGGATAATTGCTAAAGCTCAATGATGAACATATGGGGGTTCATTTTACAATTCCTTCTAATTTCTATGCTATGAAGTGTAAATAAAAAGTCTGTTTAAAAGCTTAAGCATTTTATTCATTGGCATGCCCCAGCCCTTTGCCTATTTATTTTTGCACATAGTCAAATTTTGCAGCAAATTAGAAACTAAGGAAAGCAGGCACACACAAGAGAAGGAAAAAAAGCTGAAGACTGACAAATAAAGGAGGAAGAAAAAAGTATGAAAAGTAGTTATGAGGTGGGTTCCATATCTTACATGGAAAATGGTTCTGGAAACCACATTTGGAAAAAGCTGAGTTAAGCAAAATTAAGTAGGCGTGTTTACCTTCTGACTTTTCAAGTCATTTAGATTGTGATTCTAAACGGAATATACAAAATGCAGCTTTTCATAAACTTAACTGACAAGAGAATCCTTTGTTAAGGGAGCTCTTGTAGAACCAGTGTTCTATAAAAACAGTGTGAGGAAAATTGACCTAAGGTCAAAAGAGGTTAAGTTGTAATCCTAACGTATCCTACATTTTTAGTAACCACAATGATAAAACTAATCTATAAAAGAATGCTAAAACCAAGTTTACTAATGTTTGTAATAACCACAGTATACAATGTTTAGACAGGAGTTAAAGGACAACAAAAATAACAATTAAAACCTAATTTTTCGAACTTATAGGGAAAGACTTCCATTCCTTTAACTCCTGAGTTCAAGCCTCATGGCCACTTTCTCACAAGCTTCAGACACAGATTTATTAACTCTGGTACCACAGAGTCCATTATATAGCAGTACTTAATAACAATTAAGTAAATCGTAAAAACACACATATAGACTCTGCTATGTACATCATTTGATCTCTCTTGACTGAATTCACTTACACATAATGCTCTTGCTATAAATTTATTATTTACTCAGTCAGCCCCATCAACTTTTGATTGTTGATGTTGCACTATCCTCCATGAACCCAATTTTGCCCTTCGAACTTTGGGTCTAAAGAAGCAGAGTTTTACAAGAATGCATAAAGATACATGCACCTCTATGTTCACTCCATTATTCACAATAGCCAACACTTGGAAGCAACCTAGGTGCCTATCAAGGGATAAAGAATGGATAAAGAAGATGTGGCATATATACATAATGGAATACCACTAAGAAATGATGAAATCCAGCCATTTGTGACAACATGGATGGACCTTCAGGGTATTATGCTAAGCAAAATAAGTCAGAGGGAGAAAGTCAAATACCGTATGGTCTCACTCATAAGTAGAAGATAAGAACAACAACAAACAATCATATAGATACAGAGATTGGATTGGTGGTTACCAGAGGGGAAGGGGGGAGGGAGGAAGACGAAAGGGATGATTAGGCCCACTGTGTGGTGATGGATTGTAATTAATCTTTGGGTGGTGAACATGATGTAATCTACACAGAAATTAAAATATAATGATGTATACCTGAAATTTATGTTATAAACCAATGTTACTGTAATAAAAAATAAAAACCTACAGGGGGCCGCCCGGTGGCGCAGCAGTTTAGTTCGCGCTTGGCAGCCTGGGGTTCGCGAGTTCGGATCCCGGGCGCCCGCCGACGCACTGCCTGTCAGCCACGCTGTGGCGGCGTCCCATATAAAGTGGAGGAAGATGGGCACGGATGTTAGCCCAGGGCCAGTCTTCCTCAGCAAAAAGGGGAGGATTGGCGACAGATGTTAGCTCATGGCTGGTCTTCCCCACACAAAATAACTAACTAAATAAATAAAAACCTACAAAAAAAAAAAGGAGCGTTTTGAAATCATTTACCCTATCTTGTTCTGTTCGGTTTCATTGATTTACCAATCATTCCTCTTAAAGACCTACAAGAATAATATTAATAATAGCTAACATTAAGAGGGCTTACTATGTCCCAGGCACTGTTCGAAGTACCTTACAAGTTCTCAATCAGTGAATCCTAACAACTACTCGGAGTTGAGGCATGGGTGTCAAAAATGTGCCAGTAGAAGAAGATGCTCTTTCCTTTTGATATAAAAAGCTATATAGTTCTTTGAGTTTGGGACTGATTCTTATAAAATTGCAACTGAACTGTCTCTATTCTGAAACTGGATCCTGGTTTCTTACAAAGGTACAGGAACAATTCAGAGTAGGAAAAATAACATTCTAACCAGTCATGGGAAGAGGCTCCTTTTTCTGTCCTTTTTGGGTACTTACCCAACTCTAGTGCACTGGGGAGGTGATAGACAAACAGAAAAATAGAAAATAAAGCAGTAGGAACCATCTTCTAACTAACCAGAGTTAAACCATAACCATCTTAACCTAAATCTAAAAATGTTCTGTCGATATTATTATTCCTTAAAATACTTGAATCTCTTTCCTGGGAAAATTTCTCTCTCTTCAGTCATATTTGAATCTCTCAATTACCTTATTCCTGTATTTTCATTTTGAAATACTATGCATCTATTGATTATAGAAAGTAAAAGGAAAGTTATTCAATCATCTAGGACAATGGCTCAGAAAATAAGAACAATGAAATATTTTAAAATCAACATTAGCAAAGGTTGATAATTTTCTTTTCTTGGGAAGACCTATTGTTTATCTTGAGTTTATACCTCCATTTTTGGTGTTAAGATTTCTTTTATTTTATACAATGATGGTGAGGGTACATGGCAATCTTTTTTGTATTTTTGTTTTGTTTTGTTTTGTTTTTGTGGGGAAGACCAGCCCTGAGCTAACATCCGTTGCCAATCCTCCCCTTTTTGCTGAGGAAGACTGGCCCTGGGCTAACACCCGTGCCCATCTTCCTCCACTTTATATGGGACGCCACCACGGCATGGCTGACAGGCAGTGCGTCGGCGGGCGCCCGGGATCCGAACTCGCGAACCCCGGGCTGCCAAGCGCGGACTAAACCGCTGCGCCACCGGGCGGCCCCTCTTTTTTGTATTTTTTAAGCATTCTTTCTTGACAAAATTATAAATTGGCACCCCTATGTCAAACACACTAATTTTTAAATTCCTAAACCTTAATGTTCCCTGAAATCCAGAAGTTTGAAAACCACTGCTTTAGCCTATATCCTGCTTGTATAAGATAAGCTTCAATTTAATTTTCTATTCTCTTCTAAACTAGAATGCTACAAAATTTTAAGAAATTTTTTGGCTTAAGGAAATGTTTACAGCTTAACAACTTCTATAATGAATGTTTTTCATAGCAATGGTAGTTGTTCCTTTAGCCTATTAAGTAAATCCAACTAAAATGGTATTTACCCTGAAAAGCTTAACTCTCATCAGATCGAACTTGACCTAAGTTATTTTGTCACTTATTCAACCTTCACATGAGTGTTAAAATCTTTTTTACACATTAATCCCTGGTCTTTTGAATCGACTGCTATGCATTTTGGAAAATATATATGTCATATAAAAATATATTTTAAAAAATCATATATATATATATCTGAGGTGGAAAAAGCAAGACCCAAGAAAGAAGGTATATCAATAGGTCTTACCAACAGCAAAACTTCCAAAAATTATTTAAGAGGCAGGGAGAAGCAGTATATATATATTTAACACATATATTTTTTAAGTTGTCACTAAATCCACAAACTTGGTAATATTTTAACCATTTGTACAATAACTATCATTGTTTTATAATGACTACTTCCTAGAAAATAAACAGAACATAAAGAGATGGTACTCAAGCTACCTAACACCACATTGAAAATTGTCACTGAAACCATCACTTAAAAGAAGCTTATTCTTTTTTTTTTTTGTGAGGAAGACCAGCCCTGAGCTAACATCCATTGCTAATCCTCCTCCTTTTGCTGAGGAAGACTGGCCCTGGGCTAACATCCATGCCCATCTTCCTCCACTTTATATGGGACGCCGCCACAGCATGGCTGACAAGCAGTGCGTCAGCGGGCGCCCGGGATCCGAACCTGCGAACCCCGGGCTGCCACGTGCGAACTAAACTGCTGCACCACCGGGTGGCCCTGAAACCATCACTTAAAAGAAGCTTATTCTTAACTTGTACTCAACAACACCTTCGAGAGAAAACTTGATCAAAGATCTATTTTTTCAATATAACATATATACATACATGTTTATAAGAAAATTTTAATCTCTCATCAATTATAAACTACTTTTACTTTCACAAAGATCTCTAAATGAAAGATTATTCAAAACTAGACTTAAAAAAAACAAAACTCTACAATCAGGAATTCCTATTCTATAAAACTATCCACTACCCACCTCCCTAACCTCAAAACTAGGTTATTCCAGGGTCCCAGCTGACCACCTTTCTGAGACTTATCAAACCCACAGTCTTTTACAATGCCCCAAAAGCAACTCATACCAGGTAAACCCCCAGCAACGGATCACTGTGCTTGCAGGGAATATTCACTACAAAGGGGATAAATCAATTTAGAAGGTTTTTCAAAACTTATTTAGACCACAATCAACTTAAAACTTCTGAAAAGCATCCCACTCGTCCATGCACATTAGATTAACTGTTTGGAACTCTTAATGCATTTTTCCAAGGATAAAACGGTATGTCTATTTCTCTACAATCCTAAAGAAAGAACAGGGCTAAAAAGGTTCCTATGAATCCCCCCACCTCACACTCATTTTCCTTTTTTTAATCTTTTAAACTCAGAGGAAAAACAAGGTTGCACATACTTCTGATCATTCTTTGGAAGGACAATTCAAGATATGTAGTTTAAGACAACTATACTATAAAGACCCTAAAAGCTAGAGCTATATGTTATGTCTTGGGCAAAAAGTTGTAGAAGCCTAGTTGGGGGTATGCCGAGCCAGGGACACTTCTTTAGAGCTCAGCCTCCTGGTACTAGGAAGCAGATGAGGGATGGTGAAGAAGGGCAGCCATCAAGATTGTAATCTCAGCTTCTACCTTATCCCTCACCACTCATTCTGCCAAAGCAGACCTTGTTCTGGGCCAGCTGAGAAAAAAGATAATGAAAAGCAAGGTGGCCCTATCTCCTGTGAAAGAGAAAGGAAGGAAAATTTTTGGTGTCTCAAGACAATACAACTTGACATTCAACTTGGTGACTAACTATATATTCTAATTATATCATGTTATATACAGAACTGCCTAACTGCTTTAGGACATTCTTTGTGGCCATGAATTCCATTTCATATGTTCTATCCACTGTCAAAGTATAGTTATTTAGTTAAGTTAAAAAAAATCATTTACATTAAAACTTAAAAACAATATTTATAAAACATTTGAATCTGAATTTTCAATAAATTAGATTTGTAATACTTACTGCTTCAGCTTCTGCTCTTGTCTTGAATGTAATTACTGCATGAAGCGAAGAGTCATCAATCTGACAATCTTCAATTTCACCATATTGCTTTAAATTAAAAAAAGTATTTCCTCCAAATAAATAACTTGAAAAATCCAAAATCCTAATGGTTTTTAAAATATTAAAATACCAATAAATATAACCCAGAATACATAACAATTCATGATTAACAGAAAAAAATGGTGACTAACTCATTTTAGTACTTGATATTGTAAGATAAAGGAAGGTCCTATCTTCCAATATTATTTATAATTCTACACTTTTTAGAATTAGAAAAACTTACACTTGACTGAACTAGTCTTTAAATAAAGGAAACAATGGTCAAAGACTGAGCTTCCTTATTGCCCTTCCTTTTATAC
The DNA here is from genome assembly GCA_031878705.1 of Tapirus indicus. Classification (NCBI taxonomy): domain Eukaryota; kingdom Metazoa; phylum Chordata; class Mammalia; order Perissodactyla; family Tapiridae; genus Tapirus; species Tapirus indicus. The sequence continues at coordinate 28,253,178 of CM062930.1, read as the reverse complement.
TCACGATTCCAATCCCAGAATATGCTAAATTCTTTCTAAAGCAGAATATTTAATCCTCAGAACATTTGATGAGTTTTTTGTATCATTACCAGTTTAAAGATGGGGGGAAAAAGATTTAGAGAAGTTAAGAATTTTCCCAAAGTAATTAAGTTAATTACCAGGATGAGAGTCCAGGTCTTTTAATTCAAAAGTTTAACAATCTACCTGACCTTGCTTTCACTCTTACTATATACTTCACTAGACCACACATTCTTTTAGGACATTTAAAAGCTAAACATATTAAAATATGCTTGTTTCTGGTTTGTTGGCTTTTATTTTTTCCATGTGTAGAAGGATTTGTCTACAAACGGCAACCTTTATCCTATAAAATTGTAGTCCTTTATATATCATTACTAATACCTTCCTTCTTTCCCACCGAAAAATAAAATTATAACCACAATCTCATTAAATACACACACACACACGCTCCATACAGAATAATTCTGTATAGTAAAGAGAATAGACTCTAGAATCAAACAGATCCCAACTCTGCCTGTTACTAGCTGTGTAAACTTGAACAAGTTATTTAATCTCTTCATGCTTCATTTTCCTCATGTCTAAAATGGCATGCATAACAGAGGTACCTACCTCATAGAGTTGTAAAAATAACTCATAATATAATGAGTTACATAAAGCACTCAGAATAATACCTGCCACAAAATAAGTGCTCTATTAAGTTTTAGCTATAATTTTTATTACTACCAATACTGGTCTCAGTGGATAAATTAAAGAAAGCATTTTGTTAATCACAATTTGTAATAGTCAATGGTCCTTTAATAACTTAGGTTTTTTTTCTCTGATACCTGTCATATGTTCAAATCACAGGTTGACACAGAGAAGCTGAACTTTAAACCTGCACTCTTACAGACTGACAATTTCTAAATGTACATTACCACTACTAAGTTTCAGTGGAGTCTGAGTCTTCAAATGTATGCAAGAATCTCCATTTAGATGCTCTGAATGTTTATAAAACCAAAACCATCTTAGTCTCATCAAAACACATTCATAACAAACTCACCTTGTTTGTTTGGATTATTTTGGAATATTCTTTGGTAGCTTCCTGACTAGCTGTATAACTATATGCAACACATGTAAGTTATCTGGATCTCCTTCCACTTGCGAAAGGTGTGGAAGTTGGGTGCATAGCAGGGAAGAATTGGGCTGGATTATCTCCAAGCTCCTCTCTAGTTCTCTGATTCCTTTCTTTCTCCCTTTGAAGCCACCAAGCATAGGACTTTTCAGACTCCTCATCCTTAAATATTAATCATTTCAGTTATTCCTTAAACATACACCATTTTTTTCAATACCTCCCTATGTCCTGACAAAGTACAGTTTCACTTTTGTAACTGCTATTAACAGCCTGGAATATGACTGTCAAACATTTAGATCTGAATTTTCAAAAGGTTAAATGATTTGTGTACCTATCTACAAATTTAACTATACTTTAAGATCTAAGCTCCAGTTTTACTCCCTCATGAAACTTTGTTCTTTTTCCATCATAAGCCTTAATTAATTCTTTAAGTTACTGAAGTACTTATAGTTTTTAACAGACTTAACTTGATTAAAAATTATGTTTGCAGTTTACTTTAACTAATTTGTGTTAAAGCCATAAACGCAAAATCTTTGAAAGTACAGAACTGGTTATTTCCTTCATATCTCCAGAGCAATTACTATAAAGCTGAGGGCAAGACTAATACCTAGTAACTAACCTCTGGGATACTGCTAAGAATCACAATATTTAAGTTGAAAAGGCCTTTAGGCAGATACAATCTCTCTGCACATGAGCCCAATGGATCCCAGGAAGTCCAGGTTAAATAATGGAGTAGCAGGTACTAAAATCCCATTCTCCTTTCTCATAGGTTGGTCTATTACCTTTAGACTGACTCCCTTTAATTATACCCTGGCACCAACTAGAGCAACTTCAAGATCATATACCAAAATTTTGTCTTGTTTCAATACTAGGTCGAGAGGAAGATGGGCACAGATGTTAGCCCAGGGCCAATCTTCCTCAGGAAACAGAGGAGGATTGGCAACAGATATTAGCTCAGGGCTGATCTTCCTCACTACAAAAAAAAAAAAAGTGGTCATTTCTAGGCCAGCTAGATCAAGAACACAGTCTTACCAAATAAAATTCCATCTTAATAGAAAAAAGATCTGGATGGTGCAAAGTGTTAAATTTTTCCTTATAATCAAATATCAAATGAAACTAAACCACAGGACTTCCCTCTCTGAAACAATAAAATTTACATCATTCATTTCACAGTATCTGAAGGCCTACTAAGTGTAAGAATAGTAACATTTCTTCCAGATAATAATTAAACAAACAAAAAACCCCTACAGTTTGTTTTTTAAATAACTAACAAAAGATTATTATAGATTAATCAAACCCCTTGGTCAGATTAATGGGTTTAAATTACTCATGTCATTTTCATAATTTCCCCTTTAACATCCATTATCCCCTACAGTGGTTATCAGTATTTGTTTTGTTGGGCAGTAAGAAAAGTACCGCAAAATGAGGAAGAAGATCTTCTCTATCACTCTCTGTAAATGCAGAAATCTCCAATGCCCTGGGACGGTGATCCACCACAGCATGACCAGGCACACCTCGACCTCGACCTCGACCCCTGCCTCGGCCATGAGCTGCACCTCGACCTCTTGAATGAATTCCTCTACCACGACCAGATGAAAGAATCCCTCGTTTTGCAGCCTAGAAAACATTAGACACATAGGTTAAACATCACAATTACTGACACAAGCCAAGTGTTATACTCTGTCAGATGAGTCAAACTTTTATACAATTGGACATCATATACAACTAATGCCCTGTAAAAAGATTTTATATAAGTTCCAGTTTTAGTTTTTAAGTGAAAGCAAATTTAGGTAGCCAATGAAATTATAAAACAAAATAACATTAATTTAAGCAATGTTTTGAAATTATTAAATGTGCCTCTTTCTACTAAGCTCTTATTCTCCAAGACATCAGACTATATCACAAAAAGACAAGCAATTCTTGATTTCCAAATAATACACAACGTTAGGTGTTACTTCAGAAGTCAGTTTAATACAGATACGTAATACCTACATATACAATAAATGTATTTTTCCAGTTATAACTTTCAAATATAGTGTTTCTAATTGTTTGCCTGTTGACTTCAGTAGGTACTTATCTCAAATTCATCATTTTGATCATTTACACTAACATCATTATACAACCAACGAAGCATAGTAACTTATATTCCCCCACATACTCTACATGAATAGCACACCATTCCTTCATTCCACAAATATTTAATAAGCACTTCCTGTGTGCAAGTCCTTACCCTCATGAAATTCAAATCCTAGAGGGGTAAAGAGATATTAAGCAACCAAGTTATTTAATTATATTAATGAGAAGTGACTCAAAAAGGAAATACTTTAAGATTTGAACAGAACATTAAGGATTTGCGATGAATAAATGACTAGAATGAAAGTTCCATAAGGATTTTTTTTCCCCCTGTTGTATTCCGTCCTTTACCCCCAGCACCTATAATAGTAGCTGGCAGATTACAGATGCTTAATATTTGTTCAGTGAATCAAAGAAGGAACAAATAACAAGCAAGGCAAGGTGAGGGGAAGGGGTTACAGCATGAACAAAGGAAACAAGGCTGAAAGGAACATGGTACTACTTCAAAGAACAAATAACATCCAGTGCAGCTGGACCACATGGGACAGAGAGATGAGGCTGGAGAGAAAGGCAGAGCCAGATCATGAACAACTTTAAGGCCCACATTAAGGATTTTGATTTTGATCCCAACAGCCATGAAAATTGAAACATTTTAAGCAGAGAAGTAGAGTGAGGTAATCAAACCAGTGTTTAAAATGTTATTCTGGTTAGAGTTTTAAGAACAGAGTAGAAGACGACGAGAACAAGCTGGGAAACCAGTTAGTAGGCTACTACGGTAGTCCTAGCAACTGAAAATGAAAGCTTGATCTATAGTGGTAGGAATAGAGATAGAAAGAAGTAAACACATTTAAGATATATTTGGGAGTAAAATGTATAAAACTTGGTAATTAATTGGATATGGATACTGAAGGAAGAGGAACCAATGAAGACTCCCAGATTTCTGGTTTGGGTAACTGTAAGTCTGAGCAATACTGAATATTTAGTATTTATTTTTGGATATTTACAAATTAAAATCCTCTAAGAAACCCTACAGTCAAAAGGCATGTTCAATATAACCTTTTCCAAATTTGGCCTCAGAAGTTTTTTCCACTAACATCTATTAACAAAAAATGGAATTGGTGTGGTGAATAAACACACTCTGGGAAATACTGTATTACAACATATACTAATAGTTAACTAGAAACAAAAGTTCAGCCATCATAAAAGAAAAACAGAAAATGCCCTTCAGTGATAAAGAACCAAAACATGAACTAATAAAGACTATTAATAATACTATTATGGGACAAAATTTTCAAGATGACAATTTGCCTTTTAAAGTCCACCAACATAGGCATGAAATCTGTGGAATAGGGAAAACACAATTTCTATATTAACATAAAAGAAATCTCTTTTTCAAAACCTGTTATCTTAAGCAGGACACACAGGCAACCATACCTAGCTTCCAGAGAATGCAAAAATGTATACAGGTTTAGGATACCATCCTATGGTTTCCTATGATGTTAGGTAAGACAGAGGCTGCTAAATGTTAAGTCTTTAATATCTGGATGCCAGTACTCAATACAGATTTGTACTAAGAAAAAAATGATCAAGTTGCTAACAAATTTGGAAAAAAGCATTATTCTCAGATTAAGCAAAAGTTATTAATAATCTAAAATATAAAAAATTTAAATTGTGGCATCAAACAATGATATAGGCAAGTACCAACTACATTTATGATATTAAAGTCTCTGTACTTCAAAATGTAATTCTGATTTTTAAACATCTTGCTAAATGTTAAAAATTCTCATGTACAGGGATCAACTTTGCTAGGAGATTCTTATATGAATAATCACGTAACTAAATTATAAGAAAGTTTATTTTCTCTTTTATAAACATCCACAGCACCATCTATAGGCAAAACTTAAGTAAGCATGTTCTTCAATATAGTTCTACTACCAGAAGTCTGATCCTTATAGACAATATGATATGCCTATATATGTGCAGAATATCTTCATAAGAATACCTGAAAAGCTTTTAATAGATTTTGGTCCCAGGGAAAAGGACAAATCAAAAACAGAACAGGAACAAAATTCACTAGAAGTAGAGGGACTCGGGTGTATACGTAGAACTGCTGCCACCTCTCAGTAAATAAAAGATTTTCTCTAAGAGCTCTGAAAAATTTGTTAGCCTCTTTCCTATATCAACTCCCAATATGTATGCCAGAGACTAGTTGCTGACTAGAATGAGAATATATTTTCAAATTAACCAGCATGACTACATCTGCTCTTCAGTGTACTGTGTAGTTGGGAGGAAACATACTTCCAGCTGTAATTCTGTATATTTTCTCCTAAGCTCAGTGACTTCTTCTCCAGCTTGCATCTTCTTATATAAATCCAGTTCTGTGTCAAGCAATTCTTTCTGCATCTAGAAAATATTAATATTTTAGGTGACAATAATTAATATCTTAGGTAACAATAATTAATATCCTGCATTTATACAAAAATTTTTTACAAGAACTTTTACACATTCCCATTTAATCCATACATTTCTTTTCTATCTCCAGTCCTACCACCCTAGTCCAAGCCATCAATCACCTCTGGTCTCCACTACTGTAATAGCTTCCTAACTTGTTCCTACTTCCAGTGATTTCCCTATAACTCATTTTTCATATAGAAGCTAGAGTGAGATTTCTATGGACTGATATGAAGTAATTTTCAGGAAATAACTGTGAAAAGAAAAACAAAAAACCATGGCATTAACAAGCAATATATAGTATGCTTTTATTTAGGGAAGAGTACATACACACAAAGGAGAAAAGAGTGAGGATTTTTTTTTTTTTGCTGAGGAAGATTTGCCCTAAGCTAACATCTGTTGCTAATCTTCCTCTTTTTGCTTGCGAAAGATTCGCCCTGAGCTAACATCTGTGCCAATCTTCCTCTATGTTGTATGTGGGTTGCTGCCCCAGCATGGCTGCTGATGAGTGGTGTAGGTCCACGCCTGGGATCCGAAACCACGAACCCAGGTCACTGAAGCGGAGCACGCCAAACTTAACCACCAGGCCATGGGGCCAGCCCCCTAGTTTAACTTTTGAATCATGTTAATGTTTTACTTACTTAAAAAATAAAATTAAACCAGCAAGAATGAGGGCGAGTGGGATCCAAAACTGAATACGAATAGAAATACATCTAACTTTATCAAATTGGTTACGTAACTACACAAAAGAAAAAAAAAAGTAATCCTAGACCACAGTTCTGACTCTATACCCTTAGTGGAATACATTGTGAAGTTGTAAAAATGTAAGAAAATTCTGAATTTTATATTTAGTTAGTTGTTGGAAGTGGTAATATTGTAGCAATTCTGGAACTATTTGGAATGTATTACAGGACTATGCAAATGAGTATTGTATTGATGTTAGTGGGAACTACGTCTTCATTATGGGAACAGGGGGATAAAATATGGAATAAGAGAAGGAAAGGAAAAACTCTGTGATGCTGGATTAGAATCAGAAATATCAATATGAACTCATGATTTTATATATACACACACACACACACACAAAGTATAAAATTGTAAATTTTGTTTTTCTTAATCACTTTTTACCATCTGAAATTATCTTGCTCACTTATTTGTAGCTAATGGACTAATCTACCTGAATTTTCCCCCTTTCAATCAATTCATTCTGCACAGTGCTGTCAGAAGGTTACGTCTCTGTTCATTAAGCTTTTACACCACACCAACTACTTAAAAATAAAGGTCAGACTCCTCAGTTACACATTCAAGTACCTATATCATTTTGTCCTCAACCTACCTTTTCAAGATTATCCATAACTATTCTAATTACTAACTTTCAAACTGTAATCCATAGGATTCAAAAGATTAGTAGAGTCTGCTTGTTTGTATTTATTTACTTATTAATTAATGAAGGAGGAGGAGAACGATACCACACAACAGTTGAATTTTGAGCAAAGATATTACCTAAAAGGAAAACTGAATGTTAAACAAAGTAGTTTTTTAATGCTTTTTTTTTTAATAAGTAAGAACATGAGTAACAACACAAATTAATATACCTGAGTTTTGGTTTTTATACTTTTTGGAAGACAGCGTCCAGGAGAGGCAGCTTTGACCTCATCTTTCAACTTAGTAATATTTTTTGTCAAAACCTCTAAAGTTTTCATTATTTCTGCTTTATCTTCGGACTTCATTGCTTTGTTTTTCTCCAGTTTTGATATTAACATCTGCCAAATTTTTAAAAAGAGAAAAATATATTTATTTTTACTATTATTAACAAAGCAAACACAGAAAAGCAAATATAAAAAGAAATACTACTTTTAGTTTATGTATTCATGACAAGGCTTACAACAGCAGAATAACAGATTTGGTGATGCTAACTATCTCAACTCAAATCTTAATTTTGGTTTACTTTGTGAAGAACCATATTACTATTTGGGTCTCTCAGAACATAAGTTCAAAGCACACAACCATAAGAAATTCAATTTGATCTCTGAAAAGTTGTCAATATAAAATATCAACAATTTTACTTTCTAATCCATTTGTTGATATCACTGCCTCTTAGTATTCCCACTTCAAATGTAGTCTGCAACTCAGAAAGAAAAAGAAGAAAAATTTTATGGTTCCCTTCATATAATGAGATATTAGAAAAATGGAATGTTTAATTACTTTCTCTGTCACAAGGAACGGTAACTGGCTAGCCTAAGAATGATATCTTCAACATGAGATAAGAAACAAGATAAACAAGGTAATACGGGGGGGAAGACACCACACAGTATTATAGGTTCTCTGCGTCAAGATTATTTCAGATTTTGATATAAAGCATTGTGATTTGTCTTTATCAAGTGTATCCTAATTTAAATTAGAAAAGACATAAATTTTAAACCAAAAGGTAAAAATTTTCTGTAATATTTTAAGATGTCATAACCTTTATTACCAGACATAATCAAGTAGTGACACTGATTAAATATGATAAACTAGAGCAACCCTGTACAAAAGATATTACAAGCCACATAAGTAATTTTTAATGTTCTAGCAGCCACATTAAAAAGACAAAAGAAGAAACAGTAAAATTAATTTAATAATATATTCTATTTAACCCAATATATCAAAAATGGTACATTTCAACAAAAATTATTGAGATGTTTTACTTTGTTCCTTCATACTATGTCTTTGAAATCTTGCATATATTTTATGCTTACAACACATCTCAATTTGGACTACACACGTTTTAAGTACTCAATAGTCGGATGTGGCTATTAGCTACTATCCTAGACAAGAGAGTACTAGAGGATCCCAAGCCAATTAAAAAAATGTACATATCTCAACATTGAGAAAAAGGTTCTGTTTTACTACCTTTTGAACAAACTACTGTGCAGCAAGATACCTGGATAAATACTCCTTATTTTCATTTTAAGTTGACAACCACAGTTCCATTTAAACTATAACCACAGTTCCATTTAAACTCTTCTAATTCCCAGTCCATCATTTAATGTATGCTCTTCATTCCCAATACATTACTGATTGATATACACATTATCATTGATAAACATTTCAGTTTTATCATTATTAATTACAGTAAATATTTCTCAGGACTATCTATATAGTGTAAGATTAAATTCACTCAAAATTATAACATCTATAAATATATTTTGCCAAATCTAACTTTAATATTTTACCTTCTGTGTTTCAATGTGCTTTTCTAAAATTTCTTGTTTCCTTTTCCTTACATCCTGCTGAAGTTTCAATGCCTCCTAGAAAAAGAGATCAAAAATATCATTAGAATATTTACTATCTTCCCGATAAACAAAATTATTCAAGAGGAGAGAAATAGCTGTAACTGCAGAAGCATGGTAACAAAAATTAAATGCAAAGTTTTGCTATGTAAAACTTAAATATGTATGCAAGTTTCAAAGAGCAATCAGGAGAACCTTTCCTTCCAAGAAAAAATTAATATTTACTATACACTATGGGAAATGAAAGTTTAGTGGCTGCCAACACACACCTTTCTTTTCTATTTTGTGATAAGCATTGAAAAAACATGTACACACAGAAAAGCTTTCCTACATGCAAAATTTGTACACTACTAGCTATACTTACCTGTTTTTTCTTCTGTGCTTCATTATTATCAACTGCAGAGGTGGAAACAAGTAAGGTTTTTTGTGCAGCCTTCAAAGCAGCTGGATTATACACCGTTTTTGTTAGGCCAGTAGATGTAGACAACACCTACCAATACAAATTCAACTTCTTAAACAATGTATCAAGAACATTCATGATTTCCTAAGTCCTGTTTCTACAAAACTCAACTTTAAAGCACTTCTGTCAAAATTCAGCATATTGAACTAACTGTATTATATACATATAGCAACTAAAGCCCATTTAGTGATTTGAAAGGAAGGGTATGAATGAGGGATAAACTATAAAATGAAAAAATTTTAAATTAACACCATATATCTATAGAAAAAAACCCCAAAAAGCACAAAAAAACTTCAAGAAAAAACACTGCCATTACTGTATCACTGAGAAAATATTAGCTGCTGAATACATTTAACAGTATTCCTAGTGACTAAAGCAAAAACTGTATACAAGAGCATGGCACGGGAGGAAACTCGATGCTGTCCCTCAAACAATTTTACATGATCACCTGCAATTTATAGTTCTGAAATTACCTTATTGCTTTCTTTCTCCATTCCTTTGCTTTCTTTCTCCATTCCTTTGCTATCACTGCTCCTTTCTCTTTAAGTGATCTTATTCACTTAAACCCAGCTCAGGTTCAGCACAACCAGTCAAGACCTCCACAAAACCTTAATCATTTCTTTCTTCTATCCAGGTCCTTCTATGAAATTTTATTTCTACAGCTATTAAAATTTTTAGTAAAAATGACCTGATATATTAATTTATGTTTCTCTCCCTGTCTACACTGTAAGGGCTTTGAACAAAAACTGTCTTTCTCCACTTTGTGCTTTTTCTAGTACCTAAACATTGCTACTAATTATGAGACCCCGGGTAAGATCAGGCAGCTTTCTGGGCCTCAATTTGCTTATCTAAAAATGAGAAAGTTTAACTTGATAGTGTCTAATGTCCTCACAAACCCAAAAATTCATTCCATGAGGGTAGGGATTTTTTGCTTGGCTCATTGCTGTATGCTCAGTGCCTAGAACAGTGCCAGGGCACATAGTAAATACTCAATAAATATTCCTGCACTAAATTAAAATTAAATAATGATAGATCAAGAGTGGACCACAATTTCTACACAAAGGTCAATTCAAGAAAATGAAAGTATATAGGCTGCCTTTTCATCCTTCAAAAGCAAAAAGTTGTAGGTTTCATGGAGTAGTTGGTTACTGGTTCTTAGAAAGGAGTCTCAAGATCCCTTCAGGGAGATCAATGAATGCTATGAAAACTAAACAGGACACCATGTGTGTGAACAACATAACTTTTCCAGAGGAGAAAACATAGCTTCCAGATTCTTAAAGAAGTTCATGACCTAAAAGACTTTAAAAGAACTCCACAAATAGAATAGTATCAATGAGAAAAAGAGCCCTACTTTTTAGCCACTAAAATATAAATATCTAGATATATCAGAGAAGTAGCAACCTGGACACTATTTTCTAATCTTCTATCATGAAATTAGATTAGGAAACATCATAAAGTTTAGGCAATTCATCACTATTCTAAGTATTCAAGAATGTTTTAGCCTCTAAATGAAATGAAAATCTAGAATAATTATAGTGGTTCCATACAGAGCAAATGATGTTTGAAAATAAAGGTTCTTTACAATATCTGATGTGTATCAAAATTTGATTGATAATTTTCTTCAATAATGAACACTAATACTCAGCTATTACTAACAAATAATGAAATGGAAATAATGAAATGCATTTAGTAAAACAGGGAGTAAACATAGATTTAGGTTGTAGTCTATCATTCACCATTCTCTGTAATTCTGCAAAAAAAAATTTTTCATGTTACCTTACCATACCACACAATGCCAAAGTGTATGATTATACAAGGATGAGACTATAACTTTATAAAGAGAGAAACACAAGATAACCTGCTAAAGAAAGAGTTTGAGTGTTTCTTAAACTGTATTTTTCATGAGGATTCCATAAAAGGTTGAAAAGTTGTAACCAAAAAAGATTTCTATACTCAAATAAGCTGGAAACAATGAATATTATAACCCTATTTTCTAGTTTCAAAATGTACAGTATCATAAAAGCTGTGAGAAGGCCTGAAGCAAAGAAATCCATTTATAGTAATTTGTTTAATTCAGCATTTCTCCAATTTCAGTCAGCAGGGAACACTCCTTTTCAAAGTATTATTAACATTTGATATTAGACTAAGGAGTGATGGGTTCAAAGTAAATAAAAGTATATGACAAGAATGAGAAGACTCCCTTATTCCTAGAAGCATCTCATTTTCTTGTTTTATCTAGGAACTTCCTTCTGTATAAAAAGAACAGCTAACATATTTGATTGAGCTTAAGACATCACTGACTATGAGACACACTAGCATTTAATACATCCCTAACTAAAGAAAAGAAGGCTGCCAATTATAATCATCAACACCAGCAACTATAAGATGTAGCCCTATTTCAGAGGTGTTGAGATGTGAAAATAAAATGTGTCTTAGAAACAATAAGCTGCATGATTATAAATGTTGCTCAGTATTTGAATCTATTTGCTTCCAGAGTATAGACAGTTAACAGTTTGGATAGCAAAGGATCTCTGTAATTTCAAAAGATGAGAATAGAGTTGTGATAAAAGAGAGGAAAATCTGTTAAAAATGAAACCAATGGAAGGAAGTGGCAAACCCAACAGAAAAGAAGATGCCACAATTCTTAAGAACACAGTCAAAGCATAGGCAGTAGCCTTTCAAACAACCACACCTTCTTTATTTTTCAAACAAGTTTCTGCAGTTGCTGGGATTTTTTTTTACAGATTGCACTTATTTCCAGCGACCCTATTGAATTCACTTATTAATTCCAATTGTTTGTGAATTATTTTGGATTTTCTACATACAGTCATGCCATCTGTGAGTAAATACAGTTTTATTTCTTCCTTTCCAATCTTTTTACCATTTATTTCATTTTCTCGCCTTATTGTACTGGTTGGGCTCTACACTACTGAAAAAAAGTGATGAGGATGGACATCCTTTCTCATTCCTGATCTAGAGGAAAGCATTCAATATTTCAATATGGAGTATGTTAGCTGCAGGATATTTTACAGATATACTTTGTCAGTTAAGGAAGTTTCTTTCTATTCCTAGTTTGCAGAGTGTTTAATATGAGTAACTAATGAATTTTATCCTATGCTTTTTCTACTGAGATAATCATAAGGGGTTCTTCCCTGCCCCCTTCCCTCCCTTATTCTGTTAGTGTATGAATTAAACTAATTTTCATATGTTAACTCAACCCTGCATTTCTGGAATAAATGCCACCTGGCCAGGATGTATTATCTTTTTCATATCACTGGACATCTTCTGTGTCTACATTCATGAGATATTGGCTTGTAATTTTCCTTTCTTGTAATATACTCGTGAGTTCTGGTATCAAAGGTATGTTGAATTCATAAGATGAGTTGAAAAGCATTATATGGTTTGTTGTTAAAATGTACATCACTAATACTTCTTACTTTCCAAGACAAAGCCAATTTCTAACAAGACAGAGGTTATAATCCATTAACATCTCTTTATCTTACTTCCTATGTAAAATATTACCAGCCATAACTGCTATTAGCATTTGTAAAGAAAAACAGATTTTTCTCACGGAAAAGAATGGAAGGAAAAAAAGTATTTTGTAAAAATTACTTACTACAAAAGAAGGTTGTTACAAATTAAGCCATCCAAGTATCATTTTTTAATAACCAATGCCCAAGTTGAAATCAAATACAAAAGAAACAGTTATGATGCTTCATAGAAACACTCAAAATAAGCTAGCTCTAACAGGTTTCTAAAGCAGAAGTGCCTTGCTTAAATGCAATAAAAAGAAAGTATCTGAGGAGTTATGTGTAAGAAGCTTATTACTACAATTACTGTATGGTCAAATTTTACATTAAATAAATAATTATCATTTCAATAAATCTGAATGTCCATTTATGATATTCTCTTAAAGCAGCACCCAGATGTGTTTTCTATAGCAAAACCTAACAAACTGGGAATTCTAATGAGAACAACTGGGATTTTACTTTCAAGTTAAATTTATAAAATACTTCCAGGGATTAAGAGTTTCATTTCTTTCAAGAATACTAAGTAGCATTAAAACAGACAGATTGAAGATCTTGCAGAGAAATATTTCCACATCAAAGAAAAATGTGTACAGTTAGTAATCAATTTTTGTTACAATAGCTTGGTTTCCATAGCAAGGTGGCTTCAGCATAGCAAATAATTTTATACAAATCATACTTCTCTGTAAGAAACATAATCCTGGTAATAATTCTGAGTAATCCAGCTAATAACCCTGACAGAGGCCAATGCATTAAAAAAAAATCAAAGGTAGTCAATAACAGCTATGAAAAGAAACTATCATAAATTTCCTTAATCTTTATATTTAAAGTAGCATAATTACACAACAAATACAAATTAAAAAAAACTAAGAGGTACTTAAGTGAGCGCATTTTACATTTAAGCAAACTGAGAGAATAAGACTTGTTCAGGATCACACAGAATGTCAGCTTCTAAATCAACAGCTGAAATCTCTATATGACATGCAATGTTCCTTCAATTACACCACACAATTTCCCTTTAAAAGTTCCATGGTGGGGCCGGCCCAGTGGCGTAGCAGTTAAGTTTGGACACTCTGCTTCAGCAGCCTGGGGTTTGCAGGTTCAGATCCCGGGTATGGACAGACACACTGCTTGTTAAGCCATGCTGTGGTGGCATCCCACATAAAGTAGAGGAAGATGGGCATGGATGTTAGCTCAGGGCCAGTCTTCCTCAGCAAAATAGAGGAGGATTGGCAATGGATGTTAGCTCAGGGCTGGTCTTCCTCAAAAATAAAATAAAATAAAAAGTTCCACGGTACAGATGTTAACAAATCATCATGCAAAGGGACCAAGATATATTTTTAGATTGCAAAAAAAATACTGCTAAGGAACAATAACATCTCATAAGTTTGATATGCATTGCTTAACGACAGGGATATGCCCTAAGAAATGTGTCATTAGGTGATTTCATCATTGTGCAAACATGATAGAGTGTACTTACACAAACCTAGATAGTATAGCCTACTACACACCTAGGCTATATTGTACTAATCTTATGGGACCACTGTCGTATATGTAGCCCATCGTTGACTGAAACATCATTATGCAGTGCATGACTGTACCTAAAACTAAGATGATATACAACCATCAAATATTCAACTGATTAATTGGTTTGCTTTCTTAGAATTTAAAAGGGCTTTAGGGAGATAATTTGGACAGTCTACGTCTTTTTTTAAAAAACTAACCAGGATGATATATACAGATGCCACCTTTATTCACAATTCTCTCTCTTGAGAGGCACTCAAACATCATTTCACTGATCACTCTACTCAAATAATACCTATTTAATAGCTATTGCAATGTCCTAATATTTAGCAGTATCAATCAGGTTGTAAGTTTCCTCTCTTAGCCATCTCATGAAAATGGAATCTTAGAACAAAGAAGAATCACTGAAGGGTTTACTGGGTGTTGTTTATAGGAAGGGGATAACATTTTACATTTGTGTATTTATTTGCTTTAATGATGACAGAAGATAGTGTGTGGATACTAGTTTTGAGCTTTCCTCTGCCTTCAATTAAAAAAAATTTTCTTAAATAATATTTGATGATGGGGAACATTCTTTTAGTATTCCTAAGACTTCTCTGAATCATTGACCACTAAGGAGTCTGCAGCAAAACCCCCTATGGATTAGGAGAACAGAAAAAACGAACAATAAGTAAAAATAAAATGCTGTTCTGTAAACAGGTTCACTGAAGATGACTGAAAATTACATATTTGTAAATAACTGCTTTCCTTAAAAGATTCTTTATGGTATTTACCAAGTAATTTTTTTTCATAAATAGCATACTACCATTAGGGTTTTTTCACAACTTCAGTTAGTGGTAACTGTAGTAGTAAATTTATACTATCAATTCCAAATCTGCATCCTTTTTATCCTAAAGCTATACAAAACATGTTTAAAAAAATAATGAAAATAGTAGCTATATTATTATTATTAAAACATGCTAAAAAATTTTTGTAAAAGCTGTAACTAGTACACTTCAATTTCAGAGTTCAAATCTTAACATAAAAAGATCCTAAACATCGTCAGGTTTTTAAAAGACCTCTCCAGAACTGCTCAGTACAACACTAAGTATAACAGACCTTACATATTTTTTTAATTCCTTAGTTACTTATTATCATGGAGGATAAACCTAATCAAAGTAAATATTTAGATACTGCTAAAATTAGTAGCATAACCAAGCAACACAAATTCAGAGAAAAAGGTGGGGCATCATATGGAAAAACTTGAAGGCTCCATAGAAAAAGTTAGA
This sequence comes from Tapirus indicus, assembly GCA_031878705.1. NCBI lineage: Eukaryota > Metazoa > Chordata > Mammalia > Perissodactyla > Tapiridae > Tapirus > Tapirus indicus. The sequence goes on along the minus strand of CM062930.1, from coordinate 28,237,474 downwards.
GTGATTTTCAATCTTTAAAAGAATGATCAGAATTCAGGTAGGCAGAGGGAAACGCATTCCAGGAAAATCACCACCAAAAAAAGGAAAAAGAGGCGGGAAAGAGCAAGGGACTAATGAGCAGAATGGAAGGACTAAAGCAGAGATAACAGAACCAGAATAACTGAGGTATGATGAGCGATGAATCAAGCAAACTTATTTAGCTGAGGAAATCACAGTTTTTGTAAGGAACATTAAAATAAGTCTGAGAGTAGGACGGTGGCAGAGTAAACCAGAGTGGGGATGCCAGCTACGACCCTGCACCAGAGGCCAGGGAACTGAAGGTGGTACAGAAAGAGAAGTGAACTACAAACACAAGTAAATGACTCTAAGGCCTTTAGATTGCACAACTTGAAAAATGGTGGTATCACTTCCAGAGGTGGCTAGAAGAAGAAATTAATTTATGTGGAAAATAATGAATCATTTTAGGCACGTTATGCCTGAAGTAATCCCAAAGTGCCCGAAAGGAAAATCTGATACAGAGAATGAGATACAGAAGCAAATTTCTACAACTGCCAAAGTTTAACACAGTAAATAAGGAAAATAATACACTGAAGAACCACTGAAAAGAGCAGTTTAGCTATATCCTTTATCATCTATTTATCTATGATACCAATTTCCTATGTAATTTTCATAATAGAAGGACGAACGGGCTAGAAATAGGAGACCCAGATTCCAGTCCTAGCCCAGTAACTCACAGTGTATAGGTCAATTATAAAACTATTTGGGCCTTACATTCCTTTAAGGTGAGGATATAGAAATGAGAAAGATTCTCTAATTCTAATTTCTGTGATTCCACATACCTCAAATAAGACTAAAGATCAAGGCATTCACTCATACCTAAACAGACAAAAAATACATCTACAGAACTATGAGATAGGTCCAGAAATGATATTAATTTAATCAGCATTTACCCCTTCATTTAAAAATGAAATGACTAAATGTATTGTCAGGCTATACACAATAGCTGTTAGTAATAAATAAAAAACTTAATTTATATCATCCTTTCCAGTTTACAATATACTTTTATTTTATTTATTTTTTTTGTGAGGAAGACCAGCCCTGAGCTAACATCCGTTGCCAATCCTCCTCTTTTTGCTGAGGAAGACTGGCCCTGGGCTAACATCCGTGCCCATCTTCCTCTACTTTATATGGGACGCCGCCACAGCGTGGCTGACAAGCAGTGCGTCGGCGGGCGCCCAGGATCAGAACCAGCGAACCCCGGGCTGCCAAGCGCGAACTAAACCGCTGCGCCACTGGGCTGGCCCCTACAATATACTTTTAAATAAATGATTTTATTTAATCCTCACAAAATCCCACAAGCAAGACAAATATTACCATCACCATGTTACTGATGAGGAAAAGGTTCAGAAAGGTTAAGAGCACTGCCCAGTGTCATGCAGTTAGTAAGTGAAGAGTCAGAGCTCAAACTCAGGTAAAACTCCTAATTAATGGTCCTTTCTATTAGGCTGCCAGGGTTTTCAAATTAAAATGTACAATATCTCTAAAGAAAATATAGTAAATAAAAAGAAAAAACAAAAAGAATGGAGCACATGGAAATACAGTGAGAGGCAAGTATTAAAGTGCTGATGCAAAAAGTAAAAAAAGGTAGGCAAATGTTCTTTTTCAGCAAATGGAAAGCAAAAAGGTAGGAATAAGAGATACAGAAACTATTAAGAAGCAAGAGCTTGGAATTATGAAAAAAATTAAGATGCCACCTGAAAACATTTATGAAGCCAAGACAAACACATCATGCTATTCTTCTTACCTTTTCAGTTGCTGAAACAGATGGCTTTGATACAAAACCCAACCTGTCCTTCACAGATAACTTAGTTACATTCTAAAAAAATTAAAATGGACATATTCAGTGTTTCCCCAAACATATGTAAGCCTGCTGGGATTTTGAACATTCTGATTCTACTAACATATACTGACTCTATAAGTATACTGATGTTAATCACAAAAACTTGGGCCTTTTTCAAAGACAGAGAGAGAAAGAAAATGTGTATGGAAAGAAAAACAGTATGCAATATTATTCAATCATGAAAAATTATGATGTAAAATAAGAGGTTTGAAACAGGTGGTTGCTCAAGTCCCTTCCCCTGACACAGAATCATAAATTCTTAAGAATTCTATGTTGACAAGCAGAAAGTTTGAACATTTTAAATATTAGATTTGAATAATTAAAATACGTGTCTGCTTTTCAAATCTAAAAATAAAAGCCACTCTTTCCTCAAGAATGTTTGTTTTATCGTCAAATACATTGTTATTTGGTGTGATCTGGGATAATAGGATTGGGAATTTTTTTTTTTAATAACTAATAATTAACCAATTTACCTTCTGTGTGTTTTTATAGAATCTCAATATCTTACTCTTCAGGAATTATCTAGGAAGACTATCTTAATAAGGTGGCAGCCATTAGCTAAGTAGGATACTATATCCTAACTTTATTTTATACAGCAAATGCTAAAACATCTGAAGACAAAGGAAACCTAAGTTTCAGAGACTGAGAGTGTAGAAACAAGAAATTGCACACGTAAGTGTGGAAAAGGGTGGGGAGGGGAATGAAAAATGGAGAAAAGAATCTGCGAGTCAGGAATAAGTGATGCAAAGTTCTGAAAGAGCTGCATAAGTAACCTGAAACATTATAATATCAAGCATGCTAAAACCTGATGATTTAAGCCTTCCCTTTCCAAAAAACTTTCAATTCAGTCTACTGCATAATTATCTCTGGAATAGAATCCTAGTTAAGTAAAAGATGATGAGAAAAGTAAGATTAGGGTATCGAACTTCACTTTTCAGGCAGTTTTGCTGGAAAATATCCCCTCCACAAAGTGAAAGAGAACTCTTTCTCAAAAATAAGTATTAATTAGAGAGAATTTAAGATTCAAATACTATAGGAAAAGCAGATTGTGAACATGTTATGGTAATGGTAAAAAAAAGTTTACAGGTGGGGTTCAAATATGTATAGACTATCATTTTTCTGTATAAAATATATACAATTAACTATAATTCAAATTACCAAGGGAAACTAATTTACTAAGAACCTAATATGTGACAGGCACAATGATAAGACTTTTCATTTACCTGAGGAAGGTCTGAACTGGCACTCTGGGCTTCTGCCGGTTCAACAGTACTTGAAGGTACTGGACCCAACCTCTCTTTGACTGACTGCTTCACAACAGGCAAAATGGGCTGCTGGACTAAAGGCTGTATTACCTCAGAACATGAAAAAAATGTTAAACAAGCTGATTAGTTGATGAGCACGGAAAGTAACCTTTGTTATTTTTTACTAAATTGCCCATGCAGAGAAAGTTTTAAAAATACAGCTTACAATCAAAACCTAACTACTTTCCAAATTCCTTTACACATGTATACAGATGTTTTCTTTGCATAAAATAACTTATTTATAAAGGACAAAATTAAAATCTACCCTTCCCATCATCTCTCTTTTTTTTTCTTCTAATGAATAGGAGAAAGTTAAATTGAGAAACAAACTGTGCAATACACCGTTCTACAAACAATTCATCTAACATGACATAATGATTGATTCACTGATTGAAAGAGCAAAAAAAAGAGGGAGGAATGGAGGGAAGGATTTCCAAGATGAAGCCTGAGTTTCTGGAATTGTAACGCTACCATGTCCTGAGTGTCACCTAACTACCAGGGACTGTTCCATATGCTTTATATATATCACCTTATAATTGTCTAAACTAAGGAATGACTTCACAATAAAATGAGAGAACAAGTTAGGTTAAGTAACTTCCTCAAGTCTACATAGTTAATAGTGGTAGATCCAGGATGTGACTAAGTCTACCTGACTGCAACGCCTCTGTTCTTAAACAGTATGCTAAGAGCTTTCTAAGAAAAGCATTTCATTTCACACAAATTTCTCTTACCTTTGGAGAAGTAGTTTGTAACTGCTGGGTGCTACCTTCTCTGTGCCAATAAACCTTAATAAAGCGATTGTTCAGCACTGCTTCTGTACTTGATATTGCTTTCTTTGCTTCTTCATACGTTGCAAATTGGATAAGGGCACCTTCAGGATCACCATTATAGGCAACCTAAGATTTAAAATATTAAGAACAGTGAATTTCCAAATGAGTCTGTTGCTTCATACAGTAAAATTCATCAAGAAATAAAATATTGGTCCTTCCAAGTAAGAGTCTATCTTTCTACTTTTTATATCTAGATTATTACCATAAACTACTATCACTCCAGAAGAAATGGTAATTGAGGACTGTTCAGAGTGGAACAAGAGCCTCCTCTACATAACACTTAGTAGAGAACGCTCACTACACAAATGTTACATACAAGCATTCAAAATATTTCACTTTTTATTTTTACTCCCAATATTAAATACTGACTATGAGAAATAATCCCTATGTCAAGAAGAGACACAGCCAAGATCCATAGTCAGGAGAAGGCAGTAAACTACTTTGAAAGGGGTGCTCTCTAACCAAAAATTACAGAAAAATCCATCTGTAAAATTTTCCAAATTTGTAATTCTCACAAAAATATTTCCAAGAGTATGAGGAAATTAAAAAAAAAAAAGACTACATAAAAGCAATAACATTGTACATACAAAGAAACTAATATTCAAAGATATGATTCTGTAGATCCATACAACTAATAAGTAGAAGATCTAAGGTTTTTCATTTCCAATTTTCTGCTCTTTCAATAATAGCAGTATTTTCCAAAGTGTGGTATATAAACCACTGGTGGTGTGAAGCAATACAAAATAGGGATTCAAAGCACAGACTATAAATCAAACTGCCTGGCTCAAAGCTTGACTGCTATTCTCACAGGAGCATGAGCAAGTTATTGAACCTTTCTGTGCTTCTGTTTCCTCTTCCATAAATAAGATAACAATACCCACTCCGTAAAGAATTAAGTAATAATTCATGAACAGAAAGTATCTAGTAAGTATTCAACAAATATTAGCTACAAGGATGATTTTAGGTAGCATTTTAATAATTATACATTTATTGGAATTTAAAACATCAATTTCACCACTACATTTAATTAAAATAAAGCTAAAGGGTTTTTTTTTTCCCACTGATTTTTAAAGACACGTATTTTAGAATTAACAAGGCAGTAGTTTGCAGATACAGCAAAAGGATCAGTAAAGAGATGAAAAGATATCAACCTCACTAGCAACTGAGGAAATGTAAATTGAAATAACAGTGAGATACCATGTTTTGCCCCTCAGCTTTGAAAAAATTTTTAAATTTAATGAGTGTAGTTAATTGTGTGAGAAAAAGAATATTCTGAGAACTTTTTTATGTCTAGAACTAAACGTGGTAGATCAAATTGAATTGCCACAAAAAGATATTCAGAGATATTCAAGATTAAGTACATAATAAATAACCACAGGGTAATATATATATTAGGGGCCCACATATTTTTTTAATATATATATATATATTCTTAAGTTTACGTACTGATTGATTGATAAGTAGATACAGAAATGCAAAACAAAAAATCTAGAATAACACATGGTAAATTGTTAACAATAATGTAATTATATTATGGGAACATATGTGGAGAGGAATGTGAAGAAGACAAAGAGCTAAAGGGAAAATGTTCTCTTTAAATTCTATGTAAATCTCAACTGCTCCACCCAGACCGAGCATGCATTTTTTTCATCTACTACTTTTGTATTATTTTTTAAATAGCAAGAAAACAAAATTTTCCAAAATATCAACCCAAGCTGTACTCTCTAAACTTTATTCTTATTTTTATCAGATTACGGGAAATAATTATTTTAGTTGAAAAGAACGCCATACAAACTAGAGAAAAAGCCTAACATTATTTCAATACTTTCAACGTATCACATAATGTAAGCACAACACTAAATAACCTCACAAGTTACATACACCCAAGCCAAGGTCTAATTTTAGGTGAAGTCAAATACAAATTACATGGATATTCATCGTGAAGGATGTTCAAAAGTGGTAGAGGAAGAAGTAAATGTTTAAACTAATTATAAACTAATTATGGATTACATGGTATTTAGGCCTAAAAAGTATCTGCCAAATACATCGCACCATAGAGTTGGCGAAAGCAGAGGCATTCTGCTGAAATGATTTTGAGAAACTGAGGAAATGAAAACTACTATAAGATTAGATTTTACCAGTGTGATTATTTAACTTTGCTATAATTTTATGATAACCTCTATTAGGTAAAAAGTATATAATAAAATGAGCAATCAAAACTCCAACCTTTTAAAATTATTTGAAACCACACATTTTTCTAAAACATAAAGTTTCATTCCATATCGAATTTTCCCAATATAGAATATTACCAAATTTTCTATAATATCTCTTTATAAAGCTATTTTTCTTACTACATTAAGTTCCCTCCCTAAATAATTAAGCAAAGACAACAGAATCATTTCATAGTTCTTACCTGTAAGTTAACCAAGGTTCCAAATCGACTAAAATGCTCATTAAGTTTGCTGATATTATTTAATTCTGGAGGAACTTTTCTCAGTTCAAGTTTGGTATTTTCATTTCCAAACTGAACCTTTTTCTGGAAGCCTGGACTGTTTGTTCTATTAAAATTTGGTCTGTAACAAAAACCAAGTTAATTAAATACACTCATTTATAAATCCTGACCTCAATCAAGTACAAAGGAATTAAGTTTTACAATTTAAGTTCAATTTTTTTGAAACTGAAATTACTGGTTGATAAGAAAATTTAAATTTTCTTCCAAAAAATGAAGTTTCCAAATTAGCAGTGTTCACATTTTTCATGGAAGCCAACTAAGGGCTCCTCCATATCATTTGTTACTTTCTACTTCCAATCCACTTTTACTTAAAATTCTTAGCAGGAAAGGTCCTAGTACCCTCTTTCAGTCAATTTGCATATATAATCTTTGTTCCATTTCTGCAAAAGCTAGCTTCCTATTTTAAAACGTTGATTAAAATGAAAGAATGACTATCTCAACCTCTTTCCAACTTAAAAAAAAAAGTCAGAACTATAGACCATATGTTTGACACTTGAAAAAAGGACAGAACTGTGGCCCAGAGAGGTTATACTACTTGCCTTAAAAATCCGAAATAAAGGTAGAGCCAGAACTAGAAATCATCCATTATTAAATAGATGTTAAAGCTCTAAAAGTGTGATCCTAGTCTCACCTCAAACGTGCACATTTATAAATAAACCATCACACACAAACATTCTGATTCCTTACCCCTTTGTCTGAAGCCCTCCCTTGACAACTTCAGTGCCTATCCAGCCTCCCCCAGTCTCCCAAAAGATCATTTTCTAGCTCTTAACAGAAACTGCCCACATGCTAAAGCATCCTCCCAGACCTGACCCACACTTCCTTCCCTAATAAGGGGCTCATGAATATCCTTTATATAGGTAGTATTCAACAACATCTTTAAGTTAAGTGGTGTTTTTTTTGGAGTTGGCAGAGGCGGAAAGACGAAAAACTGCATCCTTCATCACCACACCATTTCTATATGAAAATGCCTTCCAAATATCAGACAACTAACTTACAAATTTTTAGAAAATAATTTACACTTTAGTTGGGGATTGCCTACAGAATAGAATAATATACATTTTATTTTGAAAGAGAATACTATACTATCATAATAATACTGTAACTATCCTACAAAATCACTGCACAATAAAATTCCTCAATTTTCCCTGCCAGCTTACTTATCAAACCAAGTCTTCTTTGTAGGAACTCCAGGGTCCCCAGAACCAATAGTTCTTTTCCTTGACTCTGAATCCACTACTATCCTCATACTGCTTTTATTAGGAGGCTTTTCTGTTTGAAAAAAAAGAAAAGAAAGCAGAGATTAGTGTTTTCTGTTTATCATAGCTACTTCTTTGAATTCATATTTAAAACAAAGTTCTGGGCTTTTTGTCCAAATGTATATTTTAGAAGAAACAGAAATAACTGTACATTCAAATATAATAATCTAAGGGATTTTAACTTATTTTGAATTCATTTCACACCTAACTGAAGAAGAATCAATAATTCTAACAAGTCAAAATATGACTGTAGGCCATTTCTTTGGGGGGTAAAATCCATGTCACTGTTTCCATTTGTCATCACCCTCACCACAAATAAATAAAAGTACAAATAAATCATCTGGAAGCTTTGAGTTATACTTTTGAAACCAAATGCACAATCTAAAAGATTCAAAATGTAATACTAATCCAATGACCTTTAAGAATTGATAACTTGAGCTGTGATTGAAGTCAATTGCTATTTTAAACAATATATTAACACAATAAAAGCATACTTGATTTAAAAATGTAAATATTCAAGATTTAAATACAGTGCAAAAGAGCTGTAAATATCTGCTACTTTCAACATTTTACATTTACATGCAGTCTGATGAACATATTTCACTTAACCTGTTATTTCCAAATGACACCAAAGTTTAAAACACGTAAACCTTAACCCACACGGAAAAATATAATTTTAAAATTTGTTTTTTAAAGATGGATAAATTGGTTGTACAAATCCTATTCTTAGTATTTCTAAATACATTAACAAAAGAACTTAGGATCTGTTTCAGTGCAATCTCTCTCATGGCTACAACTATGATCTCTGTGCAGTAGATCATATCAACTTCTCTATCACACAGGAACTCTGCTATGAGGACCAGTCCTAAAATTCTAACTTTTTGGTTTTCTCTGGCCATCTTTTGTAAATCCTAGGGTTATCTCAAAACTCACTATGTACAAAGTACAAACTATCTTCATATAAATGTACTTTTAAAATCTTTCTTAAACATTTCTATTAATGAAACTACGATTTTCCCAATCATATTTGATTTCTCACTCTGCCCACATCCCTTCAATCATCTCACATTTATTTCCTCTCATTTCCCTCTGAGACAACCTTGGTACAAACTTGCATTACTTTTGACCTAGTCTACTGTCCTAACCGGGCTTCTGCTTCCAGATTCTCCTGCCGTAAATTTATCCTATACAGACAGCTACCAAAATCAATGCCCCAGAGTAGTGCTTTCTTCCATCTTCAACGTCTTCCTCTACACTTCCCATCAACATTTAGACAAGCTCAAATTACTCCATTTTTAAAAGAAACCTCATAAAACCACTTTCCCCTCCAGCTATAGCCTTCTCTACCTACCCTCACAGCTATTTCCTCAGAGATGTCCACACTTGCTAACTTTGCTTCCTTAACACCCTCTCATTCACTAATCCTCTGAAAATTGGCAGCTGCTCCCAATACTACATTTAACTTGCTCATGCTAACATCACTGATGTCCTAACTTGCTGCTTAAGCTTATGAATACGTCTCAGTCCTTCTCTTGGTCGACCTCTCAAAAGCATTTAACACTGTCACCTTCTTCTCCTTCTTAGATATTATCTTCTTTCCATTTTCAGGACTCCCCACCACCTGCTTTTGTCTGTACCTTTTTGGCTTCATTTACTCAGTGCCCTATGTAAGCTCTCCTTTCTCTGCCCACTGCTTTAACGTTGGCATTCTCCAGGTTCTTTACCAGGGCTTTCTAACCTCAGCCTACACAATCTCCCTAAGACATCCATTGCCATGGCTTCATTCATCCTTTTTAGTGATTCTCAAAGGGAAGAGAGGAGTATCAGAAACACATGAGAAAGGCTTTTGGAATCTACTGTCAGTCAGACTTGCAGCTTTGGGTATGCCTCAATTCCATCTCCCACTATTACTAATGGCACAGAAGAAAAGATTAAGGCCACTGTCCTACATGCTCGTGATTCCAAAACCTGTATTTTCTAGCCAGCTATCTCTCATAAACCTCAGATTTCCAGACACTATCGTCCACTGGACATTTTTACTCAAATGCCCCAGGAACACAATAAATTAAACACTTCCAAAACTAAGTTTATCTTCCTACCAAATCTGTTCTTCCTTTCAATAAATATTATCATCTGCTCAATTATCCAGAGCAGAAACGTGCTGTCTGGGATTTCACCCTCTCCATTACCAGCATTCTAAACCTCACAATCCAATAAGTTACAAGTGTCATCAATTCTTTCCACTAAACTTAAATCTTTCACTTGCCATTGTTACTACCTTTGTCCAGCTAATATCATCTCTTTTCTAAAACTCTTCAAATGCCTTTAATTGGCTTCTTACCTCCTTCCACATCCCTTACTCCCTCTGTTCCAGTCACAAAGTTCTTTCAGTTTCTCAAAAGTATTATAGGGTCTTTGTGCTCTATCTACTCGCTTTCTCTGGCTAACTGACATATCCTACGTCTCCACAGCCTATCAGGTAGCCTATCAGTGCTAGAAACATCCAGTATCTAGCACTGGTGATGTTCACAGTGCAAGTTGTGGTTTCTTTGCCCAATTCTACGACAGGATTTTTGGCTTTATTCCTGCCTCCCAAGCCTGGTTTACTGGCCCTAGTGGAGAGTCTTTGAGCTATCCAATATTCTTTTTTATTTTAATATGTTCTTTAACTGAAGGTTAGCTTAAAAAGGCAATGGTATGTTTTTCCCCCAGCAGCTGTGATGTGTTTGCTCCAACTCATCTGTATTCTCTCAGATTTTCTTTCACTGTTATTTTTCAAAAGAGGAAGTGTTAAGTATACAAAAGCAAGTTCTTCTTGGTATACAATTAGCAAATGTGTCTATTAGTTATATGTACTGTTTTTCTCACAATACCCTTTTAATAAATTGGTTTTTTGCTTAAAATTTTCAGCACTGGTTTTGTTGACAGCAAATGGAAAACTACTTAGCCCTTCTTCCTACCTATATCCAATCAAGGGAGCATCTATCAAGTTTTCCACCTCCTTAGAAATCTGGAAAGAACAATTATCAGGGCCTCTAGGTCACTTTTATATTAGTAATTCCAAGGCACCAAAGGACCTAAATTTTGTTCATTTGTTTAATATGAAATAATTCTCCATCAAGTTTAAAGTATGCAGTATAAAAGTGTAATTATCACCTAACAGTCTATGACAAATTTAAATTAAGGCCATCCATCTATAGGCTATTAGAAATGTATAATAATCATATAATGAATAATATTATAAGCTTTTAATTATGTATCTGTCACAATCCAGGACAGTCGATTTCAAACCAAATGGGCAATAGATGAGAACATTTTGCAGGGGGAGGGGATTGAAAAAGACAATGAAATAGAAGTATGCATAACCCTCAATTTAAATGGGTTGCTAAATCTGTTGTCTGGTACATAAAACAATGTTATTAGTGGAGAATATATTCCTAAACCAGTTCACAAAAACAGTACATGATGTATCTAAAAAACAGTACTAAAATAATCACTAGGCACAATGCTTCCATGGGAAAAGGCATTCAAATTCCTAAGTTTGCACACAAAACATTTCTCTCTCAATAGGGCTGCTTCCTGTAACTTGTAACTACATCCACATGGAGCTGAAATTACTATAACTCCAATTTCTACATGGTAAGATTTATATGAAAGTGGTTTGATCTTTCTTCCTTCTCTTGATCACCAACAAAAAACTAGCCTGACACTGGAATGGGTCTAATAAATATTGATCTGCAGTGGCATATATTTATGCCACTCCAAAGCAGCGGCATATATTTATGCCACTCCAAAGCAGCAAGGTAAGAAAGAGGTGACTTGATGTGGGAGGTTCCAGTAAAAGCAAGGAGCATTGGTATGATGAAAAGAAAAGAACTGCTCAGTGGTGACCCAAAAGAAGGACAGGGTATTCTTCTTTGAGCTAACCAGGTAGGAGACTCGGGGGATGAGTAAACACCATTAACAGCCACAATTTCAAGTGGCTAATTTTCGATTACAAGTAATCTTATATCCCTTACATAGAAACTGTTAAAAAATCTTTTTTCTGTTGTTGTTGCTGTTACTGATAGTTATTAGAATGCCTTAAGAAGAGTTTAAAATGTGTGAGGAAAAGGGGGCATCCACATGAAATGCTATTCTGTGATCTCAAAGAGAATATAAATTTAATTGGGTATAAATTAAAATGTTCCTCACACCTCCATCACAAAAATCTTCTTGGAACACTCTAGGTGGATGCTCAGAATCTGAGTTTCCAATGGACAAACTAAAAAATACAAAGTATAAGTAATCACAAGTTACTAAACCACATTAGGTATTGACTGTTACTTATTTAAATAAGTCGGATTTTTATTCACAATTGATGAGGCATTATTTTCTTTTTTGACTAGGAAAAAAAGACAGCAAGGAAAAAGTGGAAAGAAAATGAGATTTATATAGTTAGGGGAAAAGATGTACTTTTATTGGCCTACATAATATTTTCTGTTGCGTCTGACAATCCCTCACTTCCCTGCATCAAATGTTATCTGTAGCAAATGCTCCATTTTCCAAATTAATGTGAACTCTCTCCCTTCTCTGAACCTTCATATCAGTTTGCACCTCTAATATAGCACTTTTGCTGCCCTGGCTTGTAGCTCTAACAGTCTAAACTTTATCTTATCCTGTTTAGAAATTTTATCAAAAGTCTGACTCCTCTAAGAAAATTTTAAAAGCTAATGAGTCACTTCCTAAAATACAAATCTTTTATTATAAGCAAACCAATATTAAATTCTAACATGTCAAAAGCAAAACTAAAATACACATTAAGCACAAGTTTGTACAGCTAATTTTATTATCCAAACTATGAAAGCATCTATCTTTAAGAATTAAAGCATTCCTCTCAAGATTTTAAATGAACCAATTAAGACTGCAAATGATAGAAAATACCCCCAAAAAGCTACCTTAAAAAATAAGTACTTTTGGGAAATTCCTTTCCCCTTAGATGGTAGAATAAAGTGTCACCAATAACATAAACAGGGAACCAACCACACATCACCTTTTCACTCATGGGAGACAAAGGATCCAAGAAATAAACATAATCATCATCCCTTACTCAACCCCAATAAATGCAGGACCAACTGTTCATTACAGATGTCTTGCCGCTGTTGATATTATGAAAATGATAAGAAAAGATTAATCACAGTACCTCTGGGTGGCAAATCCATATCCCCTGATGTTAGTCCTATCAAGTTAGGCCTTTGTGCATGCACTCTGTGTCTATACATAGGTCTGGAAGTGTTTGTTATGCTTGGGGCTTCAGGATTGTAGCCATCTGTGTCATATGTATCTGGTAATACAAAAACTGTAATTAAAAAACAATTATAAAACTCCACTTGGTAATTTCTTATATTGATAACAGAAAAAGTAAATTAATAAATAACTAATGTATTTTATATGTATTAAAAAGAAAATTTAGTTTTATGAAAATAAAAATGTTAAGAAAATATAACTTAGTTTTTTTAAAAACTGTAACTAGGACTTACATTTAATGTACATTCATCACATCTACATTTTATTCTACATAACTTTAGTAAGAAAAATAGACCTGATAAGAGCATTTCACTTTGCAGACATTTTTCAATTCCTCATCTAAAACTCTGTTCTAAAACTATATTACATTATGAATATAGAGAGGGCCAAAACTGCACCTGCAGTAAAAAGAGAGGGTGGAGCAGGAGGAGGCTGGTGATGAATGCCAGTTGTTACTACAGTGGGAACAGAACTGGTTGCAGAATTTGGGGGAGCATCCATGCCAGATGGCTGCAAAGGAGGAAGTGGAGGTGGTGGTCCTGTCAAAACCAAAGAATAAGAAATATCATCTGAAAGCAAACAAATAAAATAAGTTATTGTACATCCAAGCATGATATTCTCATTTATCAAACTATAATATCTACAAACACCAAGCTCTTACAAATATATCAGTTTTCTACGGAAAAATATCCTTTTAATGTACTCCAAAACAGGTTTGTCTTAAGTTATAAAGAACTACAGGCAGCTGGGATTCATCAAGAACGTGCATAATTCAGGGCCACTTCACACCACAGTAAACTAGAGGTTTGGCATAGCCTGCAAAGTGGGGGCATATTCCAAATGGGAGTATCTTGCTCTTAGTTTCTAGCAGGCATCTATAGGATTACTTTATATACTTTTAACAAAAGCAAGCATCAAACTATTAACTTTTTTAAAAGACTATGAATGGATAGATGATAAGTACAAGCAAACAAACATGTTTACTTACCTGTGACAGGTGGCAGACTGGGTGGTAATGGGCCTGGGGGAGGCACTGGGGGTCTCAGATTCACAGGTGGAGGTGTAAGAATTGGTGGAGGTGGGGGGAGTCCAGGAGGAGGTGGTCCTTCAACAACAGGAGGCTGTGCTGGGAAAGGCAGCATACCAGGAAGATTCACATCTTCTACAACTACCGGGTCACTTCCATGATCAAAAGGGCACATGTCTCCTCTCATACAGAAACCCTTCTCTGTGGGGAAGAATAGTTAGAAACAAATATGAAAAGTGCTGTATATAGTAATTTTCTAAGTCAACAAAAGTTAAGATATAAAAATAGGAATATTTTTAATATTGGGCAAGTATAATTAATGATATCACAAGAGCTAATTTCCAGTAATATAAAATACTTATCAAGTAATAATATAGCTAATGTACACACTAAAACAACCCATGAAATTAAAATGAGTACACCTAGCTAGCAACATGATATAAAACACATATATTTTTGTCATTAGAAATTTTCTTTATTTAAATCTCTCACTTAAAACTTTAAGTATATTGCAACTAAAACTTTAATACAATCTACAAAATTTTTACAGTAAACCTTAAGAGTCTTCAATTCATTCAAAAATTTTTTACACAGGTGATATTCACATTTCTAGGTTCTACTTACATGCCAATAACCATTCATTTCTAAAGAATTGAGTTTTGTCAATAATGTTTCAGTAGTCGATGCCCTGATAAATAACTCAGTAGATGTTACTCATTTGGTAAACTAAACAAATATATTAAGACTTACATGAAAATAAACACTATCTTTAAATTGATATTCAATAGTAAGTGGTGACTAATAAAGATTTCTATAATATTGAGGAATTCATAAGGTGCTTAAGACTAATTTCCCACTATTTCCAATAGGTTAAGTCTTTGAATAACTGTGTGCAGTCTAAACTTACAGAATGCAGCCAGCTGGAAACATTAATCAGTACTTCAGGAAACAGTTGAAAGACTTACCATCATAGTCTCTACACCGTTTCTTTGGCATTGGTGGTCTTACATATGAATTGTGGTCCACTTGGTCTTCATGAAATTCAGACCAACTTTCGGTAGTGTTATTACCATGATGAGTAGGAGCAATTACTGTAATAGTGCTGCTCAAAGTAGGTACAGGGTAGTGGCCAGATGAAATATTAGGTACCGAAGAAACTGGAGTATAATTGTTTTCTAATGGATCTGTTCGATCCAGGTCATATTTAGGTTTTACCAGATCCCTTTCTGCAACAAAATATAAATGACTTATAAAACTATACTCTATTAAAAAAAAAAAAAAAACACATCCCAGATCTAAGAAATAGTGATATTTTTGCTGAACAGAGAAAATGTTCACATTTTATATAATCCATCTTTTTCTTTTAAAAACTACTCAACGAATAAACAATGTTCCAGGATAAGCTATTTCTTTTCAATATGACCTATAAAATCACACATAAAGTTGCTGTACTTACTGAGTTTTTTCTTGAAGTTCTGTTTATTGAAAAGAGATTTTTTTAAATTTTCTTCATTGCAATCTTAGTACATATAACTTCAGCCCACAAAACAAAATATTCCATAAAAGTATGGTTATTTTTTCTGTGATGAACATTTTTAGTTGTTATCCATCTAAAAATGCTAACATGGCTTTTTACAGTGAACTCTATTTGTTAAAGATGAGAATGGATGAGCAAAGAGGAAGAAAACAGTTCACATTCAACACAAAGAAATTAACTGGGCTGTATGTGGTCCCAAGGAAAGAGAATAGGTATTAAGGAGATTAGTTAAGTGAAGCAATGTGCAGAGAGGCCTAGTACACTTAGATCACAGGGGGGAAAACTCTAAGAGTAACGGAAGTACAGGGCTTCTACAAAGCCCATAAATATTATTTCCTAAAGGCTAAAAGTGACTGTACAACAAAAGGTTGCAAGAGTAGCAAAAATCTAAGCTTGAGTAAAGGTGTTTTACTCAAAGGTGTTTTAAGTTGTTTTACTGGCTGCAGCATCTTCGTTTCAATAATACACATTGGAAGAAAAATTACACATGATGGAAATGACATGCTCTTGCAAATATACACATCTGAAATGAAAAATTTTAACTGTTTTCATAGTTTTGAGGTATAACTGATATATAATAAACTGATCATATTTAAAGTACACTATCTAATGAATTTTGGTCTATGTATACCATCTGTGAAACCAAACATCACAATCAAAATCACGCACATACTGTGCATCCTCATCACCCCCAAAAGAATCTCTGTGCTCCTTTATAATCCATCCCTCCTTTACTCCATCCCAGGCAACCACTGATTTGTTTTCTGTCATCATAGATTAGTTTGCATCTTATAAAATTTTATATAGATATGTACTCTTTTTTGTATGGCTTCTTTCTCTCAACTGCCGTAATCATTTGCGTACAAGTCTGTGTGTGGAAACACACTTTCATTTCTCTTAGGTAAATACCTAGGAGTGGAATGGCTGGGTCATTTGGTGTCAGTTAACATTTTTAAAGTACTGTCAAAGTGTTTTCCAAAGAGTTCCAGTTTATCTCCATCCTCACTAACACTGGATAAAGTCAGTCTTTTTAATTTTAGTCATTCTGATGGGGTGTGCAATGGTAATTTATTATGGTTTTAATTTGCATGAAATAAATTTTTTTAAAGAAATTTTTAAAAAGCATTTTCTTGGACCACAAAATAGATGAAAATAGAAAAAGTGAAGACTACACCGACAAAATTAAAACAATTCTTAAAACTCACAAATGAGTTTTTTCACAATAAAAGAATGCCAACCAAAATATACATATACATGGAGTATTTACCCCTGCTTCGTGTTCTGCTTCTGCTTCTAGTCCTGCTTCTATCCCTATCTCTGTCACGAAGCCTCTCTTTACTCCAACTTCGACTCCGACTCCTGCTGTAACTGCGACTTCGCCCTCGTCTTCTATTGTACCGGTCTCTGTATGAATCTCTTCGAGGAGGGTTTCGATCATAATCTCTTTTGCGAGAACGATCATCTTTTTTCCTCTCATCACGACTTCTAAAGAAATATATGATCACTTCTATGTAAATAATTTTAAGTGGATACAGGAAAAACCCTAATTAAATGTAAAAGTCATATTTAATTCTTGTAACATCATGATTCTTTATCCCACCATCAGATTACAAATATAGAAAACTCAAACAACTGAAAAACTGAACATGTTCTGTTTAAGTACTCTAAAATCCTTTTAAAGGAAAGAAATTCTTTTAAAGTCTTAATCCTCAGTCTTATACACAAAGGCATCTACACATTTACGCATCTGGACCCATATCTTATAATATATATTGTCTTGTACATACAGTCTCATACTTACAGGCATGTATCCCACGCACTGCACTTAAATGCTTTTAAAGCCTTAATGGGAAAAATTATTTATTCACACTAAAGGGAAACTTTGGGCAATAAAGGTCTCACATTAAGATTTCACTGGAATGTGAAGTTAGGAATACAAATAATAACAATAACTAAGATATGCCAAGCACTGTTATAAATCTCACTTCCAGGACCTATAAATCTGACCTACATACTCTGGGTAGAAAAGGACCGAGTTACACTTTCCTAGACGAATAAAAAAGTAGACATTACTTGATATTACTTGCTCCTATACAAAGGATAATCAAGTCTACACACTCGTATAAAAGATAGTCAAAGTCTAAACATTGAACATGGTTCAATGAATCAATCACCTATTTTCTCTGTATCGAGAGCTTGACTGGGGAGGACTATGATTTAGCCTTCTAGAAAACTTCTTCTCTCGCTCTTCCTCCTTTGTGATCTGATATACAAAGAAAAAATGTGTATAAGTTTAGCAACAGTTATTCCTTGCCATGCTACCAGTATTTCAATGACATAATTGATATTAAAATATAGAAGCAAAATTGTCTTCTAAAAGCATTCAAACAAAATTTCTGTTCTAAGTAAAATCATTTAAATTAACCACAAAAGGATTGCTGAAAGTGAATGGTAAAGAAACTCATAAATGCTTAAGATAACAGTGGTGAGAAAACATTTTAAGCAAGTGTCCTCATGTTAACATAATTAGTGGAAAGCCAATTTTAATTCTTTCTTTCAAAAGTCCAACATACATTCATGATTTGGTTTCATGGATTTGGTCTGGCACCAAACACATTAGAGAATACAGGAGAATGCATTAAAACTGACTAAGTCATAGAAAAAGAGAACATTTGAAAAAACATATAAGGTAAAATAGTTCTCCAATTTCTCATAGTAGTATGGCAGCTACATATTCCTCTTTCCTATGAGGGGCCCCCACTCATACTATATACCTAATAGAAAGCAGCACTGGAAAACATTCCCTTGATCAGTGCTACTTTTTCTTGGCCAGAATTTTCCATGCTGCACTGCCCAGAATACTGGTTCCATAGGACATTGATAGGTTTTACTAGAAAAAAAGGATTTAGAGGATAAACAAATTCAGGAAATATTGAACACGTGGCTTCTGTAAATATAATAGGGCTCAAGATTTTGCATTTTTTAATAAGAACCCTAAGATATTTTGATGCAGGTAGTCAAAGCATAGTATAAACACATCCCAGTTTATGCCAGTTATTCCAGCACCCCTTGGGTAAGAGACTCTCACGGTCAAAGGTGTCCCATGTTGGATGATCAAGTAAATGGAAATCCTATCAACAGACCAAACTCTGAGAAACACTGCTTAAAAGCCTTCTTTCAACAGTTTGCTTTTTTTTTCCTATAAATACTTTTGTTCTCCTCTTCCCACCCACTTCACTCCCCCCAAAAAACTGGATACAAATAAGACCCTCCAGACACACTTTTTCCCTTTTATTTGCCTCAATGCACTGTTGCGAGTAATTTATGTTAACAGATCATTATATTCCACAGCACACACCCAACTGGGAACTTTTAGGCACCCACAGCATGTTAAATCCCAACTGCCATCTGACATTTTGACAGTTCTGAAAGATCGGGGATAAATATCCTTCCCAACTGGTCAAGAAAACTGTGGTGAAATATTATATTAACAGATCTAAGACTAAGGCTTCACCACTATCTCATTTGGTGGTAAGACTTCTTACTGCTTCTCAAACCAAGTGCTCATGATTTACTAAAGATTTTTGAAGAATTAAAATATAATTTGTAATAGCAAAAATCTGGAACCAACCCAAACTTCCATCAGTGGGCAAAACTTAAATAAATTATTGCATATCTCTATGGAGCATAAGCTGCTGCCAATATAACATCCACTATCCCTCTCTTCCTTACTAACAGATCCTCTATACTGTTAGGTATGAAATATGCACAGATATAAACTTATTTCTGGTCTTTCCCTGAAGATAGATGAGATGGAGGTGTTTTATGTGTGTGTATGTCTAACTATATACATATACATGTGTATATGTTCAGATACACAGAGATAAAAATACATTTGAGAATTATTACATAATATTATATATGTATAGTTATATAATAAACACGTATCACTTACATAATCTGGAAAAAAAAGAGTATGAGGGGAAAAAAACCAAAGGTCACAACCAAAACCACATCTCCCACCACACAACGATCTCTCAACAGTAACAGCAACTACCAATTTTGAGAACCTATGATGTGCCACACACTATGCCCAGTGCTTTACAGACATTATTTTACTATTCTTCACAACAACCCTGTAATATTTCTGTTTCAAAGCTGAGTAAACTAAGTCTCAGAAAAGTAATGTTTTCAAGGTCACAAAGCAGAGTCTGGTAAGGCCAAAACTTTAACCAAGATTTATTTGACCTAAAGCTAGGCTAACTACAGAAATATAATGGCTTAAATTGCCAACATTGTTCCTGGATTACAATCTTTAAACATCAAATTGAGGAGATCTGAATTATCATGATTGTTAAACAAGAACGGTAATCTTGTATAAAAGGTTAAGAACTTCAAAACCTCTTAAAAGTATGAAGTCATTTCCACTGCCATGTGAAGGTCCTTTTATTTGACTACCTTTAAAAATAGTCCCCTACAAAATACATGTAGGACGAAACCAAACAGAACTATTGCCAATCTAATTATTTTCAAAGAACACAGATAATCAGAGTCCATAGCTATAAGATATTGTGCAGAAAAGAGTTAAAAGCCTGAGACTGTTATCCTGAGAAAGGCCTACTTGCAAGATAGGCCGTTTGCTGGTGTCTGCGTATTTTGATTTCTGGAGGGTTCCCATCATTCTCTGATAATAACAGCTCGCTATGCCTGAATTGTTTGTGTAAACTGTATGATTTAGGCTAAACACCTGCTTTCCTCCTGGGAATCTGGAATTTTGGTACACACTAGGCAGAAGATGTCTACGTGACTAGCTCTAAATAAAAACTCTGGGTAGTCTAACAAGCTTCCCTGGTTCACAGATGTTGTCACTTCTTGTTAAGAGCATCCTCCATGACTCTACCAGGAGAGGCCTCTGGATGCTTATGCCTGTTTTTTCCCAGACTTCACACCATACGCTTTTTATCCTTAACTGATTTTGCTTTGTATCCTTTCACTGTTAAGAAATCACAGCCATGAGTATGACTATATGCTGAGTCCTGTGAGTGCTTCTGGTAATATCAAACCTGGGTGTGGACTTGAGGTCTCCACACACAGATACAAAAAATAAAACTCGGTTTAATATTCCTTATATGTTTTTAAAGAACATGAAAAGTTCATCACAAATCCTTACCTCTTCTTTTTTTATATCTTTTTCTTGGTGCTGAAAAAATTCTACCTTTAAGCTTCCTGATGATGGCTGCTCCGGAGGAGGTAGATAACTCTTTGTATTCACAGCATCAAAAAGTTTTTCCACAAATATCTGTGTCTCTAAAAATAAAACCAAAAACCACTAATCAAAAGACATTTGCTAAGATCCTAATTCTCCACTTCTACACATCAGACTTCAATATGATGAAATATACTTTAACTTTTACAAATCTAGAAGTTATACTACCAATAGCTTCCTAACCAGTAGACCACGGCACAAGTCCTATGGTAATACTGATCCACTCAATTTTAGGGTGGTAGGGGCTAGAATGTCCAGAGCCTCTGGGATAGTCACTTCTAGCCATCACTAGTCTCCACGTACCCACTCAGTGTGCCAAATACAAATATTATCGTTGTCTAGATGTTGGCAAAGGGAAAAAACGTTGAGAAGCACTATGTTAGGCAACATTCAAAGTAGTTTCCTAAGCAGTACTATCTTTAAATAAACAAGCATTCAGTCATTTTCTTAATCTTTTAAGAAAAAGTATCAGCATGCTTTAAGAGAGAGCATAAGGACATTAATGACGGAAAAGGCTTCCATTATAAATAAGGTATGGATATAACTAGTAATAATACTGTTTGCTCAACTTTGTTACAATTAGAGCCTGTCTCTTACTGAGTTCCTTGAATACTCTGTGGATAATCTTATTTTAAATAACTAATTAAAATAAAGTAGTATTTTTAAACCAAAGATCATACCTTTTTGAAGAAACACATCCAGTTGATCAATACATAATGCCTTTAACTCTTTTTCACTTTTGTCTTTCTTTACCAAAGCGAGTACATATTTTGCTAGGGCTGATGGATCTGCATCACAGCTGAAGAAAAAAACAACATTCAAGGAAATTTAGCCATAAACAATTGTACATTCTGCAAATTCCAGTTACAAACTGCTTTAGTTGGTATGATAAATAGCTAAGTGAGTTAATATATGTAAAAAGCACCTGGCTCATGGAAGGCAATGAAAAATACTAAGTTCTTCTTTCTTATATTAATGTACTTTACATGGTATATGTAGTCATCATTCAGTATCCTCCCAAACATATACTAATATGTATTAAAAACTCAGTAGCCTTTTTTATTAAAAACACAAGTGATAACAAAGCATAAACAATATCAAAACATCAAAAAACTAATATAGTGTGGTAATACTAATAAATACCAAATACCAATAAAATACCAAATGGCTTTCCACCTCTCCAGAACTAGATAAATCACAGACAGTAAAATCCTGAGAGAGAGGGCAATAAAGGGAAATTTGAAAACATACCACACAGTATATTATTTTAACAACAGAAGTCTAGAAATAGACCTAATTATATATACAGAAATTTAGATTTTATAAAGGTGGCATCCAAATTATTACCTAGAAGAACTAGGTAATAAATGATATTGAGACAACTTGCTGGTTATCTTTTATTTATTTATTTATTTATTTATTTATTTATTTTTGTGAGGAAGACCAGCCCTGAGCTAACATCCGTTGCTAATCTTCCTCTTTTTGCTGAGGAAGACTGGCCCTGGGCTAACATCCGTGCCCATCTTCCTCTACTTTATATGGGACGCCGCCACGGTATGGCTGACAGACAGTACGTCGGCGGGCGCCCGGGATCCGAACCTGTGAACCCCGGGCTGCCAAGCACGGACTAAACCGCTGCGCCACTGGGCTGGCCCGCTGGTTATCTTTTAAAAAACCAAATTGGATCCATAACTTATTCCATATACCACAACAAATATAAAGCTGTAAAAACATGAAGCCATCAAAGTATTAGAAGAAAACAAGAGTTATTTTATAACTCTGGAGTAATGGAGACCTTTTGAATTATGACAGAAAATCCATATATCACAAGAGTAATTTGATTATACAAAAAAAGCAACAACTCTAGAATGAAAAAAGTCAAAAGACAAATGAGGAAAAAGCTCAAATGGTTTAATCCATCACAAAAGGTGAATTTTCTATCAATCAGTAAGATCAACGGCATTAAGATAAAAAAACAAACAAAAAAAACACCAAAGGATATGAAAAGATACTAAACAGAAAAAGAAACAAAAATGACTCTTAAATATGAATAAAACTACAACCTCACCCATAAGAGAAATTCAAACTTAAGCTATACTGAAACATCATTTTTCGGTTATCAAGTTGGCAAAATCTAAAAATATGAAAATATACCCTGGAGGTAAGACTACGGGGAAACAAGCAGTTTTCACATATCATGGCTGCTGCGAGTAAACTGGTAGTCCCTAGGGTATGGCAGTATCAAGGTCACAAATGCAACTGATCCAACAATTCTACTTCTAGGAATTTACTTTACAGATATACTTACATGTCCAAAATAACACATATACAAGTTACTCATTGTCACACTGATTGTAAAATCAAAAATGTGCAAATATCCATTTACAGAGGACTGGAAAAAGAAAGGGAATGGCATACAGCAAAAGAACACAAAAAAGAATGAGGAAGTTTTCATATCACAGAGAAATTTTCACATTAATTTGTTAAGTTTAAAAAGCAAGGTAGAAAAAAATTTGTAGAATAGGTTACCATTTCTGTGGAGAAAATGGAGAAATTATATATTTGGATTGGCTTACATCTGAATAATAAATATGTGGAAGTATAAACAAATAACTATGGTTTCTTGTTGGGGGAAGTGGGCACTAAGTGAAGGAGGAACAAGGTCTGGAAAAAAAGTTTCTGGTGCCTGAACTATCTCCATCCAATTGTTTTTCAACTAAGCTAAAATTGTTATTTACTTAAAGATCGTTTTACAAGTTAGGTTAAGTAACAATAAAGCTACAGCAATAGCTAATCACTAACATTTACTGAAAACCTAGTTTGAGCCATCAACTGCACTCCATACTTTACATACCATATTTAGCTCTCATATTAGTGATGAAGAAATTTAGGCTCAGAAAAAAGCTAAGCAAACTGCCCAAGACTACAGGGAAGTTAGTAAAAGAACCAAGGTTAAACCTAAATTTCTTACTCCCAAGTTCACACTCTTAACCACTACACTAGATTGCCTCTTACAATGAGCTGCCCAAAACCAGACCTCCAATTTACTTACTACTATAAACACCTTGTTACAGCCACCAACTTCCTATCCATCCAATTACTCCTAGTAAAACCACCCTACAATGCCTCCACCTCCCTATATCCTTAGTTGCTGTCCAAGGCACAGTTTCTCTAACTTACTTCCTCCTTTACTCTCCTCTTCCCAGCTTAATTTTCAAAGTCTATTATTTCAAGCAGCCTCTAAACAATTCCTCAACCACGTTTGCCTTATACTTTCCTTCCACCTTCCACTATTCTATGTCACTAGCTTGGCAAAAATCCCAACCTAGAATCAACCTCCCAGCTTAGATTTAATTTCCTAACTTGGTAGCATAAAAACAATAGTTTAGTTTCATGCTGATAACATAAATGATGCTCAGTAAATTAGATTTTCCAAGAATACTGATGACACAAAAAGGCTTAACAATCATAGCTTTAAAAAAAGACAGAAAGGGGCTGGGCCCCGTGGCATAGTGGTTAAGTCTGGCACATTGTGCTTCAGCAGCCTAGGGTTCATGGGTTTGGATCCCAGGCGCGGACCTACACCACTCATCAAGCCATGCTGTGGCAGCGACCCACATACAAAATATAGGAAGACTGGCAGAGATGTTAGTTCAGGGCTAATCTTCCTCAAGCAAAAAAAAAGAGGAAGACTGGCAACAGATGTTAGTTCAGAGTGAATCTTCCTCACCAAAGGAGAAAAAAAAAATTAGGGAGTCACAGTAGGGAGAGATGACCATAAAAGAGAAGCGTGAGGGTGGGGCAGAAGAGGATAACTCAATAATAGTTCATTTGAGGAAGAAGAGATACATACACGAAACATTTGACATGACATCCTTCAGTTCATTTTTATTGCTCTTTCTTGTGACAACTGTTAGCAATTTTAACTCGAACAATAATAAACACAAATAGAGATTCCACATGTTCTACCCAAAGTTCAAATGCTAGAATATTAATAAAGAACCTATAAACATTAAAGCTAGAAAATACTGTAATACATTCACCAAAAAGTCTTAATTTCTATAAATATCTGGAATGTAACAGTTCTAGAAAAGTATAGCAGTAACAGAGGTCACTGAATCAAAAAGTACATGTTAAAGACAGTGGACAGCTTTGGTTGCAGAGTAGAAACACCTATGGAAAACCTGACTGCAAATGAATCAAGTGGCCTAATTCAACCATCTGTATTTTGCTTTATAAAGGCTGCACAGATAAATCTGATACAGTGTCAGAGTTGAGAACTACTCTATTAAGGAACTAGTATAGCATTTATCATATGCTGTTAAGACTCCCTAGTCTCCATCATTGTGGTAAGTACATGTTCAAATTCTTCACTCCTCCCTTCAAAAGATAAAAGCCCAATTTCCTCACCCTTTGAGAGCGGGCTCAATTTAGTGACTTGTTTCCAAACAAACAGAATATGGCAAAAGCAATGGTGTCTGACTTCTGAGACTAGGTCATAAAAGGCATTATAGAATCCTCCTTGCTCTCTCTCTGGAACCACTTATTCTAAAGAAATCAGCTGCTATGTTCCAAGGACACTCAAGTAGCCTTATGGAGAGCACCATGTGGCAATGAAATAAGGGCTCCAGTCAATGGCCAGGGAGGACTGAGGTCTCTTGCCAGTAGTCACACACGAGTGAGCTTGGAAGCCAATTCTACAGTCCCAGTGGAATCTTGAGAAGACTGCAGCACTGATCAACAGCTTGACCACAATCTGTAAGAGACTGAGAGCCAGTAATACCCAGCTAACCTGCTCCTAAATTCCTGACCCATAAGAATAATAAATGTCATGAGACGATAAATGCCTGCTGTGATACGAAGTTAAGTTTCAGGGTAATTTGTTAGTAATTATAAATCGACTCTTCTCATAGATCTATTTCCATTTATTTACAAAGACGTGAAGTGGGTTATAACCTAAACAAGAAGAAAGAAAAATTTCATTTCAATGGTACATGAAAGATTTTTTAAAACTTTTTCTTTCATATTTAGTTCAATATACTTACTTATACCAACAAATTTTATTTTAAATACAGACAAAATAATTTGTGCTAAATTAATTTTTTCATGTTTTCTCATAAAGAGCATGGAAATACTTAGACCTGTGATGAAATAAGTATGAAGAAATGGGACAACAGCCTTATGATGTATCTATAGATATACTTATATCTGGCAATCTGGTAATACTGAGAGACCAAGAAATAATATTCACGTTAGGTAACCTGAATAAGCACAATCAACCGAATATTAACCTAACTAGACATCAAGCTAAACACACTTCAGTTTACTGGAAATCACTGTGATACACAATACTATCACTGTGTTCATTCCAACTGCTGTTAATAAACAAATTCAGAGTCTTTACAATGAGTCTAAATGCTATAATTTGATCAAATATTGGTTTAATAATCGCCTTTCTAATGACTTGTCACTTCACATTTCTCTTAACTGAGTACCAAATGTATTCCATTCCCATCCCATTATCTTTTAAATAAGACGCTTTAAAAGTGAATTAAAATGTTAGCAGCTAAACATCTGGAGAAAGAACTTTATGACTTTGTAATTATTATGGTCTATAGACTACAGTCATATAAAATGACAAGATCGAATTCTTGAACAATCTTTGCTCAACATCTTCTATAGGAAGCACTTCGAATCTGATTAAGAACCAATAAAAGCTACAACAAATCAACTACCATACACTAAAATTCTAAATGCTTGAAACAGTCTAAAACGCAGATTACTTTTTAAAATTTGTTAGATTGCAAGGTTTACACTTTCACACTTAATAGCAAAACAGCAAATTGCATTTGGGAGGTAATTTTTCTTAAGTCCTATAAGAAGTCATTTCATTTTTATTTTAATATTTTTGAAAACAAAAAAAGGTATGCACCTGCAAATTACAGCTGAGTAAGAAATAATTTGAAGTTTAATAATACACCACCAACCCTGATGGCAACTTGATCTTGGACATCCAGCCTCCACAATTGTGAGAAAATAAATGTCTGTTGTTTAAGCCAAAAAAAATAATAATAATAATAATACACCAAAACGTTATGGATCAGGGATAGAAGGTAAAAATATGTGTTCTCTTTTCATTTGTCTTAATTAAAAGTAGAAATGCTACTTCATCTGAACATCCAGCAATGATAACCTGCTATGCAAAACAAATGAAGTAAAAATGTTTAAATTATCTAATAAAAAGAAAATTACATTCAGACAGTAAGGGGTTAGCTGTTTTAAAAAACTGTCTCCATGGCAAGCAAGATTGTTCATGAGATACTTTACTACACTTCACTGCTGATGATAGGTTTTTGATTTGAATGATACATATCTTGTCAGAGCTAGACTTTACCCTCTGCTATACTGCTAGTATTCTGGAAACATGTGAAAGGAAAATAGGGCTAAAATCTTTCAGATCAGGGAGAGAGAAAAAAGAATCAGATTTTGAAAATGTTTAAGGACAGAAATAATACTGTAAGAGTGGCAAATTTAATTTCTACCTTAGAAAACAGGCTGAATTCCCACTGATTCTATGTTCCATAAGTACTTCTTAGCCCAGCAAAAATATAATCTTCCAATAAAGCATGATTCTGACCACACAATGCTCCCCAATTCCAATTACCCCTTCTGTGTGGGGGTGGGGTGGGGTACACAAACAAAGAAAACAAGAAACTACAAAATAAGAAAGGCATGAGACATGACTCACCAGCAGTACTAGTGGAAGGTAGAGTAGAGCAACTAAGTATTTTAATCAACAAAAGTCAAATAAGATATAGTGTGATACGGTTGGGGAAAACAAATCATAAAGATGCAATAAAACAGAAAACTGAGAACTAGAGAGCAAACAGTGCAGCTCTCGTATGCAGTAGGTAGTGCCACTGCTTTCACTTCTAAGGTGCCACCTTTTATAAATATATAAATAAACTCAAACAGATTCTTAGAAAATGACCAGAATGGATGTCATTATTGGATAGCTTAGTAGGGATTCTCAGCCTGAAAAATTGAAATGTCAGAGAACTTGGTTGGTTTTCAAAAAATTGAAGGGCTATCACAAGGAAGAAGGATTACATTTATGCAACATATCCTCCAATGGATATAATTAGAACCAGTTAGTGGAAGCAACAGATTTTAACGTAAAATAGAGATGGACTTTTTTTTTAATAATCAGAGGCTCCCAAAGGCTGAATAAACTGACTGAAAGAAAGTGAGTTCTCCATCATCAGAACTGTTTCAAGTATAAGCTCAAGAGCCCCAGGCAGATAAGCACTGGATTGAATAGTAAATCCCTCACAATCCTGAAAGAGTATAATCCTTAGGTTTAATTTTATTCATGGGCTATTGTACAGATATATGAAATATATGATAATACAGTATTCTTCTCAATTACTCATCTATAAATATTACTAATAATTTTTAAAATTACACTATAGACAAAAAACACACTATAAAAGAGAGTTTTATCAAAAACATACCAAAATGAAAAACAGAACTTCTTACTCATAGCCTCTGGGCCTAACATAGTACTTGAGACAGAATACTGAAAAAAAGAGAGAGAATATACATACAAATCTGTCTCACTAGATTAATAGCTCATTTTTGTCAGAGACCCTTTCTTTTTCATCTTTATAAAGTTGAGAATAAAATAGTTTATTGACTATCTTCCAAATATCACATTCATTTTTTAAAAATATTTAATAAGCACCTACTATATCAGGTACTGTTCTAGATCCTGAGGACACAACTTTGGAAAAAATCAAGTCCCTATTGTCACAGAATTTACACTGGGGATGTAGGGAGGAGACAGACAATATACTTATCCATCCAATGTTTTGTCATGTAGACAAATGCTCTGAAGAGAAATAATGCAAGGTAAGGGAATAAAGTACAGAGAGGAGGAATGAGGGGAAGGAAGGAGGAAGAAAAAGGAGGGAGGAGAAGGAATGAATGAATAAGATCATCAGGGAACGACTCTGATGAAGTGATATTTAAACACCGATCAGAATTTAAACAGGGATCAGAATGGAGTACAAGCAAGCTTTTTGGCTATCTGGAAAAATGGCAGCCTAGGCCAAGGGAACCCAACAGAAAAGGCCTGAAGTCGGCGGCTACTCTACACATGAGGAACAAGAGTCCAGTGGGACAGAACAAGTGAGTATTCATGAATATTTGGATTTCTAATCTCTCACCTATATAAGGATTTAAAATTAACTGCTTCTATGAACTTTGACAAATTAAATATCCAGACTATCAAGTCATTCAAACCAATGACTTTAAAGGCATGAAAATAAAATTTTATCAATCTCTGAATATACTGTGTTAAGAATATAACTAATAATGCCCTTGAAAAGCATAGCAGTGACCATCTAAGAGGGTCATTCTCTTCCAACTGCATCTGGGGAGGGAAGTACAGTCATGTTTGGGGATACATTCTTGTTAGGCAATTTTGTCATTGTGTGAACATCATAGAGTATACTTACACAAACCTAGATGGTATAGCCTACTACACATCTAGGCTATATGGTACTATCCTTTGAGAAGTCATATATGCAGTATATCATTGACCAAAACGTCATTATGCAGCACGTGACTACACACACACTAAATAAGTTAGAGAAGTCAAAGCAATGCAGGAAATCAAGTGTTATAATAAAATCTCCTAAAAGAACTGAATTTTCTTAAGTAATACTTTAAATAACATGAATTAAATCACCCCTAGATATAAAGGTTGTAATTAATACTCCTAACACACATTCATACTAGTTTTTACTTTTAAATTTAGGACTTTCAAAATAGTAATGAGACAGTCAAGTAAAAAAGCTAAATACTCCAATACAATATTTCAAAGAGAAGTTTGGTTTGCTCAAGTTTCTTGGAGGCTTCAGAAATTCAGTGGAAGACAACTGATGGAATTCAAGCTTCCATTTTCAGTAATCTTGAGAAGGAGGAGCTGGAGGTGGCAGTGGGAATTAAAAATTAAATTTAAATACGTTAACTCAGTAACTCTAGAACACGGATATACACCCACATCTGTTCCTACCAAATTTTCATTTTCTATTCAAGAAAAATATCTAATTTGCATCAAAGTCATGGTTCTATTATTCTGTACTTAGATTACTTTTAAAAATCCAAGTTCCACTGCAACAAATACATACATTGAAAAATTCAACTGCCATAGCTTATTACACAGCTTCATTCAATTCAAATAAGGAGGCAAAAATAGATTATTTGTATGTAGTAATTAGTTACAGCAAAGGCTACTCATTAAGAATTATTACACACCCACGTCATTCTACAAAATAAAATCACTACCACAAAATAAGTGTATGTAAATATGATCCATCCATGAGCATCATACAAACCACTTCTTATCACTGCAAAAACTTATCACAATACATATAATTATAACACTAAAATCCATTCAGTCAGTTCCTTCATTCCTCTTTGTTACCCCAAGAAATAGCAGCAATTCCTTCTTATCTTGAGAACAGTGGTTCTCAAACCTTTCCGTCTCAGGATCCCTTTACACTTTAAAAATCACAGAAAACTCTAAAGAGCTTTTAATTAAAAGGGTTCTATCTACCAATATTTAGCATATTAAGAATTAAAACTGAGACAATTTTAAATTATTAATTTAGTTTAAAATAACAATAAGTCCACTACAATTTAACATAAATACCCTTTTTGGGGGGGGTAATCAAAAGGAGGAATTTATTGGTACAAATAAATGAGAAGTCCAATGGTGAGGCTGACTGCAGGCATACCTGGATGCAGGAATTCAAATGATGTCACCAGCATCTCCTCTTTCCATTCTGCTTTCCTTTGAATTCGGTTCATTTTCAGGCAGGCCCTCTCCATATGGCAACAAAGATAGCCCCTGGAGACGTTCCAGGCTTACATTATTCTAATAGCTAGTGAATCCTGAGAAAGGGGCCTGCCCTTCTCTCCCCTAGCATGATACCAGTCCTTGAAAATGACTCATCTTCCCCAGCTTGGGCCATATCCCCACTGCAGGGCAGAGATGGGCAGAGATCCATGACTAATAGCCTCACCTGAAACTAAATACCCTAATGTTTTACGAAAAAATAATTCTATTTCCACAACAAAAAAATTTAGTGAGAGACTGACAATGTTTCACATTTTTTGCAAATAACATTAATGTCTGCTTAAAAGAAGACAGACCAATTCTTATATCTACTTTTACATTCAATCTGTTGTGATATGTTTTGGTTGAAACAGATGAAGAAAATCTGGCCTCATAAAGATACACAGTTGGAAAACTGAAGACCTCACAGACCCCAAAAAAGGGTCTCAGAAAACCCCAGAAGTCCTCACATCACATTTGAGAACCATTGCTTTAGAAGTTACTTAGAAAGTATCTATTAAGTATCTAATTCAAAGACAAAGTCAATCTTCATATTCTCAAGGATAAGACCTAATAATCAGATTGTAAAATGCTATTCTGTTCAGCCTAAAAAGCAGTAGCCCAAATGGCAATTGAGCACAGATGGGCGTGGTTATAGCATCACATCACAGAACTCTCCCTTAAAAGAAAAGTAGGACTGCAGGTGAAATGCTGATATGGCAGCCCACAACAAAACTCCACCGTTAGTCTATGTTTTACATTCCAATTCATAGTTGAGGAAGAGTTCTCCGGGAAAGGGCCCTGGCTTCCAAAGGCGACCCCTTCAGTTACTCCTATGTGGATACATATTCCACCTAGTTACAAAACAGATCAGTTACTGAGAGGAGAGGCTACTAGGAACATTTTTCTCTCATGACCAAGAAGAGGCAGAAATATCCAAAAGGAATAGCACTAAGACTAGAAATCTGAAAAACCTAATTCTACCATTCTGTTGCATAAACTTGACCGAGTCAATTAAACTCTTACAACCTGTTTTCTAATATACTGAAAAAAAAAAAAAATCTGGCTAATGCTGTGTGGCTGTATATGGTATATATTCACTTCTAGGTCTTTTCCCAATGTTGCCCCTAAATTTTCTAATACTGCTACCAAATCATGTTGAAAATTTTTCATTAGAAAAGGGAAAATGTTATAGACATTTGTCAGCTCACCAATCTCAGGACTAAGGAACCTAAGCTGCAGTTTCTTTATCTGAGAGAACAGCTGCTCTGCCAAATTAGAAATAATTACAAATATGAAAGCATTTTATTAACCTGCTATACACCATAACAAATGGTTTACTAAAGAATGAAATAAAAATTTAGTGTTATAAGATGCCTATACTCATTGCCCTTACAAAAGGCGTTGAAATCTAGTTAAAGGCGTTGAAATCTAGTTACTGTATTTTAAGTACTATTCCCTTTCAAACCTACATTGTCTTTTAAGCCAAACTATCACCCTTTCCTTGAGGCAGTCTGGTATTGTTAAAAAAAAAAAAAAAAAAAAAACCCCACTGGACTCAACTCCAAAAACCCAAGGGTTTTCAGATTTCTAGACCGGTGTTATCTTACTTTATTCATCAGTTATGTAATCCTGGGTTAGCATTTTACTTCTCTAGGCTTTTCAGTTTTCTCATTTTTAAAACAAAGGCACTGAACCATATGATCCAAAAAAGTGGGTCATTTTTAGGAATAAAATGCTACGCTTTCACCATCATTACACTTCCTCCACTCTTCTCATTCTCAGAAACTTTTAGTTAACTGAACTTTAAAATTCAGTATGTAACCTGAAAAAAATTTTTGAATTTTTTTTCCTCTAGGTCTTTTTCAAGAGCCATAGAATCCATGAGCAACTTTTGAACCTTTGGAAGGGAAAAAGAATAACTAAATTCTACTAAGTAGAAACATTTTATGTATTTCTCCTAAATTGCCAGACCTTAAGATCTGTACACATTTCTATCACTGTTAAAATGTTACTATTGGTGTGCAGTCTTTCCCCCATAGAGATACTAGGTAACTATGTCTACCTTTTCCCCAGAATCAATCACACTGTGTTGAGTCTCTACTAATTATCATATTATGTAAGGGCATCCTGAATGGGGGCATATCAACCAAAGCTCACAAAAGACCACTCTCAGTCTAGATCAGATCCAATTATGACAAATACAAAGGTGTACTAACAAGGTCAAACATCTGTCACAGACACAAAAAAGGTCAATAAAAATGTCTCCAGCATTTTGACAAGTCCTTCCTAGTTGTCTTTTCCTCCTATATCCTCATTGCTGAGATGGCCCTCATATACATTTACATATGTTCCAAGAATATTACCTCTCTCTTTCTACCTCCTGCCAAAATCCAAATTCAGGCATTTTACAACTCACTCTTAAAACTAGGACAGGGGCTGGCGCATGGAGTAGTGGTTAAGTTTGGCGCCTTCCACTGTGGCTGCCTGGGTTCGTGAGCTCAGAACCTGGGCATGGACCTACATTACTGGTCAGCCGTGCTGAGGCAGCAACCCACATGCAAAACAGGAAGAACGGCACAGATGTTACCTCAGGGTTAATCTTCCTCAAGCAAAAAAAAAAAAAAGAGGAAGACTGGCAACAGATGTTAGCTCAGGGTGAATCTTCCTCAGCAAAAACAAAAAACTAGAATGAAAAACTGCTAGTCTTCTTTGTCTCCAAAATGCTAAAATCTAATCAAATCTTTACACACCATAGTATCTTTCTTTAAAAAAGATCTGATCAAGTTACTCCCCTGCTTTAATTAATCTTCCCCGGTATCCCACAACTTAGTCCCCAAAATTGTCCAAACATTTTAGCATGGCAATAAAAACTCTCCTTACTCTGAAACCAACAAAGGCTAGCTGGTTTAAAAAAAACCTCTTCCTAACCATAATGAATAGTCATAATTCCTCACAGAACATAACTGTTCTTCCAATTTGGGCTACATAATGTCATCAGAAGCTTCAAAACTTTAACAATCCAATTTGAGAAAGTTTGTGAAAAACTTCAGAGACTACTGCAAGTTTATAAAAAGTTTTCAAAATAGGATCTATCTCTTTCACAGTCTGCCTGTATTATAAAGAATTAAACTTTTTGAAAAGGTAAAATAAGTACTTGAGATATCATCAAAGAAAACAGTATAAACATATAACAAGGGTCACAATGACAATTTCTTATAAAGCATGCCTCAAAAAGGTCCTAAGTTATAGGTCTTAAAGTACCTGTTGTTGCATTTAAAACTGTATTACAAAGAATAAATGATCTGCTGAACTGCATATTAATGCCTATATATAGGATCTGTATTCACTCAAATATTTTTCATTTATAACTTCATTTAAGATTTTTATAAATGTTTTTTATATCAACTTTTTTTTGTGGGGAAGACCAGCCCTGAGCTAACATCTGTTGCCAATCTTCCCCTTTTTGCTGAGGAAGACTGGCCCTGGGCTAACATCGTGCCCATCTTCCTCCACTTTATATGGGACGCCGCCACGGCATGGCTGACAGGCGGTGCGTCGGCGGGCGCCTGGGATCCGAACACGCGAACCCCGGGCTGCCAAGCGCGGACTAAACCGCTGCGCCACCGGGTGGCCCCTCAACTTTTAAATTGCCAGTAAACAATGGAAAATTAATAATTAGAGAATGTAGGCATAGCAGGATGCAGAAAGTTACAAAATAAAGAAGTCAAAAACAGACCAGAATTTACACTGACATACTATCTCCTGTCACTTCTTTTTAAATGGTCATTTGAGACAAGAAAACAAGAGGAATTACTGGCCACAATGCAGCACATGACATCATAAAACAAGTTTATCTGAACTACTAGATTTAAACCACCACCACCAAAAGAACACCTGGCCCAGCTTTCAAACACACTCTTAATATTAAAAAGGCCTCCAAAAGCAGCATTAGGTGACATCTGGAAAATAACTCCTACTAATGACAATGGGGGGGGACACATAGGGTAAGATGTTCATGCAGAGTTACTTATAAAGTAAAGAAAAACAGAAAACAAGCTAAATGACAGATAAGAACAATATGGTTAGGTAAACCATGGTACAGTCACTTAATAAAACTGGATTTCAGCCATTTTAAAAGTATAAAGACTAAAAATTAATATTAAAAGTCCTAGGGTGGGAATCATAAAGAGGATTTTTACTTTTCATTTCAAAGCCTGGTAAGTTTTCTTTCTTGTAACTATGTGCAGGGATTACTTTAAGACAATAAGCTAATTTTTCTAAAAAGTAATGGTTACACCTTAAAGCACTACTAAAACAAACTGTAGCATATTCACATAATGTAATATTATGGAGCCATTGGAAATAGGAATCTACTTAAGAATAAACTCATATGGGAAGATATGCAGAGTGTCTGTTACCAGGAGCATCAGTTACAGTGACATATGAATAACAATGGTCCCATCTATGTAAAAAAAATTACATACCAACATAAACATGTAATACATGAACATTTATATATGGGAATTGGGAAGGGTTAGAAGATTCACTTCTGGTTTATATTTCTATACTGTTTGAATTTTTATTAAAACAAGCATGTACTATTTTCAATTAAAAAGATAAGAAAAATTGTGTTAAATTAACTAATCAGGACTAAAAAATAGTATGGGTATTATTATTATAATTATATAGCACACATCTGACAATGGAATACTACTCAGCAATAAAAAGGAATGAACTACAGGGGCTGGCCTCCTGGCATAGTGGTTAAGTTCATGTGCTCTGCTTCAGCAGCCTGGGGTTCGCAGGTTCGGATCCTGGGCGTGGACCTACGCACTGCTCATCAAACCATGCTGTGGTGGTGTCCCATGTACAAAATAGAGGAAGATGGGCACAGATGTTAGCTCAGGGCTAATCTTCCTCAGCAAAAAGAGGAAGACTGGTAACAGATGTTAGCACAGGGCCAATCTTCCGCACCAAAAAAAAAAAAAAAGGAATAAACTACAGAAACATGCAATAATATGGATGAAGAACATTATCAGGAGTAAAAAGAAGTCTTACTCAAAATAGTATATATCCAGGGCTGGCCCAGTGGCTTAGCAGTTAAGTTCATGTGCTCCACTTCTGGCGGCCTGGGCTTCGCAGGTTCAGATCCTGAGCGTGGACCGACGCACTGTTTGTCAAGCCATGCTGTGGCAGTGTCCCATATAAAGTAGAGGAAGATGGGCATGGATGTTAGCCCAGGGCCAATTTTCCTCAGCAAAAAGATGAGGATTGGCAGCAGGTGTTAGCTCAGGGCTAATCTTCCCCCCTCCCCCGCAAAAGAGTACATATTCTATGATTCCATTTATATGAAGTTCTACAACAGGCAAAACTAATATAAAGTGGGAAAACTTCACAACAGTGCTTGTTTCTAGGGGTAGGTGGGAGCATGGAAAGGGAAACTGAGAATGATTTCTTCCTGCTTCACAGCACTGCTGCCAGGTTTTCGAGTTGCTGAGGAGATGTCTTTGTTCTTTAGTCCCAACTCCTGTTTCATTACTTTTGGAGCTATCTTTCAACACGGTTGCTCTGATGCTCCTTCCCTAGTCTTTTGTAGGATAACCACGCAATTCTCTCTGAAGGCTTGGAATGCCTCAGAGGAGTTTTGCTCAGCTCTCCTACTCCATTCCCAGACTTTGTTAGCTGAAAGCTGGGAGTGCTTTGGCATATCTCTTCCAGTTCTCCTTTCCTGCTTCCAGAACTACTCCTGACTTATCACTGGTAAATACTGATGAGTGGTTGTAGACTAAGCTGTTTTATGATATTGTTCCATTGTCGCTGTCCTCCATTGCTTCTGGTAAGAAATCAGCCATTTGAGTCTTTGTTCTCCTGTATGTAATGTACCTTTTTTTCTCCCTTTGACTATTTTTAAGATTCAATTCTTTTCATTTGGTCAGCAGTCTGACTATGATATGCTTAAGGCTGTGTGTATATGTGTATTTTATCCTGCTTGGTTTTGCCAATTTGTATCTGTGGTTTGATGTCTCTCATCAGGTTTGCCAAGTCCTTGGTCATTATGTCTTCAAACATATTTTCTTTCCTCTTTTTCTGAGACAGTTGCCTGTATATTAAATTGTTTGATATTGTCCTACAGATCTCGGATATGTCTTTAAAATTGTCCCTTTGCTTTTAGTTTGGATATTTTCTATTTTCTTATCTTCAAGTTCACTGTCGTTTTTTCTCTACGGTGTCTAGTCTGCTGCAGAATTCTTTACTTCTGATATTATAGTGTTCATTTCTAGATTTTTCCATTTGGCTCTGTTTTTTTGGTGAGAAAGATTAGCCCTGAGCTGACATCTGTTACCAATCCTCCTTTTTGCTGAGGTAGACTGGCCCTGAGCCTAACTAATATCTATGTCCATCTCCCTCTATTTTTCATTTGTGGGACGCCTGGCACAGCATGGCTTCACAAGGTGTGCAGGTCCATACCTGGGATCTGAACCTGTAAACCCCAAGACACTGAAGCGCAGAGCAAACTTAACCACTACGCCACTGGGCAAGTCCCCATTTCTTTATGCATGTTGTCCACATGTTCCAACAAATTCTTTAATATTTTTATCACAGTTACTTTAAAGTCCCTCTTCAATAATTCTACTATCTGGACCATCTCTGGGTATGCTTGACTATTTCTTGATATGGAATTCTTGATATGGATTTCTTGATATTTCTGCTCATGTGGATCACATTTTCTTACTATTTTGTGTTCCTTGTTACTTGATCTTATGCCAAACATTTTGTGTAAAAGAACACTGACGTGCAGACTGAAGTAAATAAGACTTATCTTCAGTAAAGGGCATGACTTTTCTTTTGTTAGGCCACTAGAATAGAGGCTGATTCAATTACTCTGTAACTGATCTGGTTCTGGGCTTTGTAACAACTTTAGTTTGATTCAGTTCACCACTGGCTTCAAATGTTTTGAGGGCAGTATCAGGATTTTCCCTTTCATAGGACCTGGAATCTAAGCAGTAACAAGATTCTGGATATCTGCCTGTGCTTTACCTCTAGGCTCCCAGCTTCTGGAAATGAAAGAAAGGTATAAAACCAATGACTTAGGTTCCACCTTAAAAAAGAGGGGAAGGCCAGCAAATTAAACTCAAAGTAAGTGGGAAAAAAGGAAATAATAAAAATAAAATACTGAAATAGAAAACAGAAAAGAAAATCAACAAAGCTAATAATGTTCTTGGAAAAGATGAATGAAATCAACAGACTATTAGCAAAACTGGTCAAGAAAATAAAAGAATAAAATTATAAATATCAGGTCTAGTTTTTAAATGGGGAGGAGGATCAGATCCTAGTCACTATATGAACAGTAGGACAACAATGCAAACAACTTTATGTCAATAAATTTGGCAGAATTTCAAGAGAAAAATCCTTGAGAAACATAAACTGCCAAAAGTGACACAAGAAGAAACAGAAAACCTAAATAGCCCTATACCTATTTAAAAAGTTGATTCTGGGGCCAGCCCCATGGCATAGTGGTTAAGTTCGGTGCACTCTGCTTTGGGGGCCCGGGTTCGTGGGTTTGGATCCCAGGCGCGGACCTACACCATTCGTCAGCCATGCTGTGGCGGCAACCCACATACAAAATAGAGGAAGACTGGCACAGATGTTAGCTCAGGGCAAACCTTCCTCAACAACAACAAAAAAGAAAGACATAAATATCTATGCACCCAACACAGGAGCACCAAAGTACATAAAACAACTGCTAAAAAAACCTTAAAGGAGATATTAACAATAACACAATAATAGTAGGGGATCTTAACACCCCCCTTACATCAATGGATAGATCATCCAGGCAAAAAGTCAATAAGGAAATAATGGACTTAAATGAAAAACTTGACGCAATGGATTTAATAGATATATACAGAGCACTCCACCCAGAAAAAGCAGAGTACACATTCTTCTCAAGTGCACATGGAACATTCTCAAGGATAGACCATATATTAGGAAACAAGGCAAACCTCTATAAATTTAAGAAGACTGAAATCATTACAAGCATTTTTTCTGATCATAATGCTGTAAAACTAGAAATCAACTGCAAGGAAAAAACTAGGAAAGGGACAAAGATGTGGAGACTAAACAACATGCTACTGAACAACCAATGGGTTGTTGATGAAATTAAAGGAGAAATTAAAAGCTATCTGGAGACAAATGAAAAGGAAAATACACCATATCAACTCATATGGGACACAGCAAAAGCAGTCCTGAGAGGGAAATTCATAGCAATACAAGCTCATCTTAACAAACAAGAAAAATCCCAAATAAATAACCTTAAATTGCACCTAACAGAATTAGAAAAAGAAGAACAGACAAAGCCCCGAATCAGCAGAAGGAGGGAAATAATAAAAATCAGAGCAGAAATAAATGAAATTGAAACAAAAAAAACAGTGGAAAGGATCAATGAAACAAAGAGCTAGTTCTTTGAGAAGATAAATAAAATTGACAAACCCTTAGCCAGACTCACTAAGAAAAAAAGGGAGAAGACTCAAATAAATAAAATTAGAAATGAAAGAGGAGAAATTACAACAGACACCACAGAAATACAAGGGATTATCAGGGAATACTATGAAAAACTTTACGCCAACAAACTGGACAGCCTAAAGGAAATGGACAGATTCTTGGACGCGTACAACCTCCCAAAACTGAATCAAGAAGAAACAGAGAATCTGAACAGACCAATCACAAGTAAAGAGATTGAAACAGTAATCAAAAACCTCCCCAAAAATAAAAGCCCAGGACCAGATGGCTTCCCTGGAGAATTTTACCAAACGTTCAAAGAAGATTTAGCACCTATCCTTCTCAAACTATTCCAAAAAATAGAGGAAGATGGAATACTTCCCAACACATTCTATGAGGCCAACATTACATTGGTTCCTGATACCAAAGCCAGACAAGGACAATACAAAGAAGGAAAACTACAGGCCAGTATCACTGATGAACATAGACGCAAAAATCCTCAACAAAATATTGGCAAACCGAATATAGCAATACATCAAAAAGATCATACACCACGATCAAGTGGGATTTATACCAGGGACACAGGGATGGTTCAACATCCGCAAATCAATCAACGTGATACACCACATTAACAAAATGAAGAATAAAAACCACATGATCATCTCAATCGATGCAGAGAAGGCATTCGACAAGATCCAGCATCCATTTATGATCAAAACTCTCAACAAAATGGGTATAGAAGGAAAGTACCTCAACATAATAAGGGCCATATATGACAAATCTACAGCCAACATCCTACTCAATGGGGAAAAACTGAAAGCCATTCCTTTGAGGACAGGAACAAGACAAGGGTGCCCACTCTCATTGCTCTTATTCAACATAGTACTGGAAGTTCTGGCCAGAGCAATTAGGCAAGAAAAAGGAATAAAAGGACTCCAAATAGGCAATGAAGAAGTGAAACTCTCACTATTTGCAGACGACATGATCCTATACATAGAAAACCCAAAAATTCCATCAAAATACTACTAGAAATAATCAACAACTACAGTAAAGTGGCAGGGTATAAAATCAACTTACAAAAATCAATTGCATTTCTATACACTAATGATGAACCAACAGAAAGAGAACTCAAAAAGACAATCCCATTTACAATTGCAACAAAAAGAATAAAACATCTGGGAATAAATTTAACCAAGGAGGTCAAAGACCTATACAATTAAAACTATAAGACACTATTGAAAGAAATCAAGGAAGACATAAAGAAATGGAAAAATATTCCATGCACATGGATTGGAAGAATAAATATAGTTAAAATGTCCATTCTACCTAAAGCAATCTACAAATTCAATGCAATCCCAATCAGAATCCCAATGTCATTCCTCACGGTAACAGAACAAAAACTACTGAAATTCATATGGGGCAACAAAAGACCCCAAATAGCTAAAGCAATTCTGAAAAAAAAAGAACAAAGCTGGAGGCATCACAATCCCTGATTTCAAAATATACTATAGAGCTATAGTAATCAAAACAGCATGGTACTGGTACAAGAATAGACACACAGATCTCTGGAATAGAATTGAAAGCCCAGAAATAAAACCACACACCTATGGACAGCTAATCTTTGACAAAGGAGCAAAGAACATACAATGGAGAGGGAAGTCTCTTCAATAAATGGTGCTGGGAAAATTGGACAGCAACATGCAAAAGAATGAAAGTAGACCATCTCCTATCACCATATACAAAAATCAATTCAAAATGGATCAAAGACCTGAAAGTGAGACCTGAAACTATAAAACTCCTGGAAGAAAATATAGGCAGTACGCTAATTGCGATTAGACATAAAGGGATCCTTTCAGATTCCATGTCTACACAGACAAGGGAAACAAAAGAAAAAATAAACAAGTGGGACCTCATCAGACTAAAGAGCTTCTACAAGGCAAATGAAACCAGGATCAAAATGAATAAACAACCCACAAGCTGGAAGAAAATATTTGCAAATCGTTTGTCTGACAAGGGATTAATCTCAGTAATATATAAAGACCTCATACAACTGAG
Organism: Tapirus indicus; assembly: GCA_031878705.1. Lineage (NCBI taxonomy): Eukaryota > Metazoa > Chordata > Mammalia > Perissodactyla > Tapiridae > Tapirus > Tapirus indicus. Next base: position 28,196,095 of record CM062930.1, on the reverse strand, counting down.
CAACAAAAAAACAAACAACCCGATCAAAAAATGGGCAGAGGATATGAACAGACATTTTTCCCAGGAAGAGATACAGATGGCCAACAGACACATGAAAAGATGTTCAACATCACTAATCATCAGGGAAATGCAAATCAAAACTACATTAAGAGGGGCCGGCCCAGTGGCGTAGCGGTTTAGTTCATGCTTGGCAGCCCGGGGTTCATGGGTTCGGATCCCAGTCACCGCCGACGCACTGCTTGTCAGCCATGCTGTGGTGGTGTCCCCTATAAAGTAGAGGAAGATGGGCACGGATGTTAGCCCAGGGCCAGTCTTCCTCAGCAAAAAGAGGAGGATTAGCAATGGATGTTAGCTCAGGGCTGGTCTTCCTCACCCAAAAAAAAAGAAAAAGAAAAAAAAAAAACTACACTAAGATATCACCTTACACCCGTTAGAATGGCTGTAATCACAAAGACAAATAACAACAAATGCTGGAGAGGTTGTGGAGAAATGGGGACCCTCATTCACTGCTGGTGGGAATGCAAACTGGTGCAGCCTCTATGGAAAACAGTATGGAGAGTCCTCAAAAAATTAAAAATAGAAATACCGTATGATCCAGCAATCCCACTCTTGGGCATCTACCCAATGGACATGAAATCAACCATCACAAGAGGCATATCCACCCCTATGTTCATTGCAGCATTATTCACTATAGCCAAGAAGTGGAAGCAACATAAGTGTCCCTTGACTGATGATTGGTTAAAGAAGATGTGGTATATACATACAATGGAATACTACTCAGCCATAAGAAAAGACAGAATTGTCCCATTTGCAACAACATGGATGGACCTTGAGGGTATAAGTGAAATAAGCCAGAGAGAGAAGGACAGACACTGCATGAACTCACTCATATATGGAATATAAGTGAACACACGGACAGAGAGAACTGATTGGTGGTTACCAAGCAGAAGGGGGTTGGGGGGTGGGCACAAGGGGTGAAGGGTTAAATCCACAAGGTGATGGACAAACAAAAATGTACAACTAAAACCCCACAGTGTTATAAACTATGAAGACATCAATAATAAAAAAAAAAGATTATGGATAAGGATAAAAAAAAAAGAAAGAAAGAAAAAAAGTTGATTTTGTAATAAAAAACCCATCCCACAACAAAAACTTCAGTCCCAGATGGCTTCATCAATGAAGTCCACCAGAACATTTTAAGAAAAAAAATACTAACCTTAAATAAAGTCTTTAAGAAAAAAGAAGACAGAATACTTCCCCACTAGTTTTTAAGACCAGCATAACCTCACTCCCAAAACTAGAAAAAGACAATACTACAAAAGAAAAATACAGATAGCCCTCATAAGCAGAAGCAAAAATTCCCCAATAAAATATTAGCAGATCAAATTCAGCAATATGTAGAAAAAGGATAATACATTATGACCAAAGAGGGTTTTTCTCAGGAACACAAGGCTGGCTTAACATTTGAAAACCAATCGATGTAATACACGATATTAACAGAAAAAGAGAGAGAACCTATATGATCATCTCAATAAATGCAGAAAAAGAATTTGACAAATTCACCACCCCTTCATGAAGAAAACACTCAGCAAATTAAGAATGCAAAGGAATTTCCTCAATCTGGCAAAAGGCAGTTATAAAAAACCTACGGCTATCATCAATTAATATTGAAACATTAAATCTCCTTCCCATAAGACTGGGAACAAGATAAGGATGTTCACCCTTACCACTTCAATTTAACTTCTACTGTAGTTCTTAGCCAGTGTAATGAAAAAAAAAAAAAAAAATGAAGGCATAAAATATCTGAAAAGTAAAACTGTCCTTATTCACAGATGACATGATTGGTACAAGAAATTCCAAAGAATCTACAAAATAAGTACTAGAACTAATAAGTGTACTCAGTCAAGTTGCAAAATACAAGCTCAATACACAAACATCAATTATATTTCTGTATACTAACAATAAAAATTGGAAAAATAGGGGCCGCCCGGTGGCGCAGCGGTTTGGTCTGCGCTTTGGCAGCCCGGGGTTCGCAGGTTCGGATCCCGGGCGACCGCCGACGCACTGCTTGTCAGCCACGCCGTGGCAGCGTCCCATATAAAGTGGAGGAAGATGGGCACGGATGTTAGCCCAGGGCCAGTCTTCCTCAGCAAAAAGAGGAGAATTGGCAACGGATGTTAGCTCAGGGCTGGTCTTCCTCACCAAAAATAAATTAAAAAAAAAAAAATTGGAAAAATAAATTTTAAAAGGCTCTTACGAAATATCATATATCCCAGGGAAAAAAATCTAACAGAAGATTTACAAGACCTCCACACAGAAAACTACAAAGCATTGCTAAAAGAAAATTTTAAAAGACTTAAATAAATGGAGAGATATAACACATTCGTGGTGTGGAAGACTAAATATTATGAAGATGTTCTTTCCTCTAAAATTGATCTCTACATTCAATACAATCCCTATCAACAATCACACAGGCTTTCTTGTAGAAACTGATGGGCTGATCCTCACTTTTATAGAGAAATGCAAACAATCCAGCATAAACAAGACAATCATTAAAAAGGACAAACTTGGAGGACTTACATAATCTGATTTCAAGATCTACTATAAAGTTGGCTAGCTTTAGACAGCGTGGTATAAGCATCAGAATAAACAAATACCACTGGACCAAGACAGAGTCCAAAAACAGACTCACACATATACTGTCAATTGATTTTCAACCAAGATGCCAAGTCATCTAACGGGGGAAAAAGTCTTTCTAACAAATATTTCTGAAAAAACTGATGATATCCTTTTTAAAGGAAAAAAAGGAGCCATTAGCCCTATCTCACTCTGTACACATTTTAAAAAATTCATTTGAGATGAATAATAGACCTACACATAAGACCCAGAAGTAAAAAAACTTCTAGAACATAGAACATCTTCATGATATTGGAGGAGACAAAGGTTTCTTGGACACAAACAGCATTAACCATAAAAGAAAAATAAACTGGACTTACTAAAAATTAAAAATTTCTGCTTGCAAAAAGACATCATTATATACAAGCCACAGGGTGGGAAAAAATACCTGCAGCACATATATATTGTATATGAATATATAAAGAACTCCTACAAATCAACAATAAAAGCCCAATTTTAAAAATAAGCAAGTCTTAGACACTACAAAAGATATGATAGTCAATAAGCACATGAAAAGGTCCTTAATACCATTAGCTAACAGGAAAATGCAAATTAAAACCATAAAGAGAATTAAACTGTCAGTCCAAAAAAAAATAAGATGCCATTTCACTCACTTTAAAGATTAAAAAAAAAAAAACTGACAATACTAAATATTGCTGAGGATGTGAAACAACTAGAACTCATACATCACATCACAGTTAGGACTGTGAAATAGTTCAACCACTTGAGAAACCTTTTGGCAGTTTCGTATAATGTTTAATATACATCTACCCTATGATGTAGCAAATATCCTTCTAGATATTTACCCAAAAGAAAGAAAATATTTCCATGAAGACTTGAATAAGCATATTCACAGCAGCCATATTCATAAATGCCAAAGTTAGGAAGTGGTTGCCTTTTTTTAGGGTGGGAAAGGAAAACCTTCTAGAAAGGGGCACAAGAAAACTTTCCAGAGAATGTTCTAGATCTTGTCTTATCTGATTACAAAGGAGTATATAACTGTCAAAACTTATCCAACTTATTTATTTTATGTTAATTATAAACTGACATGTAGTAAGTACACATACCACACTACTATTTGTTCAGTTCAACCAATACAGGATGGTTAAATTATGGCATATCCATTACACTAAAATACTATATAGCCTTCAAAAAAAAAGGGCAAGCCTTTTATGTATTATATGGAATGACCTCTAATTATGATACCAATTATATTAAAAAAAGAGAAAGAAGAATACATAAATACATTTGCTTATATGATGGTAAAATATCACAGGAAGAATCACTGAGTAACATCTCAAATGTACTCCATTATTTCATACACACACAAAATACTTAATATAACCCCAAGTTAAAAATAAACTTTTACCTGTTTCAGAAGTTACTATTTGTAAACTGAAAAGGATTTTTCCACAGAAATAAGGTAGTGGGAGGGTAGTAAGTAAGTCTGGTAGGAAGGGTTTACCATCCACTCATTTCTCTCATTTACTCTCTATTCTCTGGGACTAAGGGAAGTAGGAGGAAAAATAAATTCCTAGAAGCCATTTAGTTCAAGCTTGAGTTAATCATTCTCAATATGTACACACTAAACATTGGAATATCTTATTTTCCATTTTGTTCACAATACTACCCTTGTCTTTTGGTTTACACATATAAAATAATTTTATTTGAGAAGTGCTGTAAGCCAAAGATTAAGAAAGTGCTAAAACATAGAAAATGCTAAACGCATTTTAATTATTCAGCGCTTAGATGGAAAAGCATTGAAAAAGTAAGATTGCAGCAGTGGAATGTAGTAATGAGAGTCAACTCCACAAAAGTTAAGGGGGTGAGGAAGGTAACAAAAAAATATTTTAGCCATTACTTACTTATAGAAAAACTCTCCTACCAGCTGTAAAAATTCATCAGATTAGAATTACCACATATAATTCTTTTTTGTGCAGCCCCATGGAGGCCAGTAATCTTCCACGTAGCAGAATTCAACAATACTTTAATCGGTAAATGTTAATACTCTTTAGTGTCCTTTCCCCCTAAAAAAATCATTTAAGGGACCAGCCCAGTGGCGTAGTGGTTAAGTTTGTGCGCTCCACTTCGACAGCCCGGGGTTTGTGGGTTCGGATCCCGGGCACGGACTGACGCACTGCTTGTCAAGCCATGTTGTGGCAGCATCCCATGTAAGGTAGAGGAAGAGGGGCATGGATGTTAGCCCAGGGCCAATCTTCCTCAGCAAAAAAAAAGGGGAGTATTGGCAACGGATGTTAGCTCAGGGCTAGTCTTCCTCACACACACAAAAAATCATTTAAGCTTTACCTAATGCAAAGGTGCTATAAGGTAAAAATAAAGAGAAATTAGACACAGAGATCAGTAAATCTTCAAATTGCTTACTTATCTACTTCTCTGAAATAAAATAAAATTCCAGGTATAGTATGGTAGGTTTTATAGTTTTACACAAATGCCTCTTCCCTCTGCTTAGGTCATGGGTACACAAACAAGAAACTTCAACTAATGCATTTAAAACTCAGGGGTATACCACATACAAGGCATTGTGTTGGGTGCTGTACAGAACAGGAACACAGTTAAACCTTACGGTTTGGAGTTTACTTTCAAGGACCTTAGACTCTAATAAAGAAACTAAAATAAGTAGGAATTAACTACTAAACAAGTATGCAAGTGATGAGTCTCAGAAATGATGCAAACTAGTGCCAGGAAAGGAGAGTCATGGGGGGAGGAATCACTGCTTCCAACTGGATAATCATAAATAGCTTTTAGGAAGAGTCAGAATCACACTTGACCTTTGATTTCAACATATATAAACGAAATGGAGAAAGGCAGTAGATTTTAACGCACAACAAGGCTCTGGAATTGAAATGTCTTGTTTTGAATCCTGCCTCCATCATTTATTAGCTATGAATGAAATGTGTTACTTAATCTTCCTAAGACTCAACTTCCGTATCTTTAAAATTGGGATAACAGAACCTAGCTTTACACAGAATGAATGTACGACCATTGGCATATAGTAAGCACTCAATGAATATTACCTACTACTTAAAGTTGAAGAAAAAGGGACAGTATAAACAATGTGATAGAAATCAGAATGAAAAGTTCAGCTTTACTGAAATTAAGACTCAGTAAAAAGCAGGAAGGCATAAACTGCAAAGATAATTTGAAACAGATCATTAGAGTTCTGAAAGCCAAGTTAAAAAGTATGCAATTAATTATTTAGGAGTGCTGAAGATTTTGATCTAACAATAGGATATAAACAGGTTGTTGAACTGGAAGGGAGAAAAGACTGGAGATACGGAAGTCGGTTAGGAAACAAACTACAATGGTTTAGATAAGGAGTGTGTGGTCTACTGAGCATAAGAATTATTAAAATAAAGAGACAGAACCCAGAGATAACTGAATGGGGAAAAGGTATGAAGGGAGAAGTAAAAAAATAAAATGTCAAGCCTGGACAATCCGGAGAAATGAAATGGAAATAAGTGAATTCAGAGAGCATTTTATTTTTAGAAACATAGTTTGAAGTTCAGATGAGAGAACAAGGTGGATATACAGTTAGCAGTTGGAGATAAGAGTTTAAGGCTTTGAAGAGTGGTAAGCCTAAACATACTTATGTGAAAAATAAATGCATAGAGTAGAGGCACTCTTGGAAAAGCCCTAAAGTTCAATGCAAATGTGTATGTAGTATATGCAGCATCCTAGGGAAGGAATTCTTTAATCAAACTTTCAAAGAATCTATAACACACATAAAAAAAGTGTTTTTAAGAACCACTGGCACGACGGTGGCGCAGCGGTTTAGTCCGCGCTTGGCAGCCCGGGGTTCGCTGGTTCGGATCCCGGGCGCCCGCCGACGCACTGCCTGTCAGCCATGCCGTGGCGGCGTCCCATATAAAGTAGAGGAAGATGGGCATGGATGTTAGCCCAGGGCCAGTCTTCCTCAGCAAAAAAGAGGAGGATTAGCAACGGATGTTAGCTCAGGGTTGGTCTTCCTCACCAAAAAAAAAAAATAATAAAAAATAAAAAAAAAAAAAAAAAAAAAAGAACCACTGGCACGAATTACAATAGAAACCATCCATGGAAATGAATGTGAATGAGATCGTCAGGAACAGAAATGGCTGAGAGAAAATAAAAGTCATGGAAACAGAACTTAGAAAAATACAATTAAAAGGCAAGAAAAAGAACCAAAGGAGATAGGACTGATTTAAAAAGAAAGAGAACCAAAGTATTAGGGATTCAAGACATGAGAAGTTTGAAGGAAAAAAGGCAGCATCAACATTGTCTAATGTTATACACATAGGTCAAAGAATATAAAATTTATGTGAAGTCTTTACATTTAATAAACATAAATTCATTGGTAACATTGAGGTAAGCAATTCTGGGTGACTGTAAGCAGGAAAAAACTATACTGCAAGGCATTAAGAAGTAAATGGTTAAAGGTAAATGAGTGAAAAAAATAAATGCTGACCATTTCAAGATTTACCAGTGAAAGGAAAAGAAAGCTAGCGTTGAGAGAGAGTGATTAGAAGAAAAGTGTGATTTTATTTTTTGTTTTGTTTTTTGCTTCTATTGTCACTGCGTTTCTCTTCCTTAAGGAATGGGAGATTGACACTCTATGCCCAAAGGAGCCTGTAAAAAGGGCAAGATCAAAGGAGGAAAACAGGAGTAAAGTTCAGGAGTAAAAAGATCACCTTTCAGTTCTTCCTGTAAAACAGGAACAAAAATAAATTTTAATGTGGTGAGAAAGGTATAGTTACAAGTGTGGGTGAAGGGGAAAAGACTATAAAAATTCCGAAGAGGTTTCTTTCTTAAACTCAAAAGCACTGATAACCATGATGCTTTAGAACTTTGTTCCTTTACAATAGCAGTTACTACTCTGAAAATGTAATAGTAAAAAAGTGCATACAGTAATAGGAAAGAATACACCGTATTCTGTAGTAGTAAATTAGGAACATGGCTCCAAAGTCAAAAAGCTTGAGTTTAAATCACTGTTTAGTCACATGCTATATAGCTAGCTGTGCGGCTTTGGGCAAGTAACTGTGCTTCAGTGCCTTGGTGTCATCACTTGCAAAATGGAGGTAACAACGCTTATCTCATAGAACTTAGAAGTTAACACTGCATACAAATGTTAGGTGGTAGTGGTCACAGCAGTGTTAGCGATAATAGTAACAGCAGCAATAATGGCAATGTAACCTATTTGTGTTTAATCAACCAGCATTTAAAGAAGGAGCGAAGAGCTAGGATCTTAAAAACGTGTCTCATTCAATCCTTTCAACTACGGAAGGAAACAAGGATAATTCTCCCTATTATACCAATAAGGAAAGGGGGAGGTTCACTTGCCTAGATTACTCGGTTAAAAAGGGGGAGAACTGAGATCTGAACAGTGGTTTAGGTGAACACAAAACTTGTTTTATTTCCACTACACAACACTACCTCCAAAGCACTGCATAGTAGCGGGAGAACAAAACTAGGCATTCTGTTCTTTACTACTAAACTCACTAAATCTGGGCACGTCATTAAGTCTATCTGCCTCTCAATCTTATTTTCTGAAAAATTAAGAGGTCTGATTAGATCTTGAAGTTTCCCTTCAGCTAAAGAAGTCCATGATTTTATTAAATTACCACATTTAGTGATGTGTAAACTCAGAAAAAGGTTTAAAACACAGCAGATATCTTTTCTGTTTAAAAAACAAAAACAGAAAAATTAAACTGCAAAAAAAAAGAGCTTAAATTTTTTCCAGAACTTCACATTATCAAAAAGAAATGAACGTTAGAGAAAAGACCAACATCTAATTTTATTTTATTATTAGCAAGTATGACTAAGCAAACGTTGGAAAGAACATGAGTCTTAAGTATTTGAAGATGACAATTTTCACACCTACATTTTCAATAAATCTATGAAAAAGAAAACTCAGAGCCCTGATATACCTACAGACCTGATAATCTAATAAAATACGTAGATATACCGACTTGAAAGTCGCATACTGAAACTGCATGCTGAAACTGCAACCAAACTGATTTTTCTTTTTAATGTCAATCTGAAAACTCTCCTGCCCTAAAACTCTTCACTAGCTTCCCATTATCCTTCAATAACATCCAAAATCCTTAACGTGACTCAATAAAGTCTTGTGTGATCTGGCTCTTCTCTCTGGAGCTATCCACTGCTATTCCTCTCCTTGCTCATTTTTCAATTTCTTTCAATTCCTCTGAAATACCTTTTTTCTTTCATTTTAGGGCCTTCATACAATCTGTTCTCCAAAACCTAGAATGCTCTCACAGCTCTCCATTCCCATCCTTTTGCCCCAACAAACTGCTCTTCATCCTTCCAGGCTGAGATTAAACGTTATCCTGCCAGGAAAGCCTTTCCTGACCTCCCAAACATATAGTTTGATAGCATTCTGGACTTCCTAACACTCACCGTGAGACTCACTAGTCTTATAACTACTTGTTCAACATCTGTCTTCCCTGCTAAATGGTAAATATGAGGACAGTCTTTCAAGTCTTGTTTCCCACTATGCCCAATATCTATCACATTGCTTAGCACAGAGTAGACTAAGTGCTCAGTAAAAGTTTGCTAAATTACTACATTCAAAATGTGGGGCAAGTCCAAAACCATGAGATGCTTTACTAACACAAGTAGCTAAAAAGTTCTATACAAGTTTCAAGTTACATCTTACCCTTGGTCTTTCAAATGTTCCTCTCTCCAACAGGTAATATTTGGCAATTATAGTTTTAAAGGAAAGCAAAAAATCCCTTTAGATAACAAACACATCTTAAATTTTCATAAAACCAAAGTTAGAAACCAAAGGTCTTAAAAAATTGGAATTAGCTTTTTAAAAGTCATCAATAATTCATCTGAACTGCAACTAAAGGGACAAGAACTCGGATAACGGCTCAATTTTTCCACAGTAATGTATATTATAAAAGGACCAATGCTAATTCCTACCATGGTCTAGGCTCTACCAGTAGTGCCTTATTTATTCCAACAGTAATGACTGCAGTGCTACAGCCATCTGAGTAGGCTGTATGACACCTGGAATATGCTTTATTAAAACTACAAAAAAAACAGAAGCATACACACTAAGTAGCTATAAATAATCTTCTTTTAAGTTAGTGAAAAAAGGAAATGGTAGCAAAGTTGATAAGTAATTCAACAACTGAAGGCTTAAAAAAAGGAATGCTATTTCAACTCAAAACATTTTTTAAAGTTTTCTGTTCACCTAATACTTATTAAGTGCTAATTACAAATCAGGCAGTGTTCAAAGATTTTCTTAATACATATTTGTCATTTTCTCCATTTTAGAGATGAGGAAATGGAGGCACTGAGTTAAATAACTTACCCAATGTCATACAGCTGGTAAGTAGCAGAGGCAGAATTCAAAGCCAGCCATTCTGGCTCCAGAGTTCTCCCTCTCAACCGATACACTACAGTGCTGCATGCACACTCTCTCTCCAACTCACTGAAATAGGGCTTCTGTCTGCACCACCCCACTCCAGGGGAACTAATTTGCTAAGGTCTCAATGACTTCTACCTTGCCAAACCTAAACACCACATATCTGTCTCCATCTTTTTCATCCATTCTGCAGCATTCCGTCACGTTGACAATTCACCTCTTTTGTCATATATTTGTTTCTTTAGTGACATAGATCCCAATTTTCTTCCTACCTCAGGTCTGGGCCCTCTTCTCTTTCCTATCTACACATTCTTCCTAGCAAATCTCCCACAATTCCATGGCTTTACATACTATCTGCATGACTCCAAACTATCTACATCTCTGCCTACATGCGCTCCAAAATTGTCTCCTTGCTTCCAATCTTGTCCCCTTAATCTCCACAAAGCAGGCAGAGTTAAAACAAAATAAAATCAGTCTTTGCCTGCTTTAAATCATCTAATGTCTTCTTATTATATTTTAAATAAAATCCTAGCTCTTGACTATGGCCTAGAAGATCCTACATGATCTGGCCACTGCCTACTTCTCCAACTTCGCGTCCTTCCATTTCCTCCCCCATCACAAAGTTCCTTACAGCCACAATTGCCTTCTTTGTCTTCCTGGAACACACCATGATCATTTGTGCTACAGGGCCTTTGCACTTGCTGTTCCTTCTGTAAGGAACATTCTTTCTCCAGACTTCCATATAGATAGTGTTGCTCAAATGTCACCTCCTCTGAGAGGTCTTCTGAAAACCACTCTTCTACATGATCCTCTGTTATTATAACCGTCATTGCTCTTATCATAATCTGAAGTTATCTTATTTACTTGTTTATTATTGTCTTGTCAACTTTGGAATTTAAAACTCTATCCCCAAAGTCTTCCACAGTACACAGTAAGAACTTAATAAATTCATTAAATGAGCAGATTGCATTTTAAGTTGTTTATTGCAAATCAACCAATTCTGATAAAGCACTTGGCTCAAGATATATTTTGTATGTACTAAAAGATAAATCCTTAAAACACTCCTTAATTTTTCCAATCTAAAACATTCCAGCACTCTGACCTCCCCTCCCCCGCCATACACAGTAACCTGCTAAATATTCCATATGGATAGACTGCATTTTCTTTCTCCTCTCCAAGCCAACGAACGTGCAGGTGGAAAAAGGGAATTTTACTGGGCACCTTAGCACCTGTTACATCTTCAATCGGTTAAGAAAGGTGCCAATTAACCAGACAGCACTTGGGAGACGTGGCCTTTCTTTCAGGGATTGTATTTAGATAAAACGTGAGTGGCTTAGACTAGAGCAGTCCTAATCTCTAATAAGGGCCATTCACTTCATTTAAAAAAACAAGGTAAAATAGTCTGTGAGCAAGAGGCCATGCTTGAATTCACTAAAAGAGAAGAAATCGATATGGGGGCCCTCGGCAAATACAAGTGTGTGTGTCTGTGTCTGTATGTAGATTGAGGTCGGTCTACACATAACGGGAAAACGAGAGCAGATTTCGGTTCAAGGACCAACTCAAAGATAAAATAAACGTCGGTTCAGGCTCTCAGGGGTATCCTGAACCTGGGAGCGAGGGTGGAAGAGGAGAAAACAGAGCCCTAGGACCTCCGTTCATCGCTTTGGCCTTCACCGCAGGCACTTAGGGAAACTGCACAGATCTGTGTGTCCGCCTACCTCCCACTCCCATCCCTTCAAGGAGATAGCCTCCGCATACTCACATGGGCTCGAGAGTCTTGCTGAGCCAGGACTTGAGTGCCTCGAAGTTTTCAATGATCATTTTAGAAACCATCCACAGCGGCCCCGAGGCCCGTCACACTCCGCCCGCCCAGGCTGCGGCCGCTACAGCCGCCGCTGCCCCCGCCCCCTCCTCCGCGCGCCTCCCGCGTGGGCCGCGGTGGGAGGCGCCGGTGGCAGGTTCCCGCGAGCCCCGATCGGCGAACAGCTCCGCGGGGACCGCCGCAGGCCACGAGTCCACGGGCTACCAGGAGCCTCCCCCTCCCCGGACCCCGGCCCGAACTGAGGCAGCAACGGTTTGCCCGGGCCCTCCCCCTTCTCTCCACCCCAGGGAATCTTCCTGCACCAGGAGCGCGACACGCGCCTAGACCCAGGCTTTCTCTCAGCCCCGGGAGCAGGTGCTTGTTGGCAACGCAGAAGAGGCAAAAGTGAAGAAAGCGAAGACGAAGGGCAGCTGAATGGAAACGATTCGGGGGGTCTTCCCGGCTCCCAGCACCCCCAAGAAGATGGCTGCCGATAAATCTCGCGAGAATTGATGAAGTCTCGCGGTGACTCCCGGAGCCTGCTGGGAAGAGACGTAAAATTAGCGGAGAGCGCGCTGGGCAAGTGCAGTAGTTTAGCATTTGCAAATTTTCGTGACTTATTCGCCTTTGTGCCTTTTCACGCCTTGGTCTTCTTAAGGAATAAAGAGTTTTCTTTGTATAAGGAGAGAATGGCCGCTGAGTTCAGATACAGCGGGTGCCCAGCTCGTCCTCTGTAACCGACAGCCTTGGTGCGTCAGCTGGAACGAACCTGCGGTCTGGCGCCCTCCCTGAGAGCGTCCATTCCGGTGTGCCGGGGCGCATGGCAGCCAGTGGGCTCCAGATGTGTTGCGCTGTGCTGCCTCCTCCGTTTACTCGGTGTCCTGCAATACCATATTCTGTGTGTGCCGGGATGTGAACAAGATTGGGAAGCATAGGCTGGTCTAATCTGACCCACTGAAACTTCCAGAGGATTAGTGTCTTGTCCAAAATTACTGGACTTGTTGGCAGAGCACTGATGACCAGGTGTACCCCAAATGAAAGGTGAGATCACCTTGACAGTTCTCAGATAGTTTCCAGCCATCTGAAACTTTCGGACTTTCCCCCAGCTAAAGATAAGAGAAGTGATTGTGTTTTTAATTCTCTTCATTTAGAGCCATTACAGCCCCAGGCAGAGAAATTATGTGGTATTAAAAGAGAGAGCGTTTATATCAGCATCCCAAATAAATTAACTTCCTTACTCCTGGGTGGTCAAATTAGTTTGATTCCTGCCTGAGTTGTTCTGTTTGCTTTTATTTACTACCATTAAGGTACTAGTTGGAATTTTGCAAAAGGTCTAGTGCCCATAAACTATAATGAAATGAAAATAAGTCACAATATAAAGACACTTAGAGTAAGTAGACCAATAAAAAGCTCTTTATGGCAGAAGTGATAGACTAAATTGTTAAGAACTTTGAGTTTATAGTTTGCTAGAGTTAAGTGTCCTTAAGCAGTAAGTGGAAAAGATTATCAATGAAAAAAAGTTAGACATTTGTTTTAGAATATGGCATATTGAGTAGGATGCAAATTAGAATTCAGCTGCTGAATAACCAGAGTGTTGATTAAAGTGATTTGGCTAAGTGAAATAAGCCAGACATGAAAGGACAGATATTGTATGATTCCACTTATATGGGGTACCTAGAGTAGCTGAAGTCCTAGAGACAGAAAGTGGAATGGTAGTTGCCAGGGGCAGGAGGGGTAGGGGAGAATGGGGAGTTATTTTTTAATGGGTAAAGACTTTCAGTTTGGGATGATGAAAAAGTTCTGGAGATGGGCGGTGTTGATAGTTGTACAACAAGGTGAATGTACTTAATGACATTGAACTGTACACTTAAAAATGGTTAAAGAGGTAAGTTTTATGTATGTTTTACCATAATGAAAAATAATTTGTAAATTTAATGTTGCTAGGGAAAAAGTAAAATCCTAATTGTTTAGCTTCTTTGTTTAATAGCCTTACCACAGGCTGACTCCACCAGTGTTTTCAACCTTATCACCAACTGTTCTGTAACTCTAGCCCTCCACTCTAGCCTTCCAAAGCTAATCATTGTTCTTCTATCAAATACTGTATACTCCAGGTAAACTCATTTGCTCACCCCTCCCCTTCTCCAAACATTTATTCACATCATTTCCACAGGGAATGCCTTCTTCCTCTGGCTGCTCAAAACCTCGCCCATCCTTCTCTTTTAATGCCACTGCTACTATATGTTTGAAGTCTTGTCTTACTTTTCCTAAACAAGAGCAACAGCGTTTAAATCTCTCTGCCTCTTAGGCTGCCCCGGTATCAGTTCATCTTCTATTGCATTCATTGTCTTTAAAAGCAATCATTGTAAAACTTGGATCTAATCATGTCACTTCCCTGCTTAAAAACTGCATCAAATCCCACATTGTCTTCAGGATAAAAATCCAAATTCTTTTGTAATCAAACCCCTTCCTACTTGCCTTAGAAACTTCTTTCAGTGCCTTTCAGCCTTTGCTTTAGCCATTCTGAACTATTTCATGTTCCTTGAAAGATGTGTTCTCTCACTAAACTGAGCCATTGCAAAATGTGTTTCCCTCCCTTTCACTTGATGGAATCCTACTTATCCATCAAAATTTAGTGCATACAGCATCACTTTTGGAAATCCATCCCTGACCTTTCTGCTCTAAAGCAGGTCCCTGAGGTTTTCTCACATCAGCCTGTGCTTGCCTCCGTTGTAGCCCTCATTGCTTTATTTTTGCAATTGTCTGATTATTTGTTCCATAGTAGACTATAGTTTTGAATCTCCTGCTGCAAGCCACAGCCCCTGATATATACAATCATTTCTCAATTTTCAATTTTTTGAATGATCAAATGAAGCCCTGCCACTTCCATGAAATATTCCCTGACCATTGTAGCTGATAGCTGCTGTTCCTCCTCTGAATCCATATTACAGTGCTTGTTATCACTCCACCGTTAGTCATCAGTGCTTCCCAGCATGCTTCTCTTTTTACTCATTAACATTTATACCTCATCACTTTAGAGCTTCATCTTCTTTGGCTTTGCTTTCAAAGGTGATAATTAGCTAATGTGGTAAGCAATGCTACTAAGAAAGGACAAAAACAACCCCCATAGACTACTTTCTCTATTCAGTAACAAACATTTCAGAATGTTCAGTATTAGGTTACCTGTTTAACATTTTCCAACAAACCATGCTCTTTCAAAGCCCTGTGACTTTGTTAGTGCTGTTCCTTTGGCCTGGAATAACTTTCCTCATTGCTCAAATACCAGCTTCTCTCTGATGCCCTAGGCAAAGGTAGGTAGTTGCATCTTGGTTCCCACCTGTAGAATAGGAGTTAAAACATCTTTGTTTTCTCATCTGTCTTCCTACTAGGTTATGAGCTCTCTAAGGACTAGGACTCAAGCTTATTTCTCTTTGTACTTCTTACACTTAGCACAGTGTCTGGAACTCAAAAATGTTTATTGAAGGATATATGCTTCACTTTAAGTGGAAAGGAAGTACAGGCAGGGGGAAATATTTTGGATAGGCAAATCATAATGATATATCTCCTAACAGACCTGTATTTCCTTATAGTTTACTTAACTGCCCTGATTCTAGGAATATTCTCGAGTGTACTTAACTCCCCCTTAGATTCTTCCAGTTCTCTCTCCTAGTTGATGGATGCAATCTTATTACTCTCAATGGTGCTTTTAGGGTCTTGTTTAAAAACTCAGCCTGCATTTCAGCATTGCAAACATATTCTTTATTTTCTTCTATTTCTTTTACAGTTCATTACTCTCTCCAGAGAATCACATTTAGATCTGTATTCTCTCTGGAATACATTCCTTTATTTGGTGTAAGGTGGGAGTTTCTCCAAATGGCAAGCCAATTTTTTTTTCCTGTAGTTCTACTCAACATTCTATCCCTTCCCCATTGCTTTTTGATGCCACCTTTCTCATATATTCATATTTCCATTGATATATGGCTCTGGTTCTGACCTCTTCTTCAGTTGGTCTCTTTGTCAATGACTACACCAGTACCATGTTTTTGTTTTTGTTTTTTTTACTATCGTCTTGTAGACTATCTTAATACATGATTCAGCAAATCCCTCCTCTTTGCTCTTCTTTTTAAAATTTGGCTTAACTAAATGTGAATGTTTGGTCTTCTAAATACTTCTTAGAACAAGACTATTGAGCCTGTCAAAAAAAATTCTTCGTTGAATCTACAGATTAATTTGTGTTGTGTTGGCATCCTATAATGTGTGGCAGTCACAGAGGTGTGCTACTCAGATCTACCTTCAGAAAGGACTCTGCCCAACTGCAAGGCATGTAGTTAGCTGACAGCCTCCAGCTGTTAACTCCTTCTGGGTTCACCTCAGCTTTCAAGCTGAAGTTATACAATTCTCAGGGCAACCCCTCTCCCCTTGCCCATCCTCAGCCAAAGACTGAGTAAGGCATAGTGTAAGGACCTACTCAACGTTGGGATGACAGAGCTTTATCAGACCTGCATGGGAGTCTGATTGCTCACCCTGTCTTTCTTCCTTCCTTTCCCTTTCACAAGTACTATTCTGCAGTAAACCTTTTGCACTTGTAACTCCATCTCAACATCTGCTCCCCAGAGAACCCAACCTATGACAAGTTATCTGATTCATTCTATTTTTATAAATTAAAAAAAATCATAGTTAATAATAAAATCTAACCATCCCTTCTGGTCCAATTACTTCTTGGAAACCATCTCTAGTCACCTCAATTTAATATGATCTCTCCCAAGACATACATTCTAACAAGGCTTTGACTTTCTATGGCCATCATTGATTTAGCACCTATCATTTTATTTTAATGTGCATATACTCTTATCTTCCATCTAATGCTCTGAATTTAGTCCCCTGTGGCCTCCTTGAGTATCTTGTTTTATCAGTTACTTCCTTCTCTCCTGTTTTCAACTCTTGTACTCTATTGGGTCTTTCTAATTCACTTTTCAACAATGTTTACTGAAGGTCTGCTCTGTTTCAGACATACTACTACTTGCTGAGAATACAGTGGACAAAAAAGACTTGATATCTGCCCTGTGGAGCTTATAGCCTAATGTAGAAGGGAGACATTTAACAAATAATCACATAGGAAAAAATTTATAATTACAAATAGAGGGAAATATGAACCATTATAACAAGTTAGACTGGAAAGGCTCAAGCATGGCTTCTCTAAGGATATGGTGTTTAAATGTTAAGAAAAGTGAATAATGAGCAGAAGTTAGCTATGTGAAACAAAATAGAGACAGGAACAGCCCAGGCAGACATAACAGTTCGTGGGATGTTCCTGAGGTAAGGAAGAGCCAGAATCTTAAAGAAGGCCAGAGAGGTGGGAGGGTATCAAGTTAGGGTGAAACATGGCTGTAGGTCAAATCAGGTAAACAAGGGCCATGTTAAGATTTTTGAACTAGATTTTATTTAAAATGTACCGTGGTAGCCATTGAAAGGTTTTCATTGTGGCAGGGTGAACTGAAAACATGAACACGCACACTTCTTTCAAGAGAGAGCTTAATGAAATTTGGGAATTTTTAAATAAAAACAGAAGGGTGGCAAATCACCTTTAACATAATGATGCCAGGATTTCCCTAGAAGTAGAATCAAGGGCATGTTAATAAAGGGAATATAGTTTTCTCATCTGAGACTAGACGCTGATAACTTGGAAAGAAAAATAGTGCTTGCTGTGGTGAGGTATGTCCTTAGGTAATTCTAGAGGAAACACTAAAGCAATGGCTAATAGTGTAAACTGGGATCAGTGGACATGCTATCATTTCCCCTTTAATAAGATCAGAGCGCTTCTGGTGAAAAAGAGTTTGAGGGACAATCACTAATTCTTCAGTGGGTACTCCATTTATACCCATAATTGATTATAATGACTCTATAAAAGCAATACTTTTATAGAAGGGATCCAAAACATACCAAAACAGTACAGAGTAAGAGGACTAGGAGTTGTACTGTTAATACCTGAACTCTTTCTTTCAGTCCCCATGAGGAGAGAAAATGTCCTTACATTTTAGAAAAGCACTGTCCAATAAAAATATAATGTGATCCACATATGTAATTTTAAATTTTCTAGTGGCCACATTTTTAAAAGAAAAAAAATGAAATTAATTTTAATAATTTTGCCCAATTTATCCAAAATATCATTTCAATGTATACCTAATATAAAAATTATTGAGGTTTTTTTGTTGTTGTTGTTAGTAAGTCTTTGAAATCCAGTGTGGATTTTACACTTGTAGTACATCTCAATTCAAACAAGCCACATCACTAGTGTTCAATAGCCACACAATGCTAGTGGCTATGGTATTGGACAGTGTGGCTTTAAAACTTTAGAGAGTGACTTATGTGGGCATTTAATTGTTGTTTCAGTGTTATTGGTTGTTTTCCTCTGCTCAGGTTCTGGCTCCCAATAAGAGTGGGCTTGAATTTCAAAAGCCCTACTTAAAAGTTTTACATCGTTACTTTGGTAATAGACGGTTTTGTCCTAAGGGTACTAAGGAAACAAGAACAAAATGTAGAGGTGAACCTTCTTCAAATGACTGTTTATTCCTCCGCTCACTTGTATTAGGCAGAGAATAAGAGAAGGAAGGGGAGGATGGGGTATACACAATTTTCTTCTGATTCTTGGCTTGAAGGACAGAGACAGCACAATAAATATTTGTTGAATAAAAGCAATGAAACGCTATGGCAGAGTCCCCACAGAAGCTTTCCGGGGATCATATGCAGATAAACATGGAAATACCTACTTCTCATGAAATTCCAAAGTGAGGTTTGTGAATCTACTTGCTTTCTCTTGGGGTGGTTTTCTTGAGGTATTTATCCTTACAGTAAAGCTAATGGAATGTCAAGTGTAGCATGAAAGTTGAAGGGAACCCCGGGAGTCTTGGCTCTCAGCCTAAGCTGTCAGACTCTTGCCCAGGTTATGGGTTTTGTTCTCCACCGTTCATCCATTCAACAGATGTATCCTGAGAGCCTACTGTATGCTATCAGCTTCTCTAGGCCTCAGAGATACAGATGTAAACAAGGTAGGCAATGTCTCTGCCTTCATGAAACTTGTATTCTCGCCAGTCTTTTAGACCTTTCCAGGGATCTTTTTGTTTTCTGGGTCTCCCTGCCTTAATAGATTTTTAAAAAATGTTTTTTATTATGTAAAATTTTAAACATACACAAAAGCAGAAAGAACTATAATCTTCCCTATCATCCAGTTTCAACAAAAATTGACTCATGGTCAATCTTATTTCATTGATACTCCATCCTCTCCCCTTACTTCATTTCAAATTATTCTGATAGCATACAAATCACATAATTTCACTGAGAGATGGTTTTAATAATATTACACACTTTTTTCTTCTGGATGCTGAGATTTCCATCTATCTGTCATCATCTGTGGCAATTTGTATAGGAGACTTTGTAAATGTGTGTGTGTATATGAATATGTAATATATGTATATATGCAACATATGTATATCTTCAGCCTTCATCCAATCAATCATTAAGGAGATGTCTTCCTTCTAAGTGCACCTAGAATCTACCCATTATCATTCAACCCAGACTATATACTGCAGCCAAAGAAATCCATAAAAGCCCATTCTAATCATGTCACTATTTAAAACCTTTTATTAAGTCCTCATTTCCCAGGCTGAAGTACAAATTTATTAATAATAATACTTATTTGAAATTAAGTGTGTTTTATGGTACTAAGCACTGTGATAAGTATGTTACTTTTATTATGTTAATCCTCACAATCTAGCATTCCCATTTTACAGCTGAGGAAATTAAGGCTTTGAGTTGCCCAGGCATATACAGTGAGTGCCCAAGCATGGCAGAGATTGAACTCAGGTCAGTAAACAACAAAGACCACATCTTTAACCACATCTTTTCTAGATCTTTCATTAATTGTTACCTGCCTAGCTTTCCAGCTTCATTTCTCACTTCTTCACTTTTCATACTCTAAAATGTAGCCATACCAAAGTATTAGTAGTTCCCCAAAGAGTACTGCATTGTGCAATAGACAAACTAGTATATGCTGAAGAAATCATCAAAACAGAAACATGAATATATTTTTTAGAGAATTTGGGATTTCTTTTAAAGTATTAAACCAAACATGATGAGAAAAACCAGACAGAAAGACTTTCCTACATGTATTTTATAGTTAGCATTTTTATTTTGAATTTCAAATGTAGGAGCATTATAATATTTTTGATGCCTTGGGCCTAAAAGATTTTTAATCTATTCCTTGCTGTCCTTTATTCTATTCCAAGTCATACTGTCCTTTATTCTATTCTTTGCACAAGGAGCCCCTGCTATATATAACATTTACCATGCCCAACCCTATTCTTTACCTAACTCCTAATCACCCTTCAGGATTTATCTTTAAAATTACTTCCTCCAGGAAGTCTTCCCTGAGTGTTCACAGTGTTTATCCCTATTATAATTGTATCATACAGTATTGTTAATATTTGTCTATCTACTACATTAAAAGATTTGGTTCCTTGAAGGCAAAAGTTTCTTTCCATTCACTGTTTTCTTCCCACTATCTAACATGTTAGGCAGTCCATTTTTTTTTTTCAAACTTAGGTTTATTAGCTTGCTGCAGCAAGAGAGAGCACACGTCATGGAGAGCTCAGTATTTCAACAGGTGGAAGTTAGGGAAGAGTATCTACAGAGTTTGCAGGACTGGAGTTTGTTATAGAATCACCTTGGCAGAGATTGGTCAGAGTTTGTAAACTAGGAAATTTCTGGGACAATCAGTGGTCCTATCTTGAGGACACATGGCTGTGTGAAGTTACTGTTAGGTTAGTTTGTCTGTGGTCTTATTTAGAACACCATGGGTCTGAATGAACTGGTGGTAAGAGTCCGAACTTAGTTTGTCTTGTGTTTAGTTTTTCTATTTTGTGGGTCATAATACAGTTTTGCAAGTCGTGGTTTCTGTTTCAAGTTTCAGTCCCCCCCTCACATCCTAGTTGCCAGGTGAACTAGTTTTCCCTTTGTCAGAAGAATAATGACAAAGTCCCTGTCCTCAAAGAATTCCCAGGCTAGGCTATTATAATTTGATGTGTGCCATAATAGAGATATCAGTAAGGTGTTATGGAGTTCAGAAGAAACGACGTTTTTTTTTTTAAACTACCATTTTGTTGAAATCCTGCCATATGCAGGGCTCTACACACAATTATGTATTAGGCAAGCTACATACATTATTTTACTTAGTTCCCAATAATCCTATGAAGTTGGTGCTACTTTTCTTATCCTCATTTTAAGGTCAAGAAATTAAGATGCAAAAAGGTTAAATAACCCACTCAAGGTCACCCAGCTAAGAAATAATAGATCTAGGACTTTATTAGACAAACATTGGCTAGGTACTGTTCTAGGTGCTTTATTCTCCAAAATAGACCTTTGAAGTAGCTATCACTCTTTATCCTATTTGCCTGTTGAGAAAACAGACATGGGGAAGTAAATTAACTCATCTAAGATCACAGAGCTCATGACTGCATCTGGGGGCAGGATGCAGATCCAGGCAGCCAGGCTCCACAGCATGCAAATCACCACTTTGTCTGCTACTTCTCTTGAGCCCTGCCATTGGGCTCTCATGTCTTTGTTCTTTTTTTTTTGCTGAGGAAGATTCGCCCTGAGCTAACATCAGTGCCAGTCTTCCTCTATTTTGTATATGGGTCACCACCACAGCATGGCTGATAAGTGGTGTAGGTCCATGCCCAGGATCCGAACCCATGATCCCGGGCCACAAAAGCAGAGCATGTCAAACTTAACCACTACACACGGGGCCTGCCCATGTCTTTGTTCTTAACTGTTGTGCTATTGTGCCTCATTGGCAGAGGAGAAGCTTTACAGAAGGGTTGAATGTGGGCTAGGGCTTTGGATAAGTAGGATATTTCTAGATGGATCAGGGAGAGAAGGCTGTGCCATTTTATGTAGGAGGACTAGTTCATGCAGAGCCCTGGGAGCAGGAAAGTCTCTGCTCATTCAGGGAATGGTGAGGTAGGAACTCTGAGTAGGTAGGATGGGGAGTGGTGGCAGTTGATAGAGCTAGACACTAGAGACCAGATTGGGACTTCACAGTCACCCCTCACATTTGACCAAAAGGGTGCTCCTCTTCTCAATACCACTTGGCTCTGAATGACCATTCTGGTCATAATGCATCCCCAAAGGAAAGAGATTTGTCATCACCAAAGATACTCATGCTGGAGGCAATTACAAAATAGAAGTTCCAGGAATGTGTTAAGCAAAGAGACCTTTAGGGATAAAATACTGCTTAGAGATATTCTTAAGGCAATTGCTTTGAAGAGCATAATGCTCATTTGAATGTCTATGTCCTTGTAAGTTAAAGAAAAAATATGTCACCACTTTCAATCAATCCAGAGTCCTGAATAACAGGAGTTCTGGAAACTGACATGCATTTTACTCTTCACATCAGTCCCATAAGGTAGATACTATTCATGTTCTAACTGTATAGATGAGGAAACTGAGGCTTAGAGGACTCAAGGGATTTGGGCAAGTCATACAGTGGGAGATGGTAGAACCAAGATTTGAACTTGGTTTGTCTGATTCAGAGTCTGTTCTGCCATATAGCCTGAAGAAGTCTGTGTCCTTTTAGCTTGTGGAAGTGCAGAATGTCCCAAACACAACAGGCAGTCAAATTCCATGAGAGCTAGTAGTTGGGATAGGGAAGGATAGTGGTAGGAGCAAGAGGAGGGGACTTGTTGGAGCATCATCCACCCCTCCCCCATTCTGTATCAAACCTGACCCTCTTTGCATGCATCATTGGGATTTACTGATTTAAAGTAGTCTCCTCACCCAGTGTTACTCCTTGGACAACAAGAGACAGTAAAAAAGCTAAGGACTGAAATTCTGATCCGTCTTGGGCAATGGAGCTCCCCTCAGGTTTGCTGGGACATGGGTTCATCAGCCAATTAGCAGATGTATTTGTGTTGACTTTTCTATTACCAACCTAGTGATTTGCTTATTTAACTAAGGACAGGTACCCTCATTAGGAGCTGTGGGCACAGAAAGATCTTTGTTGACTCTGGACAAGTGATGATCTTTAATTTTGGGTAAGGCAATCCAGTTCTTCACAGCATCAGGGAAAAGGTGATGGCTGCAGCTAATGAGTCCTGGACTGCACATTCTAGAATTGAAGGAAATTATTTGTTCTCATTTTTTCCTATAGAGTGTACTTATGGATTAGTTGTATTATATGGTCAACTTAACCTAAGAATAACCTGTTCCCTTCCACCTTATGTTTGTCCCTGCCAGGAGAGTGGTAGGTAGTGTGGCCAATGAAAGCCTGAGGTGTAGTTAGGCCACCAGGGTCTGAATCCTGATGCCTTGGCTTATCTTGGGAAAGTTACTTAAACTTTCTCCACCTTAGTTTCTTCAGTTTTAAAATGGGAATAATAAGGTAATAACGTTTGGGGGGTCTTCTGCATAGTAATTTTCAAGGTATTGTGCTCATAATGGTGATTGACACCCGTCTGTCTCTTGAGGTGCCATAAAGTGAAACATTAGTCACAAAAGAGATTGTTTTTTTAAAAATGGCTTTTTTTAAAATATTTGCCATTCTCCCAAAGAAAGCAGAAAAAATAAAATGAACTGGTTTAAAAAGGAATTAACAGGGGGTTTTGGGTTGTTGTGGTTTTTTTCTTCTTTTTTTTATTTTTGCAGGGAAGGATTCACCCTGAGCGGATATCTGTTGGCAATCTTCCTCTTTTTTTTTCTCCCCAAATCACCAGTGCATGGTTGTATATCCTAGCTGTAAAGTCCTTCTAGTTCCTCTATGTGAGCCACTGCCGCAGCATGGCAACTGATAGACAGGTGGTGTGGTTCCAAGACTGGAAAACGAACCTGGATCACCAAAGCAGTGAGGGTGCTGAACTTTAACCACTGGACCATCAGGGCTGGCTCAGTTTGTTTTGTATTTTAAGAAGCTAGAAAGTTACAGGAGCTGAAAGGCTATCTCTACTCATATTCCCAAGCCCATGGTAAATTGCTACAGTAATGGGTCCCCAATTTGTTCACACTTTCCATATCCATGTCTTTGAGTAGTTTCCTCCCATGATGATTCTGGATTTGACCATGTGATTTGCTTTGACTGATGAAATTAAAGTAAATATGATGAGATAAATGTGATGTAAGCAACAACTTGAAAAGTGCTTGCACATCAGGGCTTGCCCTCTCTGGTGTTCTTTGGAATCCTGAGAACCCTGAGACTACCAGCAGAAGAAGTCCCAGCTAGATTCCGCTTGCCAACCACCAGACATGTGAGTGAGACCATCTTAAACCACCCAACTTCTGCCCAGCTAGCTCAAACCAGAATGGCCCAGCAACTTAGAGAATGGTGAGAAATAATAAATGTTTTTAAGCCACTAAGTCTGAGGTGGTTGGTTATGTGGTGAACACTGATATAAAACAACAAACACACACTGAGGCTTCTGGTCTCTATTGACATATATTTTTCTTATGGCACAGCCTTAACTTTCATTCCATCATTCATCCAACCAATATTCATAGTTGATTTATTTATATAGGAGATTCTTTTTTTTTAAATGTCTTCTTTTATCCCCCCCAAAGACCCAGTAGATAGTTGTACGTCATAGTTGTACATCCTTCTAGTTGCTCTATGTGGGATGCCGCCTCAGCATGGCTTGATGAGCAGTGAGTAGGCCCACACCCAGGATCTGAACCGGCGAACCCCGGGCCGCCAAAGCGGAACGTGCAAACTTAACCGCTACGCCACTGGGCCGGCCCCCAAGAGAGTCTTTTTTTTGAACGAAATTAAGGTAACCCGTGGCATCAAAGAATGCTGAACAACAAGGGTCCCAGGCAAGAGGAATCCACTCACCTGGAATCATAGCAGCCAATATTTGTTCCTTCATGGATCTTTTCTATAGACTGCTTCTGCATTCCAATGACACAATAACAACCACCCACCCTGAGCGTCTATGTTAAAGATACAAATGATCGGAGAAGCTGAGTGACTTAGCTTGAGTCTATGCCTATCTCTTTGACCAAGGAAAAGGGATTTATTACCAACATAAGTTGGAGCACAGGGCATGTTATCACAGTTGGCATGCTAAAAGTTGTGACTTGAAAATAAATAACACTTTAACAAGAGTCAATTCTAATTCTTTTTCTTCAATAGATTACCTAGGTTGCATGTAATTTTCCAGAGAATCAATATTAATTTAAGTTAACTTGGAAGCTATATGTGCAAAAGACAAATTCAAATCACAAGTAAAACACACAAGCACATATATACCCCAAACAAAACCAGTGAAGATTATCATTGTATAAGCCTTACTGGGAGCTGAAGAAGCAATAATGATCTATGAGAGCTGCTTAGCTGAGAGGTTCTGCCTCAGGATCTTTCATGAAGTTGCAGTCAAGATGGCTGCTGGGGTCACAGTCTTGGAGGCCTTGTCTGGGACTGGAGAATCTTCTTCCAAAATGGCTGTTGGCAAGAGTCTTCAGTTCCACACCACACATGGGCCTCTTCATTTGGATGCTTAAGTGTCCTCATGACATGGCAGCCGGCTTCCCCCAAAGCAAGCAATCCGGGAGAGAGCAAGTTGGAAGCCAGAATGTCTTTTATGAATTAGCCTTGGAAGTAAACACCATCATTCCACCACATTCTATTCATCAGAGTCAAGTTCAGCCAATATTTAGAGGTAGGAGAATTAGGCCTAACCTTCAGAAAGGAGATGTATCAAAGAATTTGTGGATGTATTTTAAAATCACAGCACTACCCTTGAGGCTGGGTGAGTACTACATCAATGATTCCTCCAGGAGCCTCAGCAGAGAGGTGACTGCTTGCGTGCCTATACTATCTTTGCAGATAGGGACTTTGGTGATGTGCTGGTTAAAGTTTAGCGGTTGACTTTCTAGAAAACAAAATGTATGGATACATATGTACGTATATAAGTTTTACTGATATAAAGGATGTATATCACACAATTTACAAATAATAAAATATAAAATACTCTTTATTATAAATTCCATACAACAAATTGGTTCTCACAAAATGTTTTGGTTGATTTTTGCCAAATGCTTGTATCTGTAACATTTTCTGCATCACTTTCTTATATGTAGACAATCAACAAAACAATAAATCAAGCACAGCTCTGTAGCACTTGCCAATTTCCATGGTGTAAATACTCCTACCATAGCCAATTTCAAGTTACCAACACATTACCGAATGCAGAGTTAGAAAGAGATTTGCAGTAACATAACATTATACGATATATCCACCATATAGATAAAATAGATGTAAATAACCTGAGGAGCATAAATAATATTAAATAAAGTAGAATAGTTAGGAAATGATAAGTTTTGAGTATTGCCTTTTTAGATATAATTAATGTAATTTAATTTAGAGTTTAGATAAATTTGTTTTTAATAAAAGCACACTTAATGATTAACTTGCAGAATTCTTGGGAAATTAACAATTAGCTTTCATAGGCTGCTAACAACTGGCTCCAGCACACCATTGACTAGAAATACCTTTATCTCCTACCACATGGAGAATTCCCAATATTTCAGCAATCAGAATTGAACACATGAACCAACCAAGAAAAACAACCTCTTGTGTAAGAAGCACGAGTAGTTTGAGAGAGGAATATCGGTCAGAACAAACAGCAAACAAGGGGAAAATAAAACTGATAAAAGAGAGATGAAAACCTGAATTGTTTTTTTCAGAGACATCCTTCAAGAGATTTAAGTACAACACAAAAAAATTAAAGAATTAGTAGATAAATAGAAGGACAAGATGGTCACCACTGAGACACTAATCAATGATCTGGAAGATAAAAATAGAAATCATAAAAAGAAGAGAGGTAGCTCGTAATTGTTTTTTGCAAAATTGGTACATAATAAAATTATGTACTAATTTTCATAATGTACTAACGTATCCTAAATTAGTACATAATAGATTATGCTGTCATGACAAAGAACAAAACAGTATTTGTAGATACTCAGAATTGTCATGTAAATCACTGCTTAACTATGCACATGTTTTATATTCCTCCTAGCTTCAAAATATGCATATGGTATTTTTAATCAATTAAATGTGAATATACTAACAACATGTAAGTTTTATGGTTACATGTAGGTTATGATTATGGTGACAGCAATTTGAAAGCCATAATAAATTGAAAAACTAAAATCCTTCTGTACATACTGTGGTTCATGTTGAAGTTTTTCCTGTACAACTCACTTATTTAGTACCATATTTAGTACCATATTTAGGGATGTATTAAATGGAACAGCACATACTGAATAAAACTTTAGCATTTATATTGAAATGCTCATCTTACTTGCCAATATTAGTGGTATTTAACAGAACTAAACATTTATAAGATTATGGAAAACACACAGGTTAAAACTACTCTATTTAACATTGGCAAATGAATTAATGACATTAACTGCGTGCCTGTTTGTTTCTAAATAAAACCAAAATACACTCTGATATGCTACTGCAGAGCCAGCAGAGGGAGCTCAAACTTTTTTGTTTTTTAACTTACTAAAGAAAATTATTTTCACTTTAAAAAACTGCCAGATTCTGAAAAATACTATAGTTATTATTTAAATAATAAAACTGTATTATTAAAAAAGAATATCATAACTTTTGATCAAAATAATGAATATATTCCCAAACAAAAAAGGATATCAATATTACTTATGTAAAAATGGCAAGTAACTAAAACTATATTCTTTTCATTTATTCTATTCATGATTAAAATCTATTTGTTTCAATAGCCTTTACTTCAAATTTTTTTTTACCAAGATTTCTGGTTCTGGTAAGGTGGACTAAACTAAAATGGAAACTTTTCAGCTACAAACATAAAACATGATAGGTAAAATATGACACATTTTAAATTTAATTCTTGAATATATAATAAAACATAATATAGTAGTCCCCCCTTACCTGCAAGGATATGTTCTAAGACCCTCAGTGGATGCCTGAAACCACAGATAGCACCGAACCCTATATATACTATGTTTTTTTCTATACGTACATACCTATGATAAAGTTTAATTTATAAATTAGGCATAGTAAGAGATTAACAACAATAACAGATAATAAAATAGAACAATTATAACAATATACTGTAGTAAAAGTTACTGTAGATTGTAGCAACCTCAGCATACAATTTTCTTTCTTATTAAGTCAAGAACTTTCACCTCTTCACTTAAAGGAAGCACTTTATGTCTTCTCTTTGACATATCTGAATTCCCAGCATCACTACTCTTGCACTTTGGGGCCATTATTAAGTAAAATAAGGTTTACTTGAACACAAGCACTGCCATAACACAACAGTTGTTCTGATAACTAAGATGGCTACTAAGTGACTAATGGGAGGGTAGCATATACAGTTTGGATATGCTGGACAAAGGGATGATTCAGGTCCTGGGTGGGACAGAGCAGGATGGTGTGAGATTTTATCATGCTACTCAGAATGGCTTGCAATTTAAAACTTATGAATTATTTCTGGCATTTTCCATTTAATATTTTCAGATCGCAGTTGACCGTGGGTAACTGAAACCGTGGAAAGCAAAACCACAGATAAGGAGGGATTACTGTACAAAAAATATTCCATCCACTCAATTCTCAGCCCCTCCACATATGTAGATAAACACCATTTATTATTAGTTTCTTACATATCCTTCCAGAATTTCTTTATGAATATATAGACATATATGAATAAAAAGTCTCATTCTAATCCATTTTTTTCTTATGTAAAAAGTAGCAGGTCACACACTCTATTCTGTATCTTGCTTTTATCACTAATATATCTTGGAAATCTTTCTCTAATTCTATAGTAGAGACCTTACTCTTTTTTTTTAACCTTTGTATAGTGGATAGCAAGTGCATTTTAAGAATGTATCATAATTTATTTACCTGTCCCTAGTTGAACTTTGGAGTTGTTTCCAATCTTTTTCTATTGCAAACAACTCTTCAGTAATAACCTTGCATATATGTGCCATGTTGTACATGTGAAGACTATGTCTGAAGGATAAAGTCCCAAAAGTGGGATTGCTAGGTGAAAGGACATATGAGTTTGTAATATTGATAGATATTGCCAAATTACCATCTATGAAGTTTATACCAATTTATATTCCCTCAGGAGCAGTGTACCTATTTTGTCACAATATTGATAACTAACTATTATCAAACTTTTGAATTTTGCCAGTCTGATAGATGAAAATGAACCTAGTTGTAGGTATAATGTGCATTTCTCTTGTTATAAGTGAGCTGACCATCAGTGTCAGAGTCATTTGTGTTTCCTTTCTATGATCTACTGAGCATAATCCTTTGCTCATTTTTCTATTGGGTTGTTGGTCCTTTTGTTATTAATTTGTAGGTGGTCTCTATTAGGGAGATTAGCCCTTTGTGTTATGTGCCATCACTTGGTTGTCCTTTGATTTGTGTCATTTATTTGGCATGCAGAACTTTTCATATTTACATAGTCAAATTTATCAATCGTGTTTAATGCCTTTTAGATTTGGGTCATAGTTAGAAAAGCCATCCCCATTCCCAGGTTATAAAGAATTCTTCCATGTTTTCTTCTAGTACTTTTATGGTTTATTTTTGTTTTCATTGATTTTGGATTTGGGCTTTATTCTGAAGTACAGTGTGAATTATGGATCCAACTGTATTTTTCTAAATGGGTACCAAGATGTCCCAACCTCCAATGTAGTATAACATCCTAAAGACTCCACCAAAAAACTGTTAGAACTAATAAATGAATTCAGTAAAGTTGCAGGATACAAAATCAACATTAAAAAATCAGTTGTATTTCTACACACTAACAACAAACTATCTGAAAAAGAAATAAAGAAAACAATTCCATTTATAAGAGCATCAAAACCAATAAAACACTTAACCAACATTTAACCAAGGAAGTAAAATATTTATACACCAAAAACTATAAGGCCCTGATGAAAGAAATTGAAGACACAAATAAATGGATTGATATCCTGTGTTCATGTATCAGAATAGTCAATATTATTAAAATGTCCATACTTCTCTAAGCCATCTATAGATTCAATGCAATCTCTATCAAAATTCCAATGGCATTTTTCACAGAAGAAGAAAAAAAAAATCCTAAAATTCATATGGAATCACAAAAGACTCCAATAGCCAAAGCAATTTTGAGAAAGAACAAAACTGGAGGCATCACACTCCTGATTTCAAACTATATTACAAAGCTATAGTAATCAAAACAGTATGGTACTGACATAAAATCAAACAGACCAATGGAACAGAATCAAGAGCCCTGAAATAAACCCTCACATATATAGTCAGCTAACATTTGACAAGGGAACCAAGAATATTTAATGGGGAAAGGGTAGTCTTTTCAATAAATGGTGTTGGGAAAACTGGATATTGACATGCAAAAGAAAGAATGAAATTGGACTCCTATCTTACACCACTCACAAAAATTAACTCAAAGTGGATTAAGGACTTAAATGTAAAACCTGAAATCATAAAACTCCTAGAAGAGAACATAGGGAAAAAGCTCCTTGGCATTGGTCTTGGGAATAATTTTTGGGGTATGCACCAAAATCATAAACAACAAAAGCAAAAATCAATAAATAAGACTACATCAAACTAAAAATCTGCATAGCAAAAGGAAAAATCAACAAAATGAAAAGGCACCCTATGGAATGAAAGAATATATTTGCAAACCACATATCTGTTAAGGAGTTAATATCCAAAATATATAAGAAACTCATACAGCCCAAGAGAAAAAATACCAAATAACCCCATTAAAAAATGGACAGAGGATCTGAATAGACATTTTTCCAAAGAAGACATACAGATGGCCAACAGGTAAATGAAAAGATGCTCAACATCCTGATCATCAGGGAAATGCAAATCAAGACCAGAGTAAGCTATCATCTTACATCTGTTAGAATGACTATTATCAAAAAGACAAGAAATAACAAGTGTTAGTGAGGAAGTAGAGAAAAGGGAACCCTTGTGCATGGTTGGTGGGAATGTAAATTGGTGCAACCACTATGGAAAACAGTATGGAGTTTCCTCAAGAAACTAAAAATGGAACTACCATATGATCCAGCAATTCTACTTCTGGGTGTTTATCTGAAGAAAATGAAAACACTAATTTGAAAAGATATATGCACTCCCATGTTCATGGCAGCTTTATTTACAATAGCCAATACATGGAAACAGCCTAAGTGTCCACTGACAGATGAATAGATAAAAAAAATGTTATATATATATATATATATATATTTTAAAAATGTTATATATATATATACATATATATATGTATATATATATATATATAACACACACACAATAGAATACTATTCAGCCATAAAAAAGAAGGAAATCTTGCCATTTGTGACAACATGGATGGACCTTGAGGGCATTCTACTAAGTGAAATAAGTCAGACAAATACCATATGATCTCACTTATATGTGGAATCTAAAAAAAAGAAACCGAAAAACCAAACTCATAGATACAGAGAGCAGATTGGTGGTTGCCAGAGGCAGGGAGTGGGGGACGAAATGGGTGAAGGGAGTCAGTAGGAACAAACTAACAGTTATAAAGTAAATAAGTCATGGAATGTAATGTACAGCATGGCAAATGAAGTTAATAATACTGTATTGCATGTTTGAGAGTTGCTAAGAGAGTAGATCTTAAAAGTTCTTATCAGAAGAAAAGAAAATTTTCTAACTGTATGGTGATGGATGTTGGCTAGACTTATTGTGGTGATCATTTCACAATATATACAAATATCAAGTCATTGTGTTGTACACCTGAAACTAATATAATGTTATATGTCAATTATATCTCAGTAAAAAAGAAAAACAATCAATTGACTGTATTTGTGAGTCTATTTCTGGACTTTCTGTTCCGTTCCATTGATCTATTTGTCTGTTCTTTCACCAACACCACACTGTCTTGATTACTGTAGCTTTATAGAAAGTTTTAAAGTCAGATAGTGTCAGTTCTCCAACTTAGTTCTTTTTCTTCAATGTTGAGTTGGTTATTCTGGGGATTTTTCCCACGCAAACTTTAGAATCCACAAAATAACTTGCTGGAATTTTGATGGGAATTGCATTGAATCTGTAGATCAAGTTGAGAAGAGCTGACATCTTGATGATATTGAGTCTTCCTATCCACGAACACAGAATATCTCTCCATTTATTTAGTTCTTCTTTATATCTTTCCTCAGAGTTTGGAGTTTTCCTCATCTATCTTTTGTTTATATTGCATTTGATTTATACATAAGTATTTCATTGGAAGCGGTGCTAATGTAAATGGTAATGTATTTTTAATTTCAAATTCCACTTGTTCACTACTGGTATATAGGAAAGCAATTGACTTTTGTATATTAACCTTGTATCCTGCAACTTGCTATAGTCACTTAGTTCCAGGAGTTTTTTTTGTCAGTTCCTTTGGGTTTTCTACATAGACTATCATGCCATCTGCAAACAAAGACAGTTTTATTTCTTCCTTTCTAATCTGTATAATTTTTATTTCCTTTTCTTGTCTTACTGCATTAGCTAGGCCTTCCACTATGATGTTTAAAAGCAGTGGTAAGGGAGGAAATCCTTGCCTTGTGTCTGATCTTAACAGGAAGGCTTCAAGTTTCTCACCATTAAGAACGATATTAGCTGTAGGTTTTTTGTAGATGTTCTTTGTCAAGTTGAAGAAGTTCTCCTCTATTCCTAGTTTTCTAGGAGTGGTGTTCGTTCTGTTTTAATAGGTAGTTAACATAGGTGGACTCACATTCTGAAATCTATCTTCCCTATGGAGGGCAGCAGCTGAAATATGTTTAAATCTTTTGGCCTTATCCGGGCTACTTTTAATCTGTCCTGTGCAGGTAGAGTTCAGGATTCAACTAAAGATTTGAGTAGAGAATTTGGAACTCTCCTTCTCCGGACCTCTCCTATATGAGGTTTTTCTCTTTTCTTTCCAGCTACATTGGTCACCTCAAATCTGTGCCTTGTTTCTTGTTTCTTGAAGCCAGTATGATTGTGGGTTTCTATCTAAGTTTTAGTTTCCTCACTGGAGCCTACCCTCAGGATAAAGATTATATATATATATATAAACATATATATATGTATTCACCTGTTGCTACTTCCTTCAAGTCTTAACTTCCCTTCAGCTTCTGCCTGATTTGGGTCACTCTCTAGTTCATTTAGATTGTTGTTTTCTAAGCAACTTTAAAAAATCATGATGTGTATTTGAATGATTACTCTGATGCTAGTGCAGAGGATTGGGTTTGGTGAACAAAGATTGGATGCAGGAAGCCGCAAGTAATAGACTGATGAAGACCTGAAATGGGACAATGGTCATAAGAATAGAGAAGGAAAAATTGAGAACATGTACAAACTCATATTGGTGACTTGGTGAATCTGAACTGCCAAATTTGACCTATCTAAAATTTTCTTCATTGTACAGAGAGGATCAGAAAAGAGCGTCAGGTAATAGCAGCCAGAATTACTAATTGCCTCAACTAAAATTCATAAAGTGGCAAAAATGAAGAGAATTAGCTGTAGCTTTAAGTAAAAGTATTCTTGTCCCATTTCTCCTCAGTTTACATTCATGGAAAATAAATCCAAGCATTTCATGAAGTACCATTGATGTTCAGTTGCAGAGATGTATTATATCGAGTGGAATTTTGTCAGCTACTAGCAATAGAACCTGACTACAATGGCTTAAACACCTGAGAGTTTATTCTTTTACATAAAAGAAGTTCAGGGGCCAGCCCTATGGCCTAGTGGTTGAGTTCAGAGTGCCCTGTTTCAGTGGCCCAGGATTTAGTTCCCAAGAATGGACATACACCACTTGTCGGCAGCCATGCTGAGGCAGTGACCCACATACAAAATAGAGGAAGATCGGCACGGATGTTAACTCAGGGCAAATCTTCCTCAAGCAAAAAGAGGAAGATTGGGGGCCCCCCGGTGGCGCAGTGGTTTAGTCCACGCTTGGCAGCCCAGGGTTCGCGAGTTCGGGTCCCGGGCGCCCGCCGACCCACTGCCTGTCAGCCATGCCGTGGCGGCGTCCCATATAAAGTGGAGGAAGATGGGCACGGATGTTAGCCCAGGGCCAGTCTTCCTCAGCAAAAAGGGGAGGATTGGCGACGGATGTTAGCTCAGGGCTGGTCTTCCCCACAAAAAAAAAAAGAGGAAGATTGGCAAAAGATGTTGGCTCAAGGCGAATCTTCCTCAGCAAAAAAAAAAAAAAAAAAAAGTTCAAAAGTGGGCTATCCACACTAGTATGGAGTTCCACAAAGACAACTGGAATCCAGGCCTTTCTATATTCCTGCAGTGCTTTTCTTAATACATGGCTCCCATCCTCAAAATCACAAGACGGCCACTGGAATTGCAACCATCATATGTCCGCTTCAGGCAGGAATAAGTAGAAGGGTGAGGAGCAAAAGGACTCATCCAACCTTTCTATTAGTAAAAGCCTTCTAATAAATCCCAACATATAACTTCTGCCCATATTTCTTTGACAAATACTTAGTTACACGGTCATACCTACCTACAAAGGAGGCTGGGAAGTACTTTTTTTTCAAAGCTGAGACAATTGGCAGCTTGAATAAAATTGAGATTATATTACTAAGGATAAAGGGGGAAATGGATATTGAATAATCAACTAGCCAACTCTGCCACATGTACCAAATGGTTTCATTGGAGTTATTTCAACCAACTTAAGCCAGAAAAAAAAAAAAAAGGAAGTATATTGACCCACATTAGCAAACTTCAGGTATCTCTATACAGGTAGAACCTATCTAGGTGCTCAAACAATCCTTAGGAAATTACTTCCTTTTATCTCTCAGCTCTGCTTTTATCTGGATTGGGAACAGGCATAGACATACTCTCCCCTCATGGTGGCAAGATAGCTACTAGAAAGACTGGATTTACATTCTCCCAGTTTAGTAATCCCAGTGGAAAGAGATCACCTGTTTCTTAATCATTTTAGAATGAGTCATAAGAGGGACTCATGGTCCTTGGTATCATGTGCCTATTCCTACAATCACTGTAGACAGGGAATGTGCTGTTCTGATTGGTCAGATCTTCATCGTGGACCCCATCCTCCTGGATCAGTCCCAACTAAACCATATGAACTGAGTTGGGGGAGATGTGTTTCCCTAAATTAAACTCAACGCTAGAAAAAGGGTGACTGGATGCCAGGCAGGCAAAAACTGCAGGCATGGTGAAGAGGGTAAAAAATTTTGAAGGAAAAAAATTAATTTAGGCACTTAGTCTAGAAATGAAAAGACAAAATAGGCAAAATACTGGTGATCTATAAATCCCTTGCATGATTCCTATTGCCTTCAATAATATTCAATAATACAATATCTACTGGGAGAAGGTATACTACAAGCCAATGCTGGTAATACTTTGAGCCTTATGAAAAGCTTTTACAGTTCTAAAACAACTACCAAAATACCAAGAAGAGGATTTTCATAAGTATGCTATTTATAGAGATATTTATTTGTGGTAACTCCTTTAATACCTAAATCATGGAGTTTCAAAATGATGCACAATCATGAGTTAATCCTTTCAACACCGTAATGAAAAAGACTACTGAGAGAATAGGGCACAAGGCAATGATGTGTTTTTTCCTCCCAAGGTCACTAATTGAATCAGTGGCCAACCAAAGCTGCTGAGTCCCAAAATAAATGACTCATTCTGTTTCACATTTCCATACCTTATTTTAGCGTATCACAACAATTAGTCTTTTTTGGTCTTTTTTTTTTTTTTTGTAGGTGATTGGCAGAAAATGAAAATGGCCATATGTTTGAAACTTAGCATCATCTGCCCTACGGAAAAAAATAAACAAAAGAGGAGAGCACAGATACTCAAATGAAAGAAGCAAGTGGAGCACAGCAAAAAATCTATGGAGAAAATTTGCCAGTAGCTAAAAATAACTGCTTTTGGAATGTAAATTGAGGTATCAGAACTTTCAATATTTGATATGACAGTGAGTACACTTAGGAGTGTCTTTTATTTTGTTTTCTTTTAACATAATGTCATACTTATAGAAATGTTTCAAAAATAGTGCAAATAATTGCAGAACAACCTCCACCCAGATTCCCCAAATATTAACTTTTATTGTACTCACAATCTTCTTCATTCTCTCTCTCTCTACACTTGTGCAGGCATGAGCACATGTGCACACACACATTTCTGAATCATTTAAGAGTATGTTTCAGATATGATACTTCTTTCCTGTTATACACTTCAGTGTGTATTTCCTAAAACAAAGGACATTTTCTAATATAACCACAGCACAATTTTCAGAATTAGGAAATTTATACTGATACAACACTATTATTTACTATACAGCTTCAACTCAGATTTCACTAATTTTCCTAGTAATGGCTATTATAGCAAAAGAAATTTAGAATTATGCATTACATTCAGTTGTCATAGCTCTTTACTTTCCTTCAATATGGTAGTCCTCAGACTTCCTTTGTATTTCATGACACTGACATCTTTGAAGAGTACAGGACAATTATTTTGTAGAATGTCCCTCACATTAGGGTTTGTCTGATGTTTTCTCATGATTAGATTCCAGTTATGCACTCTTGGCAGGAGTATCACAGGAATGATGCTGTGTTCTCAGTGCACCACATTAGGAGGCATTTGCTGTTGATTTGTCCCATTACTGATGAAGTTAACCTTGATCATTTGGCTAAGGTGGTGTCTGTCATGTTTCTCCACTGAAGCATTATTACGTTAACTCTTGTAATGATAAATGCCTTTTGGAAAGATACTTTGAAATTATGTAACTGTCCTGTTACTCCTCGAACATTTACACACTAGTTTTAGCATCCATTGATGACTACTGCCTGAATCAATTAAAATGAGTATCTTTTAATTAAACTTGTTTCTAAAATGTATACCAGTCATGCCATGCTGAGTGTTAGCATAATCCTGGAACTTTCATTATAGATGAATTCTTATAACCTAAAAAACACTATAATCAATGATAGGGAGGTGGGATACAATTTCAGTATGCCTAATAATGAGCTAAGGGTCATCAATAGGTATGAGTGATC
Organism: Tapirus indicus; assembly: GCA_031878705.1. Lineage (NCBI taxonomy): Eukaryota > Metazoa > Chordata > Mammalia > Perissodactyla > Tapiridae > Tapirus > Tapirus indicus. Next base: position 28,159,151 of record CM062930.1, on the reverse strand, counting down.
TTATTGGGGGATAAAAATGTTCTAAAACTGACTTATGGTGATGGTTATACCACTCAATAACGTTACTCACTGAATCACTGGGTTGTACGTCTGAAATGGGTGAATTTTATGATATGTAAAATATATCTCATTAAAAGTGTAAAAATAGGAAAAAATTAAGGAAATAATAAAATGATTTGAGTCAGAACACAGGAGGAAAGGCTAGTGGAAGGAACTATTCAATGTCATGATTTACATAAATAACAAATAACTTACATCTAAATCAAGGGTTCCTAACCTTCTTGTATATCACGGGCCCCTTTGGCAGTCTGATAAATCCTACAGACTCCTATTAGGAATAATGGTTTGAGGGGCTGGCCCAGTGGTGCAGTGGTTAAGTTCGTGCACTCTGCTTCACGCCCTGGGGTTCACAGTTTCAGATCCCGGGTGCGGACCTATGTACTGCTTATCAAGCCATGCTGTGGCAGGCGTCCCACATATAAAGTAGAGGAAGATAGGCACGATGTTAGCCCAGGGCCAATCTTCTTCAGCAAAAAGAAGAGGATTGGCAACAGATGTTAGCTCAGGGCTAATCTTCCTCACCAAAGAAAGAAAAAGAATACTCTTTTGAGAGCCAGCCCTAATGGCCTAGGGGTTAAAGTTCTGCACGTTCCGCTTCAGTGGCCCGGGCATGGTTCCCAGGCACAGAACCACACCACTCGTCTTTCAGTAGCCTTGCTGTGGTGGTGGCTCACATAGATGAACCAGAAGAACTTAGAACTATGCACAACTATGTACTGGGACTATGGGCAGGGGGAAAGGAAGAAAAAATGAGGAAGATTGGTAACAGATGTTAGCTTAGGGTGAATCTTCCCCTGCAAAAAAACAAAAGAAGAAGAAGATTTTGAATACATAGAATATATAGGATTCTGAAGAAAATCAGTTACATTGAAAAAATTATAAAAATATTATTCTTGTCATATAACAATATATGTTTTTAAAATATGCCAAATAACAGTAGATTTAAAATATAGGTAAGTGAAAGTTAAATTTCATTTTTACAACACTTATCAGTGTGAAGACTGTTGTTGCTTAGTGTGAACAAGAATGATAAACTTTCTTTGACAGGGCAATGTGCATGTCATGTAAGACATCCAGCTTTTGTTTTTTTGGTTACAAGTGCTGACAATCCAGATTCTCTAAAATATATTATCATAAATTTAATTAAAGTTTCCATAGCATGCTTAACAAGAAATGGATAGGTTCTCTCAAGGAATACCAAAATTCTCTAAAACTGTTTGAGTTAAATTTCTATTATGAGGTTATCCAGATTCACCGTTTGGAGGCCCAGAGTTGCCCTAAAGTTGGCCAGTTCCAGCGCAAGAGTGTCTGTGGACAGGGAGGCTGAGAGCTAATACTGCAGTATTTTTGAAGGAGTGAGGAGCATAAATGATATTTTGAGATATCTGCAACTTCACTGTGATTTGAAAGTATCTGTGATTTCTGCTGGTGACAAGGTCATAGGGACTAAGATTTTTGCCGACACTCATACTTGAAGGATTTTCTAAATTTCAGTTATGTTACTGAAAATGAAGATGTATTTTCTTTTACCCATCAAGTTCCAGCACCCTCTGAATTCTATCCATGGACACTTTGGGCATCCAAGGACTCCAGGTTAAGAACTCCTGATTTAAACAGATGGATAAATTAAACAGAATTTATAACTCTTACATTTTGGCTATTTGGTATAGTTAACATAATGCCTAAAGATGCCATAAATACATCTCTAAAGCCAGGATGTTTTAAAAGAAAAGGAAAATTCCTGGTTTTGTCTATGTCAAGTCTAAAGTCTCAAAAATAGAATCCTAACTCTGTTTCTTTCACGATTCTTTCTCATAAAATGTGGTCAGAATACTTAGTACTGTTAAAAAAGAAAATCCAGTGATGAGACATCTCTTTCTGCTCTTTCATTTCTAGGCATTATTCCAGCCTGGGGTTTTTCTGCCTCATCACTTCTGATAGGAAGAGATCAACTTCTTGTTTCTTATTCTCATCTCCAGTTTGGGGCTGCCTTTTAATGTTTTTCACTCTCATCTAAATTTGGATGTTGAATTCTTCTTCCTAAACTCACTGCAAACAGAAGTCCAGTTACATGTTTTTGAGCAGTTAATTCCTTCCTATTACAAAACTCATTTAGTCCCAAAATGTGTTATCAGGTCATTTAGTTCTCTGAAAGAAAAACCTTATTAGAGATAAGGTTTCTATATACTAATCAAAAGAAACATTACTGGAATTGGGAATTAGGATATAACAAATGTCACACTGGTGAAAGTCAGATTTGTGCTTTAATTCATATTATACCACATTGGGCACTTCTAAGACTATCTCTGAGCCTCAGTTCAATTTACGTGGAAAATGAGTGGTAATTTGTTATTTAATCTCTAAGGTATTTTCCGCCTCTGAAAGTTTAACAAGTCACGACCTTATCTAACACAGCCATCTACTGGACTATGTTGATGCCCCCCACCCCCACCCCTGCTCTTTCCTCTGGCTGGTTTGTCCATCCCCTAGCTGTTATGAGTATCTGTTGTTAGCAACTCAGAGCTGTCCCCATCTCAGAATTGCTCTCTTCCCTTCAGCAGAACAGCCACACCCTGAGGGTTACAGCCCCCATCCAATAATTGACTGACATAGGGCCCAAAAGTTGGCCCCCTTCCCTCAAGATGGGACCAGAATTTCCCATGGGACTAGACTGAAGCTAGTGTCCTGATGAGACTACATCCTTGCGAAGCCTTTTTCTCTTGTATGATCCTGCCTTCCTTACCCCCCTTCTCCTAAGATCACTCCTTCAACTACATAGTCATTTCAGTAAGAATCCCCATCTCAGGCTCTGCTTCTAGGGAACTTGACATAAGATAGCATCTTACAGTAGGCTGTAAGTCAGCCTACTGTAAATCAGCAAATCTTTGTGGATTGACAGAATGAATGGAATTAATCTGTTTAATATTAATCATAAAAGTTATAAACAAAGCCTAAGAACGCTTCACATAGTTTTCAGCAATAACTATGTGTTGGGAATATTTCTTAGGAAGTACTATAAACATGTCTGTAAACTTGCTTCTGTCCCTTTCTGATAAAATTAATTAATTCATTTCCAGAAGGAGCGTCCCTCAAATGCTTATTCAATATTCAGCAGGGGATGGGCTAACCCCAATCACTGGCCCAAGTGATCAAAGTAATGAACTCAGTATTTAGGGAGGAAAGGAAAGATGACAGCTCATATTTCCAGAGTTCAGCACCTTTGATTAATTATTTATTTCTAATGTAAGGTGGTACATTATCAACTTATTAGCAATACAGTATTAAGAATGTATGAGAAGATAATGCAGTAAGTGCCCAAAAGTGAAGCTAACTTTCAATTATTCAATGATAGGGATGAGTAATGTAGACGTTGGGTCAGAAAATATCGTACAGCTTGTACCAAACTATAGAGAACAGACAAAACTCTCATTTGTTGTCAACATATCTTCTTTTAACTAATAATACAGTTTTTTTTAAGTGGAAAAAGCAGTTGTGTAAGTTTTGAAACTTCTTAATGGAGAGAAATTCTCTATAATTACTCCTCAGAACAATTACAAATACAAGAGCCACTCCTGTTTTGTACGAATAGTAAAATCCTGAAACCATGGTTTGGATTCTAGCTTCATTGGTGCATGGACCCTGTTCTCTACACAACTCTAGTTACCAGTCCCCTGGCCTCAATTTATTATCTTTCAGTGGGTGTCCAGTTGTTAACGACCACCTGTTTGGAGATCATTAGGACATTCTCAGTTACATATAGTACAAGTTTTACTACTTTTACTTTTGTACTTCTTGTGATAGTGCGGTTGAATAGAAAAAATATTTTCCATTAATAATTTTTCCATGATTAAACTGCATTTACATTTTATTGTGGGGTTTTATGTACTACAGTCCAAAAATGACTGTTAGATTTATTTTAGCCATCATGAAGAGAAAACTCAATTTTCTCTTCTGTTTATTAAAGAATATAAGAATGTGTGTGTATGTGTTTGTGTGTGTATACCTATATTGTTCTGCTTATTAGAGAATATAGGATCTACTACAGTGGTCTTCAACCCAGTTAAGTCTGAATATTCTAAACTTCTTGATTGAAACAACTGTTTCTTAAAACGTTTGTATTCTCCACATTGCCTACTGTAGGAGTGGGCATTTTTCAACACATGTCGAAAAAAAAGTTGAAAACTCCTTGTATTCATTTGCTAGGGCTGTCATAACAAAGTAACACAGACTGGGTGGCTTAAACAACAGAAATTTCTCACAGTTCTGAAGGTTGGAAGTCCAAGATCAAGGTGTCAGCAAGTTTGATTTTTTTTCCGAGACCTCTCTCCTTGACTTGCAGATGTCCACCTTCTCTCACGTGGTCTTTCCTCTGTATGTGTGCATGTCAATGTCTTAATCTCCTCTTATTATGAAGACACCAGTCATATTGGATTAGGGCCCACTCATATGACTTCATTGTATCTTAATTACCTCTTTAAATGCCCTATCTCTAAATAGAGTCACAGTCTAAAGTACTGGATGCTAAGACTTCAACATGAATTTTAGGGGGACACAATTCAGCCCATAATACACCTTTATATTGGTCTTATAAATTTTATCAAGTTTATATACTAAAAGGAAACAAAAATAAGTACTCAATTATTTTTCAATAAGAATTATCAATTATAGAATCACCCTTTTTCTAGACATTTGTTTGGAAAATTATATATATTAATTAAAATTTAGTTGTTGTTATAAGCTATATTAACATTCCATCTGGGCATAAGCAAATATTAATGAGGTTGATGAGATAAATTGAGTTTCCATTTCCCAAACTCTCCATATAAATAAAATAAAGCTAGGCCTTTTCACTGACATTCCTTTTATAAAGGGAACACAACAATATTTGAATCAGGAATTTGGAATTGTAATACATCATGTGTTATGTTTCATAAACAAGTAAGATAATTATATTAATTTTCCAGCATACAAACTAAATTATAAAATAACTTTGAGTGTAACATAAGTGAGGAAAAACCTGAGGGTGTTTTTCAGAAGATTGCTTGTCTTTGTTGTAATTATAATCAAAGCCATTTCATTTATATAAGAAACTTCTGACTTATAAAAGATGAAAAGCTCAAACACACTACACTTTGGAATTCTGGCTTTTTTTTTTTTTTTGGTAACCAAAAAAGATTAGGATCATCAGAAGATAATGTTATAAAATCCTGAGAAAATAGAAAGAAGGGAAATATTGTCTTCTTTATGTATTATGTATACAAATATGTGACCCATGTCATCTATTAGAGAAAGCTTTTATATCAACTTTATAATATATGGATATCTTGACTGTGGCAAATATATGTATTTGATATTGGATTGAGGCTGTTTAACTTAGAGGTTAGCTATGGGCTTTCTGTAGATGCCCTTTATCAAATTGAAGTTCTTGTCTATTCTAGTTTGTTGAGTTTTTATCAGAAATAGATGTTGAATTTTGTCAAATGCTTTTCTGCATAAATTAGTAATAATCATGTGGTGTTTTTCTTTAGACTGTTAGTATGGTGAATTACAATGATTGAATTTCTGATACTGAACCAACCAGCCACTCATTCTTGGGATAAATCCCAGTTGGTTGTGATGTATTATTCTTTTTATATGTTGTTGGCTCTTATTTGCCAATATTTTGTTGAGGATTTTAGTGTCTATGTTCTTGAGGGTATAAGTCTGTAGTTTTCTTATAATGTTTTTGTCTGGATTTGGTATAAGAGTAATGCTGGCCTCATAAAATGAATTGGGAAGTGTTCTCTCCTCTTCTATTTTCTGGAAGAGATTGTATACAATTACTCTTATTTCTTCTTTAAATGTTTAGTAGAATTCTCTAATGAAACAATCTGGGCTGGATATTTCTTCAACTTCTTGAATAGTAATAGGACTATTCAGGTCATGTATTTCAGCTTAGATAAATTTTGGTAGTTTGTGGTTTTCAAGGAATTGGTCCTTTTCATCTTTGTACATACAAGTTATTAAATGTATGTTCATTGAATTGTTTATAGTATTCCCTCATTATCCTTTTATTATCTGTGGGGTCTGTAGTAATATCCTCTCTTGCATTCCTGATGTTAGCATTTTCATGCCACTCACTCAGTCTTGCTAGAGGGTTACCAATTTTGTTTATTTTTTAAAAGAACCAGCTTTTTGTTTCATTGACTTTATTGTTTTTCTGTTTTCAACTTGATTGATTTCTGATCAAATCTTTATTATTTCCTTCATTCTTCTTGCTTTGTGTCTATTTTTCTCTTCTTTCGCTAGTTCCTAAATTGGAAATTTACATTATTGATTTGAGACTTTTCTTCCCTTCTAATATAAATATTTAATGCTGTAAATATTCCTAGTGAGCACTGCTTTAGTTACTGTCTCAATTTTAAGATTTTTTGTATATTAAGATTATAAGCCTTTGTCTATCTTATATGTCATCAATATTTCTCCCAGTTTGTCAGTTACACTTGGACTTTGTTTATGCTTTTTTTATCATGCAAAAATGTTTAATTTTTATGTAATCAGATTTATAATTTTGTTATTGCCTCTGGATTTTGAGTCATGATTATAAAGTCTTTCACTACACCGGAGGTAAAGAGGAATTCACCCATGTTTTAGTAGTTTTTAATTTTTAAATAGATTTTTAAATTTATATTTCTAACCCATTGGGAGTTTATTTCTGTGTATGGTCTGAGATATTAATCTAATTTTATCTTTTTACAAATGGCTACTCAGTTGTTTCAGCGCCATGTATTAAGAAGTTCATCTTTAACCCAGTGATTTGAATAGTCACTTTTCTCATATACTAAATTTCCATATGTATTTGGATCTAATTCTGGCTATTTTATTCTATTCCACTGGCCTATTTGTCTATTCATGTGCCAGTACCACACTCTTTTAATTATACAGGATTTGTATGTACTATGTTTTAATGTCTGGTAGGACTAGTTCCTCCTGGTAGTGTCCTTTTTCAGCGTTTTTCTGGCTATTCTTGCTGGTTTATCTTTCTATATGAACTTTAATATCAACTTGTCTAACTCTATAAGAGCTTATTAGTATTTGTATTGATTCCTTGTTAAATTTAATTTTGTTACACTAAGTCCCTAATTTAAGGTCTAAATATTTTAGTATCCTGACTCATTCAATTTATTCTATATCCCTTCCAATTCTGTGTTATCACAGATTTGAAGAGTATGCCCTCAGCGTCATATCATGATCCATGCCATTTATCAGAGTGTGATACATCAGTGGGCCAAGAATACTCTTCTGCATTGATACACTAGACATGTCCCTCCCAGGTGACAATGACCTGTGAATCTTTTCGGAATGGGTATTCACTTATTTTCTAATCAAGCCATCTACTCAACTCATATTTCCCTAAATGGTCCATAAGTTTATCATGATCCACTTGTCAAATGTTCCACTGTGGTTCAAGCCACACTGGATCCAAGCCATTTTCATTATCTGCTCCAAGAACAAACCTCTAAGTCCTCTCTTTTAGAAAAATGTATGAAATCAGAAGCCCAGAAACAATTGGCCTAACTGTGAGTAAGTGGCTTACTAAAAACTCAGTTATGGTTCCAGTTTGGGGGGAAAAACACCCTGAAGATATGTGGTCTGTCTTACAGAATACAGTATACACTTTGAATCAGAGACTGTTGTATGATATTCTCTCCCTGTAACATACAGTAACAGGAATCAAGGGGTAGAAGTAGGAACAGCTTCTCTTTCTACTATACCTAATAACCCACTTACAGAACTTTTGCTTCCTGTCCCAGCAATTTTTAGCTCTGCTGATTTGGAGGTCTTAGTTCCAGGAGGGAGTGCTTCCACCAGAAGACAAAATAATGTTTCTATTGAATTGGAAGATAATATTGTCACCTGGTCATTTGAAGCTGTTATGCCACTAAACCAACAGGAAGAAAAAAAAGTCACTCTACTGGTTGGTATAACTAATTCCAATTACCAAAGAGAAATCGGGTTGCTACTACACATAGAGGCAAGGAGTACTATGTCTAGAACCCAGAGAATTCTCTGGGCTACCTCTTAGTACTTTCATGCTTTAAGGTTAATGGAAAACTCAGCAACCAAAAATAAACAAATAAATAAAAAGACAAGATAATTGAGAACACAGACGCTTTAGGAATTAAGTTTTGGATCATTTCATCAGGTAAAGAGCCCTAGCCAGCTGATATTTTCCCAGAGAACAAGGGAAATATGGAAAGGATAGTAGAATAAAAAAGTCATAGATATCAACTACAGCCTCGTGGCCAATTACAGAAACAAGGACTGTAGTAGCTTGGTATATTTTCTATTTGCTTGCTATGTGTGTGCATTTGTTTGTATATATTAGTGATTTTCTTCTTTCTCTTTCATTTATTATTTTTATACAAGTTTTTTAAGGTTAAATTTACAATTTAGCCTTTAGGTAACAGAATACTCAGTGGGACTGTGGTTGAACTACAATACAGTAATTACAATAATGCTTGGAACTGTGTGTCTCTCATTTTGGGAAGAGGGTGAGAACTTCACATGCTCAAAGGATAACTGCATTGCGTTGGGTGGAAAACCTGAGCTGTTTTGTTGTTGAATCGAAGTCTAAATGAGTGTAGGAAAGTGTATATGGAAGCGGAATAGCCAAAGGGTGGGCTGTACAGTTATCAGTTTATTGTTCTCAGCTCCAAATCCACCATTCTTTGCCCTGCTTTGTGATACTTCAGCTGGACTCTAAACCTTTCTTGTTTGCCCATTAGGGGAATGTTAGACTTTGCCAGTAGGGGGTACTGATGTGACCCTTCGGCACTAACAGCAGGAAGACACTTCTCTTCCAGATTCTAGTCCTTAGATATTATTATTCAGAGCAGGAGACTAGCAGTCAGCTGTGCAGATGAGCTTTCAGCTGTGCCCTGAGGCCATGATGTCGTACCAGAAGCCATATCCGAACAGCTCTGGCCAACCTACACATTCTGGCAATGGTGTGTCACTTCTAGAGACCAGCTCCAGCCCACTCACAACATCCAGCAATGGTGGGCCTCTTCTACAGACCAGTGCCAGCCTATACTCTGGCAACTTCTTTGGCCACTGGCAGACTGTGTGTTACTGTGGTAGCCACTTCCTCTCTGAAGAGGTCAGAATCTCCACCTGCTGTAGGAGGCAGCCTTCTCCTGGCACTTAGTTTCTTTATCGTCTGTGTTTTCACAGCCTACAGATAGTAGCTGCTTTTTTACTGACATTTCTGGACTCCTTTTACTCATTTTGGTAGATGACAACTTTCTACATCTAACAATTCTTTATATTGAAGTTTTCCTGTTCAAATAACTGGTGTGGTTTCTGTCTCCTGATTGGAGCCTGACTCATAAACCCTTTGAGAAGGAAATCATTTTTGGTCATTGAACTTACTAGAATAGGAACAAGTGTCCTAAATTAGATTGCATTTTGTTTTATGGTGTACTTTCTGTTCTCTAAGCTTCTGTCGCGCAAAAGAAGAGGATGTGCTATGGAACCTGATTTTATCTATTATGAAATACAGAATAGAAATCTTTGTACTTGAATAAGTGTTAAGGTTTTGTGAAGCATTGCTATAAATAATTGTCTGAAGTCATGATATAATAGCTAGAGTGAAAAGTGATGATGGTTCATAAATTTTATCGGTTGGTACAAATGAATCAGCAACAAGTTCACCATGTTTTCTTTTTTTAGGTCTTGTGTTTTCAGAGCTATAAAAAGCTCATTGTAACTCTCAGTGGTTAGAAAAAAAATGACATTCTTTTCTGCAGCAGATCTTTTTAAGAAAAGGATTTGTGACTGATCCCTGAAATCTAAACACAAAGCAAAAATTTTGGTTGGCTTTTCTTATAAAAATCTTTAACATATAATGATCAAGACAGAAACTGGCCCTTGGAGTTAGACTGAGCTCCCTGCTCCCATTAAAGCAAACTGCAAACTCTAGTTGATATTCTAGGGAAGCAGTTCTCAAACTTTAGTGGGTGCCAGAATCACCCGGTGGGCTTGTTAAAACAGATTGCTGGATGACAGCTAAGAGTTTATGATTCAATAGGTCTGGGGCAGGGCCTGAGAATCTTCTTTTCCAATGAACGCTCATGTGATGCTCATCTGGGGTCCACACTTAAAGAACCAATGTTTTAGGGCAACCACTCAGGACCTACTCCCTCTATCTTCTCCCATTTCTCTCTTTCCTTCTGTTTAATCCCAAACTGTTTGCACTTGCTATTATTATCCTGGGATCCATATTTTTGGTACCATATTCTGCCTTCATTTCCTATAACTCTTTTTCTAAGATTTTTGAAATTTGGCACTTTTTTTTTTCCTTTTTCTTTCCTCAATCATCTGGTCTTAACATTTCCCATTGGCATAGCCTTCCCGTTGCCTGATTTAATCCTCAGTGTTATATTACACTAACTTTCATTGTAGCCCCTTAATCAATGCCCCTCTTCTCCTTCCCTCCTTCCCTCTTTTAAGCTCACAGACACACTTCTTTCCTGCCAGTAATAAATGGTAGGTGTGGGACTTGGAGAGATGAGCTTAGGTTGTGTTGGTCTTTTCAAGTTAATCCACAGCGAGAACTAGAAGGACATGAAACATTCTTTAATAATCCAATTTAGAATCCTCCTTGGGATCAATGGTTTTAGAAATTTGTGGAATGATCTTCTCATCTCTTCTAAATGTTGTATCATCTTTATTTTACTCCTGCTCTGCATCCATCTTTCACAGTCCCTCAAGCATTACTGACACTCGTGAATGTTCTTGTTCACACTACTTTACCTTCCTTACCTTTCCTTTTCCATCTGCAATGTTCTGTTTACCTCTGAGATTCGTCTCAAGCATCGCCTTTTCTGAGAATCCTTCCTAGATGCCTTCTCCCCATAGGCATAGCTAATACATAACTATGTTTTATATCCCACAACTGATGTGGAACTTATTCAAGTTGGAGTAACTTAGGAAATTTCATCTCATTTAGACTATCGACATGTGCTTTGCAAACTCTTCTTTAATTGTAGGCTTCTATTCTTCACTAATATTCATTTTATGATTGCCCATCAAAAGATTGTTCTCCTCGAGGGACAATATTAGAACAACATAGAAAATAAGGAGTAGGCTTTTTTTCTGTGTCATCAGCACACCATAGGCTCTCACTTTGGAGAACAGGGTTGCAACATTTCCTCCATTTTTAGACTTGATATTTCTTTCCTGACCACCATGGTTGCTGATGGTTTTCCTCCCTTTCTGTGTATGACCTCATCTTTGCCTCTTGGCCCTAATGATTGATATTACTCCTCTGATACTAACCAGAGGGTCATATCTATCCACTGTAAATCAGTCCTATTTCTGGGACCATAGTCTAAAGTAATGACTGTCTATAGAAATTGGCTTTAAAGAGTAGCAAAAGTGAGCACTCTGGCATATGTATCTTATACATTTTATTGTGTAACTTCCAGTGATGAATTTTCAGCAAAGAATAACAGAAGATATGAAGCTAGGGCAGCCTTTCCCAACTAGTTCCATGAGAGAATTAGGGCATATTGCACTAAGGCATCTATTGTATGCAATGAATTAACTTCCCTCCTTTGCATCTAGAGTGGTACTAGTTATGTAACCATTTTGGGAGAATTGTGAAGATTGTTACTCAAATCACTTTTCCATGTTCTTTGGCTCAGATGAGCAGAGAATGTGGCTTCTTGAGTCCCACAGAGGGCATATATTTGGGTGGTGGCAATGGTTTTGTGATTGTCCAGGGTAAGGTCCTGCCACATCAAAGAAAGTCCCCCATTGAAGCAAAGGCAGATTTAAGCTTAAACTTTAGGGTCCCTTGCTTGCATAAGCCTTTCCCAAGGCCTTGGGAGAGACCATAGAAATTTGCAATTTATCAGTTTTTGTCTTCTTAGATAGAGTCCTCCTCCTCCCAAACTGAATATATTTCAGACCCCGCAAAACCTAGATCTGCTGCTGCTCTTCTTACTTAAACCATGTTCACCTGAAATGCAAGGATAATTACCTCATATGGTTTCGAAAACTGTCTTAAGCAAACTACATTACATGCATCTCATCCTGGTTCTAGGTACAATATTTTACTGTGTCATAGACACCATCTTGCTACCTGGTCCATAGGTTATATAAAAATGACTAGGGCTTATCAATGTACAGTGGCACTGTGCAACAATGACCAGTCTGCAAACATGCATGAGGCATGGCAGGCCTGGCTGAGACCCACCACATGCAGGTGCCAGCCTCGGGAGCTGGAACTTGGTCTTCTCTTTATTTTTCTTTCTTTTCTTTTTTTGTCAAATATAACAGAAAAGGAAAGAAGACAAGAAGAGAGGGCAGAGGGAGGGAAGCAAGCAGGAAGGAAAGAAACAACTTGCTATGTGTAGTATTTAAAAGATAATCTCAGTTCCTTCTTTAGGCATATTGCTGCCCTTTCATACTGTCCATAGTTATGTGCTTTGTATTTTCACTACATATACGTATGTACATGCATATGTGTGTGTATGTGATGTGTGTGCATAGGTAATCTCACATTCGAAACATATATATATATATATATATATAATTTAAATGTGAGATTACCAAAAAATTTCCTGTGAATCACATTGTTTCTTTCAACATCTCCCCATCTGTTCACTCATGCATATACTAAATCAAGAACACTATAGTGTAGAACATCTACTCAGTATTAGTATGATTATCAGTGCCATTTGAATTATATAATGAGAAATATATTTCTGGAGTTTTAAACTCTCTTGAACTATATAGGAGCCTTATACATTTTTCCTCTGAATTTTGTGAAATATAGTTTCTTAAATTTAGGAAAATTGATCTAGTTTAGATTTTAGACTTCCTAAAATTAGATTATGCCCAGCCTTTCTCTTCAGACCTATGACAAACTCTAAAATAACAAAATTTAAGCTCTTTAACACTGTCTCTTCTACATCATCTCCTGCCATTCCCACCTTCACACCTTATGTTCCAACAAAATTGGGCTGCTTAAAATTCTCTAATCCAGTTGGCTCCAGGGCTAGTGACAGGAGTTAAGTACACAAAGACATATCTTTCATAGCCCATCCACACAGGTTTCTCCATCTCATGGGAGGTTAAATTGCTAATAAGAATGTCAAGAACTCTAACATAAAATATTGGTACAGGGATCTTCAATTCTAAAAGGTGAAGGATATTTAAGTATGAGAACAGTTTTAAACTATAATAATAAAATAAAACAAAGAAACAAATATACTGGAATTAAGACTCAAAAGAAAAACACTTGACATTGCAGAACAGTGCAAAGATCAGATGCTGCAACTTTGCTTGCACTGGCAATCCTTGTCGTTCCACGAGAGGCATTGAATATACAGCTGTGAATAAACAGATCCTAAATAGAATGCCTACGATTGCAGTTCTATACCTTATTTTGGACAACTACTGAGAGCATTCAACGGGAAATGTAGTCAACTGTCCCATAGGAAGTAAGATCTTCCTGCACTGTTTTTTCCCCAGTGGAAAGGAAATATTTAAACTGAGAAGCAGAATAGAAAGCCAATTTTATATAAATGGTATGCAAACAAAGTTATTGATTTTAGACTTCATTATAGCTTGTGTTCAAATATAAGAAGAGGCCTACAAGAGAAATGACCAAAAAAAGAAAATAGGTGTTATTCCCGTTCCTTTAAAAGGTCATTAAAGAGAAAAGAGGATGAGTCACAAACCACCTCAGCAGAGCTGAAAGTCGGGGCAATTCCCCAGAACTCTGTGTGGGGACGTGGGGGCGGAGTGTGTTACTACCTAGCAAACGAGCACCTAGCAACAGCAGGGAAGTGACTCAGGGCAGTTACTCTCTTCCAAAAGAGAGAAAGTGGCTCAGCCAGTGCTAGAGACAGGCCTGGATCTGTCTGTATAATCAGTACATGCCGGCCCCCATTGTCTTCAAATGCAAGGCTTGGACTGCCTCTCCCTTAGTCTTCTTAAATAACACTCCAGTTGCCCTGATTTTCACATTAAATGCAATTCCACCTGTATAAAAATGTTGGCTAACCAACTGGAGGGACGAATGAGGCCATGATGTTTGTCCCTGCCCAGATTGTTCTAGAATTTCATAAAGGGAAGTTAATACAGTTAGATCATTTTGGTGGGGGGAAGAGAGAAAGAGAAAGCATGTCTGATTCATGTCAGAGGCTAATTCAACAGCTAGATAAGGTGCAAAGATTTTTGACTACTTGATTGGTCTTTTAGGAAAGACCTAAAAATAAAAACAAAAAAAAAACTTAGAGAATTACAAAGTGTAAGTTTAGCCCAGTTAAGAGAAAGGGTTGTAAACAAGAAAGAAACTGAGGGAAATTATTCTGCATGATGAAGTTTATGGACATCAATTATTATTATGCATAATATCCAAACAGAAAACTGAGCAAATATCTGTCATCTCTATGAAGCACTCTGAGTTACTTGTGAACCTAAGGAATCCTGTAGACAGAAAATTAGAAGACAAAATGAAATCTAAATTGATCTTTTGGTATTGGTGAGAGCTCAATAGTAAGAAAATAGCCTTATTTTGTAAGAAATCATTCTCCATCCATTAGATTGTCTAACACCTACTGTAACCTAATCCACACATTTGAGTTTATCTGAATTAAAAAATTGTTGTTCCATAGATTTAAATAAGGGCAGTCCTGAAGCTACTTTGAGAAGTCTGATCCTACATTATTCCTCATGATCTTCTTAAAGTGTGTTAATGCATTAGTTCCTCATTTCTCCAAAGAAGGCTTCCAACCATCTTTTCCTGACCTGACCCCAAATACTAATATCCTGGTGCATACCTAACCTCCCTAAAATATTGCATCCTTAAAAAACAAAAACAGGATGAAATGAAAAATGACAAAGAGCTCTTAGAAATCAACAATATGACAGACAAAATAAAATCTTTGATAGAAGAGATGAAAGATAAAGTTAAGAAAATCTATCAGAAAAATAAGACAAAAGGACAAAGAAAAAGACATTAGTAGAAAAATTGTAATAGATTCTAAGCATCAATCTAGGAGAACATCTGAAGAAAGAGGAGTTCAAGAAAAAGAGAATAAGAAAATTTTCTGAAACTGAGGCCATGAGTCTTCAGCTTGAAAGGACCCCATTGAGTAGCAGCAGAATAAGTAAAAAACGGTCCACACCAAGGCATGTAGTCATGAAATTTCAGAACATCAGGGATGAAAGAATCTTGGAAATGTCTTTAAAATCAGTTCACATGCATGCAAGGGAATAGGAATCATGTGGCATAATCCTAGAGGACAATGAAGCCATTTTTCAAATGTTTGTGAGACAATGATTTTCACCTAGACAAATTAATTATCAAGTATGAGGGTAAATAAAGACATTGTCAGACACGTGAGAATTAAAATATATAACTTTTGTGGGAAACTACTGGAGAATATAGAGGGAGTATTCATGACAGCAAACTTCAGGGACTACAGGAAAGAAGGGATCCAACACAGGTAGGAGGCAAAGGGAAGTCCCAGAGTAATAGTGAAAGGACACCCTAAATGACAGCCGTGCAAAAAACGAAGCAATAAATCATTCAAGCCTGGAGCAGGAGAATGGGGGGATCCTCTGGGGGAAAAAAAATAGAATGGATAAGTTTTCCGATATGTTTCAGTACTTGAAAAATATTGATATTTGAGAGAGATGACAGAGCGTGTATAAAAATTTCTCATGAGAAACTGAGAAATCAGGCAGTTATTAATGTTGAGAAACGACAAAGTGTGGCAATTACTAATGCTAAATAACAATTTTTCACAGAATAGAATGTGACTCTGAAGTGTCAATATTTACACAGCCATGAAAGTATAAACACTGAGTATCGATTTAACCAAAAGTTGTGGTATAACTATCTTGGGAGAGTGGCAGATGTAAGGAAAGTGGGATTGGTGGTATAAGAGATGTAAGTCCTCGTTTACCATAACAGGATATTAATAAATAAATTTGAAATTGATAAATAAGACATGCCAGTGTAAGCAGATTGTAGAGATACAGAGGTAAATACCAGAAAAAAAGTGTAAGCATTAAAAAGGGTTTCCATCTGCGGACTGAGACAGAGATGGGTAAGGGATTATAGTAAGAGTACTGTCTTTTTAAATGGCTATTATTTTACTAAAATTTCTCTTTCCTTCTCCCTCTCCATCCTCTCTCTCTCTCTCTCTCTCTCTCACACACACACACACACACACACACGCACACACTTCTATGAATTAAAACATTGAATGTCCTTGACAAGAGAGAAAACCAAAAATAAAGACTAAGTTCCATTTTTATCATAACAATTTATGGACTTTGTTGTCTTGACAGCTAAATGATAGCAAGACCTTGAATGGAGATGACAGGGTTAAGTCCAGGACATTGGAAGCTCTCTGGGACAGAGTTTGTCGGGTTAGGGTTAGCATATGACTGGGGCTAGGCTGTTGGGGTGCTTTGGGTGGGAGATCACAAGTCAGGGTGCCAAGAATAGAGGAGCAGAAGCACATAACCAGCCTTCCCACTAGTTCAAATAGCGTCCTTGTGCAAGTTATAAAAAAACACACTTTCTCAAGACATTTTACTACCATCTGCCAGAAAAATCATGGTAATAAATACACAAATCAGTGATGACTAGGGATGTGAACAGAGCCCTCTAGAATCTTGTGTCGCATAATTAGGCAACAGCCCTGCCTATAACTAGAGGTGAGGAAAGGACTGATGAGGGTTGTAAGGGCTCTGAAGGAAAACCTTCCCTGTTTCATAATTTCCTGAGGATTATTAAAGAGATTCATAGGAATATTTGGTAGATTCTTTCCCCCCAAATCAGGAGCTATAAAGATGGGATATGTGCCTTATTCCTTCCTACAAAATCAGCTTCTATTAAAGAGCAAAGCTCATAATAAAAACTCAATGATAATTTCACCAGTGAAGGACTGATGTATTAAAAGTTATAAAGTCTTCTTTGGGTTCTGTTACTAGACTTGTATTCCTTTCACCTTTGAAAAGTGTAGAGCTAGGACTCTCATGGCAGCCTGTCTGGGTTTGAGTCCCAATGCCACCACTTTCTAGTTTGTGACCTTGAGCAAGTTACTTAACATTCCTGAGCTCAGTTTCTTCACATGAACAATGGAGTATATACAATACTTACTTCACGGAGTTTTTATGAGGATTAAATGAGATAATGTTTAGAAATTATTTCTGAAATTGGCACACAGTAAGCATTCAATAAGTTTTACTGTTATTACTAATCCAAGCAATATCTTACCTTTATTTATATGCACAATTAACCATTCTATCAGTTGGGATTTACATTTGGCAGCTAGTAACAAACAACAAAAATAACAGGATCTTTGCTTTTCACTCAGATAAAAGTTTGGGGATGGGTGGTCTAGATCTCATAGAGTGGTGCCATAGTCATCAGAGACCCAGCCTATTTCTATATTCCTACTGTGCCTTTTGTGGCCATGGCTTCTATCTTCAAGGTTTTCTCACGGTCCAAGATGGCTGCCAAAGCCACCATGTTTGAGTTCCAGGCAAGAAGCAAGAGAAAGTAAAAAGAGTTCATGTAAGCTGGCTGTGCCTCTCTTAAGGAGCCTTTCTGATTCCATGTCTAGCTGCAATAGAGACTGTGAAAAAAAGTCTTTTAGCTGGTCATATTACTACCTGGAATAAAATCAAAGTTTTGTTATTAAGTAAGAAGAGGAGAATCAATATTGGTTTGGCAGCTAGCCTCTTTCATAACTGTAAATCAGAACCCTAACATTGCCATCATAATAAAGGTTTTAATTAATCTAAGCATGACTCCAAAATTATGTTGTCTTTGTTTTTGCCCTGTGGTAAAGATATGCTTGAGCCAGTGGAATGTGAGTTCCTTGAAGTTTGTATGAGGGTAATTCACTTCAAGGTACAAAACTAAGATTTTTGAGTTCTGAAAGTAAGACAGGTTGCCAGTCATTTATATTTTGCACTTAGTATACAAATATATACAGATATATACATGTATTTTGTCCTTCGATATTATTGACAGATCATAGGATATCTCCAAATTGGTACATAAGGGCCGAAGTCAGCCTGTGTATCAGGATCAACTCTTTCCTTGACCCAATCATTTAAAAATGTTACCACTAATAATTAGCCTAGAAAAAATATGATCTTATAATTGACATATTTTTCCAGTGAGAATATTCTAAGAACTAAAATGTGATATGGTATAAAATATGAAAAATGTACCTTCTTATTTATAAATTCTTACCTTTTCTATCAGAGAGAGATAATTATAGTAATAGAGATGAGTTTTTTTTTGAGGAGAAAAATTATAATTCTCCTGTGAGAATTAAAGCTTAATCATCAACATAGAGACATTACTGGTTTAAAGGAATCTACAATGGTCAAGGCAGATGACCAACCATCCTGGTTTGTCTGGGACATTCCCAGTGTTAAAACTGGAAATTCCAAGTCCAAAAACCTTCAGTTCTGGGCAAACTGGGACAATTGGTTACCCCACTTTTAGCTAACTCAGGGTAGCTGGTTTAGGGTAGTATAAGAAAAATGATTACAGTTTTTCAGATCTGGATAACAAAAACCTAACAGATGATTCACTGATAGGAAACACTGCTTCCCAGAGTCAGAAGTGAAGGTGGATGTTTCTGGAAATGAGACAGGAGCAGATAGGAAAAAGCGGCTTGGCAATCACGAACTAATCAGTCTTACTTGTAGTTGTTGTCATGTTATGAATGTGTGTTCATGGCCCTGTCTGCTGCTGACAGTGAGTCATGAAATAAATATTAATAAATGAAGAGGATTTTTATAGTAAAATTCAACTTAACTTTAAGTATTAGGTCATAATCTTCACATCTGATTTTTCAAGTTCTCGTATATGCTTGCCAGATAATATACAGGATGCCTAGTTGAATTTGAATTTCAAATAACTGATGAATAATTTTTTGGTTTAAGTATGTCTCAAATATTGCATGAGACACACTTAGACTAAAAGATTATCCGTTGCTTATCTGAAATTCAAATGTAGCTGGGGATTTTTGTGTGTGTGTGTGTGTGAGGAAGACTAGCCCTGAGCTAACATCCATTGCCAATCCTCCTCTTTTCTGGGTGAAGATGACTGACCCTGGGCTAACCTCTGTGCCCATCTTCCTCTACTTTATACGGCCGCCAGATATGGCTTAACAAGGGGTGTGTCTGTCTGCGCTCTGGATCTGGGCCTGTGAACCCCTGGCCGCCAAAGTGGAGAGCATGAACTTAACCACTATGCCACGGGGCCGGCCCCTAGCAGGGGATATTTTTATTTGCTAAGTCTAGCAACCCTACAGGAAGAAAATCACAGTGTGTGTTCATCGGTACCAGTACAAACACACAGTTTCTTTCCTCGATAGGACTCTCTGAGAGGCAATAGCACTTTTATCTTTCTCTTGTGAGCCCCCTCTCATCTCCATGATCCTTACTTTTCTTCTCATGCACCTTAGCCTTTTCAGAGAAGCTCCTGGATGGTCACCACTTGCTTCACTGAGTTGGATAAAGTAGAATTCCCTCAACCCTGTCCCCACCTCTCCCTACCCAACTGTCTGCGTCTATGTTTCTACCCTTTCTTCTTTAGTTCCTATCTCAGAACCAAGATCCTCCTCCTGTTGAAAGTCTCCCCTGCAAGACAGAGTCCATGATCTCAGTTCCTCTAGCTTCTCCCTTCTTGCTGATTCTCTTTCTTTGACATGTGAACAGTCTAGGCTTTTTCCTCTTTAACCAAAGGCTCCCCATGGCCCTCTAACTGCCATCCTCTCTCTCCTGTTCTCTTTGACACTTGAGCTCAGTGAAGAGCAGTCTGCACTGGTGGGTCCCACACTTGGCTAATCAACAGCATGACCTGAGAAATTTTATTAAACTATTGGTCTCAAGATCCTTCTCCAGACCTGCTAAATCCTGGGGTGGGACCCTCACCATGTCTAGCAAGTTCTAGCTGCTCCATATATATGGGCTCTGTCACTGCCTCTGAGTGCCTGCTGTCCCTGCTTTGGCCCAGGTAAGCATGTCTCCTGCCAGGATTACCATAGCTCTCTTTCAGTTGACCTTTGTGCCTCTAATCTCCTGAATACACTTCCACTTGATCCTCAGATTAATTATTGTAAATTCATATTTTATCTTATCATATTCCTCACTGGAGTCCTTAACTGACTTACCCTTGCCTTCAGGACAAAATCCAAGTTCTTTAGCATGCCAAACAGAGTGCCTAATTATGTGGCCACTCCTAACCGTGCAGCCCAATCATGCACCACCCTTCTCCCTGAGGATACTCAACTACCTGCAATGTCTCCAGGCACTGGGCATTCTTGTTTCCCAGGTTTTACTTGTGCGCCTTCAAAATTCCTCCTACCTGGAACATTCCTAGCCCACTTCTTAACCTCATTCCTCCTTATCCTTTAAGATAAAGGAATTACCTGTATACCTGTCTAACCTTGCCGTATCAATAGTGAGCTCCTTGAGGGCAGACAAGATTCATTTTTGTGACCCTACTATATACCACAATGTCTTAAGATATTGTCATAAGTACTCCATAAAAGAAAGAATGCCTGGATGAACTACTGAATGATTGAATTTAAAAAATATTAAAAAGTCAACAAGTTATCTTCCGGGGAAGAAGTGTTAGAATGCAAATTAAAATGTAAAAAAGCAACTGAAACTTAGAATATTAAGTTTAGAAGTGAACAGGATCTCAGAGTTCATATAGTCCATTTAATAAATGCCTGCAGATTAAATAAAATTAAAAAATTAAATGTAACTCAAATTTACACATAAACCTCATCAGAAGCAATTGGGTCTGTATTCAGCTATGTTTCCTGGGTTTTTTTGACCGTACCCTTGATTTTTTAGCCTTTCCTTCATTTATCTTTCTCTTTACCATACAATCCTACAATGGCTACCAAATTTCCTAATGCATCCGGTAAATCCAACTAGTAACCTCAATTTGAATGATAGTATGTCTTGTTTGTTCATTCCTGTATCTGAATCTCTGTGCTAAATAGGTCAAATGTTGCACAATCCATTCTCTATCTCCTACTTCTGGCTTGTGAGTAGGATATTTTGGCTGAGTGAAACAACTTTTTTCCTTCTACCAGTGCAGATATTTATCATCAATTTTTTAGGTTTTCTTCATATTTTTACTGTTAATCATTTTCTCCACATTAACTAGAAACTATAAAATCTCCAAGCAAAAATGAATCCCCACATGAATAATATTGTCCTTCTTCAAGAATAGAGGGATCACTCATGTATTTGTGTATGCTAGATTTGCAAACACGTGCAAAATATTTATTACCCTATCTTGTTTCACCCTTTATGAACAGTTTGTCTTCTGTTGCAAACAGCATAGTGTAGTGTGTTAACTTGTTTTTTCCCAATTTTTTTATTGTGGTAAAATACATAACATAAAATTTACCATCTTAACCATTTTTAAGTGTACAATTCAGTGGTATTAAGTTCATTTATATTGTTGTGCAGTCATCACCACCATCCATCTCCAGAACTCTTTTCATCTTGCAAAACTGAAACTCTATACCATTAAGCAATAACTCCCCATTTCACCCTTCCCCCGGGCCCTGGCAACCACCATTCTACTTTCCGTCTCTGATTTTGACTACTCTAAGTCTGTACCTTAAATAAGTGGAATCATACAGTATTTGTCTTTTTTGTGACTGGCTTATTTCACTTAGCCCAGTGTCCTCAATGTTCATCCATGTTGTAGCATGTGTCAGAATTCCTTTCTTTTTAAGGCTGAATAGTATTCCATTGTATGGATCCACTGCATTTTGCTTATCCATTCATCTGTCCATGGACACTTGGGTTGCTTCCATCTTTTAGCTATTTTGAATAATGCTGCTATGAACATGAGTGTACAAATATCTCTTTGAGACCCTGCTTTCAATTCTTTTGAGTATACACCCAGAAGTGGAATTGCTGGATCATATGCTAATTCTATTTTAAATTTTTTGAAGAACTGTCATACTGCTTTCCACAGCAGCTGTACCATTTTACGTTCCCACCAACAGTGCAAAAGGATTCCAATTTCTCCACATCCTCACCAACACTTACTTTCTGTTTTCTTTTTTATAGTAACCATTCTAATGTGTGTGAGGTAGTAACTTGTTTTTATTATTAGGATTATTTGGCCTATTCTGAATAATTGGATAGCCTAAAGTACTTTTGTTTCTATTGATTATTTTTGAATTTGTTTATTAAGTTTTTCTTGTTGTTGTTAGCAAATAGATAAAACATACTGCTCTCATTTCCTGAATATTGATCTATAGTGTTTCTGACACTAAATGATCAGTGACCTTGAATTGATGACAATATCACATGTGCTTCCCAACCTTGAAATTTCATGTTAAAGTCAGAAAAAGTAACTGGCCTTTTCTGGGGGGGAGTGGGGAGTTTAATGACTGTATATTTGATAATATTAAGAATTATTGTTAGGTTTTCCTTTGTTTTCAGCTGTGATAACGGATATTGTGATTATGTTTAAAAAGGAGTTCTTACTTATTGTGGTAATCATTTCACAATATATATAAGTCAAATCATTATGCTGTATATACACCTTAAACTTATACAGTGCTGGACGTCAATTATCTCTTTTTTTTTTTTAAAGGAAGATTAGCTCTGAGCTACCACCCATTGCCAATCCTCCTCTTTTTGCTGAGGAAGATTGGCCCTGGGCTAACATCCATGCCCACCTTCCTCTAATTTATATGGGATGCTGCCACAGCATGGCATGACAAGTGATGTGTCAGTCCATGCTGAGGATCTGAACCTGTGAACCTCGGGCCACCAAAAGTGAAGTGCACAAATGTAACTGCTATGCCACTGGGCTGGCCCCATCAATTATCTCTTAATAAAACTGAAAAAAAAAAAAAACCACACAAAAAAAGAATTCTTATCTTTTAGAGATACATACTAAAATGTTTACAGACAAAATAAAATAATGTCTAAGATTTGCTTCAAAATAATCCAGTGGAGGGTGAGGGATGAGAGCAGGTAGGTTATAGATGAATAAAGATTGATCATCAATTGATAATTGTTGAGATGGATGATGGATCCAGGAAGGTTTATTACATTAGTCTCTCTGCCTCTGAGCAAATTGTAATTGTTCATTATAAAAAGCTTTTTTAAGCTGTATTTAATCTATTAAATTATTTAAAAAGATAACACTTGTTAAGTATGGTGAGAGTAGCTTTTCACTTAATGGAGAAAAGAAAAATGTGAAATAAAATGTGTATATTACACTCACATATTGCTTTTCTTGCTTTTGATCCTTACCATAGATGATTGATCCAGTTCTCAAATAATATCAAGCTTGTATCATAGAAGAAAAAAATTTTAATTACTAAAAATTGCATAATTAGTTGAATGAAATTGGGACAAAAGCACATTACTCATGAATTGATGCATAATCTAAACATGCCACTTTCTGCCTAAAGACATAATACAGCTCTGTCCAATAGAACTGTCTGTAGTGATGGAAATGTTCTGTATGGGCTCTGTCCAATGTGGTAGCCACTAGCCACATATGGCTATTGAGCTGGCTGGTGTGACCAAGTGGCTAGTGGGTCTGGGGAATGGAAATTTAAATTTATTGATTTTCACTTGTATTTTTAAGCACTTCTCATTAGAAGATCTGACAAATTATGTTTTTCAGTGAAGATGTATATCCTTTTGACAAGTGAAAAATAAAATCACAAAGTTAGTTCATAAATTAAAAATTGGGGATTACAAGTCATACTATTTGCCCTGAAATACTTTATGGATGTTAAAATTTAAACTGAGAAAGCATTATAAATAAGTTATCTGTAAATAATGTTACAGATTTTAAATGTAGTCATTTTATCTACCTTGTTTTAAGATTTCAGTATTTAACATACCATACCAATGATTTTTAATAGCTAATAGTAATAATAGGTAATATTTATAGAATGATTAACATATGTGAGGCACTATTAGGGCATTTTATATGTACTTAATAATTTCATATGTATTTAATATGTTAAAGATTAACACATTCAATCCTTATACCAGCCCTATCAGGTAGGTACACTATTAATATTCCCATTTTTCAATGAAAAAACAGACACAGAGAAGTAAACTTACTCAAGTTTATGCTTGCAACTGGTTGGACTGAGATTTAAACCCAGAAATTTAAGTCCACATTCTTTACCATTTTGCTATATCTTCTCTCTTGAAATATTTGCCTAGAAAATGATTAAGAAAGAATGATTAATTAGTTGTTTAAAATGTGTTTATAAAGAATTTCTCATTACTTTAGAAAAGTCCTATTTGGGGTATTGTATTATGAGGTTAAGTGAAAAAGGATATAAAATTGAATATAGAGAACCATTCACTATGTTTACTCCCCTCTCTCCCCTAAAAAACTATCCTCAGGAAAAAAGACCAGAAACAAATCTTTTGTCTGTCTTTTTTGTATGTTCAAAATTTCTATAATAAGAAAAATGTTTATTATAAAACTTTAGCTATTAATATTATAAGGCATAGGGGCCGGCCTGGTGCTGTAGTGGTTGAGTTTGCACTCTCTACCTTGGCGGCCTGGGGTTCGCAGTTTCGGATCCTGGGTGCGGACCTACGCACTGCTCATCAAGCCATGCTGTGGCAGGCGTCCCACATAAAGTAGAGGAAGATGGGCATGGATGTTAACCCAGGGCCAATCTTCCTCAGCAAAAAGAGGGGGACAGGCAGTGGATGTTAGCTCAGGGCTAATCTTCCTCACATACACACAAAAAATTGTAAGGCATATTTAAAACTTTTTTATCGTTTATATTACTATTTGGTATTAGAGGCAATCGAAATCTAGATTGTTATGAAAGTTCATAAAAAATTCTTCTGAAAAGTTTGGCTATTTATTTTCCCAGAGGCTCACTCTGAGAATTAGATTAGTCTTACTTGAGTCTGAAGATGCTTTTATTTCTAATAAGTTATTAAGTCCATATTTCTTAAAGATAAACAAAATGAAACATTTTTTCCCCTGAAGACACAAATCATTGGCACTCCTTAAAACTGAACTCTTTGAACTAACATTTTAACCTCTCTGAGGTTGGCAAATAGATTGTGGGTGGAATAAAAAGTGTGTGTTTCACACATGATTCTTGTCTTCCTTCACTGATTTGAGTATTTAAGAAGCCAAACATACCTTTTGGATATGCCATATGTATATGATCTAAGATGACATTTTCATAAAGCAGGAGCTACGTGGTTTGCATTACTCTGGACTTCTCCTGATATGTATGGAACAGACGATTGTTTGTTTCCTATCAACATGAATCATTATGTTACTAGCTGTCATTCACTGAACACCAACTATATAGCAGGCATGACACTGGGTATTTTGTTATCTTATTAAACCCTCACTCCAGTCCAGTGAAGTGGGTAATTTCCATTTTACAAATGAGGAAATTAATATGCAAAAACAAAATTCAACTTGGCCAGGGTCAGTTGCTATGTAAGTGACAGAGCCAGTTTTCAAATTTAAGTCTGCCAGATTTTAATCTTTAATCTTTTAATCTTTCTGTGAAGATTAAACAAAATAACCCAGGTGGAAACAACTTAAATATCCACTAATGAATGAATGGATAAACAAAATGTGGTATATATACATGATGAAATATTATTCAACCTTAAAATTCTGACATACTACAACGTGGATGAACCTGAGGACACTATGCTAAGTGAAATCAGCTAGACACAAAAGGATGAATGTTGTATGATTCTACTTATATGAGGTTCTTAGAATAGTCAAATTCATAGAGACAGAAAGTAGAATGGTGGTTGCTAGGGGTTGGGGGAGAGGGGAAATGGGAGTTAGAGTTTACAGTTAGGGAGTTTCAGTTTGGGATGATGAAAAAGTTCTGGAGATGAATGGTGGTGATGGTTGCACAACAATGTGAATGTATTAATGTCACTGAACTATATACTTAAAAATAGTTAAAATGGTAAATTTATGTTATGTATATTTTACTACAATAAAAAGTAACACATGAAAACTCTTTAGCAGAGTTCTAGCCTATTATAGAACCAATACAATATTGATGATCATAAGAGACTCTATGTGTAATAATAAATGGAAGTGGGAAGGAGATCCTTAGTGAGATGCCATTTAAGTGGTCAGACCTAGTTCTATTTATACTTAGAGTAAATCAGGGGAAAGTTCACGGAGAACTGTTAGAGATTTCCTAAACCTCATTTACAAAGTTTGGTACTTTTGTTACCTCTTGGAATATTTCCTTGTTGATATTAAACATTCTTAAAAAATAAGACAGGATCCTATGAATGGATGCCATGCATCTATTGCATAGCAATGAAATGGAAGCTTCAATCCACTATAGTCAACAAATCGATAATGAGAGCCTACTTTATGCAAAGTCTTATGTTGGGTACTGAAAGTGGACACACCCTACCCTTCTCTGCAGCCAGAGCTTGAAGGCAGGGGGAGTAAGCCCAGACAAAAAGCTGTAAAAAGGAGAGGTGAGCAGGCCAAACGGCCAAAGCCTTTTGAAAGGAACATTGAACAGAATAGACAGAGAGATAGATTGACACTCAACGTGGACAAACATGCACACTCTCACCCTCTGAAACTAAAGGTCAGATGAACAAGAAAAATTTCAAATAGACCAGACGCTGACGGATAGTTCTGCATCAATTTAATTTATCCTCCTGTCCCTATTTCAAAGTATGATTTCCCCCCTCTACCTTTGACATTTTAAACACGTGCGTAAGAAAAGTAGGCAGAAAGTGAAGCAAATCACCTACATCTCTCCACTTGCCTGAAGCCTGGTTCCTAACTCCAAGAGTGAAAAGGGATATACATGTATATATGATAAAGGACCCATTATTTCTGGAAAAATCATAAGTTCTTGCAAATCCAAGACAAATGCAGGCAATTCAACAGAAAAATAGGCAAATGGACAGATCAGCAAAGATCAGAGATAGTCAATAAAGATATGGAAAGGAGTTCAACTTTATTAATCATCAAGAAAATCCAAACTGAAATAACAATTAGAGACAACAATAGTCCCATTATAATGGCTGAAATAAAAAAGACAGACAATACCAAATGTTTGTGAGGCTGTGGCTCAACTGGAATTCTCATACATTGATGAGAGGAGGGAAAATTGGAATAACCATTTTGGAAAACTGTTTGGCAGTATCTGCAAAAGCTGAACGTATACATACTCTATAATCCACCATATCCACTTGTAGGAATATACTCATCGGAAATAAGTACATATATTCACAAAAACAAGTGCAAGAATATTTCTAGCAGTATTGTTGACAACAGTCCCATTATGGGTTCAATTGTGTGTCGTCCCCCCCCTGCCCAAATTCATGTTGAAGTCCTAACCGCCAATATCTCAGACTGTGACCTTATTTGGAAATAAGGTTTTGCAGTTATTAGTTAAGATGAGGTCACACTGAAGTAGGGTGGGGCCCTAATCTAATATGACTTGTGACCTTTCAGAAAGGGGAAATTTGGACACAGACAAACACACAGGAAGAATGCCATGTGAAGATGAAGACAGAGATTGGGGTAATACTTCTACGAGCCAAGAGACACCAAAAGATTGCCAGCAAACCCCCAGAATCATGGGGAGAGGCATGCAGCAGATTCCTCCTCTCATCCCTCCAAAGGAACCAACCCTGCTGACACTTGGTCTCAGACTTCTAACCTCCAAAACTGTGAGATAATAAATTTCTGTTGATTAAGCCACTCAGTTTGTGATACGGCAGCCCTAGGAAACTAATTCTGGCCCCAAACTAGAAACAATTCAAATGTCCATCAGCTGTATTTATTTAGTAAAACAGGTAAATAAAGTATGTATATTCATGCAATGGAATACTATAAAGCAATAAAAATGAACTAACTACAATTACACTCAACAGTATGAATAAATCTTATAGGTGAAAAGTTAAGCAAAAGAATGAGACTCAAGAGTACATATAATATGATTCCATGTATATAAAGTCAAAACTATAAATGAGTTAAAACTAATTTATGGTGTTACTGTCACAATTATGGTTACTCTTTGTATGAGAGTAGGGACAGGAAGTGGGGCAAGGGGTTTTCTGGGGTTCTGAAAATACTCTATTTATTAATATGGGTGCTGATTGCATTGGTTTGTTCAGTTTATTAAAAATCTTTGAGGTGTATACTTATGAATTGCATACTTTCCTGTGTGTATATATATTTCAATAAACAGTTGTTAAAGTAAAAAAAAAAGAAATCCAGCAAATCCCCTTTCCCTCACTCGCATTGTGACCTTTGGTAAATTTCTTAAGCCTAAGTGTCAGTTTCCTGATATATAAAATGGTAATAACAGTAGTACTTACTCAGTAAGTTTGTTGTGAAATATAGTAAGATAATATATATGCAGCACTTAGCAAAATGGCTGGCAGCATTCCATAAATGTTAGCTATTATTACCATAATTATAAGGATTGACAAATATACCAGGGAGTAGTTTTATTCCTGGATAAACAACAACTGACATATTTTCTGTGGGTACACACACTGGAGTCTATTACTTATTTTATGAAGACTCATTATGTAGAGTATAAGCCCAGTCACTAGGCCTAGAAAAAATGTGATGTGACCAAGTTGGGAATGCCTAACCAGCTTCTGTGTTCTTTTAGATAGTCTCCATCTTCCCTAAATTATAATATTTATTCCACATTTTAAGTGTAAAAGGTGTTAAACATCACTTTTTTTCCAGCAATCACTAAAAATGAAAAAAAAGGAAAAGAGTCTCCAGGAATAATACTACTTTATTTTGTATGGTTACATTTTCATTTGAGCTTCACAACAACCTGTGAGACAGACAGGGAATGAATTAGTATTCTGATATTAAAGATAAGTAAACCAGCTCAACAGGTGAAGTGACTTGCTCAGAAACCACATTGCTAAAATATGGCATAGTTGGGACCAAAAAATATTTTAAAATTATATGGATAATTCAGGAAGTAAAACAAGAAGGGTAACTTAAGGTGAATAGTAAGAGAATCTTTGCTTGAGCAGTGATGTCCAATGGAACTTTCTGTGACGATGCAAATGTTCTTTATGTGCACTGTCAAACATGGTAACCACTACATGGTTAATCATGGTAAACACTTGTGGCTAGTCTAACTGAGGAAGCAAATTTTCTTATTTTTTGGGGGGAGGAAGACTAGCCCCAAGCTAACATCTGTTGCCAGTCCTCCTTTTTTGCTGAGGAAGACTGGCCCTGGGCTAACATCCACGCCCATCTTCCTCTACTTTATATGGGATGCCGCCACAGCATGGCTTGACAAGCAGTGCGTCTGTCTGCACCTGGGATCTGAACCTGCAAAACCCCAGGCCGCCAAAGCGGACTGCACTAACTTAACTGCTACGCCACCGGGCCGGCCCCGCAAATTTTTAATATTATTAATTTAAATTTAAAAGGCCACATATAGCTAGAGGGTACTGTATTGTACGTGCAGCTGTATCATTTCAGGGATCATGGTAATATCCCATGGTCAAGGGGTGGGGCCTGGGCTAAGAGAAGTAGCACCCCATTCACTTTATGTATTTAGGCCATTTTATATCCCAACCTTTATATCCCTTATGTGAATGGACATGTAAGTAGGGGGTTGGGATTGCTTGGTTTTTAAGCTTGCAGGCATACAACAAACGTTAGGTACCTACTATATTTTCAAAGACTATTTTTGGAGGGCCCATTTATTGTATTTTAAAAAGTAGATGTTTTACTTGTCACAAAGCAGCAACCCTTGAGAGGATTAGTAACTATCTTAAAATTTATCCTCTTTGGTGGCAATACATTTGACTATAATCTCTCTTCCAAAAGAAATTTTGGTGTGTTGAGTTCATGATGTGTTGAAGTTCTATATATATTTTTTTTTTTTTTTTGTGGGGAAGACCAGCCCTGAGCTAACATCTGTTGCCAATCCTCCCCTTTTTTGCTGAGGAAGACTGGCCCTGGGCTAACATCCGTGCCCATCTTCCTCCACTTTATATGGGACGCCACCACGGCATGGCTGACAGGCAGCGCGTCGGCGGGCGACCGGGATCCGAACTCACAAACCCCGGGCTGCCAAGCGCGGACTAAACCGCTGCGCCACCGGGCGGCCCCCTGAAGTTCTATATTTTTTATTTTTATTAGTACTGTTTTGAAGGGCTGTTTCTTGTTGGATGTGGTGGAAACAGTCAGTGGAATATTTTGGATTGTTTTATGAGTTAATCACATTTGAACCAAGCTGGAAGTGGAGTGGTAGTTTCACAAATATCACTCTAAGACTGCATTTACTTTCTGAGCCTCAGTTTCCATATCTTCAAAATGAAAGTGTTGAGATGGGTGATCTGGAAGTTCCCCACAAATGCTAAAGTTTTGTGGTATGGCTCCATGAAAACATACATTTCTCTCTTTTCCAGACAATTGAGTTTTAAGGAAATTTCAGGGGACTATGGTGAGCCAAGTAATCTGTCCCATTTAAACAAAAAGAATTAAATTTGATTTTCTACTCTATGTGCTATATTTGTGTGTGTGTGTGTGTATTTGTAACATTAATGCTCTTGCTTTTAAAAATCAGTATCTGGATGCTATCTGAATATTTGTGTTCCTCTAAAATTCAAATGTTGAAAATCTAATGCTCAAGTTGATAGTATTAGGAGGTGAGGTCTTTGGGAGGTCTTAGGTCCAGAGGTGGATATAAAAGAGTCCCTAGGGAAACACCCTCATGGCCCCTCTGCCATGTGAGGAGATAGTGGGAAGTTGGCAATCGGAAACCTGGAGGAGGGCCTCACTAGAACCCCAACATGCTGGCCCCCTGATTTGGGACTTCCAGCCTCTAGAATTGTGAGAAATAAATTTTTGTTGTTTATAAGCCACCCAATCTGTGGTATTTTGTTATAGCAGCCCAAATAGACTAAGACACTGGATAAAGAAGAAGACTTGAGCTTAATGTCTTTACCTTTATTGGGGAAATCATGCCAGATTTTTCAGTGATCATTCTTCAGAAGCAGAATTTATAGACATTTGATATTATTGACAAGTGAAGTGGGATACAGTATCAATATTTTATTTATTCTAGGATATAACTGCCAGATATAAAAGGAACTCCCATTTTTCATTATGTTGGCTCACTTTGGCTCTGTCAGGCCATTAGTTTTTGCCTATTTGAATCTTAAGGCCAGGAAATGGGTATGAATTTCTTCTTAGTTCTGGAAAGGCAGCATCTGGTAAGTCACTCTTTCTGATTACTGTCATTGTTTTGTCTCTTCGGATATTGAATGCCCTTTATCCTCAGTACTGAGATTAGGCAACTTTATTATTTGGTGACCTTGTTAATGTTGTACTACGTTGTTAATGGTGAAGCAGCATACTGACATGAGACTGTTTAACAAATGAGCCCTGGTTCCTGTCATGGAAGAAGAGAGCAAAGGATCTCTAACAAGAAAACCTTGACATGTCGAAGACATCTTTCTCTCCTAGTATTTTATACACACACCCACATGCACACATATACTGTTTGTTTTCTTACACGATGATCATACGTGAGTCAGTCAAGAGAAACCTGTCATAGTAGGCAATATATTCAGTGCCAGCCCTGCTCTTCTATGATGAAAGTGATTATCAGGCTTGCAGAGAAAAAGGGAGACAAATAACATCTACAGTCCTGCCTTAGTATGGTAAAAGAACATCCTTCTCTACTCAAGGTAAAGCAAAGACCATTTTAATAACTTATGACTTGGCCCAATGTAAAATATGTAATCCCTAAGGCAAAACGGCTGTTGATTTGCTCACATTTGTTGCTTATGACCAAACAAAGGAAAAATGAAAATGCTAAATAAAAATATTGTGAGGACCGAGATGCAGCTTATCAGAATTCAAATCTTTCCTAATTGTTGCCTGGTGATGCCTCCATATATAACAGTACATACATAAAATAAATCCAATAGAAAATACTTGATATGGAAATTTATTTTAATCTCTAAGCTAATTCTCTGGTACTTCCTCCCTTTGTCTCTTTTGTCCCCCTATTTCTCTTTATTCTTTATTTCACAGAGACAATTTCAGCTTGTAGTATTTAAATAAACACGTGATAGTTTTCTATGTCAACTTGGTTAGGCTATAATCTCAGTTATTCAATTAAACACTAATTTAGGCTTTGCTGTGAAGGTATCTTATAGATATGATTAAAGTACAAAATCAGTTGATTTTAAGTAAAGGAGATTATCCTCTATGATCTAGGTGGGCCTGATTCAATCCATTGAAAGGCCTTAAGAGCAGAATTGAGGCTTCCCCGAGGAAGAAGAAATTTTGTCTGTAGACAGACGCTTCTTTCTAGAGTTCCAGTGTGCTGTACTATGGATTTTGGACTTGCCTAGCCAGCCCCCACAACAGCATAAGCCAATTCCTTGCGATAAATCTCTTAATATACATCTTCTATTGGTTCTGTTTCTTTGGTTGAACGCTGACTGATAAAAAACATTAGCTGTATTTCAGATTCTTCCAACATACTAGATGAGAATAACGAGAGGGAAAGGAAATAGATACCTGATTATCAAATTGCTCACTTTAGAAGACTTCCTCTCTAAAATTATAGAGATGAACAGATGACAGGAATCTCAGAACTAGTTAAATAAGGAACACTATGTGAAGCTAAATTGAGGTTGAAGCCTACAAACTGTTTAAAAGATCCACATACATGGTGACAGAGATAAAACGTTGCGGTAATAATGATGCTTATTTTCATTCACTAAAACAACAAACAATATTTCTTGTATTTTCTAAAATCTACTTTAGAATTTAGTGTACAGAAGATAATGGCTGTTGAATTTCTTATTAGGTAGAGATAGAAATCTTCAGATAGAGAATGTAATTTTACCTGTTTTCAATCATTCTCTAGATAAATATACAAAATCATACTTATTCCAAATGCAATTAACTATTAGGATCTATGGTCACACTAACCATCAGTAGCTACTAAAGGAGTAGCTCTGTGTTGTAGAGAAAGTGATTAAAAAAACCTAAAAATCACTGAAGTAGTATGGAAAATTTGGAGCATTGCTCACCTGTGATTTTGGCCAGTGTAGATGGCCATTTGCTGGCAATAGCATATCTACTGCTCTTTAACTGGTGAGATTCTCAACAAAGAATCCTGGCACATGTATATGCAGTTTAGTGTACCTGGTTAGAAGTAAGAGAATATGGAGGATGATAAGAAATCGGTTTACCTCTGGAGGGAGTGGCTCTGCTTCTGGGAAGGTAGGAGGGATTCGCCAAGGGAAGTATGTTCCAGGAAAAGGGGTCACTATGACTTGACAGCATCATTGTACAGAACAACATCAAAGTTATTTTTAGTGGGAAGGCTGTAGGTACCTTATGTCCACATGAGAAAATGATAACGATGGAGGGTACTGAGGGTTATTCTAGAGATGAAACATCAATCATGTGAAAGGACAGTTGTAGTCATTTAACACAATTTTATTATTTTTTTTTTGGTGAGGAAGATTGGCCCTGAGCTCAAATCTACTGCCAATCTTCCTCTTTTTTGCTGAGGAAGATTGGCCCTGAGCTACCATCTCTGCCCATCTTCCTCTGTTTTACATGTGGGATGCCACCACAGCATGGCTTGATGGTGCACAGGTCCGCCCCGGGATCCGAACCTGCAAACCCCGGGCCGCCAAAGCAGAGCACGTGAACTTAACCACTATGCAACCAGCCGGCCCCTTAACACAATTTTGATAATAACAATGTTCTATCACTTCATATCTTGGTACTTGCCTAGGTCAGGTTCTCTAGGAAGCAGATGCTGATATGAAGTTATGAGTGCAAGACATTTATTGGGGAGTTAACATCTGTGAAAGGAAAAAGGATTGGGCGGGGAGAGTTGTCACAAAATACTGTAGAGCTGACAAAGTCTCTGCCAGTTCCGCAGAGAGCTCTGAAGCAAAGATTGCCCCTTAAAGGGGTCCAGTGTCAGGCAAAAGTGGCTAGACCTGTACCACTGCCTTGTTTAATCAATGGCCTGGTGCCACCCTGAAAATAGCAGGACCTCAGGTTGAAAGCTGAAGGAAACTCCAACAGAACTAACAGTTGGAGGTTGTGGGTTAATCACACTCCTTGCAGCTGGGCAGAGTGTGCTTTCTTGACAGGGAATCTGGGCAGCTTATCTTCATGTCTTCCCCAGTACTGAAGTGTGCAGTGTGGCACTAGTAAAATTTTGGGTGGCTGTGTATTTTGCAATGAAAATTGATTAGGCCAGAATAAGAGGTGTTCGTGAAGTGCCCTAAAATTCTAAAATCCAATGAGGGAGTTTATAGCTACCAATCCTTAGGTAACTAGAGTTGTTGCTACCAAACGATTAGGGACTGAGAATATCAGGTGTTGCTTGAGGCCTCTAAAATAATATTGTTACTCCCATTTTATCCCACATAAGTTGCTCCTAGTGGGACAACTCAGGGCATCTGCTTGTGATGGCCTGTGATAGGTCACACTGACTTAGCTGTGAAATGGGCAAAAGGAGCTTGAAATGGCTCTTTTGGGGATGACGAGAAAGAATCGTTTATTTCATAAAGATCGAGAAGGTGAGATTTAAGGGAGTCAGATTGGCTCTTTGTTATGCATGATTTTTTTTTTCTTTTTGTCTTCTGCACAAGTTCCACAGTAGCGGTGGACAGAAAGAGACAGGGCTTTTTGCGGGGGGGAGTGTATTATAGCATAGTGCTTAATAGAGTGGAGGCCCTGGAGTCTGTCACCACTCACTAGTGATTTGGCTTTGGATAAGTTCCTGAACCTCTCAGGGCCCTAGTTTCCTGATTTGTTAAGTGGGGATTACAATCATGCTTACATCATAGAGTTGTTGTGAGGATGAAATGATATAGCGCATGCAGTCCCTGGCTTTAGAAGGGCTCAATACTTGTCAGCTGTTATTCCACTTCTCCTTCCCCTCTTTCTCTTCTTCCTCTTCACTGAAAAAAATGCTTCCCTGTTGAATTTTGTCACATGCTGTCTAGACTAGGAAAACATTCACAAAACTTGGGAGGAGGGTAAAATGGAAAGAATCTGTTACTCCAACAGGATTCGGGATGGCTTCTTTTGATTAGGTCTTTGGTTTTCACCGCTATGTTCTCAGTACTGTTCTGGGTGTGCTAGGTGTGAAAAATGGCCTCTGCCCTGAGCAGCAGTCTATTTGAAAAACAAATGGATATATAAATGGTTAAGGAAAAGGCAAGCACATATAAAATTAACTTCTAAATGAACTGTTTAGAACATGTGATGTAGGAATCTAATTTCATTTTGCTGACACTGGCTGTTGTTTTGATCATTGAAAGGTGATATCATTTGGGGTGAAATTGTGAGGGCGAGCTCTTGCACAGTAATACAACCAAACGTCATATGATCATGTGGGATCATAGTTTTCGGGGTATAGAAAGCAGGTCTTTGGTTTAAAAGGTACTTACGCTGCCCCATCATACTCTTCTACTTTCTAGAGAAACATGCTTTGTGCCCTATGGAGATAATCACCCATAGTAGGTCATGTGGGGTTAACCAGACCCTGAGGTAGTCTTCCAGTGCTGCCCACCAAGTGATTCCTTACTGTTAAACCCTTTGGAATTATTGATGTGAGTATGAATACAAAATAGCCCTATCTTATTTCATTAATCTATCTTTTCAGTAACCTAGGGCTCTAGAGGCCTCTTTTCTTGACAAGATATATGAGTATGGCTGAGGAGTTCCTGTTGGATTCTTAAATCTCTTACCACCAAGAGGGGGACAAAAAATATTTAAAAATATATCTCTTACCTCACTAATGATTTTGAATGACCCTTTTAGGAATGTCCGAGAGATGGATCTCCCTGCATTGTCCTTGCCTGGGTGAGTAACAGGACGAAGGCTGGGTAAATAGGTGACCTGTCCTCAGGTGTCCTAGGAATGCGCTCCCTCCCTCCTCGACATCAGTCGCTGCGTGGAGTAATTGTGCACCCGCCTGTGCCTGCGCGAAACCCGTCCAATAGAAAAGACCAATCAAGGACAGTGATATTTTTTTTCCGCTCTTTTTGCCACCGCCCACTCCCGACAGGCTGACAACCTACACAGCTCCCCCGGACTGTCTTACTTTTCCATCTCCTCCCACCCGGTCTAAACCCCCACTCATGACGCGGATGGGCCGCCGGAGGACCCAGCGAGCATGCGCGACCGTACCGAGCATGCTCAGTAGCGCGCGCGGCTCCCCGGAGCTTCCCCAGCGAGCCGCGGTCAACGCGGAGGTCTCCGTGGCTTCTGCGGGAGCGACAGGAAGTGAAGCGGCCCGGCCCGGCGACCGCGGCGGTAGAAACAGAAGCGGAAGGGGCCCTTCGGCGACGGCGTCGTCCACGGGCGTGGCCGAGGGGGCTAAGCGCCGAGGGGAGTCACCCGCTCGGAAGCCGGATCCCGAGCCGGGCAGGATGGATCATCACCAGCCAGGCACTGGCCGCTACCAGGTGGTGAGTTCCTGGTGCCCGCCCCGGCCTCCTGCGCCGCCGGGGACCCCGGGACTGCCTCCCACTGTGGCCCCGAGGGTCTCTTTCCTCAGGTTATTCCCGGAGGGGACGTGCTGGCGAATTTTTTTTGGCTTTTCTGGCGGGACCTGCTTCCTTCACACCTCTCCTGTGGATCCTGCCTCTGACTCCTTCGAGACCCTTCGCTTTCGACCCACGTCTTCTAGCTCCCTACCCCTCACCCACACCCTATACCCCGCTGTAAGACACTTTTCTCCACCCCCCTTTAAAACTTAGATGTTTTATTTTTCACGTTCTCGATCATTTCCTTATCCCCTGACCCAGGGACATTCTGAGACATTCCAGTGGGTTGTCTTTTGGAAATGGTGCAGAGTTCACATACCTGCTGGGAAGGTGATCGCCGTCATAAATGGAGTCGGTGGGGGGAAGGAGATGTAAGCACTATGGAGGGTGGGACCTGGATTTGGTTTAAAAATGTGGCTTTAAAAATTGTGCAGCTGTGGACAGGAGTCGTGCTGATCTTGTCTGTCAGCTCGTTAACCTTGTCATTTTGCCCTTTTTCGTTTTGTTAGTATTAAAAGTGACTGTATTTTTTTCTATCCCATTTTTTTTTTTG
Organism: Tapirus indicus; assembly: GCA_031878705.1. NCBI lineage: Eukaryota > Metazoa > Chordata > Mammalia > Perissodactyla > Tapiridae > Tapirus > Tapirus indicus. The sequence goes on along the minus strand of CM062930.1, from coordinate 28,121,911 downwards.
GCGAGAGGGGAAACAAAGTTTTGCTAGGAAACGTGCTAAACTTGTTTGAAAAATGATTTTTCATTAAATGCAAGATTTTCCAGTTTAGCCATATAAACCTTTGTATGTTGAAATGAGTGAAAAGTGTTCCTCTGTATTTTCGGTGTCAACTTTTCTGATATATTTTTTCCTCTAGTATTAATTCTGGTGGTGTCTTCGGAGATTGCTGTTGTAAACCCTATTTAAAAATGGATTCAGCAATAGTTGACTATTTTGTTGTAGCGAGGTAGCGTGTTCTATAAACTTTGTGATGGTAATTGTTTAACCTGTTTACTGAGGGAGAGGAGAAAAACACTAATAGGAGCACTGGTGGCTTAATTAATGGTACTGTGTGACATTTTACAGTTGTAGATATGTTAGTGCGGATTTCACATTTCAAATCTGTTTGCACATGTGAGAGTTCTGAACTAAGAATTTCTCTTAATAAGTGCATTTTGGCAAATATGAAGGCTACCGAAACATGAAATCCCAATGTTTGTGATTTTGCGTTTTTCTGAGGCAAAAGCTCATGATGCTTCCATTTCATCTGGTTTACATCCTGTAAAACCTCCAAGTGATCCATATTCTGAATTCTGTGAAAATTTGTCAATATTTTCAGAACGGTTTGGAAAATATCATTGCTACCAGTTTGGAAGGCATTTTTCAAGTTATCAGTGTATATACACTTTTGGTGGTTTGATTTCTTTTTCTTAAAAGGTATTCTTATTTTTGCCAATGTTAGCAAAAATAAAATGCAGTAGGTATATATTGAATACTGTTACCAGCGGGAGTTGTTTCTTTTTCTAATCTCTTTTCTTTCCTGTTTGCTTCCGTTAATGGCATTAGCTGATTTAAATTCTTTCTCTTTGCTTATCAGAATCAACCAAGTTCTCATACACAAGTTACTAATCAAAACATTTTTACCTGATGCTGCTGTGCCTTATAATAATTTATTATATTGTTACATTTGCTTTCAGTAGTTATGACTAGTTAAGATGACTTGTTATTTTTTAAAATTTCTTACACCAAAATATTGAAATTTGCTCTCTCAGTTTTAAGATATTTTTTCTTTTTGACTCCTTTCAAAATAAGTGGACAGTATCATATTTTATTGCCTTTTTTTTCCCTTCAAATTGGAGATGTGTCCTACATAGATTTTGAATGGGTGGAGGCATTCCTTCAGAGCAGAGGGCAAAAATCAGTCCTTCTAAAGATACCACTCACTTTAAGTAGGTAGGACATCAATTTGTTTTCCTTGTAAGGCAGAGGTGTGAGAATCTTAGCATAGTTTAAATTTGGATTTTAATTCCTGTTACTGTATAATTACGCAGTAATTTCATCTGTCTAGTGTAACTCTTGGTTTTGTTGAGAATGGCTGATCAATAGCTCTATCTAGGGGTATGCCAGAGAAGTATCTGAATTGGTTTCCAGTGGACTATTTAGCTAGAGACCAATCTGCAGCTCTGGCTTATATGGTGAACGTAACTGTTGTGTGGCTGCCTTTAGCTCAGGTTTTTGGAAACTCTGGAGTGATTAATAAACTCGAGCAATGAACAATTTCAGTTGTAGAATGTTAAGAGATGACTAAGTAGGAGACAGGCAAGTATGCTTACGGGTGAAATGGTATGTGATGTTAATTTGTCACTTATTATTAGTGTTAAAATTTAGCTTTTCATATTGGAAAGTTAGCAGTAATGCCCAGGACCATCAGAATGACTTTAATACCATTACTCAAGGCACAAGCTTTATATAGAAACTGCATTTTCTTTGTCTCTTCTTCCTTTCCATTGTTAAAAGGGTCTGAATTTTGTTAAGTAAAGCAGTGGATAACAACATAGAGATACAAAAAGCCTTGATTGTTACCCTTCTAATTTCAGAAAAAGCCACGTATGATATATAGTTTCATTGTGTTATGGGAAATTCAGTTTTGTTTGGTAGGAAATGAGCAATGTTGCCAAACTATGAAGTAAGTTGACTTGGCTTGGAGCGTAGGCTGCATTCTAACTTTGATGTTCACTATTTCAAAGGATTATGTACCTGTACCAAGCTGCCTACTAAGATTTCAAAGGTAGTCTGTGTATAAGTTAAATCGCCACTGTTGATTGTAGCAGTAGTTTCCCAAACTGTATTCTGGAATGCTGATAAATAGTCTTAGAAGATTTGTAACATATATTAGCATATTAAAATATCCATTTGTGTATTAAAACCATGAGAATTCTGCAGTAAAGACAGTAGTTTGGATTTGTTTAACCTAGCTCTTCCTAAACCTTAACCACAGATTTTCAAAGAAAAATTTTAAGTTTATATTAACATTTCCAAAATATTTTTCCATGAACATAATGAAGTATTCATACTGCAAAGATCTAGATACTTAGCTCTTGTATCTGGAGAAGTAGAATTTTCCTTGATAAATTAGCTGGGAAGGAGGTTGACTATTAATGGTTAAAAAAAGTATGTTTTAAAGTCATCTGGGCTTATATTTAGATCGTGCCGTTTACACTTTGTGAGCCCTTGGTTTAGTTACTTAGCATCTTGAAGCTTCAGTTTCCTCATATTAGCACCTACCTCATTACGATTATTATAAGAATTATGTAATATATGTAAAAGATATGGTATAGAGACTGTTACATGATAAATATTATGAATAACATAAGGTAAATAAACCATAAGATATTATATATATTTAAATTTTTGCCTGTCACCACCTCTGTGTATTATTTAGCAATATGAATATCAGCTAGTTCTTTGTTGTCCATGTCAAGAACTGTGAAAAGTGTTAAGATTTGATTTTTTACTGTATTTACAAGCTGATAAGTTAGTCTTTTAATGTTTCATGGTTGCTGGCAGAAAACAGGCTCCCAGGTCAGAAACAAATGATGTTATTACTCAAGGGACAGGAAGCTGCATGAACTTCAGTATATTTGTGTAGGTTTTCCTTGCAACGAGGTCCCATGAGGGTGATGAGTCTAGATGGATGCAGTAGTGGGTCACAGCTGAGGAACTCAGGACCAAGGGTCCAGCAGTTTTTAGCAAGCAGACAACATTGCAGAAACAACAAACCAGCTAGTTCGCCTCTCCCTGGGAGGGCGGTTACCGGCTGTGGTAACCTTGAACTTCTTTGTTGCCAATGTGACTAACTACAAGAATCCACTCAGTATCAGGAAATGGATAAGTTTTGCAGCTAGAGTCTGCAGGGACACTCAGGCCCATGGCAGACTGCCTTACCCAGTAGAACATGTTATGGATGAGATAATCTATGGTGATTTTTAGGGGCAGTCATTTACTTTTGTTTTTCATTTTAAAGAAGTAGTGCCGTCTTTTACCTTGTTGTTCTCTAGTTACTGCCTTCTTTTCTTGGCCCTGCTAGGTTCCTTTGATCTTCACTTGTTTGTTTCCTTTGAATTTATCAATATTCTTTATCTGATTTATATACACCTCTTTGACATCATCAGGATTGCCCATTACTTAATCTAATAGATACTTTTCAGTTCTTGTCTTGCTTGATTTCTGTTACATTGACACTGTGAACTTTATCCTTGAAATTCCTTCCTTATTCCTGATATGAAGAAGCTTTCTACTCTTTACTTCTCTGACTTTTCTTTTGTTGAACTCATTTTGTACTTACTCCTTAAATGTTGATGCTTCCTATGGCATGGACTATTGTAATAGGCTACTTACTACACTCTTCCTTTATCTGACCTTCCTTCAGTGTGTTGTTTGCACTGCATGAGTAGTATTTGTAGAATATAAATTTGATTTTCATTTCTTTGCTCAGAAATGTTTAGTGGCCTCTTACTGAGTTCCCCCTCCTCCCACATTTAATATTAAAACTTACAAATGTATAGAAAACTTGAAAGAATTGTATGGTTAACCCCCATCTACCATATACCAGTTGTAGGGTCTACAGTTAACAACAATTTGTTATATATTTGTGTTATGGTATATCTGTCAAGCCATCTTATTTTTTGATGCTTTCAAAGTAAGTTGCAGATATTAGTGTACCTCACTGCAAACTGCATGCTTATTATTAGTTCAGAGTTCAGTATTTCTTTATAGTTCTTTTTCTTTGAGGTAAAAGTGACATATAATGCAATGTACAAGTTGTTCATGGCTTATTGAATGAGTTTTGACAAATGTGTACACCTGTGTAACCCACACCACTTTCAAAATATAGAGCAGGGATCGGCAAACTATGTTCCAGCTCCTGTTTTTGTAAATAAAGTTTTATTGTAACACAGCCATGGCTGTTCATTTACAATGGCAGAATTGAGTATTTGAGGCAGAGCCCACTAAGCCTGAAATACTTGCTATTCTGCCCTCTACTGAAAAAGTTTAGACCCCTGATAGAGAACATTATCACCCTAGAAAGCTCCCTCATGATCCTTCCCTGTCGATTCCTACCCCCTAGGTAATTGTTATTCTGATTGTTTTTTTCACTTCAAATTTGTTTTGCCTATCCTGGAATCATACAGCATATAGTCTGCAAAGCTTCTTTCACTCTGCATGAAGTTTTGGAGATTGACCCATGTTATGTATATCAGTCGCTCATCCCTTTTTATTGCTGAATAGTATTTCATTGTATAAATTGTATGAATGCACTACAGTTTGTTTATCCATTGCTCTCTTGATGGACATTTGGATTGTTTCCAGTTTTTGGCTATTATGGATAAAGCTGTTAGGAATATTCTTGTACAGATCTTTTTGTGGACATATGTTGTCATTTCTCTTGGGTTGAATTACTGGGTAATAGGGTAGGTGTATGTTTAATTTTATAGGAAACCACCAGACTTTTTTCGAAAGTAGTTGTATCATTTTACACTTCTACCAACAGTGTATGAAAGTTTTGGTTGCTCCACCACCTTGCCAAAATTTTGGTGTTGTCAGTCTTTTTAATTTTAGCTGTTCTAGTGGGCTTATTGGATTTAAGTATAAGTTTCTGTTCTTAACATTCAAGTTCCTTGAATGGACCTTCCTATACTTGCACAGTGCCATACTTTAGCAATCCTCCCTCTTAATTTTTATGTGCAAACTGTTGGAGTCCAGCAGGGCCTACTTATCATTAATTCTTCAGCCATAATGTATTCTCTCTTACTTCCTTGACTTTACGGATGTTTATTTCTCATCTGTACCACACCCTTCTGGTTTGTTTGCTAGATAAAATCCTATTCTTAAATGTAAAATCTCCTATAAAACTACAATTGGAAGAAGGAGGCAGGGTGAGTTTCTTGCATCTGGCATCTACATCAAGGCAGAGGAGAAGTTGAGAATCACAGTATTGGAGAACTGGTTATACTGGATTATGTTTTTGTGTGTCTTTCTACCTTCTAGACTTGGGCTTTTCCTCAGAGGTGCTTCAGGGTTATGTGAATGTCTGATTTTTATTTCATCTTTAGATTTTAAACTTTTAAAAAACTGTAGTAGAGGAAGTTCACACTCAAATGTGTTTTATACCAAAGCTGTTTTATACGGCTTGAAGACTACTATTATGTAAATTTGTGTTGCTGGGATAATTTGTTTTTGAACGAAACTCAAATTAAAATTTCTTTGGCTATTTCTGTGTTACATAGTGATAGTAACTGTATGTAAGTATGTCATTGTTTGGATTGAGTGCAGCTCATTTTTTTTTTAAAGTATACAAATGAACACACCTTGAATGATGCTGAGTCAAATACTAGCCGTCACTTAGGCATATTTGAGCAGTACATGATCTAGTAATGGTGTAATATTTGTACAGTAACAAGTAAATGCATTGGAATTATATCCTGAAAATACCATGTTATAGTTTATATGCTTTATTTTATTTGAGTGCCTCTTGTCAGATTTATGCTTAAGATAAGGTATGGGAGCAGTTTTTAGATATCATTGTTGATTATGAAACAAACATCCTATAACTCATTTATTCAATAAATAGTAATTTATGAAGTATCTCTGCCAAATTCTCTTTTAGGTGCTGGTGATCAAGACAGTTAAGTTTTTGTCTCATGGCTCATACTTTGGTGGAGGAGAGGCAGATAAATAAGTAAGCATAATTCCAGATAGTAATAGGTGGTTTAAAGAAAATGAAGCCAGTTAATGGAATAAATAATACATTTTATCAATACTAAAATAGCAATAATAGAACAATAATGATTTTGCATTATATCAGGAATATGCTGAGAATTCTGCTCAGTGCTTTACACATATGAGCACATTTAATCCTTAGAACACTTCTGTGAAATAGATAATGTCATGATCCTCATTTTGCAGATGAGAAAAGTAAGACATGAAGAGGTTAAATAATAGGCCCCAGCTGTGATGGATATGTTATTCAAGTCTTAGTGTTTTAATTTTATATTGCTTTGTTACAACTTTCCAAACACAAGCATTTTATTATATTTCAGGATTCTGTGGGTTGACTTTAATCAGCAGAGTGGTTCTTCTGCTCCATGTGATGTTAGCTGGAGCTGCAGCCATTTTGGGGCTTGATTGGGTTGGAACATCTAAGATAGCTCACTCACTTGAAGCTGACTATTAACTGGGAGCTCAGCTGGGAGTGTTGACTGGATCATTTCAGTTCTCCTCTGTGTGCCCTCTTCATGTGCCCCTGGCTACTCACATCACAGAAGGAAGAGGAAGCTGCCATTCCTCTTAAGGTTTGGGCTTAGAAGTCCAGAATGTCATTTCTGCCGCATTCTACTGGTTAAAGCAGTCCTAAGACCAGACCCGATTCAAAAAGAGAGCAGATAAACTCCATCTCTCAACGAGGGAGAGGCATGCACATATATGATGGCAAGAAATTGATGGTGGCTGTCTTTGGAGACCATATGCCACACCAGTCGGTTTTACCCTTCAGTTGATTGAAATCAGAATAATCAGGGAACTCCATCCATTCTGAAGGTGTTACACTCAGGCTGAGACTTGATTGAAATATTCTAGTTGATGAGTATTTCAGTTGTAATAATGGCTTGTGGTGGAAATGAGTTTGTTGGTTTAAGAAATATGAAGAAAACTGTGTGGCTAGAGAAAGATGAAGGGGGATGGCTCAGAGAGGAATGGGATAAAACATAGAAATAAATTTTATGCTGGATTTGATAGAAGAAGGGAACTCTCATTTATAACTTCTGTTTATAATTTTTGTTTCATGAAGGCAGTCAAGTCCAGCTACGTAATTTGCAAGGCCCAACGTCACATGAAAATGTGGGGCCCTTGCCTGGGGCAGGGAAGCCAATCTCCCTTTCTTAGTCTTACTATATCAACCCACAGCAACAGACGACCCACAAAAGATTGCAATTTCCATGCCAGGACTTGCTCGATACCTGAATTGGTGATAGGCAAGAGACCCTGCTGGTTTGCCTGTGAATGAGTCATGTGATGCCAGCCTGGGATGGAGATGGCCACCACCTTGCCATATCCCTAGTCACAGGGTGAGGATAGGGAGGTTGAGCTGAGCCAGGGTGTTTAGAGAATCCCTCCTGGGGAGGCAGACTGCTTATGAGCTGAGGTTCCAAGCCCCTGGCGCATGGTCTGTTGTCCCATTGGAGTTCACTTATAAAACTCAGATTCAAAGATAAAGTTATTAAGAATTTCAAGACAGTGACCACACACAGCATTAAACCCCAAGCATGGGGCCCTCCTGAATCGGGGGTTCCTTGTAATTACACTTGTCATGTGCTCATGAAGATAGCTGTGAAAGTATTCTCACTGTGGGAGTAGTGATGGTGGTGGTGATGATCTAGACCAGGAGTCAGCAAACTTCTTCAGTAAAGGGCTAAATAGTAAATGTTTTAGACTTTCCAGGCTATGTGGTCTCTGTCACAACTATTGAAATCTGCCATGATAGCACAAAAGTATCCATACTCAATATGTAAACAAATTTAATATAGCTGTGTTCCAATAAAACTTTATTTACAAAAGCAGACGGTGGGCTGGATTTAGCCTACTAGCTGTAATTTGCCTACCCTGCTGTAGGTGATATAGTAATGTATCTCATACAGTCCTGAAGCTTGGGACTGTTGCAGGATGCTACTGACAAATTAATTTTTTATTTCACCCAGTCTTGAAATAAACCCTTAGGAATGTGGTAAAGTTGTTTTGCATCACTTACTTGTACCTGTTAATCGGGCAGGTACCTAGTCTGTCACTAAGAATTGGGGTGGAGATGAATGGGTAGTGGAATAGAGTATGAAATTAGGAAGTATTTGATAAGAATGAATAAATGAATGGTGCTAGCTCAAGACCAATTCTGTAGACTTAAAAACCTTGCATACGTTATTTTATTCTATTTTTTTTTTGGTGAGGAAGATTGGCCATGAGCTAACATCCATTGCCAGTCTTCCTCTTTTTGCTGAGGAAGATTGTCCCTGAACTAACATCTGTGCCCATCTTCCTCTATTTTGTATATGGGATGCTGCCACAGCTTGGCTTGATAAGCAGCGCATAGGTCCACACCCAGGATCCAAACCTGTGAACCCCCAGGCCACCAAAGCGGAGCGTGTGAACTTAACCACTCTGCAACTGGGTCAGCCCCTAATTTTTATGTTTATATTTGTTTTTTTCATTGCTACTGAGACTTGGGCTTCTCTAAGGTCGTTGTTTTGTGTGTGTGTGTGTGTGTGTGTGTGTGTGTGTCTTTGCGTTACCTTCCAGCTTAACATATATCGCTTAGTCTCTCTCTCTACTTGTGTATATGAATGGTGCCCCCTAGAGTTGTTCAGTAAGTAACCCATGAAGCCATATGCAGTGGCCCTGCTCAATACCTTCATTAACTGGATTTGTGGGTATTGCTTTGATTTTCCTCATCTGTTTTATATTGATTACCTAGCGAGTTTTCTTTTTTATTCTTTCCTTAATATCAGATCTACATTCTAAAACATTATCTGATTGTATGTGTATTAATAATATATTATTTTAGAATTTTATATATATTCCATGTATGTAGGCCTGACATAAGTTTAAGTAACTATGGAGTACATTCTGCTGACGTTTGTTAAATGTATATTTACTTCCAAAATCATTGTAGTTAAGGCTAGCCTACCTACAGTGTGATTGTAAATCATCCTGTCTGTTTTCATGCCGTGTTGTTATGGTTTCTTCCAAAAATTTGATCACTTAGCTGGAATTAAGGTGTGGGTAAAATTCTTGTTAAAGACATGCCAAATGCAAGTTGGGAAACGCTGCAGTAGTCTGAGATTTACTATCAGATTATTTCAAGGTTTTGACTTGCTTACTTTTAGGATTTGTTTGAACATGAACAGTTTAATATTTTAAAAGTTTAGGAATGTGCTGTGGTTTAGTTTGTCTATGATATTTCTCCAGAATTACCCATTATATTATGTAAAGAAATGTGCTGTTTGGCAGAGGCTTTGAGAATAAGGAAATAAACTGGATGGTTTTACCTCTTTAAATTGAGGCTCTTAGAACTTGTAGCCTTTTGGATGTTGGACTGAAGAAATGCAATAGTGACAGTTTTTATAGAACATTTGTTCTCACTTGGGTAGAGTTTTCATTTATATCAGTATAACTTTTTGTGTGATTTCCCCAAAAGGAGAAAGTTCTTAAAATAACACTTGAGACCCTTTTAAGTTTTTGTTTGTAATGTTTAGACAACAACGTGAGCCTCTGTTTACCTGCTTGATTTGTTACTGCACTGCACATGAGCCATGTTTTGAACTATAATACTTTTGTTCTCTTGCCCGCCCCCTCCAACAAGCGCTTCAAACCATGCTCTCTCTTGCCTTCTGGCTTTTGAACATATGATCTCCCCTTTCTTCCTCCAGGACTAATTTCTTTTCTTTATTTAGATCTGTTTTTGTGTTCTTATTTGTAGAAAACCTTCCCTAACCCTCTGCCTCCCACCTCCATTTCCAACCCTTTACTACCAAGTTCTGTGTGTTCTTTTAACACTGTGCACTTACTCCTATCATAGTCCTTATTCCATGGTCTGTCTGTATTTTATAAACTCAATGGGAAGTAGGGCTTAGATATTCTTGTTTATAACAGTATGTAGTATAGTTTTGGACCCATTATAGGTGCATAAGAAATACTTATTGAAGAAATAAATGAATGACTTTTCTGAATGATTTCAAGTGTATGCATGAGGTTACTGGTATGTTATCTTTTATTTATAAAGTGAACAGTTTTCCAGAGTTGTATTATATAAATGTAACAGTGTATTGCCTAGCCTATACAATGTTGATATATTTGATGTTCATAATTAGGGTATGTACTTGGCTTTTAGAATAGCGCCGAGGAATCTGTTTAGATGAATTCGGATATTTTTACATAATTCCTCATCTGACTGGTGGCTTGCATTTGCAAGATAGTTAACCATGGTTAGGTATTTGGTCTACCTCGGAAAGAAGAAAAAGAAACTGTTTCCAGATGTTGTGGAAGTAGTTAGTGATCATTTTCTTTAGGCTTCTCATTTTATAGAAGATTGTCTGCGGGAGGATCTGCTCAAGGTTGTGCAGCAAATCTTGGAGGGCAGGTTTTATTTTATTACTTGTAAACATATCAGCTGAGTTAAAAAATGTCAAAGATCCTGGGAAATAGAATTTTCATTATAGTTAACTTTCATTCGTGGCAATAGCAGACATGGGGAGCATGGGTAGTATAGCGTGAGTCTGGTAGTCACCTAGTTAATAAGTGAACCCAGCAGATTATCCAGAACCCATAACTCAGTAATCATTCAGTGGGCTGGATTCAGCTTGTAGACAAGTTTTCTTTTAATCAGCATGGTTTTTTAAATCAAAATAGTACAGTTATTAATACAGTTTGAAAAGTTGGAGTACCAAAATACAAATAATAAGAAAGTCTTCTTTTCCACCCTTTGTCTTCCAGGCCTTTCCCCTCAAAAGAAAACAGTCTTTAACTCTTTTAGCTGCTTTGTTTTTTTAACTCTGTTTTTGACTTATATGTATATTTGACTCCTGCTGATTTATTAATTTTGCTTTGCTTTCTGACATGACCTGCTTTCTCTTCCCAGATGGTGATCTCTGTAGTCTTCGTCTCTTAGATTCCAAATCCTGGCTCCTCGGTTACAAGCACTGTAACTTTGGGTCAGTTACTTAACCACTTTGTGCTGTAGCTTCCTCATCTATAAAGTATGGATAGTACAGATACCTACCTCATAGAATTATTGTGAGGATTAAATGTATGAAAAGCACCTAATTTTTGGTGAAATTAGTAATTGGTATTTACTTGTTATGACTATGAAAATATTGTTCACTACTGAGTCAAGTGGTATATTTTGTGTAACATCTTAAATTTTTCATGGAGTTGCCTGATTTTTATTTATTTTTCTGTGTATCTGTTGTTAATTCTTTGCATATCCTCTGGTGATTTTTCAAAATTTGCTTTTCAGCTATATTTTTTGCATGGTCAAATGCATTGGATAATTATTAGTTCCTTTTTTTGTTCTTTGAAGACATTCTTCCTAGAGCCCCCCATCCTGTTTTCTGTCTGTACTGTTTGTTCTCTAAGCCTGGTACACAGCTGTCATACTGAGACTTTTTGCTTTGTCACTTGCTGTCTTGGATTCTATAGTTGTTGAATTCTAAGCCTTTCTCTATTTTTGGTTTACTCCCTTATTTTAGTGGAACATGTTTTCCAGTAGGTTCCTGAAAAAGATGCCTGGAGGTGTAAAAAATAAATAAAAATAAGGCATTAAATTTGTTGGCATCAAGTTCATAATCTCTTATCATTTTAATGTCTGTAGGATTGGTAGTGATAACTCTTTTTTCATTCCTAATATTAGCAATTTGCTTTCTTTTTTTCCTTTGAATCGTCTAGCTGTGATTTTTGTCAGTTTTGTCAATCTAGTCAAAGAACCAGCTTTTGACTTTGTTAAATGTCTCTGTGTTCTGTTTGACTGATTTCTGCTTTTACCTTATTTATTTACGATTTCCTTCCTTTTTTGTGGTTTACTTTGCTTTCTATTTTCTATCTTCTAATGGTGGAACCTTTAGTCGTTGATTTTAGACTTTGCTTTTTTTTGTAATATAAGTATTTTTTTTCCTAATATAAGCCTCCCTCTAACAGTGTTTTTGCTATGTCCTGCGTATTTTTATATGTTGTATTTTTATTATCATTCAGTTCAGATGTTTTCTAATTGCTTTTGTGATTTCTTCTTTGAACCACACATTATTTAGAAGTTTGTTTAGTTTCCATTTATTTGGGATTTTCTTAGATATCTTCTTTTAATTTCTAATTTAATTCTTTTGTGGTAAGAGAGCACACTAAGTATGATCTCATTCATTTTAAATTTATTGAGACTTGTCTTATGGCCCAGTATACTTCTCTTGGTGATGTATTATGTGCACTTGAAAAGAATGTGTATTCTTCACTTGTTGGATATAGTGTTCTATAAATGTCAGATCAAGTTGGTTCATAGTATTGTTTTGATATTCTGTGTCTTTACTGATTTTTGTTTTTGTGTTATTCTGCTAGTTGCTGAGCAAGAGGTGTTAAAATCTGCTGTGATTGTGGAATTGTGTATCTCCCTTTATCTCAATTTCTTGCTTCCTATATTTTGAGGCTCTATTATTATGAAATGCCCGTCTTTCTCTCTCATAATGTTCTTTCTCTTCAAGTCTATTTTATTTGAGATTAATATAGCCATTCCAGCCTTCTTATTTTTTTGCATGGCATATCTTTTTCTGTTTACCTTCAACCTGTCTAAATCCTTAAAGTGTGTCTCTTTGGTTGGTAGCATATAATTGGGTCTTGCTTCTTTATTCACTCTGACAGCGTCTGCCTTTTAATTGGAGTGTTTGTATTTAATGTAATTATTGATATGTTTGGTTTATGTCTACCATTGTATTATTTGTTTTCAGTTTGTCCTCTCTGTTTTTTTGTTCCTCTATTCACCCTTTTCTGCTGCCTGTTGGATCATTTGATTTAAAAAAAATTTTAGTGTCCTTTTAAATATATTTATTGCCTTTTTAGCTATTCCTCTTTATTTTTACAATACAATTTTTTACAATAAACAGTGAAAAGTTAGTGTATATATTTAACATTAATGTCATATCACTTCATGTAAAATGTAGAACTTTGTAACCATATAGGTCTGTGTTCGCCCTACCCGCTGCCAACCTTGATGTTATAGTTGTCATGTGTATTACCTATACAGTTGAGTGTTAACAATTTTTGTTTTAAATAGCAACACATATTTTAAAAAACTTAAAAGGAAAAAATCTTTTATATACTTAGACATTTACCACTTCCTATGGTCTCTTAATTCCTGAAGAAACAAGTTTCTCTTTGTTATCAAAATGTTTTCAGCCTGAAGAACTTCCTTTACCATTTCTTAAAGTGCAGATCAACTGCTAATCAGTTTTCTTATCTTTCTATTATAGGAAATGTCTTTATTTTACTTTCATTCCTGAAGTATATAGATATATATATTTTGGGTGTAGAATTCTTGGCTGAGTTTTTTTCTTTCAGCCCTTTAAGGTGTTGTTCCATTTTCTTCTGACGACCAGGGTTTCTGATGAGAAACCTGTAGTTATTTCAAGAATTGTTTCTCTGAATGTAATATATTGTTTTTCTCGGGCTGCTTCCAGTAACTTTTCTTTATTTTTGATTTTTAGAATATTTATTATAATGTTTCAAGGTATGGTTTTCTTTGAATTTGTTCTGTTTTAGCCTCACTGACATTGAGTTGGTAAATTTACGTTCTTCACTACTTTGAAGAATTATGGACATTATTTCTTCAGATTTTTTTCCTGTTCCAGTCTCTTTTTTGTTTCTTTTGAGCCTCAAATTACATGTGCTTTTTAAAGACCATTTAAAGGTTTAAAGGCCCTGTGGTTTTTTTGTTTGCTTGCTTATTTTTCAGTCCTTTTTCTTTTCTGTTCTTTAGAATGGATAAATTCTGTCGGTCAATTTAAATTCACTGTCTCTTTTCTCTATCTTCGTGTTATTGATCTTATCTAGTGACTTTTTATTTCATGTATTTTATTTTTCCATTCTAAAATTTCTATTTGGTTCATTTTTTTTGATTTGTTTTCTTTTTACCTGCTGAGATTTCAGGGTAATTTTGCTTTACTTCCTGGAACATAGTGATAATAGCTGCTTTAAAAATCTTTGTATAGTAACTATAATCTGAATCATCTTGGAATTGGCATCTCTTGATTGCCTTTCCCCTGGAGAATGATTTGTATTTTCTAATATTTTGTATTTCTAATAATTTTGGATTTTATCCTGGATCTTCTGTGTGTTTTGCTATGGTCCTCTGGAGAATGTAGATGTTTTGTTTTAGAGGCAGTCAACTCAGCTTTAGATTGTAAGTACTGTCTTACACTCTTAATTCCTTAGGCCTTTCCTAATCTATTTTGGGTCAGTCCTACACATGCATGGTTTCAGGGTTAGTGATTTCCCCTCACTTTCTGGCCTGCCTGGGCTCCATTCCATGCTTTCTTTGGCTAGAAATGGCAGAGTTTCTGTTGGGGTTTACCAGGCCAAGCTGCGGTGCCTCTCCACAGCTGTGGTTCTGTCTTAGAGCAAAGCTGCAAAAAGAAAAAAATGGGGGGGAAACTCCCCTTTGTGCAGGTTGCTTCTCTAAGTTTTAACTTCCCTCTACGTCCCTGTGTTCTTTAATGTTCAGGTAGTTGTTTTTTTGTATTTTATTCCAAGTTTATAGTTGCTATCAGTTGGCCTTAGGGGTCCTACACTGTCGTGTTGAAACTAGAGCCACCTGCAGATTCTGAGGTTTTCGTTTTTCTACTCCCTACGTTAACTTTCCTCCTAATATTTTTGTTTTGTTTTTCTTTCATGTTGAAGGTTTTCTTTAAATTTGGGTCTTCCTTCTCTGCTTATTCATATTCTATAAGCCGTGTTTGTGTATCCTTGATTTGTTGATTGGTAGGTTTCAGTGCTGTGTCAGTTTTTGGTGAGCCAGCCTTTTCATTGGGGGCCTTCCAAATGTCAGTGTCTGCAGTTCAGTTAGGAAGCTATGGCAGGAGTTTAGATAAGGGATAATGGTGGCTTAGATTAGAGTAGTGGTGTCAAAGAGAAGTAGATGGGTGAATTCAAAGAGATGTGTGTGTGTATACTTGAATCAGCATTAGAAGTACTCATAAAGATAATTTTGTGGCAGCATAGATTACCACTCATGAATTTTTATTGAAGTCATCTTGAAATACAAAGAGCCTGAATTTAGAGACAGTAAAACCTGAATTTGAATCTTGACTTTGCTCCTAAGTGTGTCTATTCAATTATTTAAAGTTTGTTCCATTATACTCACCTCAGAGGGTTATTGTAGGGACTAAAGTAGATGATATATGTAAAGTGCCTTTGTTTTGTTCATTTAAACTAACACTCATTGGGCCTTCAGTATGTCAGGCGTTGTTCTAAGTATTTACCGGTGTTAATTTTTGTAATTGTTATGAGAAAATAGTCCCCATTTTTTATATGACAAAAATGAGGCCCAGGCAGTTGCAGAATTAGTAAGTGCTGGAGCCAAGATTTTGATCTAGAAAAGTTGATGCCAACATCTCTGTGCTTAACCAGTATGCTTCTTATTCTTTGCCCATGTAGGTGATTGAGGATAGGCTCAGAACTGTTTGTGCCAGAATTTTATTTCATTTATCTGTACATAATATATTCCTACACAGTGCTTTTCATTGACCTAGTTAAAAGCAAAATTAACTGTATAATGAAATATTTTCAAGTCTTTATCTGAATTTTAGTTATACTAACTAAAGGTTTCTCTTTAAAGCAAAATTCAGTCTTTCAGAAAGTAAAGCTGAAAATTTAGATTGCCAGGTTTTTTCCCCCCTCCAAAAGTATTTGGTAAATTTGTTTTATTATGTGTGCTGAGATAGGTTTGCTAATAACATTTGGAATTTGAGTACCATAGAGAACCACCTACTCAGCTTCTCTCTGGATAGTAATTTTGCTCTGATTTCTTCAAAGGCACAAGTTATAACACATTTTTGTCTTATGCATCTTTGCTCCAAATGGAAATCAGTGCCATAATGAAATTCATGTGTATAAATTATTACTAGAAAATGCCAGTCATGTCAAGTTTTGTGGAAAACCTTGGTGTGACGGTGTTTTTGTGTTGACTGGTGCTTTTAGAAATGTGACATTATAGTGATCATGGTAATGTGAGAATAAATATTATTTATGCAGGGATAAAGAAATACATAGGGTGAAATCAGTATAGGGCCCATGACTGTTAACTTTTTGAGAGAGAGAAACAGAGCATGTGTGTGTCTGTGTTGTATGTATGTATTTGGTTTCTGATATTTTATGAAGTTATTCAGATTATGTATTTACATTTATCAGCTAACTTTTGAGGGTTTGCTTTGGTATATAACACTCTGGTGGATGAGCCTTTTAACTATTGCCTGCAGTGGCATCTGGCATCTGCTGTGCTTCCTGGATGAATCAACAACAGCATGTCTTAGTAATTGATATTACTGCATTTAGTTTTGCTTGAGGATTCTGTTCTTAGCTTCTCAGTGTTTCCTGAGGGAAGAATGAAACTTTCTCTGAAGAAAGTTGTTGTTTCTGGCCTGGTCCTTACTGGCCTTGGCGCCCTGATTTACCTGTGATAAAATATGCAAGCTTTTATTTTCCTTTATTCCTCCTGCTGCAGCCCTAGTCATACTGTATTAGGGCCTTGCCTCAGAGCTCCTAGTTGTTAGAAGCTAGAAGTTTTAGGGATTGATGGGATGGGATTTGTACCTATTTCCTGCACCCAATATGGTACCTAGAACATATTGGGCGTATTGTAAATGTTGGTTGAGTGACTGATAACTGACTGAATGAAAATGAATGAATCACAGAAAAAAGGTGAGGTTCGAAGACCCAGTCAATGTTATGCAGCTAGGAGGTGGTAGATCTGTATCTTAAATTTAGATCTTCTGTCATCAAATTATCTTCTTTTCTGGTTTATTCATTTAGTAACTACACTATCATCTAAAAGAATGTGAAATCAAACAAGACAGTACACCATGCTAATTTTTTAAATGAAAAATGAATGCTTGTAATAGTAACTTTAACAATATTACATGAGGTTAGTTGCCTTATGCCCTTGCAAATGAAACTAAATGAAACCAATTACATACCATCCAGCTTCAATTCAGTCTTTGTGTCAGAGGGAGTATCCACAGCTCTGGATTCAGTTTTAGCTAAGACTCTAAAGTTGGGAGAGGAAAATAAGGACCCCTACAAAAGAAACAGAATGAATAGTCAAAGGTCGGAGGAAAACCAGAAGGAAATATTTCTCTGGAAGCTAAAGAAAAAACAATTAGAAGTACACTTTTAACTGTGTTGAATGTATTAAAGATTTTTCGGTAGGATGAAGACTGAAAAAAGCCTTTTGGATTTAACAGTTGGAAGGTCAGTGTTCTTAGCAAGAGCTGTGTGAGTGAAAGCCAGATGGTAATGGATTCAGGAGGAAACGAGTATTAGAAGTGCACAGAATGAGAATAGATATGTATATTTTTTCTTTTTAGGATGATTGTCACTGAAGGAAAGAAGGGAGAGATGGAAATAGTTCAAAAAACATGAGAAAAAAAACTTTATTTTTTGGCTGGGGGCAGATTTTTTCCTTTTTAAGTATGGCATGAATAGAATATACATGTGGGTAGAGAAAAACCAGTTAGTGAAGAAAAGGAAGGAGAGACGTCATTTAAAGAAAAAATGATCCTTTGGGAGACAGGATCTTCTCTGTACTATTGTCTGGCATTTAGGAGCAAAGAATGTAAGTTAGGATGGATGCCATAATGCTAAATTGAGAGATACAGAGGAGAGAAGTTGAAGGAATTTTTGCTTGGAAACCTGTTTTCCTCTGTGAAGTGGGAAGCAAAGATTTTGACTGAGAGTTCCATGGTTGGAAGTGGTGAGGAGGAGAGTGGCAGAGCTGAAACACCTGCCATAGTGATGACTAGTTCTGAAGGCCCTACTGGGATTAGAAACTAAATTCACAGTGGCACCAGTCTACATAGTTATGTGATTTGTTCCTCTCCTTCTACTGAGAGATAGCAGAGACTCATCCCAAGTCGGGTCTTGATGGCCTAGATGTGGCAGAGGATATGGGAACTAGGAAATTGAGGGTATGTGTCATGCAGGTTTTTCACTTTCTAGTCCAGGCTACATAGGATAGAAAAAAAGACCAGGTGGTAGAGAATGTAGGGCCCAAAGAATAGACTTAGTGAAAGGAATGGAGTGAGAAAAGTAAAGGCCAGGAGGTTGTGACCAGGAACTAAAATGTAGAAATCTAATTTTTTTTAGTAGAAGCAGTTCTAGATGAGTATCAGGTCAGGAAAGTAGAGAACTGAGGTAGTTACTGGACCACTTAACTCTGGATATCATTTCTTCCTGTTTTATAGCTGAGGTGTTAAGTTGGTTTAGCCATCCTGTGTTATAGTAGGATTTAAGGTAGAGGGCGTGATGTTGAGGGTAGGGGGCTGGCTACTAAGTCTTACTTTCTGGGGAATGATTTGGTCCCTTGTAAACACTAATTATAAGAACAGAAGGAGAGAGGCTCTGGCAGGCTGAATAGACAGTGTGAACTTCAAGAGTGGCTCTTGATCTAGAATTGGCAATATACGAGAAAATTTTCCTTGTCTTCTTGTTCCAGATAAGGAGGAGTGGTGGGAGGATGGACATTCTTGGTGAGAGGTCTTTGAGGGGAAGTTGAATTTCGATTAAATGTGGAGAAACCGTTTTGCAAAGTGACTGAAGGCATAGAGCTTTGTAATGATCATACAGGGTTTCTAGTGATACAGTGGAAATTGTTGGAAGCTGTATTGTAGAGTTTTAGATTAGTTTCTTTTTGTACAATATATTTTTTGATTTTCTTACATACAGCATTTTGTTTCTTATTTTAAAATAATTTTAGACTTACAGAAAAGTGTGGAAAAAATACTACAAGAATTCCTATATACTCTGAGTTTCCTCAAATGTTGACATTTTGTCACATTTGCTTTGTGATACTCTCTTTATATGTATGTATATGTACACACATATGCATACTATATTTTTTTCTGAAACATTTGAAAATAAATGGCAGACATGCTATCCCTTTACATCTAAATATTTCAGTGTATATTTTCCAAAAACAAAGACATTTTTTATAAACTAGTCTAATTATCAAAATCAATAACATGGATACAACACTATAGTCTATAAACATATTTTACCAGTTTCTCTACTAATATCTTTTATAGTAAAAGAAAAAACGTTTTATTTTTAGATTGAGATCTGGTCCATGATAAGATATTGTGCTCAGTTATGGTGTCTTAATCTGGAACAGTCCTCTAATCTCTTTTGTCTTTCATAGCATTAATGTTTTGAATAGGTTCACATCAGTTATTTTGTAGTATACCCCACAAATGTCCTTTTTAAAAAAATTATACTTTCACCCATTGGTTTTAGAATTCATTCGTTCTTATTGCCTGAAAGAGTTCTTCTACATTTATTATTTATAATTCTATAAGGAAGAACTTTCCTTTGCCTCCAATTTATTTATTCATTTGTGTCAGTATGAATTCATGGATTTTTATTTTATTCTATTGGTTATAATCTGATACTATCGTCATTTATTTCAAGGCTCAGATCATCCCAGATTTGACCAGTGGGAGTCTCTTTAATCTGCTCCTATGTCCTTGTTACATGTCCCTATCATTTTTGCACTTTCCTAACATATAGCCTTTAGATAATGTGAAAGTATCTGATTTCTAGTTTAGTTTGCATTGAGGAAGCACTGTTGACACTTATATATAAGGCTGCTGTGGAAGAAAACTGACCAACACAAGTTATTGCCACAGTGGCTTACTGCTGCTATGTTGGGTGCTTAACGAGCATTTTTTTCACAGAGTTGTTTGTGGAAAGTTTGCAGTCTTTTATCAGCTGGGTTGTTGAATAGAGCAGTTGGAACATTGGTGGCGTGTTGCTTGCAATGTTCGTGTGCCATCCTTACAATTGGAGTTCTAAAGAATAGAGAGTATTCAGTAAAAAACAGAATGCCTTTGCAGATTATGTGGACGAAATGTATAATGTGATTAACAACTGGTTAAGGTAAAAGGGGACCATGAAGAAAACTCTTGTTATAGGTGGGAAAGAGACAAAGAAAAAGGCTTTATGAATCATTTTGACCTCTAAATGGGTTTCATTAGACAATCATCATACTCAAATGGATACATGTTGGTATTACTTTATGTATTAGTACTGTTAACTGATTGATGGGAAATAAAAAACATGATCGTACCTGACTTTCTTTTCTTGTAAAGATGATAATGGTTACAAAAGATTATTGAATGGATGTAGAGTCTGTGATAAATTTTTTTTTACTATCATTGAGAAATTTTACAAATGTCAGTTTTCTAATTTATAGAAACATATTTCTTTACGCATAGTTGGAAATTTCTTTAACATATTACATTCTGTCCTACATTAAGAACAAAAAGAATGTTTCTTACTTTCATTTCTGTTCTAGAGAACTTGGTTAAAAAAAAAACACAATATACAAACAACTTGCAAGCACCCATACTGCCCATTTTGTCTGTTAATAGTCATTTTGAAACTTAACATTTTGTCTTATTTAAAATTGGAATCATATATAATTTACACGCACAATTTTGTTACTTTAGTACTATATCATAAGCATTTCCATATGTCATTAAGTATCCTTTTGAAACACTATCTTAAATGGTTGTAAAATATTCCATTATATTCACATGGTGTGTTTATTCTATTTTGGATGAATGGATTGTTTCCAGTTTTCCATTATTATAACACTATGATGAACAGCTTTATAAAGAAATCCTGTTTTAAGTTTCTGATTAGTCTTTTTGGATGTATTCTTAAAACGGGAATTACTAGGCTCAAGTGTGAGTGTTTTTGTAGTGACCTTTTTTATTTCTATAAAAAGTGATATATACTTATTTTTAAAAATACAGGTGGTATAAGTACAAAGAAAGAAGCAATCTAGGCACCCAAATCTTACCAACCAGAAATAACTTACGTTAACATTTCGTAAACATCATTCCATTTGTGCGTATAGACAGGAATAATGTTATAAGAATGAGATAATGCTATTTATAAAAATGAAAATATGAAATATGATTTTGTTTGAATTTAGCAGCAAGGAAAAAAACCTTAAAGAATTGCTGAATTCTAGATGAAGGTTTCTTTACCACAGAGCTATTAGGTTCTGTGGAATTTCACTAAAATTAAGAAAAGTATTAAAACGAGTAAGAAATTGGAGTAATTTTTAAAACTGCATGTTTTAATTTTAGGTATTAGAGATTAAATCTATGCTGTGAAAGATGAGATGACTGGTACTAATACTTTCTTCTTTCCCTGGTTCCTGATTTTTATGTTGCTTATATTTTTTCTTTTTCAGGATATGTAATGTTTGCTTTCTGTTCGTCAGCAGCCATTTAGTCTTAAGCTCTATATTTAGCATTAGTTTTGTGCTGAAAAGTATTCAGTGCTAGCCACCATATCTTTTCCCATTGCTTTTCTCTTTCTTTGCTTTTTATTTGATTCATTTTCTGATTGTCTGGTCTTCATCATGGAGTAGTTTTTTTCAAAGACTCATAGGTACTTTGTACACTTTATACAAGGAAGACAACTTGGCTAGCTCAACTTTTTCTTTTTTTAAATGTAAACATTAAAACTATGAAACATTTCAAACATAAAGAAAAGTAAAGAAAATAATGTAAAAGCTCTGTATCCACCGTGGATAATAGATGCTAGCATTTTGCCATATTTGTTTCTGGTCTTCAACATTTTTTCTTTTTTAAAGAAAGATAAGCTAGGGGCTGGCCCTGTGGGGTAGTGGTTAAGTTTGGCATGCTCCACTTTGGTTGCCTGGGTTTGGATCCTGGACACAGACCTACACCACTCATCACCCATGCTGAGGTGGCGGCCCACATATGAATAGAGGAAGATTGGCATAGATGTTAGCTCAGGGCTAATCTTCCCCAAGCCAAAAAAAAAAAAGGAAAGATAAGCTAAAGGCTTACATTTGTGCCTTCCCCTTATACTATCTTGAAGTTGGTGTATATAATTTCCGTGAATTTTTTTACTACATATATGTGTGTCTGTTTACAATAGATACTTTAGTTTTAGAATATGTGAAAATGTATTTGCTACAGTATTTTACTGTTTTATACTTTTTTAGCTTGCTTTATTCACTTAGCATGTTTTGAAGATTTATCTATGATGATTCCTATAGATCTAATTCATCAATTTAAAATGTTTAATTGGGGGTTGGCCCCGTGGCGTAGCACTTAAGTTCACACGCTTTGCTTCAGCTTTCTGGGGTTTGCAGGTTTGGATCCCGGGCATGGACCGACTCACTGCTTGTCAAGCCATGCTGTGGTGGCATCCCATATAAAGTAGAGGAAGATGGGCACAGATGTTAGCCCAGGGCCAGTCTTCCTCAGCGAAAAAGAGGAGGATTGGCAATGGATGTTAGCTCAGGGCTGGTCTTCCTCACACACACACACACTCACACAAAATGTTGAATTGTATTTTATAAATCATGGAATATTATTTATTCATTTCTTACTGACCAGATAGTTGTCTTCAATGTCTCTCTATTACAAGTAGTACTGCCATCGGCGTTCTAGTACGTGTCCCTTTCGTTCTAGTATGTGTCCCTTTATGTCCAAGTGTAAGTTTTCTGGTGTTGACATCTAGAAGTGGAATTATTGGGTCCTACACACCTTCAGCTGTACTAGGAATTGAAAAATTGCTCTTCAAGGTTGTTGAATGATGATGTTCAACATTGTTGAATGTTTTTATACCTATATTCTTCAATAATAAACTGCTTACAGGGGTCGCCCGGTGGCGCAGCGGTTTAGTCCGCGCTTGGCAGCCCGGGGTTTGCGAGTTCAGATCCCAGGCGCCCGCCGACGCACTGCCTGTCAGCCATGCCGTGGTGGCGTCCCATATAAAGTGGAGGAAGATGGGCACGGATGTTAGCCCAGGGCCAGTCTTCCTCAGCAAAAAGGGGAGGATTGGCGACAGATGTTAGCTCAGCACTGGTCTTCCCCACACACAAAAATAATAATAATAATAATAAACTGCTTACAAAAACCAAAAATAGGTTGCAAAGGGGGTGATCTGTTGATAGAAGTTAGCAAAAATGAAAACTCTAGGAAAAACAAATTTTATTGAACAAAAAGAAATGAAACAACAGTACACAGAAGGGATTATAATAGTAAACTGCTTTTTGATGAGTAAAAGTATGAACATTTGTTACTGTGCTGTGCTGTAAGTCACTGATGCTCCTTTCATCTATGTGTAAAGCGTGTCAGGTAGTTTATCTCTAATCCAGTGACTTTTGCCTTGCCTGCTCTTTGGTTTTGTGGTGCGAGAGGATAGCTCCTTGTGATTTTTGTGACTCTGTTTACTGTTGGCTGTCTTGTCGAGCTGTCGTAAGAACGGCTGTCTTTACAGTCCTTATTATAAAGACTTCAGGTGATGTGCGATTGGAATTATATTCCTGTTTAGGATGTATAGTTCAGTGATCTGTGTATGGTTTTTGGAAAACATACTTGTCTTCCATTCTTGTGCCTGAATAGTTTTGCTTTTACAACCTCTTAGATATTCAGATTCTGATTGCTGAAAGGGGCCTTAATTTCAAGTCTGGTGATATCTATTCTGATATTTTTACTATTCTTTAATTTTTTGAATCTCACTTCTTTATTATGAAGTATATTCCTTGACCAATTTTGCTTTTTAAATTTTACCAGCTACCACATTTTCTGACTTATTTTGGTACATGCAAATCAGAAACTTTCTGGAGAATCTGTCAAAGTGTTCTTATTTTTTGATTATGAAAACAGAAAGGAATAAAATCTTTCACTACAAGTTGCCATTATCATTATATTTATCAATACCTATGTTGAATACAATATCAGTATGTTAGCTTGTAAAAATCAGCATTGGAATATTTTGAAAACTCAGGATTTGAATCGTTTTATACATTCAGACATTATCATCTGAAATTTCTTTTGCTTTTTAAAAATGCATGGGAGCACCTTCTCCGTTGGGATTTCTAAATTATGGTTCCCAAGCCATTTAAGAAAATCTTAAACACTGGAATTGCTCTGTATCATTATTTCTAATAAAGCATAATTTGATGGAAATTTGTCTTGGAAATTATTCATCTGTGTTAATTTACACAAATACTAAAAAGTGCCATGGTGTTTCCTCAGCTGTGTTGAGGAAGGAGAGGGTCTCAATTCTCTCCCAATTTATTTGTTTCTTTCTAGTCATCAGTTCTCCCCCTTCCATCCACAACAGTTTTGGGTATCCTCTAGGTGGATCATCTTAGCTTATCTTATTGCTCACCTTTGACCCACACACCCTGCCCAGGAAGGAGGACCATGCTGGTTGGGAAGTAGTTGCTGTGCCAAAGGAGAGCATTATCCTGAGCGATGTAGATAGTCGGGGCCTAGTCTTGGAATGGGGTGGCTTTAATCCCACCCAAATTACTGTAAATCTATAGTGAAAGAGAGATGGAAGGGATTTTAGGGACACATTCACATGTCTCCACAGATAACCTAATTGCTTAAGGCCACAGCACAGTCACTAATAAATATATCTCAAAAAACTGCTTGCATTGTAGTGAGACAGAAACCCAAGTTAGTGGCCAGACTTTCAAAAATGCAATCTTTTAAAAGTAAACTTAAAGTATGTTATATGTAACACATATTTTGGTATAAAACCACAAAAGGTGAGGTTGAACATCTTCCTATGATGAAATATATAGACATTTATCACATATATTATGGTCTTTTCATGCTAAATTGATGTGAGCTAGATTGTTAGATTATGAGGAGACTTTGAGAAGGTAAGTGGAGGCCGGCAGGGAGCAGAGCCCTTAAGACAGACAACCTTAAATGAAAGAAAGTATGAGAAGGTGCCAACCCAACAAACTCAGAAATTTTCCTCTCCTTTTCGTCTTTTTTTTTTCCCTTGAGGACTATAAGATCGGCAAGCTGTTAATAATCTGTGTTAAGAACATATTGACCTGTTGATGAAGAGGCATAATTGTAGGGCAGGTTTGTAAATGTTTTCTTAGGTAAGATCTGAGTGAGCTAAATAGAATTTTGAAAAAATATCTCTCTGTTGATATTTTAAAACAGTTTAAGAATCAGGTCAATTATTTGTCATTTAATTAAAGGACTATAAACACAACTAATGAGTGTGCCACATAGAGCACTTTGTATTCGAAGAGGGAATCTTAGGATCCAGTGTATTTACGTTGCAGTTTTAGCATATAAAAAGGAGTTTAAGCAGAGATTGAATTCAAAATAGAAATTTATGTAAGATTTTTACCCCATCTGTTTGGCTTATTTGTTCTTTGGAGGTTTTGGGGATGCAAATATGTTCTAACCCTTTCTCCTTTCACTTACTAAGGTAATAACTAGTTGTTAGAGACTTCAAAATACTTGGGTTAGCAAGGTTATTCTCTCTCAAGGCTTTCCATTTTATACTATTGTGACTGGTGACCTGTATTGAATTTTCTTTTAATTTTAACCAAGGCTGGATCCAGATACTTTGGAGCTTACTTTTATTTTGACAGTGTTCAGCAAGACAGATATAACTTCCCCTTTTGTAGAGCTCTTACTTTAGCTGGCAAAACAGATTGTAAATGAATGATTACATAAACAATTGCTATTTTGATAAGTGCTCTGAAGAACAGGGTGTTTTAAGATGACATCAGAGTCCTAATCTACTTTTGAGACATAAGAATGGCTTTTCTGAGAACTTGATTTTAAGCTAAAATCTGAACAATGTGTAGAAGTTAGCTAAGCAGTGCAATATGGGAGGAAAAGAATTGAACATATACATCCTGGAGCCCTTTTTTGTATGTGAATTATGTTTGATGTTTTTTTTTTTGTGGGGAAGACCAGCCCTGAGCTAACATCCATCGCCAATCCTCCCCTTTTTGCTGAGGAAGACTGGCCCTGGGCTAACATCCGTGCCCATCTTCCTCCACTCTATATGGGACGCCGCCACAGCGTGGCTGACAGGCAGTGCGTCGGTGGGCGCCCGGGATCCGAACTCGCGGACCCTGGGCTGCCAAGCGCGAACTAAACCGCTGCGCCACCGGGCGGCCCCCTGTTTGATGTTGTTTTAAGAAATGAATTAATGAGTAGATATATAGGTCTGAGGCTCAGAAAAACAGCCTAGTCTGGCAATATAAATTTGGTCTTCTATTCCTTAATCATTCTATTGCTCCATTAATTATCTTTATTTTTCCTTAAAAAAAACAGATACAGATTCTGATTTGCATTGTTCAAATATATTTTTTGTTTGGTTATGATTCCAGCTTGTGTCATATTCACCAGAAAATAGTATATACATAAACCTAGGTAAGCTGTTGTAATGATTTATGAAACATATTTTATGTCGGAGGAGGTTTTTATCATAAACTGTAGTACTTGTTCACCTGAACATTTTTGCTTCTGAGACATACCAAAAATTAGAGGTTTTATTTTACTGCAGTTTTATTTATTAAAAATTGAAAATTTCAAATTAATTTACATTTAGGGTGAAAAATTCAAGTAGTAGGGAACTGTGAAGTCTCTCTCCCCCACCTGCAGCTCTTTGCTGTTTCTTGTGTATCCTTCCAGAAATTTTGATTGCACATGTTAGTTACACAAATAACATCTCTCTCGTATCATTTTAAAAAATCCAATTATACTGTATATACTGTTCTACACCTTTCTTTCAGTTGACATAGTGTGAGCAGACAACAGCAGTTTTAAAATGAAACAGAAACCCTTATTTGTTTGAAAGGAACCTTAGTTGTGTCTTCATAAAATACCTGATGACACTTGGTTTTAAACAGTTGTTTTGCAAATTTGTTTGAGTGTTGGAATGTCCGGAGCTTATGGTGCTCTTTTTGGAGCACCATGAAATAATGATATTCTTTCATACCAACAAGAAAGGTTTTTGCTAGCAGAAATATGGTATTATATTATGAAATATAAAACTGCAACCAAACTTCTATACTTTCAAAAGAAGAAGCTGAAAATTAGGCATGATTTGCCAACTCACAGTTTTTTCATTAACATTCATTTGTTGGTTATACACTCTTTCCTAATCGTTTGTATTTTTGCTTTGTTATGCACTAGCTCTCATTTATGGAAAAGTGTCCAGAGACAGCAAAGGTTTAGTGGAAAAAATATTTGGGGAGAAAACCCTAAATTTAAGAAAATCCTGTCAACTTGCTTAGTGGTATGTGTGTGTGCATGAGGAAGACTGCTGTAATTCAGTTTTATTGGTAGAAAGTCTAGTTCCGTTTGCCAAGCAGCAGTGTTTTGGGGAACCTATCTCCTGAGCTATTGTTTTAGAACACTGGGGCTATCTGTAGAGATTTCTTAGCACCTCCTGTTGTCTTATCCCTGGGAGCATAGATCTGGTAGCTCACTTTCTTCTTGGGTGATGAAAATGAGTCTCTTGGCTCTACCAACTGATTTTATTGCAGCCCTAATCTATTTTCTTCTCTAAATCAGGTGTTAAATAAGGCAACATAGAATGATAGAGACTATTGTAGGTTTTTACTAGAGTCATGTTATCTTAGAGTTAGAAGGAACCTTTGTCATCTGTTAATATCATCCAAAGGGCAAGAATTCTGTTTTATGTAGGTTGACCATGTAATTTTTTTGAGAACGAAAGGGATGGAGAAAATGCTAAATTGAGCGAAGCCCTGAAACAACAGGCATAAAGTGGAACTGTTCTGGGAAAAACAGCTGTATGGTCATCCTAATTATACAACTGCCTCGCCTGAAAGTATTGTTGCCCCACGGAAAAGCTAGCAGTCTAATAATTAAAAAATTTGTTTTTTTATTGAAATAAAATTTATCTTCTTACAACTACTAACTCTTCTTCCCAGTTTTGTCATCTAGTACTGAATATAGTCAGAATGTGGTAGTATACAGAAGATATCTTTTTTTTAAATTGAGGTAACATTAGTTTATAACATTATGTAAATTTCAGTTGTGCATTATTATATTCCGACTTCTATACAGACTACATTGTGTTCACCACCCAAAGTCAGGTTGCCATCCATCAACGTATATATATGTGCCCCTTTACTCCTTGCAACTCCCCTACCCACCCTGATACCTTTTTTTTTTTTAACAACTTAAAAAAAATTTTTTTTTCCAAAGTCTTAACAGTTCTTTCCCTGTAGTTACGACCTATGCCCAAATTGAAGCAGAAAAGACAAAAGAAATGAGAAGAAAAATGAAAAAAGGCCATACTGTTGGCTGACTCACCAGCCTCTGGTACAGGGCACTGTTCACTGAACAACACTTTATAGCATTTCCATACATTCTCATTTTGGTACATTTAGAAAACATTCGATGAGGTGTCTAGCTTCTCAGAAGCAAAGCTGCCAGTTATTACATGAATATTTTATAACTTTAAGATAGAATGAAGGGTATAGTATAGGAGACATGCCAATTAAAGTAAAAGAAACAATAGTTTGTACATAGGAAGGCTAGACTTCCAGCTAGAGTTAATCATAATGCTTACAGTTTTCTTATCATTAAAAATACTCAATATGCATCTATAAAGACTAGCTACAGATACATTTGAGAAAGCCTTCTTGTCATCCTTTTATCATTCAGGCTAAAAAATTGTGGTTCAGTATGCAACTTTTCATCACCCTGGGCACTATATTAAAGACATATTTTAATTTTCATGTGTTATTGCCCACATTCTTTCAAGAGGCTCATAAGTAGGACAAGCTGGGAGGATAACTTGAGGTAATGTGTGGATAGGACACAGAGCCTAGATATGTGTAGGTCCCATCCTACTTCCTCCCCCCCTTTTTTTGCTGTTTAGGTAGTCATTAAAGAATGTAAAATAGAACCATTAGACAGAATGAGTCAGGAAAAATTTTCATAGATTGTCTGATTTGACAAACATGTAATTTGACTTGAACCCTTAGATGGATTTAGTTAAAAGAAAATCAAAGTAGGTTAATTTATAGAGATACCAGAGATATCAAAATTACAATATTGCATTTAAAGTAAATTGGAAGTTCTATGCTATAGTGGGTAGAGATTGTTGACTGAGTTATTGGGTTTTACTCTTGACACATAGCAAAATTATAATTTTGTAAAAATAAAACTGGAGGTGTCACATAGGGCAGTTGAAATAAATTAGGATATGTTTTACAAGTTCCAAAGCGCTGTTTCTGAGATCATATGTAAAAGTATCTGTAGTTATTCTTTTATTGTAGTTATTTGAATAAATTTGACAGGTTTTAAAAATGAGTTGGTCTTTCCGGAGAGCACATTTATGTATTTGATGTGGTAAGGAGTGTTTTTTGTGAGAAACTAGAGGAGAGCTGTTTTGTCATGTAGGATTGTCTTATGTAGTGCAGTTCATCTACCTTTGCAGCATAATAATAGATATGGAAAAGTGGTTTCCTCTTTTGACACCGTCACTGTTACTTACTTGTTTAGTTGATATTGCTAAGTATATATTTGTACTTTACTTTTATTTGCCTTAACTTGCTCATCTAACATTTTTGTTCTTAAAAGTATGATCAAAGATGACTAAATTAGGAATTCTCCTGGGTCCCTTGTAATTGGAAACATGGAAGATGCTTTATGACACTGGGGTAGAGTGTTGATAGTCAGGATGGTGGTCATTTAGTGCCTACTTGGAAAAGTGCTGCAAGTAAATGTCAAGTTCATGCGAAGTTCACTTTATGGTTATTTGGCCTTAGAATACAGTTTCTCTGAGTGGATTTTATTATATAAACCCTGATGTTATGGAAAACATTGTCTTATTAACTTGAGAAATGATTTTAGTTATGTTTATGACAGCTTTGGTAAAAGTTACAATACATTTATGAACTCACAGAAGTGTTTTGCGGAAGTCATCATTTACCAAGACACATGCAAACAGCAGTGAAGTAAATTGACCTCCTATTTTACTTTGCATATTTTCCTTTATTTTTTAGAGGCAAGTCAGTGACTCTTTATTGGACTGATAGAGAACACCACATAATTTCTGTTTTTGAGTCCATGAAATAAAATATATTAAATAAAAGGGAAGAAGAGGGGAACTAGTATTATTAAATGCTTCCTCTGTGTTAGGTGTTAACAGTAGATGCTTTCCCAATACTATTTTACAATTTTTTGAGGATTTTGGCTGCATTCAGAATTTGCATGTGGAGACACTGAGGCACAGAGAAGATGTTGATCAAATTTCCTAAAAGATGGAGCAAGAATTTGCATGGTCTTCTTTCTAAACTCCAAAATGCATGTTCGTTTCACTACATCACAACACAGATTTGAATGTGTACAGATTTGCTCTGTGACAAAGTTTCTTTGGGGGATTATTGTTAACACTGAATTTCTTAAAGTAACAGGAATAAATTAACGTATGAAAATTGAATAATGTTGAAAACCTGTATTTGCTCTTCAAACCAAGATTCTAGTTGTTTTAAAAGTATCTTAAAAATATTTTAATGAGACCTTTTTTCCAAATATATTTAAGGATCAATTATAGTACCTTTCTGATGAGTCACTTTTTAGAGTATTGATGCTTTTGGTTCATCTTGGATTAGTTTGCCTGCATGTAGTGATTATCAGCTCCTAAAGAATGACCATTTAAAAGATGACCGTAAATGAAGTAAGAGGTCTGCAGCCACAGTGCTTGGGTTTGATTCTTGGCTTTACCCTTCCTCCCTGTCATGATGTTTGGCAAGGTACTTTAAAGTCTCTGTACTGCCAGTTTGGTTTTTTTTCCTTTTACTCTGTCAAATGGAACTAGCAGTTTCTATCTTACAGGTTTGTTGTGAGGATTAAATGAGTTAAATGATTAAAAATCTCAGCATATTATCTAGCACTTATTGAGCTTTCAGTAAATTTGTTGTGATGAAGAACATTTTCCGGAATTTTATATACATATTGACTCATTTTGCTTTGTAAGTAATTCTTTGGTACTTGGGAAAACCTCCTTAGAGTATTCCACATTTTTGGAAAGTTTAAACATTGTTATTCCATTTCATTAATTCAGTTTACATTTCCAGTTATTCTAGATGCTAGTGTATAGAAATGGTATTGTGGTTTTGTCATTAGGATTGTACTTTTCTTTGCAGTACACAGTGATTGATACGTGGTAGGCAATATTTACTGCAGTGTTGAGTGAATTTGAATCTATTTGTAATTATGAATTTTTTTCTTTATAAATTCTTAACAGTTTGAACTTCATCTTTATTGTAAAGAAACTCAAAATTCTAAACTTCTTAAGAATTGATTAGGTCTCTTAAAAATTTTGTTCATCTTTTTAAATGCTATTTTACTTTGTTTTTAGCTAAAAAGTGATCCTTTGCCTGAAATGATCTTTAAAAAATAGCTTAAAATTAAAAATAATAATAATCAGAATCACATTAATTTTTCCTTTGTTTTCTTAGCTTCACAATGAAGAGGATAATTCAGAATCATCTGCTGTAGAACAACCATCAGCTTCAAACCCAACACCACAGGTCATACAGACTCCTCCTTCAGCATCAATCCTTGAAACTGACTCTTCTCCTCCCCCATACAGTAGTATTACTGTGGAAGTACCTACAACTTCAGGTATTGTTGTTTTTAGTATGAAATGATTAGTAATATTTTTAATAGCTCAGTTTTTTTTTAACATGGTTTGGTGTACTTATCAAGTTTGTTAATAGGCTTCGTTGGGTTTGTGATTTTTTTAAAAAGGTTTCCCAAGGATAGTTTGTAAAATATTTACTTCATACGTTACTTGTCTCACATTGTTGTTTTAAAAAGTAATTCAAAAGTGAAGCTATTTAAACTTTCTTATGCTTACCAGAATCTATTCCCAATGGACTAGTGTATAACTTTTGAAAGAAATAAATAAACATATGTACACATATATATTCATACACATATATGCATTTATACCACATGCATATATAAATATACACATGTATACACACATACGTACCTATATGTGTGTGTATATATCTACTTACATAGTCATAAAACAAGGTGTCATTGATGATGAGTGTGAGTGGGAATGTGGTATGTGTGAATGGAGATGAAGGGTGTACACAATGTATCCCACACAAGTGGTAATAATTCTTGGATACAGGGCAGT
Source organism: Tapirus indicus (assembly GCA_031878705.1). Classification (NCBI taxonomy): domain Eukaryota; kingdom Metazoa; phylum Chordata; class Mammalia; order Perissodactyla; family Tapiridae; genus Tapirus; species Tapirus indicus. The sequence continues at coordinate 28,089,802 of CM062930.1, read as the reverse complement.
GATTCCTGCTTGCTTCTGTTCATCTATCCTTTCAGGTCATTCTAAAGAACTGCCCTCTATTTCTTGGGGCAATTTGTATTTTCCCAGTAATCCTAAAAAATTAATCATTGTATAATATTTTAAATACTATTTTGTTTGTATACTATTGTAAATAATCTCTAAATATCTTATATATTCATTGTGAAACATTTTTGAAATCAGCTATTGAACAACATTTTAACGTAAAAAAATCTTTCACTAGAATATTTCGTCTTCCTTATCTCTTATTCTGTAAATAAGGTTATCTACTTCTCTCAAACTCATGCCAACTCTCTCTGGTTACCCTTTTTGCTTATCCAGATTTTATCTAGATCATATGGGATGTGTAAAAACACCTGATATTTCTTCTACCAAATCCATTTACTTTTCTATGCAGTTATTGAAAATCGTCTCCGTGAAGGTGTTCTCACTAGTTAAATTAGTAAATGCTTACTCCTTCTATTTGTATATAATGTTTTTTTGATCAATATGCTTGTTCTGTGCCCAGTTTAATGTCATTTTTATATTGATTTATGTCAGTTTTATTCGTCTTTGGTTATAAGATTCAACAGATGGATTGGTGCTTGGTAAAATTTATTATGGGCTAAATTTTCTTCATTATTTTTCAAGTTTACAGAGTATAGTGCAGTGAATTTGCTACCCTAGATTAAAAAAAAATTTTGATGGTAATCTTGAAAGATAATTCTGATGATTTTCTTTGTCTGAATGATGCAAGATGCTAAGAGTGAAATTGCAGTCCCTTTGTTGTGCTGCCATTGCTATTGTTGTGTAACAAACTACCTCAAACCTAATGGAGTAAAATAGCAATCATTTATTATTATTAGTTCTCATGGTTCTGGGAGTGGCCTGGACTCAGTTATGTGAGTCTCTCCCAGGATCTCATGTGATTGTCGTCTGATAGTGACTGGGGCTGGAGGCATCTTTCAGGCTTCCTTATTCACATGTTGGCAGTTGATGCAGGCTTCAGCTAGGGCCTCAGCTGAGGCTATTGGCCAGAATGCCTACATGTGGTCTCTTGTTGTGGCCTAGGTTTCTCACTGAATGGAAGCTGGGTTCTAAGAACAAGCATTCTGAGAGAAAGCCAGATGAAATCTATATTACCTGTTACATTGCCTCAGAAGTCATACAGTATCAGATCTGCCACATTTGGTTTGTTAGAAGTGAGTCACTTAATTTAGTCCTTATTCAAGACTCTTGAGGGGAAGTCTCCACCTCTTGGTGGGAAGAGTTTCAAAGAATCGATGAAGGTTTAAAACCACCACAACTGTATACTGCCTCTTCCTCCACGACCAAACCTCCTTTGACAGTCTTCCCCATTTCAATAAATGGCTGCAGTAGGCCAGAAACCTTGGAGTTATCTTTTTGGTAGCTTATCATAAAATTACATGGTTGTTGTTCTTCAGTTTTTGGTGTAATGAAATATACTATTAATAGATTTCTTCTTTAAGGTAATTCATCCCTATGTTCCTGGAATAAATTCTGTTTATCATCATATTCTAGTCTCTTTTGGATTTAGATTTGTTAATAATTTAGAGTTTTTGTAGCTTTATTTATAAAAGGATCTATAACTTTACATATTGTCTTTATGATTTTGGTATTTATTATGGAAGCAACATAAAATGAGAAGCATCTCATTTTTCTATCTTCTGGAATAATTTTCATAATGTGGCATGACATTTTTAAAGGTCAGATAAAATTTCAACTATAAAACAAGTTGAGGCTGGTACCTAGATGTTCAGTTATGCTTACAATCTCCCCTGTGATTACTGATCTTTTTAATTTTTTACACCTGTGCTGAAAAGCCATTCATAACTATAATTAAGCACAAGAACTGAGTAATTCTACAATTTTGGGTCTCTATTTAATGAAAACTATTGATAATATTTTTCTTTGGCTTCTTAATCAGTACGTTTATATTTTAAGCATGGGCAGTGCCAGTTTTCTGTGGAGATTATGTTCTTCAGGAGGTCACTTTATGGCTGGTTTTATAGATCTGAGCACCATCAATAATAAGTGACACTTGTATAATGCTTCACAGTTTACAGAGTCCTCTTGAATACTCTTCTATTTCATCCCATAATAGCAAGTAATAGCCTTTCTGGGTCTGTTTTATGGATGAGAAAGTGGAACTTCATAGTGCTTAAGTGATTTGCTTGAAGTCACACAACTTCTAAGAAGAAGAGCTGGAACCAGAGCTCCCCAGACTTTAAATCCTGTGGTTGAGAACCACTGCCTTAAAAGGTAGAAGAAAAATAAAATTACTAAGTAAAAATTAAAGCTCTAGCAATGTAGGCTCCTTCCCAACCTTCATCTGTTACTGGTGGGGATATTTTTCTATCTTGGGTATTAAAACTTTAAAAAAACTTACATGTCCGTTGTTAATGTAAAAGATCTCATCTCCTTGAATAATATGTCATTGTTGCAGTTTTTAAAACTTATAATTTTAATGTTTTTGCCTTAAAAATCATAACCATTATTTTCACTTAAATTTTGCTTCTCCTGTAGTCTTCAGAACTAAAGAAATCTATTTACTGGACCGTGTATGGTGTTTTTACATTCTAATAATAAGTCTTTTCTAAGAATTAATGACTCTTGTGCCTTCTGGTGGATAATGTTCAGTGTTATACTGCTACTACCACTTCCTATCATTAGATTAAAAATTGCCTGACTTCAGCTCCTTAGCTCTTAATGATAGCATTAAAAAAACTTAATTCAATGGGGCTGGCCCAGTGGCGTAGCAGTTAAGTTCACACCCTCCACTTCAGCGGCCCAGGGTTTGTGGGTTCGGATCCTGGGCGCAGACAGACGCACCCCTTGTCAAGCCATGCTGTGACGGCGTCCCATATAAAGTAGAGGAAGATGGGCACAGATGTTAGCCCAGGGCCAGTCTTCCTCAGCAAAAAGGAGGAGGTTTGGCAATGGATGTTAGCTCAGGGCTAGTCTTCATCATACACACAACACAACACTTAACTTCAAAACCTGTATGTATTGAAATACAATGGGGGAAGTATTATTAGAGTGAAATGTGTCTTCATGTTGGAAATGCAAGAAATTCTGATACAGATAGAGAAAATTGTAAACCAATGTAGAAAATGTAAAAATAGTGTTGTTATAGTAGAGGAAATCACAAAAGTGATGTCAAACATTGTGGTATATACTGCTTTTGGAATCGACCTGTTTTTCATGTCAGTGATTCTAGCATAACTCTAATCACTTGATTGACTGTATGTATCATTTTACTTATACTACTTAAGTTGGCAATAAGTGACACAGTTTATTTTTTAAATAAGTAGTCTGTACTTACTGTTGTAATATATTTCTGGAGATCATGTTTCAAAAATAGTTTAAAAATTGATGAGGAATCAATTCCTCATAAAAAGAAAATCTAAAGAGCTAAGTAGATATGGGAAAAATGGGAGGAGAAAGGGACAAGAGTTTAAAAATCATCAATCTTTTAGCGAAGCAAATACCAAGTTTGCTTAGGAGATTTTGGCAGTTGCTAAAACAGACGTGTAGAAAAATTAACCTCTTATGTATTATCAGAGCAAAATATTTGGAGTCAGGAAATTCCTGGATTCTGCCACTTATTGGTTGTGTGACCCTGGGCAAATCACATAACTTTTCTGAACATCAGAGTTGCTAAGATTAATGTATATAGGAGTGGTATATTAAATGGTTAGTACTACATAAGTGTGTTATTTATTTATTTTTTTTTTGTGAGGAAGACCAGCCCTGTGCTAACCTCTATTGCTGATCTTCCTCTTTTTGCTGAGGAAGACTGGCCCTGGGCTAACATCCATGCCCATCTTCCTCTACTTTATATGGGACATAGCATGGCTGACAAGCAGTGCGTCGGCAGGCGCCCGGGATCCAAACCCGCGAACCCCGGGCTGCCAAGCGCGAACTAAACCACTGTGCCACTGGGCCGGCCCCCGTAAGTGTGTTGTTATTGTTCTTGATAGTTCTACTTTTTTGGCTGTGAGTTTATGGGCAAGTAAATTAAATCCTTTAAGCATAGCAATAGGCACATAAAGGATGCTCATATATGGTGAATTTCTTATCTCCCGTGTCTTGCACAGATTTTCTGAAGCTCATTCATGATGTTCTAGCTTTGTATATCAGCCTTTAGATGATATTATCAGTCCTTTCTCTTTATAATAAATGTAGAATTAAAATTACAAGTATGATTGTAGTAGTAATTTGTGTGTGATATGGCTCATAACATGGGACTACAAATAGCAGTAATAGTCTTTAGTGGCCTGTTGTAAATTATTAAGTTATGTTTTTGGCTATAAAAATTATGTTAAATAGTTTATTTTAATGGTTATTCTCTTTAAATCTTTCTTCTTCAGATACAGACGTTTACAGTGAGTTTTATCCTGTGCCACCTCCCTACAGTGTTGCTACCTCTCTTCCTACATATGATGAAGCTGAGAAGGCCAAAGCTGCTGCAATGGCAGCTGCAGCAGCAGAAACATCTCAAAGAGTAAGGAAATGTGATTTCCTTTTGAGAATATTATTTTTATTAATTGACATGTACATTTAGTATTGTCAAAACTAGTTCTCTGTGTTTGAGTGTTTGTGTGTGTAGATTTTTTTTTTTTTAGTATTTTCTCTACTACTACGTATGTGTGTCATTAATTTTTGGTGAAATTGACACTCTCCTAGTTAAATTTCACTTTCTCCATTCCTTGACCTCCTATCTATTTCTGTTTCTATTTCTGTTGATCTTCCCCTGCACCCCATCTTAGCTTGTGGTCATCCTACACCTTATGTTTACCAATACATTTATCACTTCCTAAATTTTGATTTCTCTCATCTCGTGTGCTGACCTTCACACCCATCCTTCTGACTCCCTCACCCTAGTTACCCCCATCCCATCAACCTCTTCGCTGTGGATGTCCTTATTTTCCTCCTTTTGTAGTTTAGATTTTATGGTCCATAACTAATGAGAGATCGTCTTTTTTTCTATTCATGTTTTATGTATTAGCATGGCCAGTCTAGTGATTCTATTAATGAACTCAAGGTAGGTTAAAAAGCACAGAGTAATAAGTTACAAGGCCTTTAAATTAGGTTTGTTAATTTGCTTTGGTTCTTTTTTCCTTTTAACACTTCCTACCCTAGGATATTGGAATGATGGTCAAGGATTCCACCTGCCTTTTCTTCCTCATCTTCCTGTCTTAGTAATAGAGTCAGTGGTATACATGTATGTTATTACTTGTTCTGGTAAAAGGATTGGCTGTCTCAGTAATGGAGAATCAATGAGATGCATGTATGCTATTCTACAGGCGGGCGAAAGGTGGAAATTATCTACATTTTAGTGTGGCTGCAAGCATAATTAGAGTTTGTTCCCCTTTTTTTTTGCTTCAGATTTTAGAAATGTTATTTCAGATCCCTGGATTCATCCCATGTTGTTCAGGAAAAAGACAAAAAAATTGCTTCACACAGGAAAGCTAGAATTAGATGAGGGACAGAGGGAGGGAAAGGTGTTTCTGTGTACAGCATTCTTCTCTTGCTGCCATCAGGCCAGAGCCTAGCGAGTAGACTGTGTGATGGGTGAGCGTTTTTCCTGGGTGGGTTTCTTTCATCAACTCCAACCCTTTCCATACCTGCTCCCACTCCCATCCTCCAACACAGAGTTCAATGTCAGTGTAAATAGCTTTGGGCATGTAAGTAAAGATAGTAAAGCTCAAATTTATTGTTTATGTCTTTTACTTCTGAGGGGGAAGGTAAGTCTCTATTAAGACAGTGGCATAAATATAGCTCAGTCAATAAGGATTTTTGATGCCGGGAAGGGAGAATCATAGAGAAGGAGGATAGATCTGTAAAGTGTGGAGTTTCTATCAAAATCAGCTCTAGGTTGCTTAGCGCATATATATTTGTACATGTGTTTGTATACATGCACTCATTCTCAGTGAAGTGGAAGGACAGTAACTCCTTTTCTCAGGGAGTATCTCATAGAGACCTTGGAAATGGCAAAGGTCCTTAAAGGATATTACAGACCTTGGGTCCTCTACTGCCCTAACTTCTACACAATAGGATAGAACTCTAAAGAGAAAGTAGGAAGCATTGTCTTGCTCTCTGTGCTTTGAGAAAAGCAGGAAGATGATTCTACCTTTTGGCGAGAAAACTCTGAAGTGTTTCTGTCCCATCCCTTTGCTGTTGTCATTTCCTGTGTTTTGTTTTTGAAAGTAATGTGAATTGGAACATGAACTGGAACATGTCCATAAAGAAGAGTTTTCTGTTTTCACCTGCTTCTGATATCATTGTAACTCTAGCTTGTAAGGATTGTGGAAAATTTAGTGGAAAGCAAAATAGAATTGTACACAAGAGACTAACTTAGGTTCTTGTAAAAATTTTTTTAAATTCATCAGTTTGTAACCCAGTGCTCCAGTACCCTCTGTCTCCAGAGTATGATTATGAGTTTCTGTACCTGATTCAGATAAAAAACTGGTCTGATTAGTATTTGAGTATATTCAGTTGTAAATGAATCTCAGCTGATGTGCTGAAAGCTTATTTCTTAAATCCGCTTGCATTGAGAGAATGTAGGTAGCCAGGAGACCTGGACATAATACTGTTTTCTGCAATTTCCTATTTCTAATGTGTAGGGTTCCGTGTATAATTATGGGATGATTAAATAGGTGTATGGAAATGAACTACTTGTTAATATTTCTATGAAAAATATTTTTGAATTCCAAATAATTCACTTTATAAAACTTTTAAAACACGGCTTGTTCATCAGTCTCATAACTTTATAGTGGGTGGGGTTTGTTTTTTTGTACCTTGCTTTAAATTGTATGTCAGTAACTTGTCTTTTGATATAAAAACTAGCACTTGATAAATTGTGAGTTACTTTCTTATATTTCCAGCACCTAGCTGTTTTCTGGCACATATTTGGTGCTTAATAAATGGCAGTTAATTAAGTTAATGATTGCTTTCTTTAAATTACCCAATGTGGGAAATTAGGAAGAAGAAAATACCACAGATATTCTATTACAGCTCTTCATTTTAAAATATTTTGGTGTCTTTTACTAATTTTAGGATTTATAAATCAGTGTTTAAAGTAGTTGAAATTACTGCATAGTTACCATCTTTATTTTTCAAGCATTTTATATAAATATTTTTCTGTTGTTTTAATGCTTAAGTTAAATTCCATGGAAACAATATATTATAAATTAGTGGCCATTCCTCTTTAGTGAACAATTAGATTATTTTCAAATGTGTGTTTGTGTGTGTGAATGTTTTCCGGTGTTAGTATTGTAAAGGATGTCTTTGTGCATATGTCTTCTATATTTTTAAAAATTATATCCTATGATAACATCTCTGGACTGGTGTTTTTTCAAAAGAGTATGAAATATTTATATTCTTGCCATCAAATTGACAGTGGTTTGGGGGGCTCATACTGTGCTTTAATGTTTATTTCTTGAAATTATGTAAACTTTTATTAACATATAATTAATTATTGCCAATCATTAAATTTACTATAAGAGAGTTGCCTAGGATATATGATTGCAGAGTTTAAGGGATCTTTTTATCCAAATACTGAGCAATATGGTTTTGAAAATGTTTTTCTTCCAGGAAAGCAGCATACATAGTGAGACTACCATGATTGGATGGAAAGAACATCAGTGTCCTGAATTCAAGTCCTGCCTTAACCTAACTAATTATGTGATCTTGGGCAGGACACTTAGCTTCTCTGAGCTTCTGTGTGTACTAACACAAAACTGAAACATCAACACTCAACTGAGATTATGTATATGTAACATGGAGATAATGTATATATAAATCAGATCGTGTCATTCATCTGATCAGAACTCTGTAAGACCTCCCAAACCACTCACTAAAATCCAAGGTCCTTCAGTGGACTCTCTGACCTCATTTCTTCCTATCTGTTCTTTTATTTACTGTGGTCCAACCATGCTGGCCTCCTTGCTATTTCTCTAACATGCCAGGTATGATCCTATCTTAGGACCTTGCTGCTGGCTTATTCCTCTACCTGAAACACTTTCTGAGATATCCACATGGCTAACTCTCTTACCTCTCCTTTAAGTCTTTGCTCAAGTGTCACCTCGGTGAGGCCTGTCTGACCAACATATTTAAAACTGTAACCCTTAATTTCATAGCATTCCTAAACATCCTTTCCTTACCTTTTTTTGCAGAGCATTTACACCTTTTAATAATTGTATAAATAACTTTATTATGTCTTTGTGTGTTGTCTGGCTCCCCTCACTGGAATATAGGCTCCAGAAAGGCAAGCAACTTTGTTTTATGTATATTCATATATCCCAAGTACCAGGAAGCAAAGTCTTGTGTAGAATGGGTATTCCATCAATATTTATTGCATATTGGAGGCAGTCAGTGATAACAGGTTTTGTATATACTTTCAGAGAAATTCTCTGCATTTACAAGCAAATGCATTAATATGTTAGTATGGTATTTCTTTACACAAAAGGTATTGTGCTATACAAACGATTTCACTTAATATATTTTGGAAATTGTCATTAGAATATTAAGAACTTTTTTGTTCTTTTGAATTTATTTTTAAATTTTTACATTGCTTTTTGAATTTCACTGTGTAGATATGCAATCATTTATTTCATTAGTCTGGTCAAGAATTATGAATAGTCTGAGGTTTTACCCTACTTACAAGATAACTGACTAGCTTTATAAAGTGAATTATTTGGAATTCAAAAATATTTTTCACAGTTTTGTGAATGCTGCCAGAAGGCACGAGACTGCTGGATCAGAGACAAAAACTTTATTATTCACAGCAGTAGCAGTAGCCAGAGTGTTAGTATTTTCTCACGCCAGTTTTCCTGAGCCTCATTTCCCATAGGGCAACTCAAAGAGGGCCAAGTGGTGCCTCCACATGCAGTGTGTAACCCCGAGTTTAGGGAACCCAGTATTTTCTAGTGGTCAATAAGTATGCCTACATCTCTACTCTGGGGAGAGACACTGTCTTTCTCTTCCAAAGCCATCTGCTATATAAACATCCTTGAAAAGATAGTACAGAAAAAAGGCAGCCAGTGCCTCTGCCTAGAAGACATGCAGAAACATGAAAGATTCTTGGAGAATTATCTCCTGACAGTAGTCCACTATTGATGGCGTTTAGCTCGTGTCTAATCTATTGCTCTTATTAACATTGCTGCAATGAATTATCTTTATTACATTATTTCTTGTAGGTGGGAATATATGTATGTATTTGTACAATATATTTCAGGGGCTGGAATTGCTGGGTCAAACGGTGTGTACGTTTTTGTTTTTGATAAATATTGCCAAATTGCCAACCATAGAGGTTGTACCAACTTAGACTCCACCATGGATTATGAAAATTCCTCTTTCCCATGTGACACTAATGTGGCAGTGCACATCTGTCTTTCTAGATATCTTCATTAATTCTGTGCTGTTCAGTTTTTATCTTTTTTGTGTTTATCTTTAAAGTTACTCTTTTCAAGAGTGCCCATGAAAAATTTATACTTGCTAATATTTTTTGAGTACTTACTGTGTGCCAGACATTGTACTCATTATCTCATTTTGCCTATGCGACAATTGAGGACATTAGATTTTATTTAAATTCTTATCTTTATATTTAACATAATAAAGTTGTAATTTAGTGAGCTGTTCTAATATTATATGTTTTACAGATTCAAGAGGAAGAATGTCCACCAAGAGATGACTTCAGTGATGCAGACCAGCTCAGAGTGGGTAATGATGGTATTTTCATGCTGGCATTTTTCAGTAAGTGATCTTTCATTCCCAAAATATTTTGCATATGTTGGCTGTGTGTATATTTAAAGTAACATAGACAGTGAAGAAAGGCAAATATTGTTAGTGTGTGTCTACTTTGTTTAAAATGTAAATTGTTCCTGACATTGAACTGTGATCATCCATTACCATACGAATCCTAGAATTTATTAAACGCTTATATCAGATAACTATGTATTGCAGTCATTGTGCTCGATGCTGACTATATAGAGATATATAAGCATATTTAAGCTAATATATTTTTGTATGAGAAATGCTGCATGTCCATTCAGTGCTGTAGGAGCATGTAGATTGAAACTGTAAATTCTGCTTTTGGAGCAGAGGACTTCCATTTGAGTTCTTTAAGCAGGAGGAAGGGTTGGAAAAGGAGATATTCTGGGCAACTGGAACAATGTGACTTGAGACACAAAAGTTTGAAAATGTGTCTTACTTGTGGAAAATGGTGAGTAGTTAGAAGACCAGAAACCTAAGTAATATTTTTTAACACCTTGCAAAATTCTTAATTTAATATTTGACTTATAAAGTAAATTTAAGCTACTTAAGGGAAGACTGTGTTAATAGTCTTCATTATTTCAATTCCTAACACAGGGATTGGCACATAGTATACTCAGTAAATAGTATTATGACACTCAAACTGTTTAAATTGCTAAAATCAGTTTTGGAAACCCAATATTTATGTAAGTGAATTTATTAGATTATGATATGGTTAATTCCTGTCCTCAACTTGGTTAAATGATCAAGCTTTCATACCTTCTTTGATAGAATGCTGATTTAATTCATTCTAACTTTAAGGTTTATTTTGATAATAAAACCGAGGAATAGTTTACTTATTTAAAGTACCACATTCAACTTTAAAAATATAGAAAATACATACTTCCTGAGTTTGAGTTACTTTTGAGTCTGGAAATTCACTTACTTTTCCCTCCATTTTGAAATGGTTTCTTGCTTGCTTTCATTTCATCTGCTGAAGAATAGAAATTGATAACCACTCAGAAATGGGTGGGCAGACAGTTATATTTTTCTCTTCAAATTTGCTAAATTATATTCAGGTTGGCAGCCAGCTAATGTATATGCAAAATATAAATTTTGTGGTTTTAATTTGTAGTTAAATCCGATGTTCAGTATGATGAAGGGGAAATCAACACTTGGGCTACAAATAGCTACTGTTTTATACTATTAGTCTACTGAACCTTGATTTTTTTTCTTAGTTCAACTGGTAACCTTTTATATTGATAACAGGCTTCCCATGTATTTTGTTTACAAAAAGAGTAGCTTAAACATTAGTTCCTTTCATGGTTATGTCTTTTAAGAATTATTAATTGGAAAAGAAAGAATTTAAGTTTATTGTACTATTTGTAGTATAAATACCTGTTTCTTAGGAATTAAAACATGTTATTTGATACCATCTAATTGATTCAGAGCTTAGTTGTTATTTCTCCATTTCTATATTTCACTTAACTCTACTATCTTCTTTTTATACTTTATTTTTTAGATTTGAAAACATTTTACTGATATAATCGTGTTGTAAATGCATGATAATCTAAACACTTGGTTGACCTTATTTTTGGCCAGTGGTGGTATATTAATTAATATAAATACATATTTATATTTAATCTATTTAATGTAAATTATCTGACTTTTACTACATTTTTACTAAATAATGTTTCTACAACTTATATTTTTACGCTTCCTATTCTACAAATGTTGCACCAGTATTATGAGTAAAATCATGAATTATTTTTCACCTTCATTTTCTGATATATTTTTTTCTGATAGTCTGTAGGTCAGTGTTTGAGTTTACTTGCTTTGATAAGCATAGATCTATTTGTAATCACTACCATCTAGTGGCTGTTCTACAAATTGCAACTTGCTATATTTTCCATGCTCCTTAAACTGTTTAGAAGCTATTGTCTAGATTCTATTCTATTGTAATTTTCTAAGGTCCAGAAATAGATTTTCTTTGATGTGGTTTAATGTGGTTTATAACTTAAGTAAACATTTCAGGTTATATAAGTTGTGCAAGTAAAACTACAGTGAATATCAATAAGAATATAAGGATAAGACAGAAATTGATCCCTGTGCAGTTTAGAATTAAGTATAGTGAAATTGATTTTTCTTTATCTGGAAACTTATTGTCTTTGAAACCTGGTGCATTTATATGTAATGAGAATTTTTCTGTGTTCAAAAAAATTAGTAACTGCTCAATATTAATATATATATTCATTTGTTAATGATTTCCATTTGTTTATTTTCAAAGCAAGTATCCAAATTTTCAAAATTTTTAACTTTTTTAACTTTTCATTTTGAAATAATTTCAAATTCAGGAAAAAGTTGCAAAAAGCTGCAAATTGCCATATAACTTTATCCAGCTTTTCCAAGTGTTAACATTTTGTGAACTTTAGTCCAGTGATCGACTTTAGGAAGTTAACATTATGAAATACCACTAACTAGTTCATAATGCGTCAATTATTGTTTGAATAATTAGTGTTTGAATTATTTTTTCCCCAAAGCTAAACATATGCACACTCAAAGGTAAAAATATACTTTTGAAATATTTTGCTGTTTTGGATTTTCTCCATCAGTGCTTCCTATGTTTTAACAACTTGACATGTTTACAAAATGGTAGAATGTTTATAGCACACTGAGGTAAAGAAAGAAGGTGTTTAGGGCTGGTGGCCATCTATGCTCTGCTTCTGCTGGTGGCCAGCTGCCTGCCCTGAGGGCTAAGGAGAGAAATATCTCAGCCTGTCACCAGCACATATGTGGCACACCAGTTGGGAATCTCTACTGCTATTTGTAATAAATTTTAAAATAAATTCTTTATTTTAAATAGATATAAAATTATTTTTTGATTGGCTGTTACATGTTTTGACCCACAGCTAACACAAATATTAGCCAATTAGATATAGAGCAGCTATGTCCAATAGAATATTCTATGATGATGGAAATATTCTGTATCTCTGGTGTCCAGTATGGTAGCTACAAGTCACATGTGACTACTGAGCACTTAACATGTGGCTAGTGTGACTGAAGAACTAAATTTTTAGTTTTATTTAATTTAAATTTTTTTTCTTTTTTGCTGAGGAAGATTTGCCCTGAGCTAACAGCTGTTGCCAATATTCCTCTTTTTTTGCTTGAGGAAGATTAGCCCTGAGCTAGCGTCTGTGCCAGTCTTCCTCTATTTTGTATGTGGGCCACCACCACAGCATGGCTGACAGGTTGGTGTAGGTCCACACCTGGGATCTGAACTTGCAAACTCAGGCTGCTGAAGCAGAGCACGCCAAACTTAACCACTAAGTCACAGGGCCGGACCCCTTAATTAATTTAAATTTTAATAGCCTTCTTTGTAGAGTAGGATGAGTTCATGGGGCAGGAAGAAGAAGCAGTGTGGCTAGTGGCATTGGATAGCACAGATATAGAGGATAGGAAAATACTGACCAGTATCTAAGTTTAAAAAAAACAAAAAGTAGAGAGTAAAAGCTTTATTTCCAGTAGTGTCTCTGGAATTTTTTTTTGCAGAAAAGATAGGACCTACTCTGTAAGGTAAAGAGATTGTTTTGTGTGGGTAGTAAGGATGGCTAACATTTCTTTAGCAGTCACCATGTGCTAGGTTCTGTACTGTGCTCTTTACATTCATTATCTCACTTAATCCTCTTATCAGCCTGGTGAAGTAGGTACTTACAGATCAGAGAACTGTGGCTCATAGAAATCAGCAGTGAGTCCAAGGTCACATATCTAGTGAGTGAATACACTGTGACTCAAACACAGATCTCTTACTTCAGAATTAATTGTTCTGACTATTGCACCACATAATACAGCTTCCCATAAATGATCAAGAAAGCTGTGACTAGAAGGCATTAGGAATTATAGGGGTAAGAAGAAATTATAGGGGTAAGGGAATTCCTTAGAAGAAATAGCTATTTCATTTAAACTTACGGTAAAGTGTTTCCTCTTTGTCTTCAAAATTCTGAAAAATCAGAACTTCTCTAGGTAGTTTACTTCGTTCTCTCATAGAGTTGGTTGGAGAACTTAATGGTGAGAGGATGGGCACTGAATAGGACTAAACCTAGGCTCAAATTGATCTTAGTTTTATTATTATTACTATTATTATTTTGATAATGTTCATATCTTGGACACAAATAGGGCACTCTGATTATATCTCAAGAACCTGTGTCAGAATGGTTCCTGCTATAAGTAACAGAAAACCCTTACTCAACTGTTTTAAATACTTAGGAGATTAACTCACAGAACAAGAAGTCTATGGGCGAGCAGACCTTGGGCACGGAAAGTATCAGTGCTGTGGCTCTGCTTGTCTTTGCTTTTCCTCTCCCTCACTTGGAGTGATGGTTTAATCCTCAGGCTGATAGCAAGATCCCTGCAGCAGTTCCAGGGATTATGTCCAAACATGACATCCAGTGGAAGAGGAGAGGCTGTTTCTTCTTTTTAAACTTTTATTGTAGAAATTCTCAAATAAACTAGGCAAGAGTATAATAAACCTCTGTGTATCCATCACCCAGCTTCAACAATGATCAGTTTAGAGCCACAGTTATTTAACCTATATTCCTTCTTCCTTCTCCTTGCTGTTTTTTTAAGAACCAAAGAATGTTTCTTAGAAGTCCTATTAAAAACAAAAATCATTGGCAGAGAGTTTCAGTCTCCTGTGATTTTCCTGGACTACTCAGGACCCACCTTTTGGGGCTAAGTATGGGGTCCAGCCTTCCCTGAAATAAAGACTCTGTAGAGGTGGGTGGGTTCCTGGGGAGGGGGAAAACAGGTTTTGAGGTAGGAGGAAGAGACAATGAACAATGTCTACTCTGGGAACGATATTTCATCATTTATTTGGCTCATCTTTAATATTGCTTAAAAAAAAACAGTTTGATTGGCTGATTACTTAGGCTGGACTTCTTGGGTGGGATTACTTGGGAACTACATTGTGACCCGGTTTTTAGCTGGTTTAAAAATGCAGTTTCACCTATTGGTGATAAGCTTTAAGGAATTGATTCCTGTTGACCAAACTGACAAGAAATCAAGCTTACCCATTTGTTAATGTATAGTAAATAACTAATACATAAGCTATAGTTATAAAGAAGACTTAATTGGTAAGAGTTTAAAGACAGGGTATTGCTATTTCTATTAAGCAATGAAGTATTGTTAATATTATGTCTCTGTTAATTTGCTTCCAAAGTGTGGTCTTTAAAAGAACTATTTCTCTTGCTTCTAGTGGCATTTATTTTCAACTGGCTTGGATTTTGTTTATCCTTCTGTATCACCAATACCATAGCTGGAAGGTATGGTGCTATCTGTGGATTTGGCCTTTCATTGATCAAATGGATCCTTATTGTCAGGGTGAGTGTCTTGATAGCCTCCATCACTTCTATCTCTAAAATTAAAATATGTGAAATTTCCTGTTTGGTTCATAAATGTTCATTTTATGTGTATAAATTCAGTTATTTCAAGACTTATTCTTAACTGCTGTACTTAATTAGTATAGTGATCTCTGTGGTGTGAACATTTTATAACTTTATTGTATGAGAGCTTGTTAGTACATAGAAAGAGCTTTGAAATCAGAAAAATTTGAGTTTGAATCTCATCTTTTTTTATATCAGTGTTCTAACTTTAAGTTTTTAAATTGTTTTGGGCATTAGTTTCTTCATAATAGGCTGACAATAGCTGTCCTTCTGGATTTTGGTGAGGTATGGAAATCCATAATATTAAAGTGTCTTGCCCAGTTGCTGCACAAATATATGTGCTCGGTAAATCGTGGCTACCACTATTGTGATATAGTGCAGGCAAGCCTAAAATGAGTTAAAACATCAAAATTTCTGTTGGTTAGTAAAATTATCATGGACTTACATATCTTCTCCCTTTTTTTTGGTAACATTAAGAGCTCAAAATAAAGTACAGGCCTTTGAGGTGGCTATCAGAACTCGTCTTTTTTTTCCTTTGTATTCCTTGTAAGCCTTTCTTCTCATTTTCCTGTTGTTTCTGGAAATCACCCTCTGTTTACATCTTATCATTTACAGGATGGTGTGTAGGGAGATAACAATATGTCCTTTTCTTTCTCCCGTCCCAACTTTTCTAGTCCCCAAAATAATTTTCTGTGACAGTTGTACAGGCAGTCATATTGTTAGCATAATTTTCCCCCAGCTCTTTACCTTTGACTCTTAAAGCCCCCTTTTGGCTTGTTCTTACAAAGCTTTTTTCCTAGTTTCTTTAGGATAAGGCCTAGGAGAGTGATCAAGAGTGGCTTTATTTATTGTTTTAATAAATCTTCTTAAAAGTTACCCACACATTTAAGTGCTGTTATACAATTGATAAAATTCATAATTTCTGCAAATCATATTTATTTAAACATTGGTTTCTAATTGAATGAGTCAAATTCTCCTAAAATTTTTGGTAGAATCACATACTAATATGTCAGCTTCTCTGAAGTGCTTCAGACACTTCAGTCATGCGTTACATTATCAAATTGATCAAAAAATTACCCATTACGGAAATATTAAAACTATGGATTTAATGTGTCTTTATTATTTTTAAACTTATTTTGTCACTTCCCAGGGTTTCAGTAATCTTATCAGACCCTGTCTCTGTTCAGACCAGATTATAGGTTTTGATTATTAATTGGTTGATTCTTGGTTGGGACCTGTGGACTGGCTTCTTCTAAGATGGTTAAAACCTAAGCCATTGTAAGAACCGCCCCCTGGCAGATTCTTGTTCTAATTTTATTTCAAAAAATATAAAGTGGGTTCCCACCACGAGCATAAATCTGTTAGGTATTATGGAGCGTGTGAAGATAAAGAGACAGTCCCTTGCAGAAGTTATTACTAGGAAAACCTCAAAAGAGCTGGAGCTAGATATGTTCACCCTTGGTTCTGTCCCTCAGGATTAATTACAGTCATTCAAATGGGGCTTCTCATCTAAGCTACAGAACATGGGAAATGATTTGAGGACCATTTCCTCAATTCTCCTAAGGTTAGTAAATTGCTAGCATCATTCTAGATTCATGAAAAAGATGTTAGTCCGTTGTATGTAACCTATGCGTTTAGGGTTTTGGGGCCTGATTCTCTTGTAGAACCCCAGGTTGAGAAGTGATTAGATTATCTAGTAATCAGCCCCAGTTAATGTGATAAAACGGGGAACTTAAATTCAAAGACTGGAGTTTCTCAACGTTTCGTTAAGGTGTGTACTAGCATCCAGTTTGATCACCAGGACTGTTTAGCATCCTTTTAAAATACCTTTACTGAATTAAGGTTAATATTATACCTTTAGTGTATATTGAGAATTGATATAAGAAAAGGATTTTAAAAAATCTTATGTTTAAAAAAAATAACAGTAGCTGCCATTCATTGAGTACTTACTGTGTTCCAGGCATAATTTCTTGCAAACACTGATTGCTTTAACCCTATCTGAATCAGTGATACAGGTGATAATCTGGCCATTCTGTTGATGATGAAACTAAGAATAAAAAGAGCCTAGCAACTTGTTCAGTGTCCCACAGTTTGTATGTGGATTAGAATCTAGCCTGGTCTCAATTTAGCGCTCGTTCTCCTAATTTTGTACTGCCTCTGACAGTGACACTGTACTTTGACTTTTATTGTAATGCTCCAGGCAGTAAATTCCCCTTAGAGTTCAGTGCTGAGAGAAGGGTTTTCTCCTGAAAACCTTAGTGTTTCCTTTTATTAGACAATAAGTAATTTATAAATCATACTGCTGCTTTTCTTTTTGTTTCTGAGTGGCTGTGAACCTCTGATTTAGTGTAAATATCTTTAGCCCAAGATTCTGATATTGCGGTCTAAAGCTTTTGATGTTTTTATTGTTAGTTTAAAAATGCATATGTGTGTTATTAAAAACTAGCAAGTCTTTTTGAAACTAGACAAGATGTAAACAATAAAATACTGGTGTTATATTAATAAAATAAAATCAGATAAATTCTTGTTGGTTATTTTTCAAAATTTTATTTCTGCAACCTGTGATTGGCCAATCAACATGATGGATTCATTTATTAAAAAAAAAAAAACTTGGCTCAGCCCTATGACTTCCAGTATTTTAAAATATTTTTGATATCTTAGTAATGAGCCTAAAAGCTTATTAGTTTCTCCTTTTTTATGTAATGAGTCTTTCTCTTTGTCTTCAAAGTGAAGGTAATTATTTTCTTCCTTTTGGAGTAAATAAAGAATAGCTTTAGGTAAATATTTTTGGTGAAGGATAACATTGTTCTTAATTTTCTGGTTGCCTCTTGCTGGGTAATATATACTAAATATATTCAAAATATATTTAAAAATAGAAAGTTAAAAATGTATTACTTTGGTTCTTTATTCTTTTTTGTCCTTATAGCCTCTAAAACCTACATGAAAACCTTGAATTTCTAATTATTCATCACTTAATTAAAAAGTAGTGTAATGCAGTCCTACTATATGTACATTTTCCCAATTTTCTAGTTCTCTTTTCATTGTGCATATTTTAAAGGTGTTGGAGTATGTGGGATTTGCATCTATAATAGTACTTTGAAATTTTTGATCTTTGAGATTTTTAGAACTCTAAGCTGAACATTTAGGTCATGGTTCATTTACTAATTATAAACACTTCCTTTGAAAATACTTAAAAGTCTTTAAAAAAGCAGATTTAGATAATCTTTAATTGATATGCTTTCTCAGTAGTGATGTTATTTACAATTTGTAAGCATTTTTGTTATTAACAAAGCTATAGGATTTTTAAGCTTTTATGGAAATTACCAATGAATAGTTGGAAATAATTACCTATAAAGTTGGAGATAGACACTTTTACTTAATTTCAGATTTGAGGACAAATCTGCATTTACCCAAATCATTTTTAGTTAAATCAGATTCAGTTTGGAGACTGGTGGAAACAGAGTAGATACAACAAGCTAACTTTTAGTAGTTTTAGAATAGGTTATATTAAACACTTTTGAAAACCAGCTGTTTAGAGCATTATTTAGGTGCTAAAGGGTAATAGGGAAGAATTATCTGAAGTAACTCTGAAGAAAATTAGATTGCCTTTTAAAAAAAACTTTTAAAAATAATAATCATGATATCCAGAGTCTAATCAAGGAAAAGATACCTGGATCCAGTATCATCAAACCCTGCCTTCCATCTGCCTGTTCATGCTCTCATTTCACAGAGAATGTAAAACTGTTTACCATGGCCACTAATAGGAACTGTTGAAATGCCACTTCAAGGTTCATTTAGCTGTTCTCAGCTCACTGTTGGGAACTGAATGCTGGAGCATCTAGTTTGAAAATAAAAAGACTCTAATGAGTTGGAGGTCTTTATGTGCCTAGTATTCTTGGCAGTGATTAACAGTAGGGGGTGTACAGAAGGTCAAAAGCTCTTCTTTTTAGAGGTCAGCAGAACATCCCCATCTGATAAGATTAAACTAATGTGGCTTTTGGTGTTAATATCTAAAGCAGCGGGTTGCTGTAGTGTGTTTGGGATGTTAGTTGTGGCTTTGAGAGATTATGAAAAAAGAACTGACATGTGAACTCTTTAATGAGAAAATGTTGGATTCAGATATATAGCATTTACCTTTCTTACAAGCATTTGAAACTGATTTTTGTTTCTAAAATATTTTGTATAAAGTTTGTTTGCTATTATATGAGAGATTTTTTCTCAATTTTATATATGTATGTCATTAAGTATTTTTTTTTCTTTGTTTTTCTGTTTGTGCTGTTTTAAGTGCTAAAGATTGAGGTAAATCATTCTGAAACTGAGGCTAATCTATGATTTTCAAATTTCAGTACATAAATACAGTTAATATATTTATGTTCACTCCATAGTTTTCTGATTATTTTACTGGATATTTCAATGGACAGTATTGGCTTTGGTGGATCTTTCTTGTACTTGGTAAGTTTATTCTTAATGCATTTCAGTTTGATTAATTTGCATTTAGTTTAACTTTGGTATTTCCTAAAATTGTAAGATGTAAATACATTGTCTTTCAACTTATGTGGAAATAATTTTTCAAGTATAAAATTCTCATATCCAAACACTTATATCATCTCAGCTATTTAAATAAATCTGCATAGCATTCTAGATTTCTGATTTAAAATCCAGAGCCTGTCAATTTAAAGAATCAGTGGTTGAAAGATAAGTGAATACTACAAAACTTGAAAGTCCTAAGATGATTAAAAAATAATTGTCTTCAGCATTTATTTTGGAAAATATACATGCATAATTTCTTTTAAGGATTGTAGGGAGTCTTGAGAGTAGGAAAGTTGTATGTTTTATCTATTCTGTTATCTTTGGATCATTGAAACATTCTTGATACTTTTGAAATGTACCCTGAATTAATCGTTAATCACTCCGGCATAAGGAAGGGCTTCATGCCTGATGATCACAGACTTCTGTTGAGTTTTCTTCTTACAAGGCATGCCTTTTTATTAATATTGAGCAATTTTATGGATTTCCAATTTTTATTCCCCTGTGCTTTTCACTTTAGATGTATGATAATTAGGTTAACCTTAAAATCACATTGTACCTTTAATCCACATTTCAAATTTGTTTACTAACATGAAGAATACATTTTCTTTCTACTTAGGGTTAAAAGCCCACATTTCTCCAGGAACATTATTGTACCAGTAAATAGCATTTCAGTAGGTGGCAGTGTTCTCCTTGAGTTTTTATTTAGTCCTGCTATTGGATCTTTAGGATCTTTTGGAAAACAGATTCTTAGTGGTCAGTTAAGGTCACTAAAGACCCTGGATTCTTTCTCTAATAATTATAGTGAAATTATTCTAGTGTTGTGATTTTCTTGGGAAGACAGACTCATACAGGGTTTAGCCAGTTTTTTATATTGTCAATTGTGTTCTGACTGCCTGAATTCTGTGCTCGTTTATTGAGTTTCTTACTTAAAAGTGAAAAAAACATATAAAGTCTGTTAGGTATTTAAGCATATTAAATGAGCATATCTGCTTATAAATATTATCAAGGGATTGAGGAGTCTTAGGAAGACAAGCACGGGGCCGAGTGAAATGCAGAGGACAACCCCTAATGTAGCATTTAGGGGAATGCAAAAGTTTAATCGATGAAAAAAATGTTGCTCTCACATATACTCCAAAGAATGTCGAGCACGTTGGTAGAACACTGAGCAATGATAGCCGCTGAGTGATTGTTTTCTAGATACGAATTGGGTTATTTTAAAAAATGCCTCAGCAGAACATGCCTGTCTTGGAAACAGCAGCTTCTTAGACAAAAGAAGGAATTTCACAAATTTTGGTTTACATTTTTCAATAATACTTTTACATTTGAATCACAATACCATTATCTTTGAACGGTATCTGGAAGGGCATGAGAGTGGAATTCAGAGTGGGAGTCACAAATGGAAGGAGTTTAGGATATGGGAAGCAGATGGGATTTGATTTAGCTGAAATTTATACCACTTGCTTAAGTCATTACTTGTATCTCCCTTCTATCTTTCCTCTCTAATTTATTATAACCATGCATCTTTTTTTAGTGCTTCGATTACTGTCTTGGAATTGGGCTACAAATTTAGTCTGGGACTTTGCATTTTAAATTGACAGAGTCTTTCCTGGTGAGGAAAGTTGCACGCATACATATCTTCTTTTTGTTTTTGCGCCCCACCATTACCTGGTTAAAAATTTACTTGAGTTAATAAATGTTTCCCTTAAAATTATATGCTTAAGTATATCAAAGACTTAACTCTACTGATAGTGGTAATTCTTCCTGTATTTTTCATCTGAAGCATTTCACAGGCGTTGTTTTATTAATTATTAAAAGATATCTATGATATAAATGGTTATTATTTTAAAATACTGTTTTACAGAGGAGAACACTGAGATAGATATGATATATCCTAAATCATTTAAGAAATCGCTGGAGTGGCTGCTTCCCAAGTCATCTTTCCTGATTCTTCTTATCTTAATTTTTATTATAAATTAGTCTTTTATTGTTACTTGAAAATAAGAACTAATTAAAATCATTTACGTAATACACGTATCTTCAAATACACATTTCACGATGACAGGCGCTTGATATTGCTGGACTGGCTTATTGGTTTTATGCCACAATTATTAGCAACTACATGCATATATTGTCTTTTGAATACTTTATATCAGTAAATATGTCTTAGTTTGCTTAGTAGCTATAGTTATTGAAAAGTTTGGTATAAAATGGGTTTTCTATGAGTTGAATTAGTTTAAATGCATTAGATAACTTTGCTATTTAAAGAAATCATTTAATAAATTTATATTTTTGTGTAATTCTGGATTTTCATGGCTGGATTGGCTTTACTTCAGTTTTTACTTTAATTTAGATACAGTGAGCCTTAACAAATTGGAAGAATTTTTGGATGGCAGTAAAATTTTATTATATTTCTTCGTGGTAGAGTTATCATTATAGTGTAAAATATATTATGGAATGAATGGAACCCTACAGATTAAATTCCTTAAACCAGGAGGATCTTGTTTATAATTGTCTATTTTAAATTTATCATGTCCCTTCTCTATCTAAGAGCATAATATATCTGTATTATTTCAACCTTCTTAGGCTTGCTTCTTTTCTTCAGAGGATTTGTTAATTATCTAAAAGTCAGAAACATGTCTGAAAGTATGGCAGCTGCTCATAGAGCAAGATATTTCTTCTTATTATAGAGGTAAGAAGTATTAATATATTAACTCTGTTTATTCCCTTTATGTATTCAAATTCACTAGATGCATATTAAATGCATTAATGTGTACTCATATTGTTTACTCAAATTTGGCATATTTAATATGTTTTTATACTGTTAATCAGTTTATTGAAATTTAATAAGTTGTAAACTTTTTAAGATAACTTAGATTTTTAAAATTAAATTTCATAAATTTTAACTTTTTTATTATCAGTAAACTGAAACTTTAAATCAGATTTTTTTAAACTTCTTTTTTGAGACTGACCACAAGATATATATGAAGTATCCACCAGCACAAAATTTGAAGGCTTGAAAAACAAAATATGACAAAACACTTAACTGGAAGGGATGGGCATTTTGCATAAAACAATGTGAAATCCACATAGACATCTGGTGAAAAAAGTTTAAAAAAAAATGTGACTGAAAAGCAATTTGCCATGCACTCATCTTAACAAACTGGAGGTAGGAATAAAAGTTGTGTGAAGAAAGTAGAAGCTCTGTTGTTTTTTTTAAACAGTTTGTATCAATAATAAAGGCTACAACTTGAATAAATGGGAATATGAAGAAATGAGCAGAGGTTGTCTTACTAGTTATCCAGTGAGTTTCTGGATATAGTGTATATATTAATAATGTTTTTTTATTGTGCAGCTAGTAATGTCTTCACATGAAGAGACCTCATATCTCTACTTTTTATACAATTTTTAAAGCAAATACCACGCACTGTATATCTATAAATGATTTGAACCTTTGAAGTATTTGAATTGCATAAGCACAGTGTCTACTAAAACGCTTAACTTCTGGATGTATCTACAAGTACAAAATGCTTCAAGGTTACTATAATTAAATATTCTTTTTATAAATAAATTGTATGGTTTGAGATTTGGTTGGTTAAATTTTATTTATAACTTAAATGAGTTTTACATAAGCTAACATAATTTACTTATTTTTGCAGAAGACTGCAGTGAATACAAATGTATTTCTAGGTCATATTAAAATATCATGTTAAATGATCCATTGAGGTTTTTTTCCTCCCCCTAGAAGATGTCACATTTTCTTTTTAACCAGTAAAATGTCTTTGCAAGCAGTGACATTAAGAGTTTGTCAGTATTAACTGTAAGATAAAAAGCGAAGTCATTTTACTAATTTAAAGGGTATTCTGTGAGTATTCAGGGTGATTATCTTGTTTGCATTTTCAACAGTCTAAAATATAATGTAAATATTTTCTAGATAGTCTCCTATGGAAGCTTAAACTTTAGAATATACTCTGATATATGCTACTTTATGTCATCTTTATCAAAAGACCATTATATACTTGATGTAATACTGCTATAAAATGGGTTTTATTGTACTATCATTTAGATAATTGAAATTTAATACTTTTTAAGTCTAATTGTTTCTTTGTCCGTAGACTGCATCGACCAGACATTCCTTTCTTATACCAATGTGCAATTTCCAGATCATCTGTAAACCTATGACTTTAATAGAAGACTACTAAAACCAGAAGACAAATTAGTGAAGAAAAGATAGAGCTTCAAAATTGAATGGCAGGGTGGTTTATGCTTCAAAGCCATTTCTGTTCATTCTCTTAAGTATTTATATTTCATGTGTTTTGCACATTTGCATATGTGCCCATTTAAAAGATTTGCATATACTTGAAAGAAACCATAAAGTAGTAGCAGTAAAAGTCCAGTCACATTTGGTTAATCAATGTTTGATATAATTGAAAGAGCTGAGTGATAAACAGTCTTCCAGCATGAAATGCCATTGACTTCTAACCTGACATTTAGTATAATAAAAATGAAATTATTGACCATGTCAAATGCTTTAGTTTCTGGCTCTTAGATTCACCTAGTAACTTCACACATGAAACATCCTTTGTTATATATAAAGTTTTTTGGAATCCGGAGTGCTGATTGTTAGAAAGGCTTTGTCAGATTTTTGAACATGATATTTATGTCATTATTTAGCAAAACTCTTTCTGTAAATAACCATGCATAAATTACTTTCTGCGTTGTTTTCTTAGAAATTGTGTCTAGATATCTTTTCATTAATTTTAAATTAAGTGAACTTAATATATAGAGAAAATTTGGGTGTTAAAGATAGATTGTTTTAGGACAAATTTTAAGAAAATGTGGGTATTCAACATGTCCTTTATAAGAAAAAAAATTTTTTAAGGAACTTGCCAGTTTTAGGGGTTCTCAAATGAGAAGCTTGGTTTTTAGCATTGCTCATCTTAGAGATTCTTGCAGGAAGGATTGTATTAGATACTATATTTATTTCATTTAAGACATTTTTGAAAATTAATTTTCTGATAAGATATTCTCACTTGCATTTATCTTTTAAAAAGCCAATAAAAGTATCTTCCAACATCATTGTAATAATTTTTTCTTTAGATGTTTAGTTTCTGAAACTTAGCAAATAAAAACTTGTACTATTAACAGCTTCTTGCTTTACAATTGTAGGATTAACTTGTAAAAATCATATCCTGAATTGAGATATGCGAAATATTTGTTTTCAAGTTATAGAAATGTGTCTGTGTTCGGAATATGGGGGTGTAGGGTATGTATGTGTGTTGCAAGTGTATGTGACCGTTGTTACAACTGGAATCTACATTCATAAGCTACTACATTTTGCAAATCATTTTATGTCCTATTTGTTTTCTTTTCAGTTATATCTTTACTTTTGAATGCCAACATTAAAAATGATGGAATTATATCATCTTTTAAACTTAAAAATCATTTAATACAGCTATATAGACCATATAAAAGTGATTGCTTGTTTATTATTAGACACTGACTACTACTAAAAGCTACATCTAAAACTATTCAGGGACATTTTTCCATTTCTGAAAAAATAAAATTTATTATGCTTTATAACTTCTTTTGTACTTCTCTGTATTTTCTGATTTATTTCATTGTCTTTGATAAATAAAACATGCAGCTTTGTTTTGCTAATTGAGCCTCCTATTTTTTGTTTTCCCTCATTCATTCTCCTCCTCTGTATAGAATTTTATGGTTGGTTAAAGTACCTGTGTTATACCCCTTGAAGTAAAACAGTAGCGTGGGGCAAAGAAAGCAAAATATTTAATGTAGTTGTCTGATTTGGAAATTAATTAAAATTTGAATGTACTTATAAGAAATGTAAACTCATGCTAGATCTCTTCTTTTTCTCATATTAATTTCCTATAGACCTATACTTTGTTCTTTGTAATAGTTTTTAAGTGAAATTAAGCTATGATACATGGTAATTTTAAACTATTAAATTAGCTATCAACACATCAGTTTATTAAAATTTTATTTTAGTTTTTGTGGTATTTATATGTGGTTTCTGAATATGAATGTGTCACTTTTGATCAACATCAACCTTTACTTGTTTGGATTTTTTTTTCCCCTCCAAATCTATAAGAATTAACTGCATGTTACCTAGTCCTTCATAATTGTTGCAATTCACTGGTAGCCTTAAATCTCATCGTTTAATCAGGGATATCAGAATATTATCTTAAAAAACTTAGCATTCCCTTCCAGATTTATAAAACCCTGTGTACAACCCCTCATTTCCTATGAGCTTGGACAGAACAGCTGCTGTTGTGTTTTGGGGACACTTAACCACCTTTACACTCTATGTTAAAGATGAAAATCAAAATCTTTGTTAGGGTGTCTAAACAATTTTTGAATGAATGTGATCTGGGACTTGGGAGTTAATGCAAAAGTTTATTAAATTTTTTCTGTTATATTTGAATAAGCTAGTTATGGCCAGGGTAATCCACTTTTATGTATTCATGAAATAAACTGAATTTAAGGTGAAAATACATCTTTCTATATAGTGTGTTCAGGATAGATTTTAGAAATTTAAAGTTGAAAGACAAATCTTATTCAATTAAAATGAAAATCTCTGTTTAATAGAAAAAATATTAATCTCTAGCCTTTTATTTTGAGTCTATAAGATATATCCCATGCCTTTGAGGTTGTTCATAAAAAAACCTGTTAAAACAATAACCACTAATATTTCCAGCAAAACTTCTCATAACAGGAAAAGTGGAGTCCAAAAAGTCCAATCGGAGAAAAATTCAGGGTTCCTTAATTTAACTTAATTTTTTTCAACTCTTCTATACTGTCCCCAAAGTTCAAAAGTAATGATGATGCATCTGATACTGTTTTTAACTAGAGTGGCATATATCCTTAGTTTGCTCAGAGCAGTCCTGGTTATTCCTGTTTTCTCAGCTTATATACTGCCTCCTCTCTCGAAAGTGTCCTAATTTGGAGGATAAATTATATATGATCGCCCTGTATACATTTGTACACTGTCCTGAGAAGTGACTGCCCAAGCCCGTTGCCCTTTGAAAGAAGGAACTGGAGTATTAGGGCACAGCCTTTCCTGAAAGCCAACCATTTGTTTGGCCTGCAGAACATGGCGTAGTATCTTTTTTTTTTTTAATAAAAGTTGTGTTGGAATGATTGCAATTTATGGTCAATGGTAAACAGTGAGCTTTTATATTTTTAAACTGCTGTTAAATGTTATTTTAATTGTTTTAGTTATTTAATTCTTCAAAATCATGTGAAATATTAGTGTATTATTTTTTAAAATCTCATTCTTGATAAAGTTCAACTGTTAGATGATAATGTGCCATTTAGTATTACAGGAATATCTTTGCCCATATATAAAACATGCTGACATGTGTTTTACTTGTTAATAAAGTTTTATCGATGTGGAAATGTGACCCTGTGATGCATCCTTTTGAAAATCAGTTTAAGATCCACAATGTATTATCACCACCTTGGCCTCACAAAATGTTTATATGGTAGACCTTATATGAGATGAAAACAACTGGCATGGAATTATGTTGGAGTGTGGAACATCATTTAACTTGTCAGTAATTTGTATGTTAGGAGATAGATTACAGTTTAATAAATGCAAGAAAAAACAGCTTTATGAAAATAATTTATGTTTATTTCTACTTTGCAAAAGATCACCATAGGTCAGACCTGCTTATGGGCTTGTATTCTTATTTGGGACATAAGACCTAAAGTGCAAAAATTTCCCTCAAGTTATTTAGAAAAAAGAAATCAAAAAAGTTCATTCCATACTTCGTAAAAGTTAAAAAAGAAAATGTGTATTTTGAACTCAACATATTTGCTTGTTTTAACTTTTTGTGATGTTTTCAGCTCAGCTTTCATTTTTTTGTTTTTGTTTTGAGAGACTGAGCTACCTGCTTCTAAAAATCCTTGATTTTCATGAAAACCATTAAAAAAAAATCCGGTAGCTAAATAGAGGAGAGATAGGGTTTTACCCCTTTAACGGTTGAGGTTATAGCAAGCCCGAATCACAGACTTCGGTTCACAGAATCTTAGAGGTTGTTTTCCTATCTTACACTTGCAGAAAGAACCAGGGAGCCAGTGCACTAAAATCCTGGTTGGGAAGTGATCAGAAAAAACGTTGGTGGGCAGGTTGTTTCTGATTCTAGGATAAATTACTTCACTTGCTTTCTCTTATAATCATGGGTTCTTAATCTTGGATTTATTTTCAAAAATGTCTATTACTTCTGGGGGCTGGCCCGGTGGCATAGTGGTTAAGTTCGCACACTCTGGTGGCCCGGGGTTCACAGGTTCGAATCCTGGGTGCAGACCCATACACCACGCGTCAAGTCATGCTGTGCTGGCATCCCACATACAAAATAGAGGAAGATAGGCACAGATGTTAGCTCAGAGCCAATCTTCCTCACCAAAATTAAAATAAATAAAGTCTATTACTTTGAAAGGGAAATACTTAGATGAGAGTTAAGTCTCCCAGACTCTACCCTGATCGTAATTGGGTAACTGGGGTCAATTAAATATTTTTGAGTGCCTGTTTATAGCTTTTGAAGGGATGATGCTGTTACCTCCACATGAAATACATCTCCTACCCTATTCCTCTCCACCTTCTTCAAAAAGAGCTTATTGGGAAGCCTTTCTCTCTCAACCTCTAACTGATTCTGGTCCTCTTGGATCCCATAGTCTTGTGCATTATTTCTGTCAAGGCGCTTATAACACTGCACTGTCATTGACTTTTGTGTTACTATCCTCAATGGTAGATGTTATATCTTATTCAGTTTTGCATGCTCCCCTGCAACGCCTAGTATAGAGATCAGTAAATTGAATGGATGGATGGTTGTGATGGATGGAATGACGGCTAGTGCCAGGCTGTGTGTGTGCACTGGGGTACATAAAATGCTTTCTGCCCTTTCACTCAGAGACTAATAGAGGAAGATTTATAAACAGGAAAATGTGCTAATGTGAGGTAGGAACAAAAGCCATGGGTCCAAGTAATTGGTCTCTGGAGAACCAGAGCCCCCTTCACTATAGACATGACACTGGAACTAGATCTTAAAGAAAAAATAGAGGTGTGCAAGGGTGTTTAAACATTTCATAAATGTTTCATATTTTGCCATCTCTTGCGTGATGCTCTGCCTTCCTTGCTCCTCAGAAGGAGGTAATTGTCTTTCCAAGTCTCACGACACTTCATCTGAGCCTCTTTATTATTCAACCCCTTTCTATTGTGGGTCACAGTAATTTGCATTCATGCCTCATCACTTCTGCTCGAGGGCAGGATCCAGTGCCTAGTGTAACTTCAGAGCCTCCAATGTGCCTAGCACACAGTAAACACCTTTGAAACACTGAGTCTGAGATTTCCCATGTCATTGCAAGCCACTGCTGATACTACTAACCTCAGATGTCAACAACGGTACAGGCACCCTCTTCTCCAAATACACTGCTGCAAGAAGGATATAGAATAAACTGTGATTATCTCCTTTTCACATAGCTCCCAACTCCCTCTCCGTCGCCAGAAGTAACTACTGTTAACTATTTATTACATACTCCTACAGACTTTTTTCCACACAATTTTTTTACTAGGATGACCCTGTGTTCTGTGATGTCGTCATAACTTCTGGTTTCATATAAAGGTGAGGTGATCTCAGGTACAATGTCTGGGATAGCGTGCCTTTTTCTCTGTATTCTGGGAGATAACTCTCAGGGGAGAGTACTATTTCTTCCTACAGATGTAGTTTGTTTCTCCTGAGAAACCAAGGTTTACTTTCTTGGTCCTTTGGTTTCTAGATGAAGGGTGACTTGTGGCTTCAAGGCCTTTGGGAGCTGGGCTATTCCAGGATCTTAAATGTCCTGCTTTATGATCTTCTTATATCTCCATTTTGGTGAGAAGTTCTCTGGAACCAGGTTATTAGGAGGAAAGGGGTGAGGGTTGACAAGAATATCTGAACTGGATAGGTTTAGGGAAGACCAGAATGATTCTGGGTTTAAAATTAATTCTCTTGTTTCAGGAACAAAATTGTGTCCCAGGATGTGGCAGTCACTGTTCCTTAACTAAACCAACAGACTTTAGAATCCCTTCTTTCCTCTTCCCCAATTCTTCCTGCCTTGAGCTCAAGTGTGACATCTGGAGCTGAAGCAGCTCTCTTGTACCATTGAGGCAACAGTTGATAGACTAAGGATGAAGACTGTTAAGGAAGGAGGAGCCTTGGTTTTGCTGACATCATGGAGTACTGCACCAGCCCTGGACCTACCTACGTTCCAACTTTTTGCTCAATGAGAAAAATAATTGCTTAGTTATTGTTAGTCAGGTTTTTGTTACTGATATTTAAGAGCAATCCAAATTGATCCACAGGCATAACCATCCATTTCCCCCAAATTGACAGGAGAGCTACTCAGGCCATCAGAAGCCACCGGCGTGAAAAAGGAGTCACAAGTCTTACCTGCCCATAGGGGTTCCTGACCATCCAGGCTCCTTGCTCTTGGTTTATTGATTGTCAATCAACTCACTGCAGCAGCAGTGTGTACGCAGTGGGTTTATATCTGCTTTACTCCCACCCCTTCATTCTCTTCAGTCTCCGGTTGGGAGTCCCACCGAGTGACTTAACTTCCCAACAATGGCTTCTAGAGCTGGGCTTAGTGAAAATGTCAGCAGCCACAATTCAACCACTTTCTCAAAGATTGTTCAATGCTACCCACACTGTCCATCAACAAAACTTTGCCAAGGAAAGCAGGTGCCATTTTCAAGTCTCTGCTTGGTTACACAACAAATGAGAAGGGCCGGGTGAAATAGGCACTGTCTCTTACGATGACCTAGCTCCCAGTTGCACGATCTTGGTTTTTATTTTTAGAAATGAAACTAAGTCTGCTGCTGCTTTTGAGTCAAGGAGGATTCTAGGAAAAGACCTTGCTGCTCATACAGGCCCAAAGGACACCCACAGTCTTCACTCTACCTGCTCTGAGCTCTGCCCTCTGGTCTAGCGCAGGGTAAATGAATGACTTTGTGAGTCATTGGTGTCCACACCAGGAAAGCCTTGCACAGACAGTTCCCTGTAAAGTGTTTGCAGTGATGACTACTGCTTTGAGGGCTGCTTCATACTCCCTCTTAATATTAGTTAGAAATACACATTTCCCCACTCCAAACTCCATCCCCAGACAAAAATAATTTTTGCTCATAGAAGGGTTAAAGAAAGAAAATGTAACGAAGTCCTACAGAAATAAGTACATCTTCCCTGTTCACGTTCCAGATTCTGAAATTGACTGCTCTCTCAACTCTGCATAGCAGGATGCAGGGGAGATGTACGGAGAGTCTGGGACAGTGGACACCTGCCTGTTAACAGTGAAGACCTCTTCCCTTCCTCACCTCTCCCTTGCTTTTTCTTTGTTCCTACCTCCTTACTTCCTGCCCTTTGTTCCTTTATCCCCTCCTCCTTCTCTCACCATTTCTTTGCTAGTATAAACCTAGTTTATCATTGTCTAAAGTCAAGAGTAAAGGCCTAATGTAAAAAATTTTGGAAGAGAAATTACTTGTAATATGTGCTCCATCCTGTGTATTAGTTTCATCCGTTCATCTACATTTGGCAAATCTCTGGGTCCTCAAAGTCTAGGAAAACGTTTCCAGTAATGCTAACATCTTACATGTTGTGAACTCTAGTTCACAACAGTAATGTAATGTACTGTTACATTAAATGTAAACAGTACATTTAATGCACTGTTGGAAGGTGGGGACAAATTCCCCACCACTTTTGATGTTTCGTCCACGTGGAAGGGATGAAATTAGTGTAACTCCTGACCTCCCTCTACCTCTTTATTAGCTCTTCCTCAGGGGAGTAATTTATTTGATGGGTATATTTGAAATGTAAATACCTGGGTCTGCTCTGCTCAGCTTCTCTTCTTTCTCTGGGGAGTCAGCAGCTCACAGGAGTTCCAGTACTGCTCTGTTCTCCAGGGCAAGCTCGGCTCTGCCCCTGCCCAGGGAAGCCAGCCACAGTCTAGCCCTACCTGGGTAAGGTGCATCTGCCCAATTCTGGAGTTCATTTAACTAAGCTATGACCTCCAATCTAGTTTTATCAGTAATGGTAGTTTAGTTCTCCATGTGCCACTCTTTTGTTTTATTTCTTATTTATACGCAGCCCAGATGGGAAGGAGAAGTGCTTTATTGGGATCCTCAGAAACTCACAATATACATCCTATGATATCAGCTGTTGACTAGATGTGCCATTAGCTGTCTTCAATATATATGACTCAAATGCAAGACTATCTGAATTCTTATATTTGAAGTCTTTTAGAGGAAGATTTTTGGACAGATCCAACAGGCAGAAAATCAGTAAGGACATAGTTAAACTCAACAACACCATCAACTGGATATAATTGACATCTACAGAGTACGTCATTCAACAACAGCAGAATACATGTTTTTCTCAAGCTCACATGGAACAGTCACCAAGATAGATCACTTTCTGGGCCACAAGGCACACCCTAAAAAGTTTAAAAGACTAGAAATCATACCATGTCTGTTCTTAGACCAGAATGGAATTAAAGTTGAAAGCAATAACAGAAAGATAACTGAAAAATCCCCAAATATGTGGAGATTAAACAACACACTTCTAAATAGCACATGGGCCAAAGAAGAAATCTCAAGAGAAATTTTAAAATATTTTGAATGAAATGAAAATGAAGACACACCTTATCAAATTTTGTAGCAAAATTTTGATGAAGGATGTAGTGAAAGCGGGGTTTTTAGTTGTAGTTAGTGGGAGGCATAGGAAAAGTTATGTCTACTCCATCTTCCTGGAAACAGGAGTCTCTAGTTGAAATCCTTTAACCAGTTTTATTTTACCTAGAACAAAATCTGAAGAAACCGTACCATTATGAGATGACCACAGTTTACACCCAAACTCCATTTAACTTCAAGCCCAAATGTTTGGCTTTCAAAGAAGTTCTGACCAAATATGTGAAAGTCCATCCTAGGCGGGGTTGCACTAAATCTGTAGATCAAGTTGGGAAGAACTGAAATCTTGACAATATTGAGTCTTCCTATCCGTGAACATGGAAAATTTCTCCGTTTATTTAGTTCTTTTTTGATTTCATTCATCGGAGTTTTGTAATTTTTCTCATGTAGATCTTGTACTTGTTTTGTTAGGTTTATACCTGAACACTATGTAAAATAGATGTAAGAAAAGGTGGAGAAGAAGGCAGACCAGCTAGGGACTTTGGGACCCAGGGAACAATGCAGGGGTGAGTTCCCTGAGTTTTCTTCCATCTTGTACATCCCAGACACGGAGCCAAGAAGCCAGCAACCCGGAAATATTAAAGAGTACAGACAAAAATAGCCCCCAGCAAAATGCTTTCTCCACCAAAGGAGCAACCTGACAAGACAGAAAACTTTTAGACAATAGCCTCTCTACTACAGCCAAACACACAAAACTACGGTCTCATCCCCGTCTCCACGAACAAAGTGAGGAGCCTAGACTTCCACTCTCGCCAGGCTATATATAACAAGGCACCCCACTCTCCACTGGGCTGAGAAGGCCAAGTAGGGAATTTGCACTTGGGTGTCAAAGGAGGCCTAGTGGGGAGTTAGGACTTTCAACATCCAGTGAGAACAAGGCCACCCCTCCTCAGTGTCAGTGGATGCCACGTAGGGAGCTGGAATGCGTTTCTGCCCTCAGCAGTAACAAGGAGACCCCCTCCAGGCTGAGTGAGGAACCTGGACTTCTCCTTTGCCTGGCAGTAACAGAGCAGCAACTCCTTTCCCTCGCCAGAGAAAGCAGAGGTTTAAATAAGATCCAGAGTCTCATAACATAATATGAAATGTCCAGGTTTCATTCAAAAATCACTAGTCATAATAAAGATTCAGTTGTGCAGTTACTAAAATCTAAACCAGGAAAAAAATGTCAGGAAGTGCTCATGGGACTGTTCAACTAAGTATTTAATCTTACAAGTAACTTAGAATGGAGAAAAATCCAAATGATTCCAGTCATTGGTTATTTATTCCAACGTATTTCAAGAATGCTAATGGGGAGAAACAGGTAAAGCCTTATGGTTATTAAGCCCTGAGTTTGATGCTGGGCTAAACATGTAAAAGCCCTGGACATGAGAGCTTAGAAGGAGAATGGAAGCAAAAAGAACAAGATTATCCAGAGACCCATGAGGTAGTGGTCTTATTATGAGACCAAAGAATCCAGATGTACAACGGGACCTGTATACTCTGAACTTTTTCTGGAAATACCTGGAAAATAAAGCTAGCAAGTTTCTTGGGGTTAGAAATATGTTTTAGCTTTTACTAGAGAAATGTTTTATGTTTTCTTAAGTAAATAGATCTTAAGTAAATAGTTGCTCATGAGTAAAAATTAAAAATGCTCTAAAAATCTTAAAAATTTTCACCTCTAGTGTGTATTATTGCTGATCAGTTTACAGATTTTTGGGTGAATTTTGAAAATTTTTACAAATGAAAAAGATGACATTCTTAAGTAAAAAAAACAAAAAGTATTGTTAATTCCTTAAATAATTTATTTTACCTCACTCCCATGGCCCAGGTCTGGCATTCTTTAGCATTCACATATCTGTAAAAGGGGTATGAGAAATGAATAACTTGTTTAATTGTGTAACTGAGTTTGTCTTCTTTTGATTCCTGTGGAAAAAAATGATTAGATGTGTTTACTTAAGGGTAAGTAATAACTGGGTGCTTACTGACTGACTAGATGAGTATCTGAAAGAGTAATGGTTTATGTAAGCTCTGGGTTCTGCCTGATGCTTCTGCCCACCCAGAATGCTCCATAAAACCTTCACTCTTGTTCTCCTCGGGATGAGCCTTCCTGAATTTACCATATAAACTTTTAATGAGGGACCTATTTGTAAAACTCCCTTCCGGATTGGAAAATACAAGTTGATAGAGAACTTTTTTCTTGGAACTTCCTTTTCCTTGTATTTCCCCCACTGAACCTACCAAGGCGGGAAACACACATACACACACACACACACACACACACACACACGCACACACCCCATACAAAATAAACCCTTAGGCAAAAAAACAAAAAACCAAACAATTACAGCATTCACAGCAACAGTCTATAGCATTTTTGTACTGTGATTTCAGGATGAAATGAATTTGATTTTTTGTTTTTTAAAATAGTATCTGCTTTACCCTATGTAGAAGTGTTTTAGACACAGAACAAAAATTTCTTATTAAATGCTGGAACTTACCTAATTGCTGAAGTAAGGATAAAGTGATACATAATGATACTTGGAAGCAAAAGGAAGAAAGGAATGGGATTTGTTATATTTTGATTTAAAGTAAGCAACTAGAACACATTAATGCTACTAGCCATCTTTTAAGGCAATTTTACAGACAGAGGAAATATTTTATTACTTGTTCACACAAAGCAAATCCACTTAATCCTCAGTGTTATATCCTTCTTATTGTTGATTTTGTCTTTCCTCTGGAATTTACATACAAGACTTAAATGAAATTCAAACCTGAATGAATGACGACTAAAATATGAAAAAATTATTATTCAACTGTTTTTAATTCGTAGATCAGCCATTATTACAACCCCCCAAATGTGCATATTTATGAGAAAGAGCAGTGCAATAAAAACAGGGCACTTTGAGAATCTTGTTGTTGTTTTTGCTTCTCAGATACTTTTCAAATATTGAGACAGCAATACAATGCACACAATACAAGTGTAGTTTGGTTATGTTATTAAAAATCTATAATGCTCTGAAGAAAAGCCATTCTTTTCCCAGGTACTCTTTAAAGAATAAAAATAAATACTTTTCGGTGAGAAACTCATGTGGCCCTATAATTAGAAAACTTCAGTAGTCTTCTAAAAAATTCCAGCAAAATTTAACATTATTTTATAAAGTTTTGGGGGAAAAAAAAATCACTCATGATCTCATTATCTTGATACAATTTTCATTTTGGCACATTCCTCCCAGGTCTTGTCCCCATGCATAGTCTCATTGCTATTTTTCAGGCAAATTATGTTCTCTTTTTTCTTAACAGTGTTTTACCCTAAATTTCATTTTTATACAACTGTCATAATTGTCATTTGTAATGATTTCAATAATCTCATTTATGGGAATTTATCACAAGGAAAAATTTAACAGAAGAAACAAATATTTTATAAAGATGTTCATGACAGCCTTATATATAATTATAAAATAATGAATACAATCATTGGCCAGCAGTGGTAAATCATGGCCTATAAACAGTATGGAATATGACGTTGGTGCTTTCACCAGTAGCCAAAAAGATGAAGATTCTGATCATGGCTCTTTGGTCAGCTCCAAGGATTCTGATGGTGAAACTGAGTGTCACAATAGGTCAAGTAATCCTTCAGGGCTGCCTTCTGTGTTATGTCTCCAACAAAAAGCCTAACTTGACAGACAGAATGTGAGGAGAAGACCAATGAGTAAGGGAGCCCCAGGGATGGCCTAACCATTTGCTGGCATTTAGAAAAAAAACAAAAGTAAAATACACCCCAAAATTTGGCAGTGCTATAAGCAAAGATGAGCTGGCAAGTTGAAAATGTTATTCTTTCTCATCGGGTTTTTATATAAAGAGCGACTATTGTGCTGAGCTGACTTGGGTCACCTGGCTCTGAAAACCAGAATAGGAGGAAGTCACCTGGTAGGCAAAGAAATGGTGTGGAGGGACTGGATTAAACTGCATTGAAACCCTCAATGCAGGCAGCCTGGGTGGGGCTGGTCCAATAGAGATCAGAATATTCAGCTCCCGGTGCAAATTACAACCATTCCTTCAACAGAAAGAGCCAGGGTTGTGGTTGATGGCCACGGTATCCTTGCAATTCTGATCTGTGTCCTATGGGGATAAGCCAGGGCAAATTGGCAAGGTCAAATTGGGACTTTGGGTTTTCACTGGATATGGGTTTTAATTGTCCCACTGGAAATATATTTAAGAAATGTTTTAATTTAACATCACTACCTTTAACTAAGGATCCTCAAAATATGTTAAAATAAAACCCCAAAATAAAGATGGATCAGAGTTTTGAGTAAATTTGCTGTTCATTGATACATTTCACTTAGGTAAATCAAAGAAAAACATCTTACATCTTTAATGTCATATTATTTTGAAATGAAGTATCAAAAGTAATTGCAAAATTTCTTTAGTGCAATGAGATAATAGCCTAAAATAGCAATCTATGCTTCTTTTCTTGGTCTTTCCTGTAACCCCTGCCATGTGCTTCCCAGTCAGGTGGCAGGGAAGGTAATACTAACGGTTCTCAGTGTTTGGTTATTAGAACAGCAATGCAAGAACTAACAAGTAAGGGGCTTGAATAACAAAAAAGTCTGTATTCAGCTTCCTGTTCTCAAATATACATTTGATATTCATGGCAGGGCTAGTAGTTGAAGAGAAAAAGTGTTTTGAGTTGTAAGAAAATCAGTGTCAAAAATCAGTACTCTGAAGAACTGACGGATAAGACTGTCACAAACAAGAGGCGTGGAAGAATATTGGACAGATCCAGGTAGCCCATCTATCAAGACTAGATCAAGTTACCACAGTTTGGAGGAAGAAGAGAATAGACAAGGAGAGCCATGGTTAGGGGATGATATGAGGGAACGAAAGGCTCCATACACACACTTGAGGGTACAGGAGTGCACTGTAACTCTGCTTTGTCTCCTGGGTGGCAACTGGGAGAGGGACGAGATTCCAGATTTCTCTCACATTATGGCACAGGGCAGGGTGTCTAGGCAAAGTGGCACGCAGAGCATCTAAAACCTTGTCTTATCCCTAAGATGGGCAGAGAAATAAACAGAGAGGGCTGTTGGACCTGCAGAGCCCCAAGTTTAGGACAATTGTGACACAGAGAAACTGTCAAGGAGTTTAGACTGTAGACCAGACGGGACCACAGGACTACAGATGTCAGCACAGATATCGCACACTAGGGACCAGTCAGAATGTGGACCAGTAGAAAATACCAACATGGTCTGATGACAACAGGGCCCAGATGCCTTCCAAACTCCACTCCCAATGCCTGGATGGTATAGATCCTTTTGAATCTTAGATGCAATCTTAGAGAAATGGAAAAGGGATGGGAAAAACATTCTGAATCGGCTAAGGAAATTCTGCTTGACTAGCATTAATTTTATGTCATTAATGGAATGAGGCCTCAAGAAAGAAAATAAGTTTAGTTATAGAAAAACAAATATTCTCTTCCCACCTGAATTTGCGGCCTATGAGATTCAATATCTCTACACAATTATTAGCATAAAGACCCAGTCAAAAATTTATATCAGAACCTTACACGTTCAAATAAAAAGAAATGTCTTAAAATACTCACATATAAAAGTTTAAATATCAACCTTTAGAGGGAGGTTTTTATTTTATAGATTAGTTCCATCAAGATTTAATACATTTGGAAGGGATTTCCACTCTAATTTCAACAGTGTTCTTGTGACGTAAATGTCAGTGTTCCTTTGTGAAGAAAAAAATATTTTAGCATAAAACTAAGTAAAAATGAGAACTTTTATTCAGAGAAGTCAATAGGTTAGAACTGTGCTTTTTCCCCTTTGTGAGAAAAAGAGTATCCCAAATACTGGGTCCCTGTTAAGCTGACTCTGTATCTGGTTCTTAGAGAAGAGCTTTCTATCTAGACCATGGAGGTGTTATTCCAGCTGTTGCATCTTTACAGCTCCTAGCCATAGCTGATTGGTCCAAAGGTACACAACTGATCCAGGCTGGGCCAATCAGACTCCCTCTTCTGGAAATTCAGAACTGAACATACAGAGGCTAGGAGCTTTTGGTAACTGAGACACTGTAAATTCATGTGGTGAGATTCTCAGAGAAGGCCTGAGTGGAGTCTTGAAAGCTTGGTTTTCAAGAATCTTTGGATTTCATGAGCTTTTCTAAAATCTTTCCATCATTTTTGTTTAAGTTAGCTAGATTGGTTTCTGGTACTTAAAACCGAGAGTCTTTTAACTCCTACTTACAATGGTATCCTCACTTATTGCAAAGAAATAAGTCTACTTTAGGCAACAAGGCCCTACTACAATGTCCTGGGTGGGATCAGAGGGTCTTGTCTGGCATACAGGTATCTATCTCCCTGACTTTTTCATATCCTGCTTCAAACATGCACAAAGCACACACAATACAATCAAAGTGTTCTTTCTGAAATCAGCTTGCAAAGGTTATTGAGCCAGCCCTATATGACCTAGCTCACATGCCATTTTTTTAAGAGAAAAGAAATAATTTTATTTTTCATCTAATTTATTCTTCAACAACCACAATTACTTACCAATGAAGTGTATGCACCTGTTGGTGCATTGACTATTGACTACCGAGTTTCTCAAACCTTGGAATCAGATTCAACACCACCACTCTTGTTTCCTGCTCTGTATTGATTTTTCAAGTGGTGCATGCTTAGTTTTTATCACAGAAATCACCGAAAACAACTTCACAAAAATATGGTGTCCTGGAAAAAAACATAGTGTGATCTAATGTTGAAGTTGTGAAACTACTTTTAATGAACAGTTTGTGCATTGTCTGATAAATGTTGCTGTTCCTTTCAAAAATTTAAATCAGCCTGTGTCCCCCCTGTGAGTTGGCTGCAGTACCCTGTGATTTTAGTTCTGCTAATTTTTGTTTTATGTATTTTGAAGCTAGGTCACTGGACATATAGTATTATAATCGTTATGGTGCTCATAGTGCATTGGATACTTTATCCTTATGAAAAATCGCTGTCTCCAAAAATGCTCCTTGCCTTAAGGTATACACTGTTTGATATGAGCATTTCCTGAAACTTGTCTGTGTGTTTTAATGAAAGTGTTCTTGACAGCATTTTAAACCTACTCTAGAGAATAGTTATATCTGCTGATGTGTTTCCTTATAAGAAAATGTATAGTACATCCTCTTGCACAGGTCTGCTTTTTTGGTTCTCTGCTCTGTCCTCTGGAGTGCCCCTTCTGGGACCAATGGCTCAATGCCTTTCCCTCATCTTAGCCAGTCCCACTTTCGGTTTTGTCTCCCTTTCCTTTTCTCTTGGACTGTAAACATACTATTTAGGTAGAAGGGAAGAAAATGTGTCTTACTTATAAACTTTTACTTATAAAACGTGAGCGTTTGCAGTGAATTGTGAGCTGCTTGATTCCTGTCTGACATGCAAAGAGCTTGCAAGTCATCACTCATGTCCTCACTACAACAAAAAGCTGCACAAACTGAAAACCAACAACTCTTCTTAGATCTATCAGAGGATTGAGGTCGCAGGGCAAAACATTGCCCTGAAAATTGGAGAGATGGGCGAATACAGAGAACTGTAACTTAATGGGAGAAGAAGGCGATAGCAGGGTGGGAAAATGTAAACTATAATTGATGACTTGCTGGAGGCTCAGTGTGGATGAGCTAGAGAGTTAAAAATCTCTGGGCAGCCCAGTCTTAGGGGTCTCCCGTGCTTTTGTGAGTGTTCCTCCCAGAGCCCCAGCATGTTCTGAGAGTGAAGATTGGAGAAAAATGTCATGCTTATGGTGGAAGGGAGGGGAGTAGTCATTTTGAAAACTGCCCAGAGCATTCTATTCTTTTTAACAGAAGCCTGCCCTCAAGAGAAATTATTTACCAGAGCCTAACTGACTTGCGTTTTATCAGAGCCCACTTGACTTAAGGGAAGGGAAATACTCAATTCTAACTCCCTCTGGCCTTCAATGTGGGGGATGGAAAATACCGAACTACAGTCCCCTCTAGGCTTCCTATTTCATCTAAGGAGGAAAAAAATTTGAGAAGCACTTGTGAAGATCACAGCCCAGGGGGCAAGGCTCACTAAAAGACTGAGATCTAATTAGAGGACTAATAGAATGCTCCCCCTCTCCCTGCCTGTCACTATCACGTACATCAGGCTCCTGTATAACTGGGATTATCACAGAAAGAATTGTAAGCCTCAGACCCCATTTAAGAAGGAGTCTCTAGGGAAACCCAAAGACAACAGAGGAGACTAAAACAATGATGGTAGAGAAAATTTTGGCCTCTGACACCTACAGCTATAGCAAACAGTAAACACAGCCTGACTCTTATCCAGAAAAATATAGAACTTCACACTAAAGTCTTATTTACCTCATCATTCTTAGAAATCAACAAAATTTCTGAGTTGCCTTGATCCAGGATCCAGATCCAGGGATCGGATCACACAACCTTGGATTAAAGTAGGCAGCCTTGCCCTTCTCATAGAGTCAAAGCAACTCTGTTCTCTAAATAATATTCCAATATTCTCAAATGTCCCACAGACCTAATTGATCACTTCACATTATTGCTTTTTATTTGTAAACAGTTTTTTTTATTACATATTGAATACTGCACAGGAATATTTATAACCTGCAATGTGTAAAGAACCATAGTAACATGAACACAAGAACACCCATCTCCCACCACCCATTTTGAGAATGGGATAATCCCAGTGTTCTTGAAGGCCCTGTGAACACTCCTTGATCCCATCCCTTTACCTGCACCACAAGGGAACTTCTCCTGAACTTTGCATTTATTATTCTCTTCCTTTTCTTTATAGATTTTTTGCATCTGTATAACCAAGATACGTTCTTTTTTAGTTTTGCCTTGTTTTGAACATTGTATGAAAACAACCACTCTATGTGGATTCTGCAGATGGTGAGACTCAGTGCTGAAACTCAGCCATGTTGATGCATGTGGTTGTAGTTCATTCCTTGATTTTTTTTGAACACCAATTTCTCTTTTGTTGAAGAGTATTATTGCCTTGTAGTTTTGGTTGAGGCATTAAGGATCCATGTCAGCATGTTATTGTACACTTTTATATATGTTTTACATAAATTTATATTACATTTTCATATGTTGCCCACTGTTTGTAAGTATTTCTCCCTCTGTTAACTCCCTCCTATTCACTCCCATTAATGTACAGGTCTTGGGCCCAACAACCCCTCATGGGCTCACTTTCTTCCTCTGTGACTACACATCCAGAGACAGGAAAAGAGAGATGTTCCCCCCAGGTGTGTTTTAAAACCTCTCCAGAGGCCCCTCAGAGACTTTCCCTCACCTCTCTTTGCCATTCCTAAACCAATCACTGGCAAGGGCAATATAATGATCACAGCTGAGGCTAACAAGATAGGGGAATTTTCCAGCTTCCTCTAAAGAGTATGGCCTTCCAAAACATGGACTAGGGTAAGTTTCTCTCAGAAGTGGGTAGAACAAGGGAAGAGGGCACTTGCCACACAACGTTGTCTACCTCACAGGATTATGATGGAGATGAAATGATGTAAGATATGTGAAAGAATAAAAAAAAATGTAAGACTTTACTAGGTTGAGAACCTTGAAGCATAAAATATGGGATATTTCCTAACTACTAGCTTACCAGTTTTCAAGGATAACTATGAACAATATCAAAATGATTAATATTTTTATAGACATATTCTGTAAAAAACTGACATTTGAAATGTGCCTATTCAATAACTACTGTCCAGAATCCAGTGGAATCTAGGATCTATGGGCATCTGTGAGAAGAAAGAAAGTCCCTAGAATTTCTGCTGCTTTAATATTGCAACAGAAAGTTGCTGGCATTATACTAGATTTGGAAACCAAGGTGGTAGACTAAATTTTCCGTTTCTCTTTGTGACCTTGGAAAAATAAAACTTAGGAAGGAATTTCATAAGATACTTAAGAAGCTTAGGTTTCTATAACGGAATATCTTTCCTATAAACATTGTCAAATTATTTTAAAAATTAGCTTTGAGTTTAGATTTTAGCTTTTTTGGCAAATATTATCATGAACAAAAACTTTGATGACAGAATTCATCCATATGAAGTCTTCTAGGAAAGATTACATTGGTCAAATAATCTGAACGTATTATATTATATATAGTAATTCTATAAGTATCAATTGATAATCAAAAGATCATTATATTAAGCATAATAAATTTTAAAAATATTTATATTGTCTGATATCTGTTGGTGAAATTAGAGAGAACTTTTATTTTCGTAACGAGGTGTGGTTTAAAGATTTAATTTATGTTACATATAAATATATCTACTGAGCATGACTTCATATTGTGGCAAGAGAAATTTTTGAGGCATTTCTTTTCCCTTGAACTCAGAACTAAGCTTCTGGACTTGATAGTGTTATTGTCAATATTATAAAGCTGCAAAGCATTTTGATGCTAAAGAATGGAAAAAATATGATAAACGTTTTATAATAGAGTTCTATAAAACAAGTGATGGCTGGGAATGAGGGATTGTGGTAAAACTGAGCAAACTTATATAACTTGTCCACACGCTGTGTCTATTTAAAATTCGAGATCATGAAATAAATAAATAACACCTCTTATCCTCTGTTGGGTCCATAGCTGCTGCTGCTTCCTTTTTAAATAGGGAGAGGAGGTGGAGGAAAGCAATTACAGACAGAGAAAAGAGCCTGACTAATGGGAAGAAGGTGAGAGAAAACAATACATGTTAAAAACTCAAGCAGTTTGGTGTTGCTGAGGAAGAGTCAGAGGTAGGGTG
Organism: Tapirus indicus; assembly: GCA_031878705.1. Lineage (NCBI taxonomy): Eukaryota > Metazoa > Chordata > Mammalia > Perissodactyla > Tapiridae > Tapirus > Tapirus indicus. The sequence continues at coordinate 28,046,579 of CM062930.1, read as the reverse complement.
CGATGGGAGAAGAGCCTGGAGACCTTGGCAGGGACAGATGATGAAGTCATCATCATAGCACAAGAGACGGGAACCAGAGAGCTGGATGAGGTCAAGATACGGGAGGGTAGAGGAGGGAGGAGACTCCTGAAGGATCAAGTTTCCTAGTAGGACAATGGGTGATAGAATTCACATTGCAGGTGGTGGAATCTTCTGGGTAGGGATGTAGGAGAGCTTGTAGAGGTTGAGCAGGCACTTGCTCAATGCCTTTAATCTTCTCATAGACAGAAGACACTTTTCCAAATTATAGTATGTTAACTGATGATAGTAATTTTAAGTGGTGTGTGGATGAACATTTTTAATAGCTGTGTTAGAGAAAAAATATCTCATATAGCACAATTTGGACCTTCTGGATGTTATTGCTAATAAATAAAAATTAAAGACAAAATGATTTAAAGAAAAATATTAACTAAATGATAGTCCCAGGGTAAACGATTAGGGCAAAAATCATGAAGGTGTTTGTCAATGATGGAGGTTGGGGAACCTTGATTTAAGAGGTGAGGTGAAGTACTGAGAGAAAAGAGCCTAGGAAGGTGTGTGGCTTGAGGGGTGTGGTGAAGGTTTGGAACAGACACTGAAGGGCTGAACCATGGAGTTCTAGGAAAAAGGGAGATTTAGTAAGCAGTGTTGTGGGCCCAGCTGAGGCTGGAGACATGAGACTTTGTACTCCAGCCAATCTGTGTGGTTGTTAGTTTTGTCCCAGCAGCCTAGTCACCTGCAGGACCAAGAAGGAGCATGGATCCCAGGATGGGGTTTTGTGTGGAGGGTTTGTGAGGGTTGGAGATGCAAGGAAATTGAGGGAAACTCTGAGAAAGTGATCCAACTGATCAACCAAACAGTGTAATTCCACTTCTGGTGTATACCCAAAAGAATCGAAAGCAGGGACACAAAGAGCTATTTTCACACTCTTGTTCATAGCAGCATTATTCACAATAGCCAAAAGGTGGATGAAACCCAAGTGTCCATTGACAGATGAATGGATAAACAAAATATGGTGTATATATACAAAGAAATATTATTCAGCCTTAAAAAGGAATGAAAATTCTGATATATGCTACGACATGGATGAACCTTAAAACCATTATGTTAAGTGAAATAAGCCATACACAAAAGTACAAATATTGTATGATTCCACTTATATGAGGTACCTAGTGTTGAAGGAAGTCGTCAATAGCTCATGGCACTGACAGCTGGGCTCTTTTAAAGGGATTAACCTTATGGTTTGGACAATGGGAAGCCAAAGGGTGGATAATTATGGCTAAGCCCATGTAGGGTCAAGATATGTGGAAAGACATTTGGGTTCACCTGCAAGAGCCTGAGGTATTCTTCACTGTCTTCCATATTCCAGCTCATAAGGTACTGACACCCCCTGGCAATAAGGATGCAGATACCCTAGCTCAGGTACGAGCCCTAAGCAACTGATCCTTCAGTAGATACAGCAGATTGGGTGTATAGAAAGAGCAACCACTGTAGTGCTCAGGTGGTATATTGACAAGGATGCCAGATTGCCCTTGAAATTCAATGACTTGGTTAATACAGTAACAGCATGTCCTGTGTGTTCTAAACAACGCCCAAGCAAATGCCAAAGGAGTCTGCGGCTATTCACTGGAGTACCCAACTAGTGAGGGATTGGCAAATTGATTATATCAGCCCCCTCCCTCTGAGTGAGGGGTTTGTGTGGACACTTGGCCTAACCCAAGCTTCCCCCTGTTGTCATGCAAACCAGGCTGCCACTATTAGGGGATTAGAGAAGCTGTGTACCATGCACAGGTATCCTCATCAAATAGACAGTGATTGGAGATCACATTTCAAAGGTCATGGTGTGCAAGACTGGACAAAAGAACATGCCATTGAATGGAGGTTGCATCTCCCCCATAACTCACAAGCAGCAGAGTTGGTAGAAAGGAAGAATGGAATATTAAATCAGCAGATTAAATCACTAACAGGTAAAACCACCTTGGCTGGGTGGACTGAAGTATTATCCCGGGCTTTGATACATTTAAATGATCAACCAGTAGGGCCTGTTGCCCCATATGCAGGATTTGGGACCCCTGCTGATACACCCAGTGCTGTAAAGGTGTGGAAGTCTCAGAAAACAGCCATTGCTCTGACTCTCACCGTGATCAACGTGCTATGCTGCTGAGAACACCAAGCCCTATCATGCCTGGGAAAGGCTTATCTACTGGAATTTGCATTGGGACGTCCCACTATGGGATGGGTGAGTTACTTCACACCCCTGGGTGAGGGGGAAATACTTAATCTCCACTGGGATCCTGTTGTTGGGCTGTAGGCTGGGCCTATTGAAACGCACTACACCTGGAAAGGAACACACACCACTGAAAGAGGAGAGAAGGTGGGGGTCCTGGTCTGACGTATCCCGCCCCCCACTCCATCTCCTCCTGCCTAACAGTGCTGCCTCCTCTGGCCGACACGTGTGGTATGCACAACCAGGTCAAATTCCTAAAGTTGCAGCCACATTAACATCTAAGGATTAGGCCACAAGTGTAATTCTCATAGAAGGAGAACACCTTCCTATACCAGTTTGTACTAAATATCTGTCTTTTCAACCTTAGACTTCTGCTGCTCCTGTGGTGTTTGGTCATGGGATGAGCACCTGATGGAAATACCTTTCTACGGTGGGCCCACTAGTATGTCCAGCAAAGGAATCAACCCAACTATTGGATGCACGGGCAGCTGCCCCTCTCTAGCTCATCAGGATTGTCACAGTAGGTATCGCCACTCCAGGGAAGGTCCTAAAGCAGTACCTCAAGGACGAAAAAGCTAGGACTAGTACTCTTAATTCATCTGATATTACCAATATTGATCCAGAAATGTGGCCTGTGGCACACACTATCAATAACACTGGACATGGGTATTCTTTTTCTGTCAATCAAACTATATAGGCAGCCTATCAAACTGCTGACTGGAAGGGTCCTAAAAATACCACCATCAGAGCCATGGCTGGCTACATCAGATTTGGGATGGGTCCATGTGGCTCATCCTGGGTTATGGGCATTTGAATATCTGGGCATTCCTATGTTGGGAACAGAAAAATCACTCCAAACAGAACCACCCCAATTGTACCAGTAATATGGGATGGATATCACTATGACTGTGTAGTAATTCTGTCACAATGAAGATAATGACTGGTTTGGCACTGATTGGTCTCATGGCCCAGGTATTTATTGGGTAGCTCTGAATGGGACTCAGTGGTTGTGTGGCATAAATCTTTTCCTGTTGCTTCCACCTGTGTGGTTGGGCTGCTGCAATTTGGGTTTTCCTTGGGCACAGGGGAGAATCTGCCCCATGGTGACAAAAATTGCCAACTTCCCTCTCTTCAGGCCATATGGGCATATTCTGTTTTCCACTGGCATGATCACTTGGCTGCTATCTTTGTTCCCTCTTTTGGCTTGGAGGACATAATAGCACACAGAGAAGCCCTTACTAAATTCACCCAACAAGCTTTAAATGATAGTCTGAAATGTCTCTAATGAGAAAAGCTGTCCTCCAAATTAGGATGGCCTTGGACAGTATTACTGAAAGGAGGCACCTGTGCCATTATCCAAACAGAGTCTTGTGTGTCCATACCTGATGAGTCTGCTAATGTATCATCTTTATTAAATCACACGAGGACACAAGTGAATGCCCTGAGCGATCTGACCCCCAGCCTAGGGGACTTAATAAATCAATAGTTCAGATCACGGGGCTCTTAATGGAAAAAATTTTTATTTATTTTGAGAATCATTATCTTAATCTGTATTTTCTCTTGCATGTGCCTGTATTGTTGCTGTGGTAGCTGCCTCCAATGCAGCCAGGGAGCCACCTCTATGCTAAGGAAATCCCTTGTGGACCGTTCAGGGCACATTGAGGAAGTGCGGGGTGGGTAAGATTGTAAAAGCTGGTCATAAGGAGTGGAGTGTTGAAGGAGGTCATTGGGAGGACGCGACTGCCAGTTGACCTGAGAAGGGCAATCGGAGGCTCCTCACCCCCTCTCCTGTCCGTGGAATGTACATGCCACCACTGTTCCCACAGTGGGAGCCTTTTTCAAGGATGCAGCCTTGAGAGAGCAATGTTTTGTTGAGACCAGCTACATAGCATATGTGACTGAACCCCGTAAGGTCTCCATGTAAACTTTTAAGATTCTGGCAGGTGGGTGGGTGTGGAGATCTACTTGTCTTGCAGCACCCAAGACAAGCCTTGCAAGTAAGTTCCCCTCCTTATTAAACCTGCCACCTACCAATGTGGAGTGGTCTGCCTTTTTCTTCAGTCTCTGTGTATGGGGGCCAGTTTCAGATTTCATCCTGGAAGCTGTCCAGTTTGTCAACAAACACCTAGAATAGTCAAATTGATGGAGACAGAAAGTAGAATGATAGGTACCAGGGGCTGAGGGGGTGGGTGCTTATTATTTAATGGATATGGAATTTTGGTTTCAGATGATGAGAATGTTCTGGAGATAAATGGTGCTGATCATTTCACAATATTGTGAATATAATGCCATTGAACTGAACACTTAAAATTGTTTAAAGTGGTAAATTTTGTGTTATGTATATTTTACCACATAAAAAAAACCAGACTTTGAATGTATTAATTAAAAGAGAAATAACCAACACAGTAACATAATACTTGAAGTCTTGTAGACTGTGCCTTTCCCACCTGGGCCCCTGAAATAGCCCTCACAGTGCTGAAGGTCTCACAAGAACTTTCTGGAACTTAACTCCCTCCACTTCTCAATTGATTCCTCTCTCAGAAAGCCTCAGAATCAGGCCTGGGGTGTGTAACAGATACCAATCCTCATTCTGTATCTCTCCCTCTCCCCTCAGGAGGCTCAACCCACTGACAACATAACTTCTGCCTCCTTCCTTAGCTACATCTCTTGTCCCTACCCTCACAAGAAAAGCCGCACGACCGCATGTTAATCAGTTCAAGTAAATAGGTGTCAAGTGAATAGGTCGCCAGCTCCCCAATTCAGGATCCCAGTTTGAGCCAGGAGGGACCCACTAGTATAACAAATAATATAGATCATATTATTCTGAAGTTAATTTTTTACTTTGTGCGTACTCCCCTTACAGGAAGTTAGTGGAAAAGAGGGGCCATGTCTCACTCAATTGTGTATATTCTCAGTGCCTAACACTGTGCCAGTCACATAGGAGAAGGCATCGAGCGACTTTGTCCAGCTGAACTAGGAATATTCAAGCCAATTAAATTAACATTTAGTAAGTACCTATGTTAGTTATCTATTGCTGTGTAACAAATTACCCCAAACTTGGTGGTTTAAAACAGCAATAATCATATATTACCTTTTACAATTTTGGTGGGTCAGAAATTTAGGCATAGCACAAGAGAGATGGCTTCATGATGACTGGGGGCCCAGGTAGAAGATTGGAGGCTGGGGGCTGGAATCTTCTGAAACCTCATTCACTCACATGTCTAGTGCTTGACATTGGTGTCACCATGTGTGGCGTCTCCATGTGACCTGGGCTTCTTTCCAACATGGTGCCTGGGTTTCAAGAGTAAGCACCCTAAGGGAGATGGAGGCCAAAGCCACATATTGCCTTGTATGACTTAGCCTCAGAAGTCATGCAGCATCCTTTTTGCAACACTTGGGACAGTTACAAGGTGTTCTTAGGTTCAAGGAAAGGGAACATAGACCCTAAAGGAGAAGTGTCAATGTCAATTTGTAAGAAGAGCATGTGGGATGGGTTATACGTATTAAATGTGGTCATCTTTGGAAAATACATTTGCCACAGTGCCTACAATGTGTCAGGCACTGAGTTAATGCCTTTTCCTAGGCTTTTCTTTAGAATATCTCTTTACGTTCTTTTAGACGATTGAATAGAAATTGATAGCAACATTCTTTTGTTCTTGTTCTACTTCATGTTCTCATAAGTCTAAAAAAGCAGAATATCATTGGTCATATTTTTCATGATTCAAGGTTGATTTACTTATTAGTTTTCTTGTTCAACAAGTATTTATTGAGCACCAAATGCCAGGCACTAAAGTTAGGTGCTGAGGAGAGAGGTGAACAAAACAGAAATGGTTTCTGTCTGCATGAAGGTTGTGGTCTGGTTAGTGATGGGAGAAAGCATTGTGGCCATCATTTTATTTAAGGGCAGAGTCAAGACAGAGTCAAATAATAGAATTACAGATTGATAAGGGCATAAAAACTTTCATGAGAGCCACCTTTCTTTCTTGGTAGGCCATGTAGACCAGATAGTTGGCCACTCTAATTTTAAAGTTATCCAGGACATAAAAGAGGAAGTTTCTGATGATAAAGTCTCTTGGCAATTTAAGCTCATTTTTCTCTTGTCTGGTGTTCTGTGAAGCCACAGAAGTGGTCAGTTCTCTCCTTACAAAAACTTGTTATATATTAAGTAATTTTTAATGAGTCATTTATTAGCTTTTCCTTTTTCTAGCTAAACTTTCTCAACTTTGTAACTTTTCTTCATAGAGGTATTGTCTATTCTGTGATCATTTTAATATTCTGTCTTCTTTCTGTAGGGAATCTCAAACTGTACACAGTATTTTGAATAAAGCCAAGAAGCCAAGAGAGTGAAAGGATAACTTGTGGGCCTACAAATGTCGTATATCTGTGAGCACACACTGATATCAATGACTTTTTTGTTTTGGGTTTTTTTTTTTTTGGTGAGGAAGATTGCCCCTGACCTAACAGCTGTGCCCATCTTCCTCCATTTTGTATGTGGAATGCAGCCATAGCATGGCTTGACAAACGGTGTGTATGTCCATGCCCAGGATTCGAACCTGTGAACCCTGGGCCGCCGAAGCGGAGTGCGCGAACTTTACCACTATGCCACCGGGCTGGCCACTGAATGACTTTTAAGGTGACACCACATTGTTTGTATGTATTTTGAAGTTCACTGACTCTTCTATTCTTCTTCTTTGTACTGTGGGTTCCAACTCGTGTTTGTAACTTTGCTCCAGTTTGTGCTTTGTTTTTTTTTGTGTGTGTGTGTGTGAGGAAGATTAGCCGTGAGCTAACATCCATTGCCAATCCTCCTCTTTTTGCTGAGGAAGACTGGCCCTGGGCTAACATCCGTGACCATCTTCCTCTGCTTTATATGGGACGCCGCCACAGCATGGCTGATAAGCGGTGTGTTAGTTCACGCCCAGGATCTGAACCTGTGAACCCCAGGCTGCTGAAGTGGAGCTCGAGAACTTAACTGCTACGCCACCTGGCTGGCCCCTGTGCCTTGTTCTTAAATGTCCTTCAATCCCACCATCGGAATTACCGCTTTAACAATTGAAATAGGCTCTGGCATCCTATTTTTCTTATTTTGATACTTCAAATATTTTAGCATCCTTTCTTACCTAGGATTGAATGTTTGAATTTAATGTATTTAGACAAACCAGTTCTAACCACTCCTGGATCTAGTTTCATTCATTCAGCAAGTGTTTATTGAGCACCTACTGTGAGCCAGGCAGTGTGCAAGGTGCTAGGGGTCTCATGCTCAGCACAACCAGGCATAGTTCCTGCCTCCTCAGAATCTAGTGTCTGGTAGAGAAGCTAGTCATTAGTTGAATTATGGACTTTCTAAGAAAATGCTTAATAAGAGGCAGAACTGTGTGCTGTTATGGAAAGATCTGAGGGTTGGGGCAGAGAACCTGATGTTTTAGATAAATAAACTCTTAATTTTAGAACGGTTTTAGACTTACAGAAAAATTGGGAAGATAGTATGGAGCATTCCCATGTATCCAACACAGTTTCCCGTTATTAACATCTTATGTTAGTATGGTACATTTGTTACAATTAATGTACCACTACTAATATATTATCATTAATTAAAGTCCATAATTTATTCAGATTTCCTCACTGTTTGCCTAATGTCCTTTTTCTGCTCTAGGATTCCATCTAGAATACCACATTATATTTAGTCATCATGTCTCCTTAGGCTCTTCTTGGCTGTGACAGTTTCTCAGACTTTCCTTGTCTTTGATGACCTTGACGGTTTTGAGGAGTACTGATCAGGTAGTTTGTAGAATGTTCCTCAATTGGAATTTGTTTGATGTTTTTCTCATGACTAGACTGGGGTCATGGGTTTTGGGGAGGAAGGCCACAGAGGTAAAGTACCGTTGTCATCACATCAAATCAAGGGTACATACTATCAAATGACTTATCACTGTTAATATTGACCTCGACGGCCTGCCTGAGGTTGTGTTTGTCAGGTTTCTCCACTGTGAAGTTACTTTCTCCCCACCACCCTCCCCCACAACATTCCATGCTGTACTCTTTGGAAGGAAGTCACTACGCACAGCCCACACTTAAGGAATGGGGAGTTAAGTTCCACCTCCTTGAGGGCAGAGTGTCTCCGTAAATTATTTGAAAATTTTCTGCGTGACAGACTTGTCTTTTCTTCCCCGGAAAGTTTATTTTAATAACCAGCTTTGTCGTCTGCCGGCCATGTGATCTCTGGCAAGTCGCTTTACCTTGATGAGTTTGTTTCCTTATCTTTAAAATCTGTCTTCTTCACATACATTTTTGAGACATAGTAGGCCAAAATGCTTTGTGCTTTATAAACTGTGACTATATAAAGGTCTTAGTAATTGTTTCGCTGCGTTCAGATTTCTTGTCCCCTGAGAAAGAGCCTTTCCTGGAGGTCATCTATGAGGTGCTTTCCTCCTGGCTGTCAATGACAATGGACCAGCCACTGGTGGAGGAGGAGCTATGGCCTCAGGGGGAGTCACTGGCTTGGGACAGATCCTCAGGCCCTAGTGGGGAGTTCTGTATTGCTTTAAATTCCTTCCCTTCCTGCCAGGAAAGCTCCCCATCTGGGCTGATTGCTGTGGTTAAGATTACCCAATATAGCTGTTTTAAGGCTGTTAACCAGGTCAGAGGTAGGAGGGGAAAAAGGGGCTTTTTCTAAACAGGTAACATGAAGCTAGCCTGAGGTCAGGAGCATTTTGGTCCGAGGATTTTGGCTGTGGACTCCTTCCCCTACACCCTCTTGGGCTTCCTCTCTCCTTGCTTCTCTCTCAGAATCTCTTAAGAGTATTTTGGTTTCAGTTTTGTGCAAGTTCCCAGTGCAGTTGCAGGTTGTGATTAGGATGATTGTCGTTATAAAAGACACTTGCAAGTCAGGTTAGAACAAGGCACATGCACGTTCTTTGCAGAGGATGTTAAGCCTGTTGACTGGAAGCCTGCCTGCCAGAACAAGATCCTCCTGCGCACACCAGAAACAATCCGCTATTGTCTCCGGGGATAAAACGGTGCCAATAAAAAATGAAAACTCCAGCCAAGAGGAGGAATACCGCATTAACTGCTTCACCACTAAAAGTAATTACGGGAAGAGAGAGGGAGGGTAAAAACCCTCTCCTTTGTTTCTAGCTTGCAAAGCCACTCAGCACAGATGTGGTGACCAGAGCAAAGCCTGTCATCTGTCCTGGAACAATGGAGCTAATGGTTCATTCCCGGGTGTGCACTTGTCAGCGTCGTTGAGAGCATGCTTGATGCTGCCAGCGGAGAAAGCCTGGCGCCCCCTCAGTTTCCTTTCTCCTTGCTGGTCTTGGTCCCCGAAGCTGTTACCTCAGGGACAGTCCTGTGCCAGGGCCTAGGGGAAGGTAGGGGCAGTACGCATAGATTTTAGGGCATTTTAAGGGAAGAGGATAAAACTCGGTATCCATGGAGGGAATCCCGGGAAGGAGAAACAAGAGAGAAAAGACCAAAGAAAGTAAACTGAATTATGTAATCGGGAGGCTTGTCACAATTTTGTTAACTCTTTAATTGCAACTTTATGAGTGTGGGGACAGAAAAAGGAGGGGGAACTAAAATTCTCAAAGCCCCCTGTCCTATGTTCTCCCCTAACTTCTGATTGATAAAAATAAAGAGAGATTAATTAAATGTATGTGGGAACTCCATTTTCTTTCTTCCCACAGTCTGTGTCAGGGTCTGACGCCCACTGCCACTCACAGGAAATCTCTGGTGATATTCTGAGCTGCCTCTTCTTCACCTGAGCACTCACCCAGGCTCCCCTATCTCCTTTCCTCACACACACTTCAGCCTTCCTATTCAAAGATTCAAGTACTGTGCAACAATTCAAGACTCAGGAGTTTTGGGAGGTACTGGCTTCATCTGAATAATCACTAAGGGGTCAAGGAATGATGCCCTGGAGCAAGGGTCAGAGATCCCTCCTCTTACTCAAGGTTTCTCCACACAGAACAACAGTCTTCAGAGCAGAAGCCCATTTCTGAGTTACCAAGATTCCTCACCAGGTCCCGTTCTAGTTTCACGAGGTACAAGTGTGTCTGTGATCCTTTATGAACATCTGTGGTAGGGGGAAAAATATGCCCCTGTGGTAGGGGGAAAAATGTGCCCTTGTTCTGAAGTCTGGGTCTGATAACTTAAGTATCTGAATCACTGCTGGGTCTGGTTCTATTATGGGTTTTTTTTTTCTTAGTCTTCTCTCTGAGTCTGTCTGATCATCTTCCAGGGGAGACTGGACCTTGTGTACGAAAAATTGTAGAAGGTCTAGGTGGTGTTCTCTTTTTTCAGAGAGAATGCTATTTAGCTTCTGGAAGGCAGTTAGCATAGGAGCAAATCACCTTAATCCAATCAGGGAGCAAGCTGACCTGAGCCTGCATCTCAGTCTTTAAGGCTCTGACTGTTTGGGGTTTGCCCTTACTTCTGAGGTGTAGGAAGTCTCATATGAAACCCTGGAATGTCTGCCCGGGCACCTCCACTTTGGCGGCCCTTTCCCTCTACTTTTTTTATCTCCTCAGCACAGTGAGACTGCCAAAGGCTCTGCTTAGCGTCTCAGCCTCTTAGCAAGCGTTTGTCGGATCAGCTTCTCTATCTCTTGGCCCACACCACAGACAAACGGATGACTGTCTCAAGAGGAAAAGTGGCTTGGACTAAAGGCTTGTTTTCCTGTGTTTGCCTTCTCTCTAGGGTTTTAGTTTCTCACATCTTGGGTCTCCTGATAGTCTTGAACTCCAGTTTTTGATTCTCCAGTCCTTGGAGACTGCTGACAGTTTCTCTGCACCTCAGCAGCCACTTTCTGCCCAGCTTCTCAGCCTCTCTGCCTGGGCTCAATTAATTTTCCTTCTTTCAAGGGCTTTGACCCCCCAAGTTTTTGACTACTTTCACAGTTCTTCAATGACATTAAATGGGTATGTATGTTTTGTCCTGCTTTTCTCATTTTTCTAAGTGGGAGAATTGGTCTGCTATAAGCCAGGTAGTCAAGTCCTGCCCTTGTTTTAAATGCCACTGGTGGAAATGTTCTGACGTTTCCTTTTCTTCTGCCTCGTTTTGAGCCTTTAGTTTTAATCCAAGGAATAAAACTATACTTGTTTGACTTTACTTACAGTTTAAATGTAATAGGTCTCATATTTGGGATTGTGTGTGTGTTTCTAAAGGACAGGAGTTCACATTTCTTGCTTTTTCCATTGTGACTTACAGAGTAGGTACTCTAGAATAACTGTTGAATAAGTGGGTTTTATAGTTAACCATCTTCCTGGCAAGAAATCTTCCTCCCCACCCCGCCAGGGGAATCCAACTGAATCATTCAGGGAGTCAGCCAGACAGAGATTTCCTGCTGAGATAGGACAGACCATCTGCATCTCACTTGAGCAAAGGAGAGAGGAAGCCAAAAGGCAGACTACTTCAGTTCCTTCGGCTGTAAAATGAATAGAAAGACTCTAGATGATCTCAAAGTCCTTTCTGTTAGTGAAACCACCCTCATTCTTTGGTCTTTTTATACAATTTTGTTAAATTCTTAATAAAGTGCCACATCTGCACCTTTGTTTCCTCAGGCCACTCACGTGCTCAGGTGCGCTCTGTGATAACGGAGACTGAAGTCTGGGTGCTGATTTTTGCATTAACTCTGTTCACCACTGTATTAGTTTCCTACGGCTGCCATGACAAGTTATCACAAACTGCGTGGCTTAAAACAACAAAAATTTATTCTTTCACAGTTCTGGAGGCCAGAAAGTCTGAAATCAAGGTGTCAGCATGGTTGGTTCCTTCTGGAGGCTCTGGGGGAGAACCTTCCCCTGCCTCTCTCTCAGCTTCTGGTGGCTGCCAGTAATTCTTGGCATTCCCTGGCTTGTGGATGCATCACTCCAATCTCTGTCTCCATCTTCCTATCTCCGCCTCCTCTTTGTGTCTCTCTGTGTCTGCTCCTCTTAGAAAGACACCAGTCATTGGATTTAGGGCCTGCCCTAAATCCAGGTTGACTTAATCTCAAGATCCTTAGCTAGTTACATCTGCAAAGACCCTATTTCCAAATAAGGTCAGATTCTGAGGTTACATGTAGACATGAATTTTTGGAGAATATTATTCAACCCGCTATAACCACCAAAATAAATCTTAATACAACAAGCTTTATGAGGGTAAGAATTACGTCTGTCTTGTTCACTGAAGTATCCTCAAGGCCTAAGTCAAGGCATTTTATATTTGTTGAATAAATGAATGAATAAGGTTGAAATAGAGTCCAAGTGTTAAGTGCCTGGTACACACTGCCAGCTACATTCAATTAAGAAGTCATGGGCCAGTCTTCTAAGGTACTTGCTCTTTATTAGTTTCCAATGTATTTACTTAAGGTTCTATGCCTTATTGGGCTGGGGGATACACAATCCATTGGTAAAAAGTGTATTACTTTGTAGTCTACTTTAAAAAAGCTCATCTTTAAATTATTTTCTTACTTTTATTTTCTCCCTTCTTTTTCTTTTCTTTTCTCCTATTTTCTGTTGGATTACTCTACTATCACCAGTTATAAGTCCTCTGTTTTCTTCTCAGTTCTCCTTCCTTTTCTTCTTTTCAGATCTTTTCCCTTTTTTAAACTCCTCATAACTGTGCTCTGAAAAGGTATGGGTCTGGAATGTAAATATATATATTTCAATGTGCATTTCAACAAATATATATTTCGATAAGACTTAGACCAAAGAGATCTTGAACATTTAGGTAGATTTGAAACTGAAAAAAAGAATGATATTTACTTAGTGGTTTTATACTGAGTTTCCCTGAAGAAAAGAGAAGCAACTATTTTGGATATTAAATTAGTCATAAGAGGAAAAGAATTCCATGTTTTCCAGCATACAGTCTTTTAAGGTTTTACTGTCTGCGTCTCTTCTAACTATTAAACTAGGACATAATGAGGGAGGCGATATTATTCGTAATAAGCTGCTAGCCATCCAACTAAGAAATCCTTTCTCACGCTATTTCCTGCAGAGTGAGCCTGTACGGATGCCTGCAAATATCTAAACTTGCTGCACTGTTTGAACATCCCTATTACCTTTCTGAGCCTCAGATCTAGTTCTTTGATTTGTTCTCTCAAGCTCCTTAAAGCTTCTTCTATGCCAGTTCAGATAGTATTTAGGAATCTTGATGAATATGCTCATTATCTAATATAAAGTGACATAAAACACTCCTGCCACGAACTCTGCCACATAACAGTACCCTGCTGAACCCCCGTGATTCATTCGGTACTAGATTAATAGCATTTGTGTTGTTCATAGATCTCACTTGACCTTGATCTGCTAGAAACTCCCTTCTTTTTATCTCTATGCCATACTGGGGAGATTTTGTCCCACATTAACAATGGTTCTTTTGTACATCAAAGCACACCCCCCCATCCAAGTTTTAATTTTCCTTGCATGCATAATATGTATCTCTTCTGTTCAATGTCTGTTACTTCTTACTTATGTTTAATTGGTGGATAATAGAATTTACAATTTATTTTGTGAAAGAAAAGTACTTAAAAATTAACATTTTAGTATCTGAATAAAAAAAGACTATAGCTTTGTGGATTAAAAATGTTCACAGAAATGATTTTTTTCTTCTCTTCTTCAAATTTAAGAAATACAGATTAAGCAGAGATCTAGTCTCATATACTTCTGTCTGTCCAGCATCTTTCAAATAACAATATTTATGTGTCTAGGAAAACAAAAGAGTTTTAGCCACACTGAAATACTTCTATTTGTATTGAGTATTAAATATATATGTGTGTGTGTATACATATATACACATGTATATTTACTATGTATATATACATATATATATACTGTATGTATTTATATACATACACACATATATTTAATACTCAACTCAGAGTTATTTCATATATATGAATAGAGATATTTTGTGTATATAATAGTCAAATATAATATACAATAATTGAAAATAGAGATTATATATATATATACACACACATACATAACACAGTCATCCTATGAGTAGTGGTACAGACATTGAATAAAGGTTTTTGGGCAATAGTTGAGAGTTTAATTCAATGAATCAATTCTGCCCTTCCTTTTAGGAAACTTCCATAAAAAGCACTTGCCAAAAGCCAAACAAAAAAATGAACAAAAGAGAAAATAAAATCTAAAAACAGAAACCTCATAACCTAGGAATTACCCTGTAACGTGAGTACTCCCTCCTCTCAATAAAACATCTTCATTATAACGTCCCCCCTCAATTAGCTTATTTTTTTGTAATCAATGACTACTTATCTGGTATTTAGTAGTTCTGTGTGAAATATTTGTAACTCAGTTCTCCAGCAGTTACTCTAGTGGCAGCAGTAGGTGGGTAAAATCTTTTAAAATCTTCTTTCATGCAGTCCAATTTAGAGTGCTTAGTCTCTTGTTTTTACTTAGGGATTCAAATTTTTATTAATTTATTTAATGTATTTATTGTTCTGGTATATTACTTTTCTGTGAGATGGTATTCCATAGCTATTTCTGATAGCAAGATGTGTAATGAGAATTATCTACCTGATTTAAAAAAAATTATCCAAATTCTCAGACTTTAGGGTGAATAAATAGCACCTGGGAAGCTTTTTAAAAATGCAGATTCCTGGGTCTGACTTAGTAGATCTAGGGGTAAGGATCCAAGCCTATGTTTTAAGAAAGCAGCCCTGTTGATTTCAATGTGTTTGGCTACCGATCATACTTCGAGAAACATTGTTCTAAAATATTGTGGAGCAAAGAGCTTGGTTCTATAGCTGAGGAACTTACAGTCTAAAGATTTGAAGGATGCAGTGGAAATGTGTTCTGGAATGCATAATGTTGCATCTGGACATACAACAATGATGCATAGAATATATAAACCAGGTAGAAGAAATACTTTACAGACCTGACTTTTTATACCTTGCCAAAAGCGGGCAGGGGGAGCCGTTATAGAAATTGGTATAAAGGGTAATATGTAATGAGGATTGTTTTTGGAGGTGAAGGTGGTAGAGTATTTTCCTCTTTACCTCTACTGGGCTTATTTAAAATGAACTAGGCCCCATGACTATTCATGCAAAAGACTAGGACAGGCTAAAACTGCTCCATGGAAATAAAATTGTTCGCTAACCCATCCATACTTATTTTTGTTTTCTAAGTCTTCCTATAATTGTGCCATACGGATACTTTGGAAATGAAGTGATTCAAATCATTAGATGGTTTTTAACACCCCCAGGATAAACTGCTCATTTCTCCAGATGAATAGATGTGGACTATTCATAGTCCGGATTAGCATAATTAGTGTAGCGTCTACTTTAAAATTAGGTCATATAGGTAATTGTTTTTATCTACATTTGGCTTTAGTTAATTACATGAGATAATATATGTGAAAGTGCCTGGCACAGAATCTGGCATATATTAAGTGTTTAGATCCAAGTGCCTATTTAGCATCTCCTCTTGGATAACTTGCAATCACCTCAAACTCAATATAAGCCAAATGGAACAATCTTCTTTGCTTCCTCTCCAAATGTTCCCTAAACCAACCAGTTACTCAAGTCAGAAAACCTTTGTTTCATCCTTGATGTCCTTCTCCCTTCCAAGTCATATTGATTTGACTTCCTACATGTCTCTTAAATCACCCACTTCAATCATTCATTCTCCAGTGAACCAAACAGTGATGACCTATGTGCAGCTTCTAGGCAGGTTATGTGTGATCATCCTCAGGTCCACAGAGCTTAGTACGTACAAGGAACAGAGAGAGTCAGTGTGCAGGGGGAGGGCCAGTTTACGGAGGGCCCTTTAAGTCATGTTAAGATTTTTGAAATTTTATCCTAAGAACAATGGGAAAAGTTTGAGGAGTTTCGAGCATGGGAGTGACGTGATCTGATCTGAGTTTTACAAAGATTGTTCCCTTCCATCTCTCCAACCCCATTTGTCACAACACGAGACCAGGTCACAAGCATCTCTCCTCTGAAGTATCACATCCGGTCTCCTTGTCTCGTTCCTTCTCCCCTCAAATGCATGCTCTGCATTGCAACCAAAGAAACAGAGCAAAACAAACAACAAGAGCCCTAGAAATCTGATTACATCACCCTCTTGTTTCAAATCTTTTAATGATTTCCCAATGCCCTTAGGATAAAATCCAAATTTTTTGACAGGGGTTCCACGCCTTATGGCTAATGTTTACCTTTCCAGCTTCTTCTCTCACCACTTTCCTTCTCACACACTCCAGGTAAACTGAACGTCTTTCAGTAATTCTAATGAACCATGCTTTCTCTCGCCCAGTCCTTCCTGTTCTCCATGCCTGGCCACCAATCCTGCCCAGCTCCATTTAGACTGGAGAATTCCTTAAGTTTCATTCTTCTAACCTTTGACTATGTGAGGTCTCCTGCTAATGATCATTCTCTTTCCCAGGTGTAACATTTATCACACGTTGCCCCACTAGACTTAAGCTCCACCAGTGTCTGTCCTGGTCATTACTTCAGCCACAGATCCTTGCTCAGGGCCTGCCACCTGGTAGGTTCTCAGTACACACCTGAAGAATGAATGAATGAACAATATGTATTAGCTTCCTTCACTTTGCCTTTTGTATTGTGTCTTCTTCTAAAGAGTTCGTTGTGAAAAGGAAGATCTCAGTGATGATATACCTGCTTTGAGTTTAGATGAAAATTTTAGTCCTGTTACAGTGTTGGGAGTAAAGGTAACCAAGTTAAATTTTAGACAGGGATGTGGGATCTGGTAGATTAGGCAAACAAAGACTTAAGGGAAATTATTTATATTCTAAAGGAGGGATGCTAAATAATTGTTATATAGAATCAATTTAATAAAACTTCAGTTGCCTGAGGTTTTTACTTATTCTTTTCATAATCATAATGCTATAATTAATATTTGCAAAATCTTTATATTTTATATAGTGCTTTTTACACACATGATCTCATTATCTTAACAATCCTATATTATTATTACCCACCTTATGGATTAGGAAATTGAGGCCTAGTAATGATGCAAAGTGAATCCCCAGTGGTAAGTGGCAGATCAGAATTTAAAGCCATGTCCTGACCTCAAATCCAGCACTCTTTTGCTGTATTCCATTCCTCCCCTAAACATCTGAAAGCAACAACAAAATATTTGGTTTCTTCTGGGCATGATTTCATGTGAATCGTTATTTAATCCAGTACAAGATGAAAACAATTGGGAAGAAAAACAGGGAACATGGAACCCATTTCTGAAATATTTGCCTGTAGAAGGAGCAACAGCTGTGTGGCAGATGTGCCAAACCTGATTGTGATTCTCATTGAGCAGGTTCACCACCCAAGGAGGAAGACCTCAATGGAAGGAGGCTGCCAGCTGCTGTAACAGTTTTCAATTTTTAATAGCCAATCAATCAACAGAGAAGACTGAGATTCAAATAGGCACTTAGTGAGACTAAAAGGAAGATAGAAGGTGGAAGTTAAAAAAATAACAATAAAAATAAATAAAGAGAGAATAATTCTTGCCTTGATGAAACTTCACATCTATGGGGGAAATGGATACGCCCTCAAAATCTCTACCAACATGATGAGAATAGCTCAGAGCAGATGATTTAATGAAGAGTCTATGCCAGTGTTCTCAACCTTGGTGGCACATTAGAACTTTAAAGATTCTTTAAAAATTCTGCTGCCTAGACTGGAGCCCAAACCAATTAAATTAGAATCTCTGAAGGTGGAACCCAGGCATCAGTATATTTAAAATATACTGATAAAATATCAGTATATTATGTCACTCACCAGGTGACTCCAATGTTCACACAAAGCTGGCATGTGAGAACACTGTCTAGAATACTCTTCTTTTGCTAATTCAGCAAGAGTTATGCCAATCTTAGTTTTATGACTCTTGATGCAGTGTTCCTGATTATTTCCAGAAGTGCTGAAAAATTCCCCAATATTGAATGAAAAATTCATTCAAATCTCCTTTAATTAAATGAGCACATTACAACAACCAACATCTACTAGAGCACTCACTAAAGCCCAGCACGGGCTAATGGCTTTATCTAATTTATCTCACTTAAACTAATGGAATTCTCATGATGCTGAGGTTTCATTATTGTCCTATTCAATGATGAATCAGGTAAGTCCATTGCCTGCCTAAAGTCATATAGTTGGTAAGGAGTGACAGAGACAGAATTTGAACTCCTCTGCGTGATAGAGTTGTCAGCTTCTTAACCATTCTGTATAGTTGCTGGGGAAAAGAAGAGATGATATAAAAAAAATAACAGCAAACCCCATATCCAGAAAGGCTGGGCCTTGCTGGGACTCACTCCACAGCTAGAGTGCAGTAAGCTTAGGTTTTATTTCTACTACTGCTTTCAAAACCTACAAAATTATTTTTTAGAACTCAGTTTTTTAATTAAAAAATGGAGGATGATGTTATTTA
This sequence comes from Tapirus indicus, assembly GCA_031878705.1. Classification (NCBI taxonomy): domain Eukaryota; kingdom Metazoa; phylum Chordata; class Mammalia; order Perissodactyla; family Tapiridae; genus Tapirus; species Tapirus indicus. The sequence continues at coordinate 28,027,955 of CM062930.1, read as the reverse complement.
TAAATTTTATGCATTTTTTTTCATACATCATGTTCTTGTTGCAAAATTCACAGTTCAAAAGGGTATTTAGGGAAAAGTAAATCTCCTTTTGGTCCCTATCCTCCAGCCACTGGGTTCCCCCAGAGACAGTGGTCTGGAGATTTTATTGATTCCAACAAGAAGAAAGGAATGACCATGATTGATTTAGACTCTTCAAGATGAATCTCCTAGGGCTGGGGAGAGGATTAGCAAAATACGGCCTGTAGCAAAACAGAAGACAGGGAGTGATTATTGGATAGACAAGTAAAAGTGTCTGCTATGGATTAGACAACTTGTCACTTATTTAAGCAATACCTTACTGATGGCAATTTTGAAAATTTGCTAACACAAACAGTGCTGCAGTGAAGATTTTTATATAAATGTCATTTGCACAAGTGCCAGTATTTCCATAGGATAAATTCCCAGAGATGGAATTTCTGGGTCGTATGTATGTGCATTTAAATTCTGATAGATATTGCCACTTGCTCTCCATGGAGGTTGAACTCATTTATACTCCAGCAGCAATAGAATTCCTGGTTCACTATACACTTGCCATCACACGCATGATCATAGTTTTTGAACTTTGCCAATCAGATGGGTAAAAGATGGAATTTCAGTCTAGTTTTAATTAGCATTTAAAATTATTCTTCAATTAAAGATCTTTTCATATTTTCAAGAGAAATTTGTATTTACTCTTCTGTGACTTGTCTGTTTCTAAATTTGGCTTACTTTTTTTTGGTGAGAAAGATTAGTCCGTTGCCAATCCTCCTCTTTTTGCTGAGGAAGACTTGCCCTGGGCTAACATCTGTGCCCATTGTGGGGGATCAGAATTGGCCACCTCAAAATGTCTATTTTCTCTGAAGGAGGCTTTGACCTTCCTCCCCTGCAACTGTCTAAAGGGATTTGGGATAGAAGACCTGTCCCGGGGATGGGCCATCACCTTGGATAACTCTGGGTATTGATAGACTGGGAGGGTCTTTGCTAACCACACTCCCTTCCCCCTCCCCCAAAAGTTCTGTTTACCAGATGTTTACATTTGTAAGGGAAATCTCCATTTGTAAAGGTATCTCCTTCTTTGTACTGGGAAGAGGGGCTGATGACCTCGTCTCTAGAAACTTGTCAATGTGGAAGGTGAGGGCTTAAATCTGCATAATAATGTGCTTTTCTGGTAATCTCACATAACTGACCCAACCTCCAATATCCTTGTTTGTCAATTTAAGAGAACCTCCACCATTTTGTGGAGAGATACTCAGTTTCCCTGGGTGTCTCCCATGTATACATGTTATGAAGCTTTGTTTGATTTTCCCCTGCTATTTGGCCTCATGTCAATTTAATTTGTAGCTCAGCCAGACAGGACCCAGAGTAGGTAGAGAATGCTCATTCTCAGCTTCACCATCTTCCTCTACTTTACATGTGGGACGCCTGCCACAGCATGGCTTGATAAGCAGTGCGTAGGTCCACACCCAGGATCTGAACCTTCGAACCCCAGGCTGCTGAAGCAGAGCACACGAACTTAACCACTATGCCACTCGGCCAGCCCAGGCTTACTTTTTATTAATCTTTTCTTATTGATTTCTAGAAGCTCCTGGTATTAGAGAAATTAGACTTTTTGACATGAATTGCAAATATTATTCCCAGTTTGTTTTTGGCATTTTGACCTGATTTATGGTATTTTTTCTTTTTTTAACCATGTGGAAATGTTCTATTGTTATGAATTTAAAGCCTTATTTTGTGATTTCTGTATAAATATCAGAAAGATTTTCCTGCTCAAACATTATTTAAATTTTTTTCTAATGCTCTCAATGTTTTATTTTCATCTTTAAATACTTGACTGAACTGGGATTTCTTTTAATGTAAGTTATGAAGCCGGGAATCCAATTGTTTTCCCCCAGATAGTTACCTATTTGTGCCCATACCTCTTACTGAATAACTTTTCTCCATCAATTTTGAAGTATCACTTTTATCAAATATTAAGCACCTGCACATTTATTTCTGCAATTTCTATATGACAGTACCATACTCTTTGTAATAACTGTAGCTTTATAATTGATCTAATATCTAGGAGGGCTGCTCTCCCTGACTACCATTATTATTTCAGAAATTTTGTAGTTATTTAAAAATTTTTATTTGCTTTCTCATTTAGTTTTTCTAATCAAAAAATTTCATGTGTATGATTATTACAATTAAGTTACGTTTATAAACTAACTTAGGAAAATCTTAGTTGATATTTCGCTTTTCTATCAAAGGGCATAGTATATCTTTCCACCTTTTTTTTGTGCAGTTTTTATTTTTAAACTAAAGATGTTCAATTCTTTTTCTCAGGACAAATTTGTCTTTAGGAAATAGGAAAAAGCGTAATTTGAATTTTTCCTTTTTTGATTTTTGATCTTCAGATTTGGTCATAATGGAAAAAAAAAGAAAGTTGCTCTCATAAAGTCTCTGAATGTTTGCGCGGGTAGATGAATCCTAGCAATGCCAAGTCTGCTTTTTGTCCTAAGAGACTTGGCTAGGAAACAAACTGTAAATACTAACTAAAACAGTCCTTGCTATTTCACAGCAGTGTTTTGCAAGCTCTGCATGTATCCTGTGGCTGTGTTTTCCAAGGATTAATGTACCTTGCTGTGGCCTTGGGACTCCAATAGCAATGGGAGGCCATCCAGTTCAGGTGACACCACGGCAAGTAGTGTATTAACATTTCATAACCAGCCTCACTCTCATGCCAACATTCAAAAAGGAGGACAACCTAAACAAATACTTATTTACTTGTTTAAATCTTCTCTTAAATGCTGCACGTGAAACCTGAACCTTTTTGAAGTCAACTCCCTGGGTAATAAAAACATCCTTATCAATGTTGGGCATGTGCTGTAATCACAGTGTCATTGTTTTGGGAAGTACATAGATTATGGCCAAATATTCCTTTCAGTTTGTAGGGAGCCACTGTGCAAATCTCATGAAATAGTTTTGACTTCTCTGCATGCTCTGACTTGCCATGAAGTAAAGAACTTCCTCTCACAGCTAACCAAACTTTCTTGATTCTTCACTGCTTTAAATTTTAAATAAGAGTGCCCGTTTCTCAGAGATGTAGTTGTTTTAGTTGAAATTAACTTGGTCAGTTCTAAGTGTTTTTGTTGTCTGTTTGATTGGTTTTGTTTTTTGGTCCTCCAGGAATAATCAGAAAGAAGGAATGATTGTTTTGGTGACTTGGTCCCAAGCCCAAAATAAAAAGGGGTTATGGGACAGAGAGGGGATGATCATAACTTTAGCTGGCATGTTCAGGGAAAGGCAGGATATCTGAGCAGAGAGGACTCAAGAGGGAGTTAGTCACATGAAGATCTGAGAAAAAAGCTTCTGAGGCAGAGGACTAGCTAGGGCAAGGCCCTGAGGGAAAGTCGAGCTCAGTGTATTCAAAGGACAGGACATGGGCCAGTGTGTCTGGAGCCTGGAGGACAAAGGTGACAGGGGTTGAGATGAGGTTAGAGCAGCGGTGGTGTGCAGGTTCTGCCACAGCTCCCAGGGCTTCCCACCTTCTAGTATTCACACCCTTGTGTAATCCCCTCCCCTTGTGTGTGGGCTGGACTGAGTGGCTCACTTCTAACAAATAGCATGTGCAAAAGTGATGGAATGTCACTTCTGAGTTTAGGTTGTAAAAAACTGCGACCTCCTTCTTGCTCTCTCTCTTTTTCTCTACCTCTTTCTGGTTTAGTCCCTCTGGTAAAGCAAGCTCAATGTTTTGAGCTGCCCTATGGAGAGATCCATGTGGTACAGAACCAGAGGTGGCCTTAGGCCTATTATAACCAGTGAAGAACTGAGGCTCTCAGACCAACAGCCCACGATGAACTGAATCCTGCCGACAACCATTTGAATGAGCTTGGAGGAGGACCTTCTCAGCACTGAGATGACTTGCAGTCCCATCCAACACCTTGAATGCAGCTTGGAACCACCCCGAAGCAGAGGATTTAGCGAAGCTGCATTTGGATTCCTTACCTACAGAAACTGTGAGGTAATAACTGTTGTTTCAAGCCACTAAGTTTTGGGGTAATTTGTTATGCAGCAATAGATAAATAAGACAGGTGGGTAGGGCCAGATCATATAGAGATTTACAGGCTCTGGTAAGGAGTTTGGATTCTCTCTCATTGCAGTGCAGGGAAGGATATAATCACTTTCAAAAAGATTATTCTGCCTTCTGTGTGGTGACCGGACAGCACCGGGGTAAGAGTAGAAGCAGGACAACCAAGCAGTTCACATAAATGTGAACTTGTCGGATTTAAGATATGTTTGTACATGATGCTGATATGTCTTGCTTGGGATTGTATACAGAGGATAAGGGAAAGAGAGGAATTACAGGTGACCTCTACATTTTTGGCTTGATTAACTGGGTAGATGCAGGTGCCATTTGTGGCGATGTGGAAGATTAGGGATAGATTAAGTTTGAGGTAGAGATGGAAATATTTATGTTGAAGATAGTAAATCCACATGAGGATATCTCAGGGGTTCAGATGTGCTCATGTATGTCTGGAGGATGGGTGGTGCAGTTCTTTGGGGGAATCTATTTACATGAGTGTTCAGAAGCTTCTTGAGAAAGATCTGTCCTAAGAGAAGTCAAGATGTTCTCATTTGGTTGAAAGAAAACAAGCCAGAGTTGGAGAGGGTTGGTGATCCTGTATATAGCAACTTATTGTCTGGCTGAGTCCACATGTTGTAGGATAAAGGAGATATTAATACATCCTCAATAAAAATAAACACGTTCAATAAAATCTCCATTGATTTATTCATCACCTCTGGTGCCAGCAGCTCTGCAGAAATGGGAGATGGCAGTTTCAGCACAGACATGAAGGATATGAAGACACTTAGGATATGAAGTGGTCTTGACTTGGATATTTATGTATCTCAGAAGTAATATCAGTGTCATTGTCAACCATAGCTTATGACCACTTCTGTGAGCTACTGTGACATAGCTGCCATTTTTGGCCTCAGCAGTGATAGGAGCTATCATTAAAGAAATAGGAGAGAAAGCAAATGGTGGATGCCAAATAGTGGCCAAGGAGGCTCTTCTTGGGGACTTTTCTTGTGTTGAGGAATTTGTAGTGGGTTGCACTTTCTCAACTGGGATGGAATTGGAGAATACTATTGTCATGACCCTATTTTTAGCTCCAGGATATGTTCTCTAGAAAATGGGGGTTATATAAAAAAGAGTCATTTAAAGAGGACTTCTGTATTTGTTGGAAAACTGTTGTCAAGAACATTAGCTATTGAGCCACATGGTGTACATATATAAAATCCTAGATGATACTAATAATATTGACTATTTTAGTCAAGAAATTGATGTGCTTTGACTTTTATGTTCAAAGGACCAATGTAGGTGACTGCATTTCCTGTTTCAGCTCTACCTCTCAGGAAGATCACAGGTGAATTTTGCTTTCAGTTATGTTTATGATTATGGTTGGCACATTTGCTTTCTCCTCAATTATTAGTTTTTATTTTATAATTTCATTTCTTAATCTTATTGTTAAGATGTTGTCTTTTACTGTGGGTTCTTTCAAGCTTTTTGTTTTAGAGAAAGACAAAGGACTTAAAACATTTTAAGATAACACAATATTGCATTATAAATGTCCTAAGTTTTTCTGTACTGTGCAATATAGCACAAGGTTTTTTCCATATGTCACTAACTATTTATTTATAAATATTTCTCATTTCTAGATAGGAAAGAAGAGAAATTCAAATGATTAGATTAAGCTCTTTGTCTTTTTTTTCAAATATGAAGGTTTGGGACACTAGGATTTTTGAAAGCTGAGTGCTTTTAGAAAAAATTATATGGCTTAGGAGAGGTTAGAGATCTTTTGGAATGACAAAGTTGTTGACTGAGTAGAAAGAGTTGAAAGGACATTTTGAACAGAAATATTAGCACATAAGCTTGAAATATTTGCTCTCATATACTTAGGATAAAAAATTTCTTGGGGGCCTGGCCCTGTGGCCTAGTGGTTAAGTTCAGAGTGCTCCTCTTTGGCGGTCTGGGTTTGGTTCCTGGGCACGGACCTACCTCACTCGTTGGCAGCCATGCTGTGGCAGCTACTCACATACAAAATAGAGGAAGATTGGCACAGATTTTAGCTCAGGGCTAGTCTTCCTCAGGAAAAAAAAATTCTTTAATGTGATGTTAACATCTATTTTTTCCAAACCATTTTTTTGTTTTTAAGATTTCCTCGCATAGCATGTGCCATTGTTTTTCCTAAATACAGTATTTATTACTTCTGATATTATTCATCAGTTAATAAACAGTAAATGTGATGGCACAGAAAAAAATTACTATTTTGTGAAATTTCAGTTGTGATATGATGAAATTACTAGATAAGTAATAGAAGGGATGTATATTGTATTATGTCACTATTTTAAAAAATCTTCTGAACTCTTACCTATTATTTTTGTATTGAAAATTAATTAATTATTTGTAATTCAACATTTAGAGAAACTGATGGGGACTGAAAGGCCTGGAAAGAGCTGCTCTTATTAAAATTGGATGATGCTCAGGGATCTCTTCCTGTTTGTTACCCCCGACCTGGTCCTAAGGCTTAATCAGGGTGAATTAGTTACTGCCTAAAAATGCTCAAATGAGTTATCCACTGCCTGAAAATAGAGTTGACCATATATTCAAATGTCCTCTGGAATCATGCCTGCCTAAAAGATTTTCTGTCTCCTTCATACATGGGATGACCTGTTGTTTGTTGATTTTGTACTTTTTGGTTTTGATTTTAGATGCAGAGGGCAATTTATTTTCATTATTGAGAAAGTCCCAGAGGGTAGCCTCACTATAGTTCCTAAATAATAGTTTCAATAATTTCTATAGTCTGAATAATTAGCCGAGAATATCTTTCTTTCTCTAAGTCAATTTTCAGACTGAACTAATAACATTTTTTCTGGTTTAGTAAATCTCAAACAGACAAGGCTACACCATATAACCTGTTAACTTATCAATGGAAAGTTCCAGATGTAAGTTCTCAGTTTGTATTTGTAATGAATGTGCTTAATATAGGATTATTGAATAAATGAATTAATGAGTAAAAGAAATAATCTCCCTTCAAACTCTGATCGTTTCATGCCTGGTTCTCTCTCTCCCTCCATTACAAATTGGATGTTCACCTACTTGTTCACAGTCTGAAGCTTAGTTGACCAATGACATATGCTACCTAAATGTGACTTTCAGGTTTTATAACCAAATCACAACCCTAAAGACTTGCAGTAGAAGATCCATTGTGGGCATTCTGTCTCTGACCAGCTTCATATGTATGCTAAAGATGTCTGAAGTGATCTGGGATATGTTTCATACTGAATCTTGCCTTGTACAAATTTAGTCTAAACTTGACAGATTTCTTTGAAGTGTTGCTATATAAAATACTGACATACTATAAGTCACCTAAGGTCACAGATGTCCTCAATTAGACAGGCATTAAATATTTAAAGATAACTTTTAAGAACTAGTATCATTTTTGTGGTGTATTTATTCTTGATGTTATACAAACTGGCACTGTATACAAAATAAACCAATGTATGCATGTCTACAAAGATATTATATCAGTTTCACTTGAGGTAGAATTCTCTTGAAAACCAATAATTAGTGTTCTTTTTGAACATTATGTTTGTTATGATTAGAAAGTTACATGTTCTGCTTAGATTCACTAATCAAACTTAAGAAGTCGTGAACATTTCCTGAAAGTAAACCCGAGCCACAAACCTATGTCATGATCCACCCTGTTTTAGACTATGCTCCATCTTGGAATGCAGCACAATAATTTCTCAAGATTTTTCAACCTCATTTCTAGAATCCTTGTTTTTCCAATTAGACGTTTTATAAATGATCAGGTCAACTGACCATTTTAACAGATGGAAAGAGGTCATGGTTGCCAACTGAGAGGTTCTTACAGATGGAATCAGCTCCTTATTTGCTTACCCAATGGCACAATGGACTCCAGGGATCAGTTTCAGTATTTTTGAAGGACTTTAGTAATTTGGGAGATCGCTGAGTTCACCAAAGCAGAATTTGAAAAATTTACATTAAAATATACATTTCAGAGTTTATTTGACATCTGAATGAAATCCATTAATATGTTAACACTAATAGCTCTGATTCCTCTTCTGTAAAATGAGGAAGTTAGACTGACTGAGTTCCCAAGTCTCTTTGAATCCTAAAATTCAATAATTTTAAATGTAATGTGGCTGCCGTTGCAATCTCAAACACAATTTGTAAGACAGACTCTTGACATTCAGGAGGGTTGTGTTCTGAGATCTTCATGAATTCCCCAAATCTTGGATATAGAAATAAGTCACATGTTTCCTAAGCATATCTTTATGACACAAGTTAACCATCTCTTCAATATTAGCTGAAGTTTTGTATCTCACTTAACGGACATTAAAAAAAGTTGAGCTTGCATGATAACCGGTAGAGAAAAAAACTCATTCAGATAGGAGTGCTGGACTGTTTTCTAAATCTCAAATCTGTCTTTCCATCACTATAATCCTGGGAACTGAAAAAAATACAGATGCTCAGGCTTTTTCTCAGATCCATTGATTCAGAATCTGTCTGACTGGTAGGTAAGTACCCAGATAGCTGTAGTTTTAAAAAGCTATGATTGTGATACATAGCTAGATTTGGGAAACACACATAGGTGTAGATTTGCTTGAAACTATCTCATCATTTGGTACCCTGGGAAAAGTACACGTCACAGTTTTGAGTTACTCTACAAGAGTTTATACCTCAAGTATTTAATCCACGAATGCCAAACTTCTCCATTCAGGATTCATAGTTGGGAGGTGGTAGTAATCCTGTCTTCTGTTTGGGCTGGATCACATCCTTAGAGATGTTACGTTTGGGGCTACATGCTTTTCAAGAGGAACACTGACCGCTTGAATTTGCAATCTGGCACATCTACTCCATGCTGACCTATCTGAGGGAAAACTTGTCAGTAAGTTCAGGTGGCAGAGTTAGAAAGATCTTTAAAAAGCAATACGATTCTTATATTATCATTCTCACTTTATCAAAAATCAAATCAATCTCAACTTTTACTGGTAAATATATACTGTATACATTTTTATTCCTGACCTCATTTGAGATATTATGTTTACTGGTTAGCTGACTTTTACGTTACTGATCCAATATCTATGCCATTTTTTTTTGATTATCTGCTTTCACATTAGAGTAGAAATTACTCCAATAACCAAGAATAGAAATACAATAAAAGAAGGTAAGGTTTATTACTCTAAAATACAAATATTTAATAAAATTCTAAGTCTTATTTACCTGTTTTGAGGTAAGTGCTAACTCTAGAGAGCATTGTAAAATGGCATTATATTGTGAAAAGAGTAAGGTGTCTGCTTGTGCCAGTCTAGCATCTAAAAGAATGCCCAGCACATAGTAGAGGCTCAATAATAATTTATGGGATAATTTAATATGTTTGAATTGAGTTTGGACAATGAACACTGTTTTGAAAGTATTTTTTAAAATTTCATTTGTGTTCATTCAACAAATTTTTTTGACAATTTACCTGAATGACTAGAGTGTATCTGATCTCAGGGATTTCAGAAACTAAAATAATGTTGTTAGGTCTGCTCTCCTCAATCTGCTTCTCTCTCTGTTTGGCCACATTCTCCCTATTTTGGATGTGCTTGCTTCATGTGGTGAGAGCAGGTGGTCATGGCCATAGGCTGCTTTCAGTTAGGGACTCCAGAGGAAAGAGAGATCCCCTCCCTTCCCAGGGCCCATATATAATATCCCAGAGAAGGACTCTGATTGGTTTGGCTTGGGTCACATGCCCATCCTTGGACCAAGCACTATGTCCAAAGAGATGCACTGCTGGCCAGAGCTGGATCACATGCCCATCTCTATGATTAAGGATGTGTGTGACATCTGTGACTAATCAACTGTGGTTAGCAGTAGGAGCCACATAGAGTGGGGAGCAGGGGGTGAAGGCAGTAGTTCCCTTAAAGAAGCAGGGGTGTTGCTACAAGAAGAATGTTGAAAGTGAGACTAGGCAAACAAAGGAAAAGGTATCTCAACAGACCTTCCCGTTTGTTGGCATCTGAGCCAGATAGCAGTCTTTCTGCTCTGACTGTACTCAATGAGGTGGAGAGAAAGACACACGTTGGCAAATAGCAATTCAACGCGGAGAGTTCTATGGGGAAGTGTCTTAAAGTTCTATGGACCAGAGGACGCTACTTTTCTTGAGGAAGACTAGAATCTCTTCTCAGAGAGGATGACATAAATAGTGAATTGGAGTTGGCAGAGGGTGTGTATGTAGCACTCAATGTTTATTGGTTGAATGAATGAAAGAATGTGGAAATAGTATTTGAAGCAGAGTGATCAGTTTATCCAAAGGCACAGGCTGTGAATGGCTGTTGAGTCTGAGGAATGGTGAGAGTGTCATTGTGTCTGTCCTTTTAAATGAGAGGTATTTAGAAGAGAAGGTAGTGGGAAGAGCTAAGTCTTGAGAGCTTGGTAGGTCCATTGATTTATTCATCAAATATTTTTTGAGTACCAATATGTGTCAGGCACATATAATAACAAATATATATGACAATAAATCTAAAACTATTGAATTGAATTTTATTTGGTATGTGATGATAAGGAGTGATGTGATCAGATTTGAATTTTAGAAGGATAATTCTGGCAGCACGTGTAAATATACCTTACCGAGGAAAGGTAAGATCAATATCATTTATTCATTCATTCTTACTGTTTATTTATTCCACTATAGACTGACCACTTCTCTGAGTCTTTCTTCACTACTAACCATGATAGTTCTCGCATTTCTCTTCATTTAATGAGGGCTATCACTTTCTCCAAGATTCCCAGAGTCATCCTAGCAGTGTATTAGTTTTGTCTCTCTGGATCACAGAGGAATGCTGCTATAACAGAAACTCTTTCTAGGCCAGTTGCATGTTCTGCTCCTCTAGATATAGTACTCTCAGAATTCAGTCCCGTATGTACTCTTCCAGTTTCTCATGGTACATCTTGGGGTCCAGCAGCAATATTAAGGTATAATCTCTTTGCTTTTTTAACAGACCCAATACTTCTTCAGTGGGACTGTATTTTGACTTAACTCTAATTATTGCTCTGATGGCCAGGAGGTGGGCGTAGATCAAGAGCCCTCTGTGTGTGTGTGTGTGTGTGTGTGTGTGTGTGTGATATTGTAAGGCAGACATCTCTTCATAATTTTTAGGAAAGGGAGGTCAGTCACTAGCCTTTAACAGGGAGGAGTGGACCCCTTCTGCAGGCCCAGAGGGCTCAGGGAAATCTGGGAGTTGAAGATTTTTTGATGTATCAACTCAGATATCCCCACCTCATGTCTTAGGTTTCCACTTCTTCCCAATCAGGGCCCTGACCTTGGAGTAGCAAATGGGTCAAGGGATTGAGAATACAATCTCTCCTTGAGGTTTGCTACTCTTAAATTAAGTCCTGGATCTAATCCCAAATTTTTCTTGCCCTCTGGTTGTAAAAGATGACAGTCTTTTTTTATACTCTGCTAAGGAGGCCCCCAGCTTAGACACATACTTGAATTGGTGATTAATCACTCTCAACTGTTTATTGCCTGCCCCCAAATCATTGATTGATCCCAGCAACACGCATCCAAATGCCTGATATGTTGCATCAGCCTGTGCATTCCCTTCCACTGATACACACGCCCATATCTCCAATAGTGAAAGTTTTAACAATTGTACTGCTACCTGTGTGAGGAGCTTTCTGTGTTTCCCCTACCAGTGAGGGAGTTTTTATGGCTGGCAAGCCAGCTATTCATCCTTATACAAAATCCCACTTCAGACTCTGCTTCCTTAGACGACACTGGGTTCTGGGAAAGCAGAATTTGAGACAGAGAATCAGGTGCAGGAAGTTCATTGGAGAGTGCATGAGTCCAACATCTAGAGGGAATGAAGGAAGCAGGATTGGGCCCTGGGAGAAGGTGACTACAATGCGCTTGCAACAAAAGTCTCAGCCAATCCTAAGGTCTTTAACGTCTTTAATTGACAAATCATTGGATGCATGTAAGTGGGTGGTAAACCTTGGGTAAGGGGCTATCTTCAATGCAAGACAATTATGGGAGATAGGCGCAACTGAGAACTGTTGGCCATCAATACACCCAATAAATGGAGAGTGAGCACTTCCATCCTGGAGCAGGATCTGGGCCAGCTTCCAGCACATTCATGCATTCAGTGAGCGTGGAGAGGAGAGTGGGTCTTCCTTCACTATTGAGTTTAGTCTTTATCCTGTGCAAGGTTGTACAGGAATTACAAGTCGGCTGATAATCCTAACAATATGAGTGTTAAAGGCAGAAAAATGAGAAATGTGTCAGAAAAGATGTGGAAAAGAAATGCTCTTACTCTCGAACAAAAGATGAGTGTTCAGCATTGAGTATATTTAGGAAAATGGTCTGACTTTTTTAAAGCTAGCTATAGCAAACACCTTTATATTTAAAAATTTCCTGCAGAAAAAAACTTTTTTAAAATGAGTTTGACAATCTGTGTGCTCTAAATTCCTTCCCATTTAGACCCTGACTGAAAGATTAGCTTTTGTAATGTGGTTTTTGAAAACATGAGGTTTCATAGATACACATAGGCTGCTTCTTAGGAGTAATGGAAGGGACAACACCCAGACTCTAACGAGGAGTTTGCAAATGACTCTTCCCTGATAGGACTAGAGCTGACTCAGTATGTATTTAAACAACAGATCTTTCTTGATTTTGAGGACTTTTGTAGCAGAAGGAATGAAGTCTGGATTACCTGTAGCATTTCTTCCTTACACCGTGTTTACTTTTTCTAAGTCATTTTGTTACCTAATTATTTTTTCTAACAAACCCTGAATTATTATAACAAAAGAACAAAAAGCCTTTATATAATTCCTTAAATGTTACAGATAATTTTGTGTACTTTTTCTTATTTTTATACATATTTTCTTATTATTGCCCACTTTTAAAGATGAGGATGCTGAGGCTTTTAGAAATTAAGTGAATTGTCAGATTTCTCACTTCTGCTTCCTAGAGCCTGTGCCCTTTTCAAATACTATAAGACCTTGGATTCATTTATGGTCTTTTGTAGCCAGATAACTTAGCAATGTCTCTATAATTCAGAAGTGAAAGGGGGAAGGGTGGAGGAGGGAGTGTGAACCTTTCTGAAATGAATCCAATTTTGTGGCATAAAAGAAAAGTCTCATTTTGCCTTGGGCAGTGAAATACCTTGGACCCACCCTGGATATAGGAAGAGGGGAAAAGACCAAAGGGATGTGAAGAATTCAAGAGATTTACCCCAGGGTGGGGAAGTGATTCGGATGAAATGGCACCTGAAAACCACACTTGTTCTGGGAGGCTGAGACCAGGAAAAACAAGACATTTTCTTGGAAAAAGTTCAGACAAGAAGTCAGAAAGATGATTGAGGGGGTTGGAGGGACTGACTTAGGAGGACAGGTTAAAGGAATTAAATGGGTTCACCTTGGCTTAGAGACAGCAAAGTGAGGCCTTAATAACCATCTGCAATTATTTGGATGTGTAAATACTGAGGAAAGTAAAATGCTACTTGGGGTGGAACAAAGGAGTATAATTACCTGAAAATTAAGGCAATGAAAAGAAACCCGAAAATAAAACAATTCATGTTTACAAGAATGTTCATGGCAGTTCTAGTATAAACTTTGTGGCTTTAAAGAACGAATTTACCATAGATAAAAACTGCAGAACATGGTTTACTACCTTAAAAAATAATCTTGTTTTAATGCCGTAAATTGTATTGAAACTGAATTCAAGTATTATCTGAAAAAGACTGGTAGGAGATTGTGCTAAGTAGATTACACTGTTATGCAACTGGCTGCCAGGGACACCATTCCTGACCTGTGGAGTGATCCATGGTGACGAGGAAGGCACTGGATGTTCTCTCCAGCAGAGAGATTCAGTGACCTAAGGGAATGGCTGGTGACCAGAGGACACCGGGAGAGGTCAGCGCTGGGGCTGTGGTTGGGCAGGGCTGTGGTGTCATCTCTGTGCCACGAAGAGGGAATTGTGCCTTGTCAGACGCATCCTGCTTCTTGATGGTAACATTTAATCTTTATTTTCATATTCTGTCCTTGGCTCTTCTGCTACTTTAAAGTGCAGTCTTTACCTCTTTGTGCATTGTATGCTGCTTTTATAAGCTGGTTAGAACATTCTCATATTTTGTGGATATTTGCTTTCCTTTACTATTACTTATAAAGTATTTTGAGACAGTATATAGAATTGCTAATATATACTTATTTTCACCCATACCTATATAAGAGTTGATTTCCTTGTGTGAGGAATTTTAGAGTCCAACAGTGCTTCTCAAATTTTCTGTGGTGAAGGATTAGTTTCTTTTTCTTTAATTTTCAAATTCTTGTGCACTGATACTTTTTAGAATTCAGTAAAATTACGAGAAAAATGAAATAAAGTCCCTAAGACCTACAAAGTACAAAGCCTAACATTTATTTTTAGATTTAACAGACAAAATTTACTTAGTAAATTGTTATAAAAGTTTCTAAACACTTACCCTCAGTTCTCTGTTCCACAGAAAAGTCTAGGCTTCTACTTTTGAATCTGCCATTTCCGGATCACGTTGCCTTGGGGAGCACATTTACCGACCCAGAGCAAGAGTTTTCATATCTCTGAAGTGGATATAACAATTCCTGTCTTTTCTCTTCGGGCATGTTGAAGATCATATGGCAGGAAGGAAGGAAGCTTGGTTTATAACTAGCGAGGTGCTAATTGCACATTATAGACCATATGGATGAAATGGTTCTGTGTGATGTGCTTGAGAAAATTTTTATTTGTTCTAGCAAAGTGAGTTTTTCATTGAGTTAAATCTTTTACACTTGAGGAACTGTCTTAAATTCCAAACTACTTCATTTTGAATGTTTTTCTTTTAGGAATATTTTTCAGTTTACTAGTCAGCAAAATCTAAACGCCAGGGAGCCACTGATGTGTAAGCCACTGGTCTCAAGAAGTTACATGTAGCAGGATAACTTGGGGGCTTTTCAAGCCGTACACATTGGCCCTTGGCCCCAGATTCTGACATATCTCCCTTCTCCCAGGGTGGGATATAATTTTTCAAAGTTCATATGTTTTGCCTGTTCCCCAAGATTTTTGCAAGGGTCTTATAGGTACACATCAAAACATCAGAGGGGAGGAAGGTTGGGGGCGGGGTTATAGGTTCAAAAAATCTCACAGGACATTCTGATATCCCACCCATTCAACCCTAGGCATTCTGACACCACATCCACTCAACCCTAGTTTGAGAACAATTACTCTCTACATAGTGTTTGTTTGTAAGGCTCGCAAGTAGATTTCAGGGACTAGGAGGTTGAGAATTTAGGAAATATAGGTGCTAATAGCTTGAGAAGTACCTGAAGATTGGGGAAATAATAAACTGGGGACAACTCAAGTAGCACGGAGGCCATTTGCTTAGCTTGAAATATCATGGTGGATTAGGGTAACAGAGACTTGCCATCATTAAGACTTAGGCAAGGGGAAGCTATATTAATTTTCAGTGGGCAAGAACCTGCTAACCTACTGAACTTTTAAGAAAAAATATGATGGATCTGATTTTGCTTGGCTGTTTCTTGGATTTTCTGCTTCAAAGATCTGGTGAATCAGAATGTCTTCTGTTTCCTGGATCCTAGACATGTGTCCTGAAATGGAACTCCTGACTCGTCTGAAACCTCCATAGATTGTATGCGATTTCATCTCATTTATTCATGTTTGTGCACTGATTCAATTATTCATTTAATCAAAAATTCTTATTAGTCATTAAATGTAGAAGATAATATTAAAATGAGATGATTGACACATCCCTTCATACAACATTACGTATTTGTAATGTTGTGATTTGTAATGTTGTAATCACGTATTTGTGATTCTACTATATAACAAGTGGTACATACATGCAAAAGGAAACCTCAAATTACATTCTAGAATAGTTAATAACTTAGAATCAGGGAGTGTCCAGAAAATATTACCTACAAAGTTTAATCTCACATTTCTTCTTTAGCATACTCAATTATTTATTAGATTCTCATGGTTCCATTTGTTCAAACTTTGAAGTATTTGGAAAAAAGGTATAGATAAAAATAATACAGCCACTTAAAATACAGCAATATTGGAGGAATAGTTTCTAAAGTTTAAGATCATGTGAAAAGAGGAGTATGGGTTTGAGATGCAGATAGAATTGAGTATTTATCTCTGCTTTATCACTTACTAGCTGTGTGACCCTGGACAGATTACACAATTTCTCTAAGCTCCAGTTTCTTTATCTGTAAAATGGAGCTAATCTTGCCTTCCTTGCAGAGTTGTTACAGGCTTAAATGAGAAAGCATATAGAGACATGCAATATTATGCCTAATACAGAAAAGGAATTAATAAATGAGTTTCTCTTCCTTTCCTTTAGTGGCCTTTTGGGATTTCAGGTTTGTACACACATTTGTCAGTGTTGATCAGACACTTATACCGAAATGAAAATTGTGAAGTCCCCACACCCTTGAATAAATGAAGATAACAATGTCAGATTTCTATTTCTGAATATACCAAGACTGCGTCTCTATTTCACTTTGAAAGTGGTTTCTTGATTCTAAATTTAATCACTTGATTTATAGCTTAATAGTAGTTACTTTAACAATACTTTTATGTTAACCTTAGGCCACACAAACATACACTGAGACTGATTAAAATTGAAGTAATTTTAAAGCTAACTTGAATGTTGTAGTCAGGAGTGACTCTCCGGAATCCTGTAGCAGTTTGCTGTGTCTGGCAGGTCTTTTCACGGATCCACACAGAAAACAGTAACAGTGCCATTTCAGCAATTGTAGTGATTTAGTGCAATATGAGTACTTTTATAGCAGTGTGCCTTCTAAGAATGCTTATGCATGTTCTGATGCTGTTACATTTAGTCTTTGAGTGTCTAGAATTTTCCAATTATATATTTCTCTTTTTCCCTTATATGTCCTTACATTCAAAAAGATCATTTTGAATCCATTTATTCTAAATTAACCATAGATATTTGGTTATTATGGTAACTGTTGTGATGTCTGTTGTCGCTCAGAGAAACAGTTAGTTAGCTGTCTCTCCTTAGAATCAAGGAGATTCTCATACTGACAAGATCAACCAACAGATATTGAGTGTGGTTGACTTAACAAAATGTTTTTAAATGATACAGTGGAAGCTTTCATTAAAATAAATAACATCAACAGCAAAAAGCAAAAACAAAAATTTCTGAGCATGGAATATAATGTTTGGGGACTCTGCCTTTCGTTAATGTAATTTAATATTTTAGCAGAAGACATATCACATTTTGTGGTTGTCTTTCCATTCAGCAGGAATGTTAGTGACTTGATGTGATTTTCTCATGAATGTGGTTCTGAGACACAGTTGAACATAGGATTAAAACAGAAAGACTTGTTCATAGCAGCATTATACAAGAGCCAAAAGGTGGAAGCAGCCAAGTGTCCACCGATGGATGAATGGATAAACAAAATGTAGTATACACATACAACAGAATGTTACTTAGTCTTAAAAAGGAAGGAAATTCTGACACAAGTACAACATGGATGAACACTGAGGACATTATGCTAAGTGAAATAAAAATTTGTCACAAAAAGACGAATACTGGCTGATTCCACTTATATTAAGTGCCTAGAGTAGTCAAATTCATAGAGATAGAAAGTAGAATGGTTGTTGTCAGGGGCTGGGGGGAGGAGGAAATGCGAGTTGTTTAATGGGTATAGAAATAGAGTTTCAATTTTATAAGATGAAGAGATTTCTGGAGGTTCGTTGTACATTGGTGTGAATGTACTTAATACTACTGAACTATACGTGTAAAAATGGTTAAAATGCTAAACTTTACATTACACATATTTTACCACAGTTTTAAAAAAGACTATAATAAAAACTCTAGGAAATAAAATTTTTACTGCAGTCTCCAAATCTTTTTTTCTCTAATTTGTGACCTTACGTGGTCCACCGTACAACTTTTGGACTGTAATAACCTTGATATTAGGACATTAGGAAATGTTATCTCTCATTGCCCATCATCAAGATGGCGTACACAGGGCTGTGCAAGGGCTAAAGGCTGCCGGAACTTACCCGTTTGCGGAAACATGTAATGAGCGTATCAGTTTTCTCTGATCTTGGCCGTGGTAGAGGACAGACCTCAGTAACTTTTTCACTATCTTCGGTGTGTTTTCTTCATCGGTTTTCATTTTGTCAGTCACTGTCACACGGAACTTCCGGTTACATCCCTGCTTGACAAGGTTAAGCCAGTTAATAATCTGCAGGTCTGTTCAGCATTATTTTCCAGAGATTTCTCCTGATAACCGGCGCATGAACTCTAGAGTATGTGTTAGAAACTGAAAAGAAGCCAAAGGTTTTTATTAGCATTTGTATTCCCAAATTGAGTAACTTTCTGAGGGGCAAAAATGTGTCAGGGTCCTCTACGAAAAAATACGGTTAGGATCCAAGCATTTTTTTCTTTTTGCCCTACATTAAACAAAATTCAAAGTATAATCTTACTGATGACATCTGCCTTTTATGCTGTCTCCAAATCAACCTATTTAGTGTATCCCTTTATCCACTTTTTAGAATATAATGTTCTGTTGCTCTTTGCTCTGACATATTCTGAGCTAATATGGGAAATTGCTGTGATTAATTTGATCTTTAAGTTTCAGTAAATATATTAAGAGTATTTGCCTTCTGAATCAGGTGCTAAAATGAGGATAGATAACGTTTGCTTCTACTCTTAATCATTTTGTGTTAGGTAGATATAAATATGACCAGTGGGTATTTTGAATGAGCTCAGATTATAACAGAAATGGATGTAAATCCTCTGCATTAATCATGGCTCTTCTCCTACTGCACAGCTGGTGACGGCTGGTTAAATGTCATCTCCTTTCGGAACACTGTTAACCAACTCTTTTGTCCGCCTCAGCTGACAGTTTATTTTCTCAGTATTTGGAGATAGATATACTGAAAGACCACAGAGACCTTAATTTTACTATTTTTAATAACTTAGAGCAGATTATGAGCAGTTTCCATAAATCAAAGTCCTAAGCTTTCTAATGGTGTGTAGGACCATATCTTATACTGAGTTAAGAGCTCCTGAAATAAGCAACTGTCCGGAGCTCGTATTTGGAAACAGTTATCAGGATAAAGATATATCACCTGCATATCGTAATAGTCAGTTCTGGCCATGAAACAAGATGGCAACTCCTGTCAAACTTTAGGGATGGAGCGAAGAGAGAGGCCAATGATATGGAGGGGATGGAGGGGTGAAAGTGAAAACTGAAGATGAGATTGTGTGAGGCAAAGTCCTTTCCCATAAACTCACAGATCAAGGAAAAGATTTGGGTCCAGTCCCAGGGAGGAGTCACTCTGGATGTTCTTCTCTGACAGCGGGGAGGTAATGGTGCCTCCTTGATATTTCTTTTCAGTGGTGGCAATGCTTTGTGTCAAAGGGAATTAGGTTATGAATTTGGGGTTTGTATCAACAAAAGGGCCACCAGAAACTTGAGCCTACAGGAGCACAGATTGAATTCTGGGGGAACAAGCTGGGATTAAGAGCTAGCGTCCTATCTCCAAAGTGAACTTTGAGAGAGAACTAGGATCTGGATACCTGAAGAAAAGTATGTTTTCAGAGCCCATTTGTGAATGTACCAGAATGCCCAACTCTCACTCATCCAGGACAGAGGTTGCAGGCAGGAAAGCATTACAGGCAGCTGGAATGGGCTTGGGACAGGTGGGGACTTCCTGAAGTGATGTGGGGTAAAATTAAGGGAAGGTGTGCACTTGATTTGTTCTTTTTTTTTTGCTAGTCCTTTCTCTCCTGTAGTCAGGTCATTTGACTCTCAGCTGCAGGTGTAACCTTACCTGAATTCCAGGGTCTGCTTTTGACTTTCAGAAAGAGGTCCCTCTAAGACACGGTTTCTTGACTCAGACGATTAGGTGGAGGTGATCTTTTAGTTCTGATAATTGAGCTTCACTATGTCAGTAACTTTCTAGAACCCTGTTGTCCTCTTCTTAGGCCCCTACATTTACTCAAAAATTATTTGAGTACCTGCTATCTACGAGGCATAGGGAATGCGACAGTGAGCAAAACAGATGAAAATCTCTTCTGTCCTGTGAGCTCTAACCCAAGGCAGAGGTCCCACTATCTGCTGCTGGTTATCTTATACTGAAACTAATTTATCTGCCTTGGCTGCAAGCCTCCTTACCTCTGGGTCCCTCATGGATACCCTCCATGCAGATGTCCTATTCCCTCCACTTAGGTTTCCTACATTTCTCTGTCTGACTGCACTACTGCCACCCAAGGCTCTGGCTCCTTGACTGAACTTCCAGGACCCGCTTTGCCCCACTCATTCTCCACCCTCCACCTCAGTGAGCACATCTGCTTCCAGGTCTCAGTCTCCCCAAGTTGGGCCCATTCAGCCTGGGTAGTCTGATCTGGGGCATCATAATGCCAAAAGGATAATAGTTTTCCAAGTGTGATGTCATGAGAACATATGTGGGCTAGAGACACACTGAGATTGAGATCCAGCTCTACCGTTTAGCAAGTAACCCAAAGCAAATTACTTAAGCTTTGAGTCTGAGTTTTATTATATGTAAGTTGCTCAAAATAATACTTCCCTCTCATGGTTTTTGGGAGATTTAAGTGAGATGATGTATCTCAAGCACTTGGCACACAGTGGGTACTCAATGATGGTTTTTTTTCTCTTTCTCATAGCTTCATTGTCTTATTTGATAGTGACAATAACCATGGAGGGGAAACAGGACAGGGATACAATTCCTATTCTGCAGTTAGAGAAATTAAACCTCAGGAGGGTTGTGAGTTATCACATCTAGTGGCTACTGGTCAGAGGAGGAGACATTGTGAAAAGCCAAGATTTCTAACTTCTGGTCAATGCTTTATTCATTAAGTGGTGCTGCTTTTACCTAAGAACTAAAATGAGACAAAATAAATTTGCAAGAAAAATTCTACCACTACTTATTATATTTTTTTAAATTGAAGTATAATTGACTTAACATTATACTAGTTTCAGGAGTACAATGTAATGATTCGATATTTGTGTGTATTGCAAAATGATCACTACAATAAGTCCAGTTAACATCTGTCACCATATGTAGTTATAAAACTTTTTTTCTTGTGATGAGAATTTTCAAGATCCATTCCCCTAGCTGCATATTTATTTATTTTTCTGCCTTTTTTTTTTTTTTTGGTGAGGAGGATTGGCCCTGAGCTAACATCTGTGCCAATCTTCCTCTATTTTGTATGTGGGATGCCACCACAGTGTGGCTTGATGAGCGGTGTGTAGGTCTGCACCTGGGATCTGAACCTGTGAACCCCAGGCCACTGAAGCGGAGCGTGTGAACTTAACCACTAGACCACCGGGCCAGTATATATTTATTTTTAGAATATTGGTCAAAATGGCTTAATAGTTTATAGTTCTTTTTTCTTTGCTCAATTCTTGCTGTTGCTCTTTTCTTGTTAATTTGTCCATGCTGAATATAAATACTTTGTGGGAAGGAATAACAACTATTTGGCAATAACCAAAATGTATTTAGATTTCACTACGTAGCAGGTCCTGAAAGTATTTTAAATGTTTACTCATTTACATCCCTTGTCCACATTTTAGGATGATAGAACTGAAATAGAGAACTTACATGAGCCATGTTGGCAGAGTCAGCAAAGTGGTGGATTGTGTGTTTGACTGAAGTCTGCCTGGTATCAGCAGAGCCTAAAACTGCTCATTTTCTTAATTACCTCTTTACATAAGTGTTTAGTATGCTTTTAATTTATTGCTATCTGTCTTAACATTTTATATGGGTAAGTTAAATATCTGTTTATACTAGCTTGGACTGAAGGGGGCAGAGCCAGCCCAAAGTGGAAAGAGAATTTTGGATTTCCAACTTACTGCCAACAGGAACAAGCTTAGAAATCTACTCTGCTGCAAGCTTGGGCTATTTTTATGGAAAAGGAAGGATGACTCAGAGGGCAGAACCAACAGCACAGAGCCAGGAGTTATAGAGAATTATTCATAGGGAGTGGGACTAGACTGGGCTATAATCAAGAAAGTGGTCCTAGCACAAGCTAGGACCCGAGTGGCAGATAGAAAGGGGAAGGAAGAAGATTGGAAAAGAAGCAAGAGAATGTCATTTATTTCAGATAACATGATTATTTATAAAACCCCAAATAATCAATAAATTATTAGATTTAAAAGATTAAGGTAAACCTCTGAAGGCCTTCAAGTAAAATATTCTAATAACTTTCAAAGGCAAAACAATTAGATTGGCATCAGACTTTTGAAAACTCACCTAGAAACCAAAGGCAACAAGAGAGCACATTTAAAAAGAAAAATCAGTGAAAAAAGTGAAAGCCAAGCATTTTTCATTCAACCAAGGTGTCTGTCAAATATTAAGGCTATAGAAAAACCATTCTCAACTTATGAGAATTTAGGGAGTTCTGTACTCATCACCTCTTCTTGAGGCATCTCCTAGAGGATGAACTTTATCCAAATGGTAACTGGTAAAATTTCGGCAAAAGGACTGATGATGAACATTTAAAAAAATATATGAAGATACATCTAAGACTACATAAAAGGAAGAATGAGGGTGGAAAATGAATTTACAAATGTCATATACAGTGACAAAGCAGAAATAATGCAACTAAAAATTGGGAGAAAAAGAAGAAAATAGAAAAAGGCTACTGTTGTATAAGCAATAGATGGACATTAAAGGATACTGGGGAAAAAAACCCATAAGAAACTAGATAATAAAAAGACAAATGAGAAAACAGGGGACTAAGGGCATTAAAAAGGGTATATGCATAAAGATAATCACCAAAAAAAAAAAAATAGTAACAGATAGATGGAAAATGGGTGGAGAGAAGGGACAAATGAAAATGAGACTGTGTGAATGGGGAAGAGTTACATTCTTCTGTGGGTATAAATTTTCAATAGCTTTGACTCTAAGAACCACAGCAATGTTTCATATACTCAAAAATAATTAAAGTCAACCAGGATGTAGAGATCCCCAAATGGAAAGTAAACAGTAACAAATGAACCTAACTGTATTACAAATAAATAACATATCCTCACTGAGGGGAATGGGAAAGATTAGAACTAAGCTGAGTAACTTTGGAAAAGTGTATTTTGACTAGATGTTGTAAGGCAAAGACAAAACAAACAAAACACAAAGAAAGAAAATCCAACCCTGTAAACAAAAACTATATTATAGTTAGTAAATCTGTTTCTTATAGGAGTATGGGTTAACAATTCTGTAATTACTTGATGTGTCTACTAGGACTGAGGGAATAGATGAATGCATTGTAGATACTGAGAGTCAGCTTTCTCTGTCAGAAGGATATTAAAAATAAGGAAAAGGAAAGGCTAGAATGAATCTTCTGTTAATTTGGAATCAGAGGTATCAGAATGAACTCAAAGTATTTGATATATATATATACACACACACACAGAGATAAATATTTATAGAAATATAGGTGTGTGTGTGTGTGTGTGTGAGTTATTGCACATACATGTATTTCCTAGCTCTCTCTGCTGAGAGTGCCTAGGAGCAAAGGCACCCCAGCAGCAATAAGCCAACCTAGCACCCAGATCTTGGTTTCTAAATATCATTCTCTAATAAGAGGAACTAAGGATTGTCAGAGAAATGGTTGATTACAGGATTGGGGCAGGAAATATACAAGATGAGCTTGGACCATCTTGTGGTACTAGAAAAAAAAGAAAGTAGTCAAAAAAAGGATTGGAGCATGTCAAAAGGACACAGGAACCAAAGTGAAGAAGCTCCAATGTCCAAAACGGGACCAATTTGAGGAACAAAATACTTAAGTGTTGGGTTATAGCCCACAGATTAAAGTAAGTATTCCTGAGTCCATACTGAATAGATAAATACATAGAATATAGTCTTTCCCTGGTTTGTTACTTAAAATGACCCAGGATTTTTTTAAAAGACATTTCACCGTTTAAAAATGGGGTCATGAGTTTCAAGGCTGTTTCTCTGATCAAGAAAGAAAAAAAGTGAAGATAATAACTTGGCTTCAATTCCATCCCACACTTAAGTTACTGAAGAACATTAGTCCATACTCGGCCATCTGCCATGCAATGTGCAGCCAAAGCAGGGAAAGGAACTCATGTGAATTCAGAGACTTATCTCTCTGACATTCTGGCCCAGAAAAGAGAAACAGAAATATAGACTATCCATTGAGCCAACATTTTCCCACAGTCTGTCTCAAATTTCATAGCCCTTGTTAAGTAAATTGATAATATCAGCCCTGTTCCCAGGGGGCAAATGTTAATGTCATTTAAATAGAATCTGAAGAGGGGATTTGATGAACCAAAAACTCACTGAAGGTATTGAGACATTAAGAGTGGAGAATGTATGAAGAAAGCACAAATTCTTTGCCCCACCATTTTGCAAATTATTTAACCGTGTGCTTGAGGGATGAAGGCAAAGAGGTTCTGACTGTAACTTTTTTGCCCTACTGTGAGCAGGTGCAACCCTCTCTGGAATACCTATTTTATTTTCTTCCCCTTTTCCTTTCCTCTGCTTTATTCCTTCCAATTTTTTTAGCACCTCTTAATATTCTTAGTTATGTATCTATTGGGTAGGGACAAAGTCAAGGTTAAAGATTAAGTAATATGATTATGGATTTGTTTTTTCCTTTTGCTTCAAATACTGATCACTAAAGGCTGCATGTGAGAATAAATAATCTCAGTTTCACTGGTACTTGCGTCAAGATTTAGAAACAGAGTAAGCAAAATATGTACCCTAAATTGTGCCTCTTTAATGGAAAGCCTTTTTATCAAATATCTTTTGTAAGTATTAAGTCAATGTTAAGTGAATGACATAAGTTGAGGAAGCAACAAACGGGAATGAAATATGGTCTGTTTTGCTGTATGAAGTGATGGTCCCACAAATACAGTTAGTGGCTGTTTCTTTTATTCATACCTGCATGCATTCTGTGCAGCGCAAGATGAAGAGGATATTTAACAAGTATTTAGGATTGTTTAGGCACTAAATTGAATGGCTGGACTTACAACTTTCTATTTGGTCGTGTAAGGGGATAATAACATCTGTATTCTAAATTCTAAAACATCATATTCTATGATTTGGAAATAAGATTTTATTGGTGTTTCAGTTTTAGGTAGTAAAATGAATAATTCTGCATGGTTGCTAAAAGGAATAATAAATGAATTGTATCAATGATTATTTTTTGAGAGATCCCCACTCATGCTAAATAAAAAACTCAGTAATTCCACTTTTCTTCTTGCAGAAAAAAATTGGCATAGACTGAAATTTCCTAAGAATTTTGACCTATACAACAAGTTTCCATAAGAAACTTGATTGGTTCTCCAAAACCATATGCTAATCAGAAAAGATGGAATTCAAGACATTGAAAAAGAGTGTTTATCAGGAGGAAAACACTTCTACAAAAGTATTTTCTATAACTGGCTTTAAAATTTTACCATTCAGAATATATTTCCAGATGACTACTGTTAAAATACAATTACAAATATTACCTTGAGCAAGTAAATTCAAACATATGTATTAACATTCCAGTGTGAATTTTTCAAACTAGGGAGCAAAAGTGAGAAAAAATGTGAATAAGTGAACATTCAATAGGATAAGAGAGAATTAGTGTAAATTGCAGGGAGAGCTAGCCGGCTTGGTACACGGACTTTGCTTTTAGATCCTTTGCTACTTCTCTTGCAGGGTTTTCCATTTTAATACAAGATCAAACTTTTAAATTAAAGGGATTAAGCTCATCTTGGGGAGATTTCAGGCTTCACCCAGTGGGTGAGTTATCTGGGGGGACACTGAGGCATTTTCATGCCCCCAAACTCACACAGAGGACGCAGCTGCTTACTCCCGTCGTGAGGGGTGATTATAAGCTTGAGACTTATTATCTTCTGCAGGTTGTAAACAGGCGCTGAAGGCAGTTTCCAAAAAAGAGTTCAAAGGTGAAATAGGTAGTTAGCCCCCTGAAGTAAACACTTTGAAGTACAATACCCATTTTTGTATATGCTCTGGTATATCTGATAAGAGTCCCATTAAAATATTTTCCCCAAAAGTAAGATTGCCACATGGAAATAAAGAGTAGGAAGAGCAAGAGCTTTGAAGAGGAAGACAAAACTGAGACTGGCTCTCTTATTAGCCGGGTGAGTTTGATTTAGTCTCAAAGCCTCTCTAAGCCTCAGTTTCCATGCCAGTAAAATGGGAATAATGATGTCTATTGTGGGGGGTGGTTCTAACATTACTAGAAAACATTTCATAACACAGTGGCTGTAACAGATGGAATTCTAATATTTAAGGAAGAGTGAATAACGTTGACAGTGTCTTGCTCATAATAGGCAAGCAATGAATGCAGTATTGGTACGTGTGAGGTCAACTGGACCAATTGAGCATCTTCAAATAATTATCAAACAACAGGTTAAAGAAATTATTTTTCATTGATGTTGTCTTCAACTAAAATGCAACGTTAAGGAGGAATAGATTCTTCCTCAAGGAAATACTCGATCCCAACTGCATTACCTGTTTGTATGATGCTTGTTGGTACTTTTCATTAAGGTCGTGATATTGATGTCTATTTTACCTTCCTGAATTTGGGGTTTTGTAATTATTCTTATAATGAAGTGCATATATAATTGCATGCTACCTTAATTAAGAACCATGGGGTATGTCCAAGAACACTGCATGTGTGAGGCTATCATTGATATTCCAACATCAAACCTAGATCTATTCGCTAATATTTTTTAATGATAAAGGGCTCTCACTTAATTACACTCACAGGTATACCATAGGTTATGATTAAAGTGAAAGTGATGGAAAAGATGTTATTTTATAGGGGTTTTGGTCTATCAAAAATTTTGGTTGCTTTGCTGAATTATACTCTCTTCCCACCTGCCTGGTCCCCAAGTCAGCTCAGATTCATATTTAATTGCATTCCATTTCTAGGCTTCCTCAGTACTTTGGAAATAAATACTCACTCAGTACTTATCTGGCTGAGTCCCACAGCAAGTGTCTTCTGCTCTGACAGCAGTACCATGCATTGTCCTCCTGTAGGAACTGGGTTGCAAGAAACATCTGCTCTTCGTGTCAGGTGGTGCTGCTGCCAAGCATGGCTCTTCCCTGCTTGAGCCCCTGCTGGTCCCCACTGGGCTAAGGTCTCTGGATCCCCATGAGATATTGAAATATACAAACAGATAATGGCCAGACCATAAACAGAGCTCTGATCCACAATCTGTAGCAACCTTCCCAGGAAGTCAACCAATTATCCCAGAAGCCAACCTGCTATCTATATGTCAGACTTATAGGAAGTCAGACCACTATCTCTAGCAACCAGCAGAGAAAGCTTCAAAATAACCCCTCTAACAATTGGCCCCCAAAGGCCAGGATTTGATTAATAACTGCCAGCTTTCCTAATTTTTGTGTCTGTTTCCCACATCAGACCAACCAGAGAAAGCCAGATATGTACCCCTAACCAATCACATAGGATGCCCGGCTTCTAGTTAGTCTAACTCCAGCTCCCCATGCCAACAGCCTTCAATCAGGGCACACCTGAAGCCTTCTCTTTTTTTCCACCATAAAGCTTTCCCCCTTCTGTGCCTGCCTTTGAGTGTCTGCTAAAATTCAGGTGCCAGTGGCTGACTCCCTGACTATAGCAAGTTCTGAATAAAGAATCTTTGCTTGTTCTCATTTGGTTGGCCTTTGTTTGTTTCCACTCCTAGCTGCTGGCACTGGTCAGCATGGTTTGTTGAGGTTGTTCCTTACATCAGTGCCATGCCTGACCAAAGATACAACTTCTTAGTGTCAGGTGTTGCCCCCTCAGCTGAGAGTTATGGTACACAGATTGGCTGCTTTGTATCAACTCTGGTCACCCAGCCAGAGATCAGGCTGTGTTAACTTTCTAGAATACAAAGAATTGGTTCTCTTTCTGTCATTGTCATGCTTGATGGTCTATTGGGCAGGGTTTAGATGGTAGATGCCCATGTCTACTTAGCTTTCTTTGGGGCTGGGGGGTGATGGGGTGGGGGTACACCTCCCCCCAACAAGACAGTCAAGATCTTTTTCTTCCTTGCTAAAGCAGAGAAAGTCTAAGTTCAAGTGAAATGTCTGGAATATCATCTTACTACAATTAATTGAATTTCATCTCACTAGAATTCAAATAGCTTCTTTGAAAGTCAGCTGAATGTTTCAGTCAGATAGATGTTCAGTGCCTGAATGGCTCAGATGAACCTTTCCTAGCATTGAAAATTCTATGATGAAATCCTTAGGATTGAGCAATTTGTACTGCCTTTAATATATAACCTGCCATATGACAGGCAATACATTTATACATATCTCAGTGACAGCTCTTCCAGCCACTCCTCCCACCCCCTCAGCCCCAGTTTATCTTCTTGTGGCACTTACGTTGTAGAGCCTGGAAAACACTAGCTCATTGTTTTATGTTAAAACAGTTTTCCAGAGTCAAATATATGGTTCATTTATGGTAAATTTGTGTCCTCCAGCTTTATTTATTTAATTTATTTCTTGTTCTGCATACACAATTCCTTATTGTTTCAAGACTGCTTTATAGTGTAATCTCTATGCAAACACATTAAATAAAACACGTTTAAGTGCACTATTTGTTGTGCAATCAGTGAAAACAACCTAAGTGACTTGACAGTCTGATGAGCGGATGCCTTCTACCCTAGGCTAAGTTCACATAGTTACAAGTGATGACAATGTTGTCACAGCTTTCTTCTCTGGAGCTTTCTTTGATAGTGATGTTAAGACACATCCTGATTTCAGAATCATTAAAATATGGGAAAAATGCATTTTAGAATTGAAAAATAAGGTCATTATAAAATGGGCCAAGTTCCATCCCACCCTCATTTAAAAACTTAGCCAGGATACACCATCAGGGTGGGTAAGCACTTGAAAAAGACACCACATTTAGAGGCTTGTTGCAAAAGCCAAAGGCCTGAAAAGACAAATTTAATTCCTCTCTTTATCTTGCTCCTCAAAGCAAGTCCATGAACAAGTCCTATCATTTCTACCTCCAAAATACACCTCAGCTCTGTGCACTGAGCTCCGTCTGTCTGCAGTGACCATATTCTGAGACACTATCATCTCATCTCTGGGCTTTCATCCATTCCCTCTTCCCGTCTATTCTCCATAGCACAGGGAGAGTAATCTTTTAATAAATGTGATCACATCACTTTCCTGTTAAAAACCGTTCAGTGGATCCTTATTGCAAATTAGATAAAATCCAAACTCCTCCATGATTGGGCCTGCCTACTTCTCCAGACTCATCTTTGTGCCTCTCACCCATCAGGTGAGAGGTCATGTTGGCCTCCTTCCCATTCCTCATAACTGTCAAGCTCTTCCTTGATGCAGGGACTCCCACCCACCACTTTCTACTCACTGCTGACTCATCTTTTTTTTTTTTTTGCAGGGCAAGATTTGCCCTGAGCTAACATCTGTTGCCAACCATCCTCTTTCTGTTTTTCTCCCCAAAGCCCCAGTACATGGTTATATATCCTAGTTGTAAGTCCTTTCTAGTTCTTCTATGTGAGCCACCACCACTGCATGACAACTGACAGATGAGTGGTGTGGTTTCGTGACTGGGAAATGAACCTGGGTCACCAAAGCGGCGAGAGTGCCAAATTTTAATCCCTAGACCATCAGGGCTGGCTCTGACTCATCATTTTCCAGGTCTTAGCTTAAATGTCAACTCCTCAGATAGGCTTTCCTGACAGCCCTGTCCAAGTAGGTCTTCTCTCCCCATTTCTCCACCTCTGTCATCTGCATTTCTTACATTGCACCATTTGTTTCCTCTGTAGCACTCATCATGATGTGAAATTATACAGTTATTTGTTGAATAGACTCACCTCTGTAAAGGGAATTGGCCTATTTGGTCATCGAGTGCTTAGCACATAGTAGTGATCCATAATTAATTATCTGTGAGATAAAGGCATCAAAGGAACAGAACTCTAGACACAGAGAGGTCTAGAAGACTGTGCCAGCAAATAGGACCCCATGCCCCAGGTCTAGAGGAGGAAGCGTATCCAATAAGACAGCATTTCATAGTGGAAAAAATATTGAATGGGGAATGAGAGGTCTGATTTCAGGTCTGCTTCTGCCATGTAATAGCTGCATTAACATGAATGTATACTTAATTTGACTATGATTCTGTTACTTTATTTTTGTAAAGAAAATAATAGTGCCTACTATTATATATATGACTGTTCATGAAATTGCCATGCACAGTTAAGTCATTATTCAGATATGGAGGTAAGAAACCAATATAGGAACTGTTTAAGGCAGGGACTTGGTCACAGCAGTTGACAAAAGTACTAGTCCCAGGCATAGGACCAGAGCTTGACCGGCTTTAGGTGTGACTGACCATGAGTTTCCAGAGCTACTGAGTTCAGGATATTTAGTTTTCCACTGCAAGGATCAGAATTTGTCCTGCAGTTTCATTGGGGATGAAAGTATCATTGCAGGTCCCAGGGCTCTGGCTACAGATTTGAGAAAGCCTCAGAGGAAGGAATTCCATGGCCCTCCTCCTGGTCCTTCCTCTCCCCTCCATATCCTCAGGCTCTCGTTTTCTCATTTCACCCTATCAATTTCTTCTATAAAGAAAAGAGCAGAAAGCCATTCACAATGTAAATAACTGAACAGTTGGAAGAATGTTTGCCTTATAACAGGCAGTCATTGCCTTAATAGACTAACATCTGTAAGGGAAGTTTCATTTAAATAAATGAAACTTTGTAGAATTTCAGGCTTTACCCAATGAATTGCAGAGGAATTTGGGAATAATTTGCTTTGTGCATCTCATCTATATAGTGTTGTGCTTGTGGCAGAGGTGGCTCACCATCCCTTAGAATTTATGCTCCCTCTTCCTTCCATGGTATAGACTCTATGAGAAGTGGCTGCCCAGACAGGACTGCATGTCTGAGTCCTGTTACTTCTGGATCGGGCCACATGTGTGATATGTATCACTTCTAGGCCAAGGCATCTGATCAGTGCTGTGCCTTCTTCATGATCCCTGTCCCCTCCCACTGCTGAATGCAGATGATGACACAGTTCTAAGGAATGGGAGAGCCACAGCATGGACAGAGCCTGGGTTCGTGACTCCCTGTGTGGAGTAAAGCTCTCTGCTGTCCCAGAACCCCGCCCTGGACTGTTAGATGAATGGCAAACTTCTGTTGGGTTGAACCAATGAATTTTCACATTTATTTGTTATAACCA
This sequence comes from Tapirus indicus, assembly GCA_031878705.1. Classification (NCBI taxonomy): domain Eukaryota; kingdom Metazoa; phylum Chordata; class Mammalia; order Perissodactyla; family Tapiridae; genus Tapirus; species Tapirus indicus. Next base: position 27,996,663 of record CM062930.1, on the reverse strand, counting down.
CTAGTGTTGTAACTGACACAAGAAGTGCATTCTGGGATTAAAATTGAAGACAGGAAACATTCTGTTTAATATTCAAATTGGAAGAGCTCTAATCATGTCGTAACTAAACGTATTATGACAAATTATTTACTGCCCAAACAGAAGTTAGCACCAGTTATGTAATCTAGATATCAGTGATGGGCGTTAATAACCACCAAAGATCAAAATACCCATTAGCATTAGCAGAATAAAATTTCCTAATATGTTTATCAGTTTGGAAACTTATTTTTCACCATCTTCTAAGAAGATGACCAAACTGCCAAAGTTGAATTATGAAAACCTGTAAAGCAAGTTAAAGGCTGTAATCTTTGTATCCATCAGACGAGGATGATTTATTTTTATTTTTGACATTGCATCTTCCTGTCCTTTTTTAAATCTCTGTCTGCCTTATTGTTTCTAATATTACTTTGAGAGCAAGCCAGAAGGTGGTATAAGCCTATGTTTCTCCAAGTCACGGAAACAGCTGACATCCTGTCTCTCTCTATTAATGAGTAATAGACAGGTGGATATTAACCAGTGGCTCCAGCTGAATTATGACAAGACCCATCATGAGCCAGGCTGAGAGGCTTGTCTACTGTGTGAGTAAGGGTGGTTCAACAGAACAGCTCCTGGATTTCTCAGCAAGTGGGGACAAGTTTGTACGTTGCTGGCTCTCTCTAAATAGTCCTAACAGTTGTTTTTGTAAAGGGCCTTACAATTATTCTCCCTGCTGATGTTTGTTCTATAGAAAATCGCTGTTAGGTCTTTTGTAGGTGAAGCTAAAGCATGCAGAGTTTCAAAAAATTGCTGAGGATTAAACAGGGCATTAGAATTCAGTGTTCCTGAGAACTCTACGTGTTCTTGAGGCCCCTGACAAGTTACTGGTCTTTTCACTTGGAAGCTACGCTAATATTTCAGGGCAAAAGAAAGTCTTCTTAGTGGCCTACAGAAATAATGCAGCTTGTTAAAAGTGTTACTTGGGTAAAATCTGTATATAGTAAACAGTTCAGAAAGCTTCCAGGGTTATAGGCATTATCTCATTCATTCTTTCATCAAGCCCTTCAGGGAGCAGGTGTGAAGTATTATCCCTTCAGAAAGGTGGTGGAGACAAAGTAGTATGCTGAAAGTGTTATTCACATCCAGTGTTTTCTTTAACTTTTCTGGGGCTATGTCTCATCTACCCAAGCGAACTTTGTAAACTGGAGTCGGGCGTTATACTTGTTACTCCCTTAGCCACTCTTGGTGTTATCAAGCTTGAAGTATGTCTCATAAATATTTGTGAATAAATAAATGACTGAATGTATAAATCAAAGAGGGGAGGTTTGACATGACTGAGTGAATTTTAGAGCATGCTGTCCTATTGGCAAGACTCTTCTCTTGTTAGCATTAAGAAAATACAGATTGGGTAACTCCTATATAATTCTTATTGCAGGCAATTTCTCATGTAGGGTCAACTTTGCTTTCGCCAAATATTTTGCATACTATATCAGCCTAGCACATTTAATGAATAATAGCAAAACATCCTTGTGTTGTAGGAAGGGAACTCAATAACCCTATAAACTGCCATAACTATGTCAGTGGCCAAAGAGGCGAAAACAGTTGTTTGGGGATCTAATAATGTAGCAATAAGAATGAAGGCAATACCTTGATAAATATAAAGAAAAACGAGTTGTACAGGGGAATTGAAGGAAATGAAGAACACAGCCTAGGCTGTGTACATGTCTTCTAACTTGATGGCATAATTGCTAAAACACTAGTGTTGACCCATGGGTCTCTATGCTAGAGAAGAGAGGGACTGTCTGTAGGTAAACGGTACAATTTAGATTGTTCAGTTTGAGTCTTTGTATCAAATGTTTCAGAAGAAAGGAGTCTGATATAATTAAAAACCCATGATCTTTAACATCGTTCAGACTTGTGTTTGTATGTCTGGCTTCATCACTCACCAGTTCTGTGAGTTTGATTTAACCTCTCATTGCTGCAGTTCCCGTTTATAAAATGGATTATTTACTTCTACTATTATTGTAAGGTTCTCTTATACTAATTGTTATTTTTATTGCATTTAATCAGGTAGTTTGACTAATTTTTTGAGAGTAAAGTATCTTAGAAAATGAATTATGTGAGAGAGAAGAATATGTTTCCTTGTTTCATGATTATTTTTAAAGACTTTTGACATCAAGGACCATTGTTCTGATATTTACTCAGCTTTAATGAAAAAGCTACATATATATCCATTGTGTAATAAATCATGTGAAATACATGAGTTGGGGATACTGTGAGTTATAGTCACTCACCAGCTCGTTAGCACAGGCTTGATCCCAAGCCTAGTGGATAGAATTGGCAAAGTAATATGAAGCAATAATCAAGGTAGAGAGTAAATGTACTCAGGAATATTAATATGGAACAATTTAATTAGAAATAGATACATATCATTTGTAAATTTGTGCATACATACAAATCTGTTTCAGTGGAGATCACAGCTGTCTGCTGTCTGCAGTAGCTGTAAAGATCACATTGAGAAGACTTTATTTAGTAAACAAACGGTGCTTTATTTTGAATTAATATGCCAAAACCAAGCTTCTTATTTCTAAAGTTTCTTACTGGTTGGTAATTTTACTGATGTTTAAATAGAACTGTGGGAAAAATGTAATCTAGGATGTATTTCGTAACCTTATTTTCTTATTGAAAGTTATTTATTTTTAAAAATGTTTTCAGTGGAAAACTTCAAACATATTTAGTAGACAGAACAGTATAATGAACCTTTCTCTACTCATGACCCAACTTCGATAATTATTAATTCAGGACCAAATTTTGTTTCATCTGTTCCCTCATCAATTCACCCTCCTCATATATTTTTTTAAAATTTACTTTCTTGAAATTTATTTTTAGAGTAGTTTTAGATTTATAAAAAAATTGAGAAGATAATACCGAGTTCCCATATACTACACACCCAGTTTCCACTATTAACCTCTTAAATGTATGACACATTTGTTACAACTAACAAACCAATATTGATATGTTATTAACTGAAGTCCATAATTTATTTAGGTTTCCTTAGTTTTTACATAATGTTCTTTTTCTGTTCCAGGATCCTCTCCAGGATACCATATCATGTTTAGTTGTCATGTCTCTTTAGGCTCCTCTTGGCTGTGATAGTTTCTCAGACTTTCATTGTCTTTGATGACCTGAAGAGTTTTGAGGAGTACTAGTCAGCTATTTTGTAGAATGTCTCTCAGTAGGAATTTGTCTGATATTTTTCTCATGATTAGACTGTGGTTATAGGTTATTGAGAGGAAAACGCAGAGGTAAAGTGCCGATTTCATCACCTCACATCCAAGATACACACTGTCGACATGATTTCTGACGTTGGCCTTGATCACCTGGCTGAGGTGATGTTTGTCAGGTTTCTCCAGATAAAGTTACTCTATCCTTTCCCCCCACCTCCACACTGGGGATGCCACTGTGCACAGCCCATGCCTAAGGAGAGGGGACTTAAGCTCCTCTTCCTTGAGGGAATATCTGCATAAATATTTGGAATTTTTCTGCATGGGAGATTTGTCTCTTCCATTTAATAATTGATTCAATTATTTATTGATAACCATGTTATGTTGAAGCAAATTCTAGACATCATATCTTTTCTTTTGTAAACAATATTTACAAACAAAACAATATTTATGTAAATATGTTAAAAAATACTTCATTTTATTTTTAAAAAATTTCATGTTTTTGACTATCCAACAGGTATACATACACACATGTATATGTATACATATATATATGTGTGTATATATAGAGAGAGTGTGTGTGTGTGTGTGTGTGTGTGTGTGTGTGTGTGAGGAAGATTAGCCCTGAGCTAATATCTGTTGCCAATCCTCCTCTTTTTGCTGAGGAAGACTGGCCCTGGGCTAACATCCGTGTCCATCTTCCTCTGCTTCATATGGGACACCGCCACAGCATGGCTGACAAGCGGTGCGTCAGTCTGCGCCCTGGATCTGAACCTGCAAACCCCGGGCCGCCAAAGTGAAGTGCACAAACTTAACTGCTACACCACCGGGTCAGCCCCCAACAGGTATATTTTTAATTTGGAATGTGAATTTACTTCAAAATTAAAATTAAAATACATTCCAAAATCAAAGAATCTAATACCCATTAATTCAATAAATACTTATTGAGCATCTGCTATGTGCCAAGTATTATGCCAATAAGTGCCGAGAATACATGAATGAAGACTAGAAGATGAAAAAAAAAATCATACTTAAACCAATCTCACTGATCTCCCTTCTTTGCTTCAACATAAATAATGAAAGCAAACTTATAGGGACTTATTTTGTGCCAGGCACAAGTAAATACTATCTTTTCATTTTAAAGATGAAGAAACTGAATGGTAGAATGGTAAAGTGACTTGCCTGAGGTCATTTAACTAGTTAGATGTTCTAATGTGACTTGATCCCAGACTGTATAGTATCAAAGTCTACCCAGAGATCTACAAACTGTTTCTGTAAAGGGTCAGATATTTAATATTTTAGGTTTTACACCACATATGATCTCTGTTGCTATTGCTTCTTCTTCTCCTGCTCCTGCTGCTCCTCCTCTTTCTTTACAACCCTTAAAAAATGTAAGATGAGGTCTTAGCTTGCAGGCCTGATAAAAACAAGCCACAGCTGGATTTGGCCCACAGGTCATAGTTTTCCAGCCCCTGCATTACACAGCCTATTGTCAACATCACCATAATGGTCACACTCAGGATGACCTCAGAAACTCTGCCATCCTATAGGGCTTAATTCTTCTCTTGTAACACGCTGGATTCATTTCCTCTTGTTTCCATCATCCATAAAAGTATGCAACACTAGGCTTGGGTTTCCAGGTAATTTGTCCACCAGATATGTCTTCTTAGGGCCCAGATAAAGCAATATGAAGAACTCAAAGACACTAAGTCTCAAGGAAATCTGAATTCGGGGGCAATTGATTTGAATGATTTCCTGAAGTACGAAAGGATGAGTGGCCCACCTAAGCAGCAGAAGTGATGTATATAGTTCCTCTTCAAAATGAAGACAACCACCTCAGCCTTTGCGGTCACAACTTCACTGTAGGATCTCCCTTGTTGTTTAGGTGGGAAACTGACTTATAGTTTGGGGGTGTGTAAGAGTCTGGAAGAGATGCTTTCTGATGGAGAAAGATACCCAGACAACTCAACGTCTTATTTAAAAAAAAGACTTCCTGTGAATTGTGAACAAGGAGGACTAGACTCAGTCAAGGGTCTGGTCATGGTCCTGGCTCTACACTAAAAGGCAGTCAGCTCATGGTTCTTCTGGTCTATACATCTGAAAAATCGTAAGCTAGGTTGTGATGTCATGAATAAAAGCTGAGGCTGAACAACCTCACTGGGAAGTTAGTATCGCTAGCTACATTTATTGGACACTTACTGTGACATGGGCCATGCTAAGCAAGTTACAAATGTTATCTCACTTGATCCTCATAACTTAATGAGGTTAGCATGATGTGTCGTTTGTACAGATGAGGAAACTGAGGTACAGGTAGGTCAAACAACTTAAAATCATAGTACTAGTAAGACTGGTACTCAAAACTGGATATGTGTGATTGTAAAGTTTCAACAGGTAATTCTTGAGTAGCTACTAGCTAAGCACACAGTAGGTACTCATCCAATCAAATTTATCGACTACCTTCTAAGTACCAAGTATAGTGCTAGGTACTGGGGACGTTATGAGGAAGAAAACAAAGTTCCAATCCTTAGGAGGAATGTACTCTCTTCTCCCTTGTAGGTCACCACCCTCACCTTTCACGTATTTTTCCACCTACATACTCACCTTCACTTGTGATAACATTCATTATACACATATTTCATACCAGCATAAATAGATATACACCTGCTATCTTCTTTCTTTACACTGTCCACCAATAGGAGAGAGAAAATGTATTGGGTCATGACAAACATGGATATCTTAACAGTGTATCCACATGTCACCCAAAGAGGTCCCTGATTCACATTGACCTATTGGAGCCTCAGTCTCTCTAGCCATAGAGAGGGTAAACTACACTTGACAACTATTGTGTCGGGAAACAAAGATTATACTTAGAAACATCCCTAGGGATAAATATTTATTAAATATTTCATAGTTTGAATCATTGTAATGTCTAAGCTTCCTTGCTATTTCCTATTACCTAATTCATTTCCCTATTTCTCATCTCCACTGATACCGGAACATGCTTTTCGAATTTGCAGAAGCAGGCCTGTGATCTTAAAGTCACAAAAATATAATCATGCTACAGTTGTTTAAAAATATGAGCTACTCACTTATCAACTTTGATGAGATCCAATCACCTGATCCATTGTGAGCTTTCCTGGCTCCTGGTCTCAGTACTCGGTCCTGGGCTTTTCTATCGTTCAGAAACCCAGGTGTCAGAAGCTCTCTTAGACAATTGTGGCTAAGAATATGGCTTGTGTCACCAGACAGCCTATGTTAAATTATTGTTCTACCACTTTCAAGCAGTTGACTTAGACGGTTTGTTTAATCTCTTATCTGTTTTCCTATTTATCAAATGGGAGTGATACTACCTCATAGAGCTGTGAAGAAGAAAATAACAAGTGCTTATTAAAACCTGCCACAAATAGGTAATAAATATTAGTCATTGTTATTATTTAAAATAATATCAAGTTATTAAAATGTATAATCCATGCTATACTTTTGTATTATATGAATTAATTTTAATCCTCTTGGTCTAATTTTTTTCCTTTTGTGATTATTAATTTTTTAAAAAATTATTCATGCTTGTATTCAACTCCTACAATGTTCTTGGTGTGCTTTGTGTTATGGAAAAAAGAAGGGAATAAGTCAGTTTCTTCCCTGAGGAATTGATAGTTTGCTGGAAGATTACTAAACACATATTAAACATTTATGTAAAAACAGGACAGTATGTGATCATTAATGTCACAGATCTGTGCTTCTCAAGCTCTAACGTGCACGTGGAACACTTGGGGATCTTGTTAAAATGTACCTCCTGGGCCAGTCCTGGTGGCCTCGTGGTTAAGTTCAGGACATTCTGGTTCGGCGGCCTGGGTTCGTTCCCAGGTGTGGACCTACACCACTCGTCTATCAGTGGCCTTGCTGTGACAGTGGCTCACATACAAAATAGAGGAAGATTAGCAACAGATGTTAGTTCAGGGTGAATCTTCCTCAGCAAAAAAAACCCCCACAAAAACCTGTAGCTCCTAATTCAGCAGGTCTTGGGTGGGGCCTGAGAGTCTGTCTGCATTTCTGACAAGTTCCTGGGTGATGCCAATGCTGCTGGCCCTGGGAACACACTTTGAGTAGCACAATCAGTGCTGCAGGATTTCAAGGAGGGCAGAGGTTAAGGTTGACCCTGCCTGTCCATAACATTAATAAAAGAAAGAAAGCAAACATCATGTGCTTTTTCTACATCATTTCACAGGTAGAGGTTTAATATTTTTTGATAATAATGAAAACAATTATTCTCTACCAAGAAGACTAGAGCAGGGCTTGCAACTCCCTCACAGCAATCTTGCAAACCACAAAGCACAGAGTGGTCATATTTGGTCATATTTTCTGTTTTCTTTCTCTTGGGTTCTATTTTTTCTTTAAATTTCTATTAATTTTATTTTAGTTTTTGGCTACAAGTCACCCCAATTCTTTACTTGAAAGAGGTGAAATATAAACCAATGAATTTAATTTAGTTAGACAGCTCTGGTTTCAAAAAATTTGGAGGCTTTTAAGATGAAAGGTAAATCCAAGTGAAACAAACCACATATTAAATGATTCTAATGTTGCAGCATCTTTTATCTGTTAATTTAGAAGCTCTTTCTATCTTTTTGTGTGGGGAAAGAAAGAGCTATGTGTTAGAACCATATTTTAAACCCTATCTCCATTTTTTTTCATTTAGGTATTATGAAGATCAACTAACAAGCTATGATAATGCTCTTTAGAAATGACAAGTAATAATAAGGACTAAAAAGCTGGATGGAAGATTCTGCTGAGATATTTCTTCAGACTCAAGTGTTGGGATGTCAGTGAGGGTTGTCAAGACGTTGCTGGGTTCAAAGGAGAGTGACTTGGTGGATCTCTCTTATTTATTTCACAAATATCTCTGTCCTATTCACTTTTATCTAAAGAGTTGCTATTATTTCTGCTTTTGTCCTACTTTACTTTCATCTTGTATATCAGGAATTGAAACCCTCGTTCCTCTAATTGTGTCTGACATGACGCTGTCAATCTTATCTCCAAGGGCTTTATTGAAATGTTCCAGATGTGTGGCAGACTCTAGGATTGTAGGCGCGACTGGCCCCTGATTCTGAAGTGGTCAGTGCGTCCTCTCTTTCCCCAGCCTCCAGGGCTGTCCACCAAAGACATGCATGTAATGGTACTTCAAAGCACCTTTTTTATCCAGCCTTTTATTTTCCTCCTTCAGAAAATGACCAGCGTAGTGTGTCATTTTCTCTTATTGGCAGTATGCAAGTCTCCAGTTCCCAACAGAGCGCACAGATAAACCTCCCCCAAAGACTTTTACATCTTCAACTCATCAGTCCAAGCTCCCATAAATTGGATTTAAGAGTAAAATTGCAAATATCATTTCCATATTCACATAGGCCCCAAAGAGAATATAAGTATATTGAAGGATAGTGTCATAAACCCTTGATCATCTGCCCATCCTTTTATTGTTTGTAAAAACCTTTAAAAATTTTAAACCACCAGAAAGCTCCCCTAAGAGCCATTCACATTTCTTTACGAGTGTTTCTCCTTCAATCTAGACTGTGGGCAGATGTATAGATCAAATGATTCATTTTCCGGACATTCCATTCCAATTGAACTGTATTCATTTTAGACTCTCGGATCAATGTGGCTTATCTGAAATCTCACTGTACCCATTGTTCTTTTGTTGTTGTTTTTAATATCATGAGCTCAAAATGACATTGCTACCTTCCCGCCCCCAATTCCTTTTCATTTTTATATCACGAGCTTATTCTTCTTTGATGGTCACAATTAAGTGCAGAGTTTGTTGCCCCAATATGCTTCATCTATTTCTGAGTGATAAAAAGTCAGCAAGATATGCAAAGACACTATTGGATATATTCTTTATTTAGCCAAAAAATACAGCTGACAAACTTTTGATTAGTTGTGACTTTTTATCACATTTCACCTTGTATTTATACCAGTTTTATATATTTTTCCATCTGACTGCTTCTTTGCCTCTCTTCTACTTGACTGTGTGTGCCTGCCGGGCTGGGACTCAGTCTTGACTTTCTTTCTCCAGTAAAGAGAGCAGTCACTCTTTCCTCTCAGAGGGAGCCTGGTCCATTGCCATTGATTGGTTGAAAATCTGTTCTTACAAAAACCTGTTTATCTCTTATTTCAAGTTATAAAACAAAATAACTGTAGATATTTTTCTAAGTTTTAGAAAGTTATTTTTGCTTTTTCTTATAAAAAGGAATTACATGCATCAGGTGAAGGAAGTAATAGTTAATATGGGCAGTCAGTGCTTCCACCACTTTAACATGAATATGAATATAGACATAGGATGGGGCCTAAGATTCTGTATTTCTAGGAAGCCCTGAAGTGATGCTGCTGTTGATATTTTAGGGGCCACATTTTGAGTGGCAAGGCCCTAGGGGCTTTCTCTGTTCTCAAGTCACAATGAATGATTGACTTTGCCTGGTAATTACTTTTATCTTAAATTTTTTTCCAACTTCCAAGATTTGGTATAAAAATTTCAGACATTACAGAAATACCAAGTGTAAGAAGCAAAAGTTCCCAATAATCTTTCCTCTTAGAGAGAGCTGCTGTCCACAATTTAATGCATATTCTTCCAGTTTATTTTCTGTGTATGACTATTTTTTAGGAAATGAACTCACTCAGAACATTCTGTTCTTGCTTTTTTCACTTTCCAATATATTTTTGGCTTCTTTTCCCCCATGTAAGAACCTGTAGGTCTTTCATTCTATTTAAAGGATAGTTCATATAGGCTTTAGGTGTTATTTAGAAGTTTTTATGTTATTAAGAAGATACTTATGTAAACAAAGCTTTTTAAATAAAAACAACAGCATTTTGGGTAGGAGTCAATGTTATTTAAATTAATAGTTTGAAATAGAAAGAAGTTAACTTGTCTCTAGATCATGTAGTGATGACCCTTTTAGAGGAATGAAGGCAGAGATTCGAATGAGACACTCTGGTGGGGTTCGAAAGGAGACATGATCATTTCTCTCTAAGAAATGACAATCTCCTGGGCTTCCCTGGAGGTCTGAGTCTGGGGTATTGAAGGACAATGACTATACATGAATATAAAAATACACTGGGGTTTACCCAAGACCCACCACGGAGGGTCCTGAGGTCAGCGATACACTTAGGGATGCCCCCTGCCCGTCACCCCGACTCCAGGGCTGGAGTCACCAGAAGTCTTTCTCCTCAGGTGTTTGGGGGGAGTTGCTCCGCACAGCTACATGGCAGCAGTTCATTTTGCAGTGCTGGCCTGAGCAGTTCCCCAGCCTCTGGCAGTGGCTGTTTCAGAGCTGGGAGCAGCACTGCAGGCCCAGCTGAGAGGACAACTTTCCCCTGAGGGTGAGGTTGGTGGCCTGTGACCCCTGACAGACTGAAATTCTCCACCAGGAAAGGGTGGGTGTTGGTGCAGAGGAGCTGTTTTATGCAAACAATAGGCAGAATAAATTAAAAATTGCTCTTCAAATGGCTCTTTAGGCTACAGGGACACCTGTATTGGCTCGAGCTGTGTACCTTTGATTCCACGCCAGGAATTCATAAAGACAAATATCTATGTCCTTTCTCTGTCTCTCACTTAAGAATAAGTATTTCTGGCCAGAAGATTCTCTAAATTCCAGTCAGAATTGGAATGACCAGCTTGAGATCTTTGCACTTAATTTGACTGAGAATCTTTCCACAATGAAAAAACATTCTCCCCCTCTCCCGGCTGCCCCCGCCCCCAAATCAGGCTAGAAATATGATAGATTCAGTTAATCTGCAACAGGCAATTTCAGACATTTTAGATCCACTTCTACCGTGTGATTAATTGCTTCGGTGTTGGCAAGTATTAAACCGGAGAGTTTTGTGGGGAGGAAGTCGGAGTGCAGGCTGCAGCTGGCCCGCTGTTTGTTACCGCTCAGGCCCAGCCTCTGTTCGCCCTCAACAAAGCACAGCTGCTTCATGTCTGTCACAATCAATGGGATGACATTTCCCAACTGGTAATTACCAAAAGGATTCCTGTTGATGCCTTTTGGAACTGCCAATCTTAAAGGTAGCTCTTGGCTCCTGCTGAGGACGGTATGTCTGCAGTTTGGCTTTTTATCTCCATTTTCATACTTGAACTGAAAGGAAGGTTTGTGTGGAGACTTGTAGCTCACTCCTAGTATCACTCTTCCTTCCCTCCCCTGTCTACATGGTAAGAATATCACAGAGACTCCCAAATCCTCTGCATACACTGGAGAAGACTGGTCTAGGAGTAAACTAGGAGAAAGCTGCCTAAGAAATATTAAGGAAAGAACTACTGTGAGTTATAAATAAAGGTATTTATATTTTCATGTTCTGTGGGGAGAAGGGTAAAGGCCATTATTTTCCAGAGACTTCAATGAGTGCCTTCCTCAAAATTTGGTGTTCACCAAGAGAAGAATTAGAGAATTCACTGGATTCAGCAATCCAGGGAAAACGCTCTAAGTTGACACATATCTCTTTACATTACATATAGTCTTTCAAGCACCAGGATGCCAATTTATTAGGCAATTTTTGAAGGAAAATAAATACAATGCTCTAGCTGGGTGGCTCTATGGGAGGGATAAAGCTGTGAAGACATCACAGAGGAATACATTTACTCCTTCCTTCACTCCACAGTGATTTATGGCAAGGATGCTATATGCCAGACATTGTTTTAGATGCTGAGAACTGGAACAGTACCATATGGATCTTGGGGTGGGGATCAGATAGCTTACTGAATGGAAGCTGAAGACATTTTCATTCTACCTGTACTTTCCCTACCCATCCCAGACTCTGAAAATCCTACACTCTTAAGCATTTACTAGTTTCCTCACTTGCCATATTTTGATGATAAGATAGCTGTTGCCTCTGAGCCTTGGAATTAAAAGAATTAAACCACATGAATGTAGATGAAATAGAGAGCCCAGGCACACGAATGTAGCTAAGAAGGACAGGCAAGGAGAAATTCAGGGCAAATTGGATATTTAAAACAGTAAAAATAATAAATACATGAAAAAGAAGAGCAAGGAAGAAAAACAAACATTACGTAGTACAGATTTGTTGTTCAAAGAAAGAGATGCTTTGATAAGAGTGCTGGGACCAATAGTAGATTAGTGGCTGGAGGGGCTGCTGGTAGTAGAGAATGGGGAGTCACTGCTAATGGGTTTATGATTTCTTTTTGGGGTTAATGAAAATGTTCTAAAGTTAGTGGTGATGGTTGCACAACTCTGTGAATACACTAAAAACCACTGAATTGTGCACTCTAAAGGGGTGAAGTTTATGGTATGTGAATTTTATCTCAATAAAGCTGTTATTTTAAAAAATGAGACACTGGTTCAAGCTTGACTAAGATGAAACACCATCTTCCTGTGAGATAGGAACCTAAGTGAGTTCCTTCAACAGACAATCTTACTTCCGAATCTTTAATAAGCAGTTTCCATATAGGATGATTTTGGGGAACCTTACCCAAGTATGTATTTTACAGTTTAGACCTTTGTAGCTTAGGAAATGAGAGAGAGAGAACATCTATTATTAGAAACTATTAATATGGTAGAATTGATATTATAAATATTTATGTATGTATCTAAAAAGACCAGGAGAAACAGGCCAAAAACTGATAATATGTGGGAAAACTCTAGATCTGTGCGGTCCAAGATGATAGCCTCTAGTCACACATGGCTATTTAAGATTAAATTAATCACAACTGAATAAATTTAAAAGTTCAGTTTCTCAGTCACACTAGCCACACTTCAACTGCTCAATAGCCACATGTAACTGGTGGCTACTGTATTGGACAGGGCAGATATAGAATGTTCTATTGGACAGCTCTGCTCTAGGTGTGAGGTGGTGTGTTGCTATACCTTACAATATCCCACAGTTGGCCTCAATAGGAGAATCTAGAACAAAGTCTATTCTTCATTTATAGTCCACTGAAACTCAAGACTGTCCCCATGAAAATGTGAGTCCTCATTGTATCACTCGGCTTCAATACCCGGGAAGCTGAGAATTCCTCAAAATCAGTTTATCACTCATGAAGCTTAGGTTTTATTTTGAATTCTACATTGTTTCCTTGTGGTGTTTCAGATATTTATTTCAATTTTTCTGCTTTTTCTTTTTAGGTACTTAGTTTAAAAATCTGATAAATATTTCACAAACACTAGTGACCATTTGCCAGATATTTACCCATAAGGACATTATTTGCTGTTGAGTAAATAATTTCTCTTAGTTTTTTTTGTCCCAATTTCCTGGCCTATGAAATGGAATTTGTACTTTCCTTCATTGTGACATTTATAAAATTAAGATTTGGGGGTTATTTTAATAAGGTGCCCCAAAGAAAAGAACTGTATAGCTAAAGTAAAGGTAATTATTATAAAGTTTCTTTTTAAAATGACTTCTAATGTCAATTATTCTTATCTACAGGAATGTTGGATAATATCCAAAAAATACATAAAGAAAAAGTCTAAAAGCCACCTATAAGACACCTCTCTAAGGTAAATGTTTGGTTGTAAAACATTTGGTTGTATTCTTTCACCTTTGCTTTATATATTGTATACACAGTTTCATAAGATTGAAAGTGTATTGTCTATTTGCTTTATATACAGTATATACAATTTCACAAAATTGGAAGTGTATTGTCTATACCGCTAACTTTTGGTCCCAAGCTTAACCAACTTCACTGTGTAGCACAGTGTTAAGGTTGTTGACCCTGGAGCCCTCATTGCGTGCCTACATGGGCCAGCTCTACAACTTACCAGCTAGGTGCCCTTGGTCAAATCTCTTAACACTCTGAGTTCCATTTCCTTGATTTGTATGATGGGGGTAATAATAGTGCCCCCCTCTCAAGTTGGTTGGGAGGTTCACATGAGTTAACGTGAGGAAAGCATATCAAAAGATGCCTGGCAGATAGCATTTGGTATTATTATTATAAACGTGACCTGTTTTGGCCACTACTTGTGCTTGCAGAACTGAAGCCCTTCCTGAAAAATCCCTCTGCACTCAAGTATTCCTGAAGTCTCCAAAGGGGAATCAAGCAGTCTGTTGGCTTCAGTCTACAAGTAGCATGTACGGTCTTCTTACTCTCTCACTCTGCCTTCCTTTGGTTGATGTCCTCTGCTCTTGAAATGGCTCTAGGTGTCTTTACTGTTAGGACATCACAAAAATCCCAGTGTCCACACTGAAGGTGCTGCATTTCAATGCTTTCAAAGCCGGTACTCTTGGAGGGTGCCGGACTGTTGCTGGTTTTCATGTAAAAATAGAAAGACTCCTTCTAATTCTGTATTGTAGACCCTAACTGTACTCCTAAGGGGCTGGCTTTTGTTTTGTTCCTGATTCTGTAGAGTAGATGGTTATAAATCCAAAATTTCTCTCTTACTAACACTGACATTCTTTTAAGGTAATAATTCTTCCATGAATTATTTTTATTAAAGTTCCTTTTCCTACCAAGGGTGTGGAGGGAATGGAACCAAGTATGTGTGTGGGGAGGTGGTGAGAGAGGAAAACCCTGCCTTATCTTTCACAACTCCTTGCCTACATAGAAGTGTAAGCTCCTTGAATATAGGTGTTTTCTCTTAGTCGATCGTTTCCCATAGTGTCAGTAAAATCTTGGGCCCATAAAAACCCATTAGATATATTAAAATATTTTATTTTCAATGTTACAAGAAGAAGAAAATATTTATTAAGGATCTAATATGTGCCAGACACTCTAAATATGTCATCTCATTTAATCTTTATAGCAACCTTTTAGGGGGCAGTCATTAATATTCTCATCTTACAGATGAGATAACCAAATCTAAGAAAAGGTAAGCAGTTTTCCAGGGTCACACCATGAGTAGGTGACAAAAATCTTGGGTTCCACTCCAGGTCTACTTAATAGACCCCAAGCTCATTTTTCGTGCAGCAATGCTGATTTTTAGGATAGGCAGAGAGAAGATTATTCTAAAGTAGCAGCAGGTTGAACAAATGGAAGCCTAGCAATTTACAACTTCATAGCTTTTTTAGAGAATTAAAATATCAGCTCAAGGGATGGGGAAATAATTTGGCCATGAGCAAAATCCAATTTTAATTAATTGAATTTATTCTGAGTTTAAAATAAATTTAGGCTTATCTTTACTAGTCAAAACACCTATTCCTTACTAAATCTTAGGGAAAAAAAGTGGTAAAAAATTTCTGATATCCCCTTGACATCAAATAATCCTTCAAAAACTACATTTAGGAAAAGAAGCATATAAATTATATATACATTGAATATGGATTTCAAAATGAAGTCATTTAATTAAACACTCAGGTTATAGTCAACCTATGATCATCATTTTATTTTAGAAGGTTTAAGGAGACTTCTAGAGGAGGATTTCCCCACTTTTTGCTTCTTAGACGCTTAATAAGTGAGTAGAGTTGGTTGAGTTTCTCTAAGACAGTTTTTCAAGCATTCTTTTGAGTCCCTCCCTCTTATGCTCTCTATTAAAACTAGTTTAACTTTAGCCAAGTTGTTACATTCTAAGAGACATCATTTTCTCTCCCGCTGTCACTCTGGACCACTTAGGAAAAATGTGTTTGAACAAGGAACCGTGCTATCTTTCTAGCTGGGCATTTGAGTGCCCCTGTTGCTTAAGGGACCATTCACATCTTTCTAGACTTCAGACTCAATGGAGTCTTCATGTAAAACTGAAATGTAGTGAAATAAATCATAAAAAGGTCTGTTTACTTTAGGTCAGATATTGAGGAACTTCTGATATGTAGTCATTAAGGTGAGCGGAAGTAAACATCCTCTTAACTATCCAGGATAAAGAAAGTTCACAATAATTTCTCTTGTTCCTTATCTCTGTTTTTCAATGAGGTGTCACCAAAATGACAGTCCTGGAATGCAGCCATTTCCCCTGCTATGTATTCATCGGCAGATCTATGTCACTTGACTTTAGGTCTAGCTCTCTTGTTGTTTAACAGTGATGAAATAACTAGTGGTAACTTATTTAATCAATACATTCTCTTTTCTTAATATACTTTAAATTTAATAGAAGCTAGCTTCATAAAAGTATTGGGAACTGATCTGGGTCTATTTCTTCCATTTCTTCTCTTACTGGTGACCCTTTGGTCATTAGAGTTCACCTTTCCTGTGAAAATCATGATGTTGAGTTAAAAGAGTTACACAGAATAAGAGATGGTCTCACAAGCTTGGTTTGTCACATTATTTATTGGGTATATTTTATTAGACTTTTTCCAAAAGCACATTGCAGCTAATTAGAAAGTGTTCTATCAGATTGAAACAATTTTATAATATTGCTAAGATACCTTTAATCTTTAAAAAAACACTATTATATAACTGCACATATCAACATCACCATAATAGGTTGGCTGCTTTGCAAAACAAGCGGCAACAGCTATAGATAAAAGAAACAGTACAAAAAATTAAAAGCACTACATCCAGCAAGTCCTATATTTAGACTTGACATAGTGTAATGACCAAGGGGAAATTTTACATAAGCATTACTAAGGCGTGCTTGGAAGTTTCTTTGACATGACATTAATTAGAGAAACTCCTAGTGATAACATGACTCTTTTTGGTGCTAAAGGCATATAGTATGCTGCACATTAACATAAGCAACTGGCTTACAAAAATAAATACATGGATATTGAGTACAAAATCTGATGAAAAATCTTCAAATGAGAACATACTTTCCCTAGGTAAAATGTGGTGTTAATCAATGTAGTTGTTCCAATAAATTCATTTCACTACATAATTACTTTTACTTATAAAAACTATAATAGCCTTTCTAAAGTTTTATTAGATGCTTTCATCCTATAGATATCTACTGAACACATACTATATGAAAAGTAGTGTGCCAGGAACTGTGGATAGAACAATGTGTAAGGTACAGTTGTATCTTTGAGGATTTTAATGATGAGGAAGAAAGACAATGATACATTATGATAAACACTAAAATAGAGTTATTTCAAAGTGATATGGGGGTATTAAGGAGGAAATACCTAACCCCTACCGGCAAACTAATTTGGGTAGATTTTTCAAAGGACACGTGCTACCCTTCACTCTCACCCGTAATCCCCATATGCCCTAGCCCACTTGAGGGTTATGTCCGAATCTTCCAAAGCCAACCTTCCTCATTGCCAATGTATCCCTAACATCCCTCCCTACTGCATTCATCAGAATCTTGAGGTACTGGTGGCATAGATTCCAGGCACATATAAAATTTAAGAAATGTAAAAGAAGCTTCCAGATCTTTCCTTTTTCATTTAAGACAACAGAACTTAATCTTGTTTTTCTTTTTAAAAATAATGTATTCTTGGTATTTTGGCATGTGTACCTAGTGGAGTATTGTTTCATGAAGCAGGGGGTAGGGGAGGGAAGAAGATGAGGAGAGGTCATCCTGTGGAAATAATGCCAGATGTTTTTCCTTTTTAATGATTTTTTAATAGAGATATTTGTCAATGCATTTGGGGAACTCGGGGCAAAAGTCTGGGAAACTTTACTAAGGACTTCTTCAACTGTCTTTGCCCGGACTTTCTGTACCATTCTCCAGGCCTCTGTATTGTTTTCACTAATGGTCTGTGGTTAATTCCTAAGAAAGCCAAATACAAATGTACCAAATGCCAGCCAAACAAGCCTAAGTCCTAAAATTCAACCTAATGGCATAATGATGATGGTTCTACTCAAGCAAATACTTAGTAAGGACAAAAAAATTATTTATGTTAAGCCGAACCACTCCAACTATCCAAGGGATAGTAGCACAATGGAGTGATCCTCATGGAATATCTGTTGAGGGTATCAACTGTACCCAGTCATGCATTCCCTCCTGACCACAGGAAGTTACTGCAATGATTTCTAGAGTAGTTAATGGAAGATAGTTGTTAGACTAATCTCCTTTACAATTACAAATACAGTCCAGTGGGTTAATGTAATAGCACTCGTTGAAAACAAGCAATCTGATTGTCCATAACTTGGTACAGAAGGATTTTATAATGTAAATTCCAAATACCATGAAACAATGCATTCACATGTCAATGCTCCATTTCTAAATCCTAAGAGAGGTGCTGAGGTGCTAGTTTGCTTTTAGAGACATCTTTTTAAAAATAGCTTTATCAAGGTGTATTTTACAAACAAAATTTTCACCCATTATAAGTGTACAGTTCAATGACTTTAGTAAATTTTATAGAATTGTGCAACCATCACTGCAATCCAGTTTTAGAACATTTCTATCACTTCAAAAAGTTCCCTCACGTCTGAAGAAACGACCCACTTCTACTCCCAGTCCTAGGCAACTATTAATCTGCCTTCTGTTTCTATAAATTTGCCTTTTCTGGACATTTCATATAAATGGGATCATACAATGTGTAGTCTTTTGTGTCTACTTTCTTTGACAAGAGTAATGTTTTTGAGATTCATCCATGTTATAAGATGTGTCAGTAGTTTATTTTTAGCTTTATAGTATTCCATGTTAGGGAGTTGTGTATGTATGGAATCTCATGTAAGGCATGTATATACTTTTTTTTGAGGTATAATTGACATATAACATTTTGTATATACGTTTTCAATTCTCAATGTCTCTCTCTTCATGCATAGAAACACTACAGTGGTTTCTTAGTGGCAGGAAAAACAAACAAAATAAAACAAAAAAACCTTAAGTTCTCATTTACTATTAGCGTTCTTTGGAGGATTATGATTTATCATAGTTATATAGAAATTGGTTATTTGTGTCTTCTTCTTCCCTCCCCTTGACTCGTGCTCCTTGAATTGTGGAGTCAGTGAATCCTCTTAAAGTCCGTGCTAAAATTGTTTATGTGAACATCTTTTCCTGGGGAGATGGTCCATAACTATAATCAGATTCTCAAATGGTCTGTTATCCAAAACAGTTAAGAGTCAATCTTCGTGTTCTATTTAGTTCCATCCTTGACCCCTTTTCCTTTTCATTCTATATATTTTCTTTGGAAAATATTTACTTTCATGGCTTCATGACTTCAACTACCAGCAGATAATTACTAGGAAGAGCCCAGACAGAAATTTATTTTTCTTATCTAAATTATGGGCCATATGAAAGTTTTAAATGTATTTTGAATTATAAGGAGCCATCCTTTTCTAAGCATACACTGGGGTGTGGAGTTTTGTGTCTCTTCTTATCTTTACTACTCTACCTTAAACCTTAAACTTTCCCACCTCAATGGGACAGACAGGCTGAAACTTTGTCTTGCCGTTTTCTCTCCAGACTCTATCACCTGTCATCATTTACATCGGTCCACTGAAGCTGAAAACCACTGCACCACTCACATGCATATATAGTAAATGACCCAATTTAAATGCACAGTTTGGTATTTGAGTGGAGAGATGAATCCTCACTTTCAGATCACACATTCATTGGTACATGCTCTGGGATCTACCTATAGCTTTATATCATTTTTCTCAATCCACTAAACTCTCAACTATGGATATTTTTCTCTAAGGATTCTAGGAAATGATCTTGTGATGTGACATTAGACAAAGATGCTTTGTTTGGAGATTTTTAATGGTCAAACTAGAAAAGTTTTGTACATCCAGGTCCCTTCCTCAGATTGCCAGAGAAAGCAGCTTTCAGTCCTGTGAGTTTTCTGAGAAGTAGGAATACCAGGGCCACCCATTTAATCAGTCAACCAAAAAGCATTTCTGTAGCCCCTAATTCTAACAGCACTGTGCAGGGAATGTAAGCAAAACATTAAGGGGAGAAGAAACTAAGTCCACAAACCCCTACGATCTATATGTTATTATTGATGTCCATGTTAACCTCCAAGTCTTGACCTATTTCTCAAACTCCAGACCCGACTGTGCAACTACCTAATGGATATCTCCATCTGCATGTTCTATAGCCACTTTTTGCACTACGTGTCCCCACTTGAACACCTTATCTTGCCTCTCATAACTGCTCCTCCTCCTGCGTGTGCCATCTTCATGAGTGGGACCAACATTCAAATAGTCTCCAGTTCCTTCCTCTCACTCTCCACCCACATTTAATGGTCAGCAATGCCAGTCAATTATACCTCAGAAATATCTGTCATATATAGTCCCTCCTCTACATCTCCACCTCCACTCCCTCATTCTGGGTCCTCCTTCTCTCTTGCTTCGATTCTTGCAGGAGCATTCCAACTGATCTTACCACTGCCAGACTTGCTGCCACCAGTCCATCCCCACCCTGCTGCCAACATGATCCACTGCTTCAAAAACTTTGCTGCTTCCCCTTGCCTGGGATGAAGCCTAAATCCTGATGCACATAGGACTCTTACACAATGTGGCTCTTCTGCCTGGTTCTTCTGCTGCCATTCTTAACCACGCACAAAGTTCCAGCTAATCTAAACATTGCCTCTGTCCCCAAATTGCCATTCCTTTTAATATGTCTGTGCTTTTGGAAAGGCTGAGGAACTAGCAATGCATTATATTGTTTCATGTTCTCTTCTTTATTTAGAATTCTCCCCATCCTCAGCCCCTCATCTGGCCCTTTTTGTTCGCTGAACTACCTCTTATCCCACAAGGCCCTGTCCAACTGTCATCTTTTTTGCACCACCCCCACTCCCATCTCCAGGAAAAGTTCAAATTTCCTCTATTTGTCTCTCTCAAGTTCCTTTTCCTCTGTGGATATTGTTTATATTTCAATTTCAAATACTAAACTGTGTACTCACTATGTGGGCTCTTGGAGGCTATGGCATCTTATATACTCAGTGCCTAACAGAGTGCCAGGCATATAGGAGGTTTTTAATAAATACTGAATGAATAATGAAGTTTGCAAAGACTGTGGTAATCATATAGCTTGCCTTGCTCATTTTATTAATGAGGAAATTGAGACCCAGTGGAATTAGGAGAATAGCATAATTAGAGGCAGATTCTGGACTAGAACCAAGGTGTTTTGATTCTTAGTTGAATGCTCCTTCCACGACACAGCAGGGTATAATTAATTTGATGGATGTCTAAGGAAAGAATCTTTAGTTTTAGTGACAAAGTGTAACTCAGTGAGACAAAGAGATTTGTTGGTGAAAAAAGAAAAGCAGTTTGTTTTATTTCACAGAGGTTATATTATTTTATTAATCTTTGTATCCAAGGCTTTTTAAAGTATGGAGGTGATTGGAAGAAAGCAATAATTCCACTTCCAGAAAATGATTCTAATGAAGAAATGACAGTACTTCACCTAAACTGATCAGTTAGTACTGGGTAATTTGGAAAGATTCTTTCTCTTAAGCTCTTAAGTAAGTGAGATGTGGAAACTTCACAGATCCCCAGGGATCAATGCTTGGCTGAGGGACAGGCAGTGAAGGAACAGGAAAGCAGTATTTCTTTTGAAAGGGAGCCAAACACATGTTTCATTATTCTGGGTTCCCTGTTTGAGGCAAGTGACTTGACTGAAATATTCAGTTCTGGAAAGAAGCTGTAATTTTTGTTTATATTTTCATGAAAATTTTAAATACATAGAACTAAAAAGTCTAGAGAGAAGAACCAAGGTTAATATTTTATTTTCAAAAGAAGATGCTCAGAGTTGGGATACACCTTGTGGAATGGAAAAGATATAGAATTTAGGGTATTTCTTTTATTCAGAGTGAAAGCAAGTGCAAATGAAAGTAGTCTGATGATAAGGAAATAATCACTCTAAATAACACATTTCTTTGAACAGAATGTGTCTACTTCACCTTACTAAGTTGAGAAAGATACAGATTATATGAATGAAATATAGATTATATCTGAGAGGTGGATTTTAGGAATGAAGAATTAATTTTAAAGCACATAGGTTTGGAAGAATGACGAATTTCAGCACCATCAGCCCAGTTGCTGATAGAGAAGAGCATTTCGGAACCAGCTGCTGCTCTTGAGGAGGACAGGGAGAGGAAGAAAGCCCTGGGGATCCATGCTGGTGCAAGAGGCAGTGGGAGGGACCAAGCGGAGACCATGGAAGCAGGTCTGAGTTGCTGCGAAGTGAAAGGAGAGATGCCAGTCTACTTCCAGCAGGAAGGAACAGGGGACTGGAAACAGTGGAGAGAGCACTCTTATGAGAATTATCCTTGGAAATAATTTCTAAGATTATGAAAGGATAGAAATGGAGACTGGAAATCTGCTGTCCATATAGCAGTGCTTTGATGAAATGATAGAAGAATCAGGGTTAATTTTTCTTTAAGTGTTGTTTATAGCTAAAATTCTTATTTTATGTTTTCTAAAATCATCACTAGGAACATAAGTTCTAGGGCAACTTCTGGCTCCATCACTTCTGCTCTGAGCAGTTAGGCTGGCTCCACCTACACCTCTATCCAGTAAGCTCAGCTTGGATTTGGGGACCATCTCTTTCTCTTTGGTCATTTATCCCATCACTTCCATTGACTTCATTTAGTTACCTTGCTACCCAACTGTCTTACACTCTCCCCTTTTCATGGTCTGGAACTTTCATGCTCTTTTTTCCTACTCTCTACCATCCATCTAAATTCATTCACTTTCTTTTCACTCCTTTAGGACCTTTCTGTCTACTTTTTTTTTTTTTTTTTTTGCTGAGGAAGATTAGCCCTGAGCTAACATCTCTGCCAATCTTCCTCTATTTTATATGTGGGCTTCCACCACAGCATGGCTAACGAGTGATGTAGGTCCACGTCCAGGATCCTAACCCACGAACCCAGGCCACCGAAGTGGAACACTCCGAACTTCACCAGCACACCACCGGGCCAGCCCCTCTCTCTACTTTTTAAGAGACCAGCCTGGGTCTGACAAAGCACTCCATAAAGTGTGTGATGTGTTACCCATCTCTGAAAATGCACTGGTATTTAAAACATGGCCCCCTGGAAATAAGAGAATGATTCCAGTGGTTGTAGCTCAGGTATCACGAGGTCATTTTGGTGGGTACTTTGGGACTAGAATCTGAGGAAATGTTAGAGGGACAGGAAGTCTTCCTGAAGCATTTTTAAAATGCAAAATTCTAATTAAGAATAAGATAACATGTGTGAAGGGTTTCTGGATACCTCGCATGGAAAGTCCTAGTTAAATGCCAAATATTAGTATTCCTGTCACTGTAGAGTCCCAGAGCAGGGAGGCACTGAAGAATTTGCAACTGAATATCCTCCTCCAGGCCCTTTAGCACTTTCTAAAGATTTCATAAATCAGAGAATATGCCACAGTTTGCTGAAGGGATAAGTGTTTGAGAGGTGATGAAGTTTACTCGGAGAATTTAGAGTTCAGTTTTATTTGAACTAAAGCTGTGAATGGACCTACAGTACTGAGGATCCTTCTGGGCCTGTTTAAATAGTAGCTCCAATTCCCTTCTTGAATGGTTTTGCGCGTCAGCCAGTGAGTGCCACAAATGCTGATCTGTGCTGCATGGGGCCCCGTCCTGAGGCAGGGCATGGTATGAACTCCTTGCAACCTAATCCTTCAAGCACCAGTTCGAGTCACACGCCTGCCATGAAGTTTTTCTTGACAGCTCAGGCCCCGCTGCTCCTTCGCTCCTTTGAACTCATGGACTTGTTGGTGCTGCGCTATTAATTTAGTCTTTCCAGTACTTGTGGCAAGATGGAGGGTTTTGTCCACCA
This sequence comes from Tapirus indicus, assembly GCA_031878705.1. Classification (NCBI taxonomy): domain Eukaryota; kingdom Metazoa; phylum Chordata; class Mammalia; order Perissodactyla; family Tapiridae; genus Tapirus; species Tapirus indicus. The sequence goes on along the minus strand of CM062930.1, from coordinate 27,972,892 downwards.
GAAATTCTGGGAGCTGCTGCTACTTGGGAGAAGAATGACATTTCCAGCAGCTGCCTGGTGAGGTCGGTCACTCATGGAGAGCTGTCACTCATGGAGGGCGGGTGAAGGCAGGGTGTGAACTGGCTTCAAGAGGACAAAGGAAGAATACGGGGAATGCAGCATGGAGTGAAGGGAATTCCCTGCATGAGAAAGAGTGAGAGAGAATTTAAGTGACTTCTCTCAGTGTGGCTTTTGGAGATAGGAACAAATGGATATCTAGAAATGAGGAGCAGGAGGTTTTTTTTTTTTTTTTTTTTGCATGGTACTGCATACAGAGTCTATAACAGTATCTGATTTAGTCTTGGAGTTGCTCTAGTCTTTCTCTTCATTTATTTACTTATTCATGTATACATCCATCGCATATATATTGAGTTACCTTATGAGCCAGGTGCTGTTTTAGTTCTGCAAGTTTAGTGACTAGGACGTATTCTGGGCGCGACAGACAATAAATAACAGACAAGTGGAAACAGATGAGATAACGTCGAGTATTATTAGATCTATAAAGGAAATAGAACAGGAGAATGTGGTGGAAAGTGATTTTGTCCAGCTTTTATGTGGGTTTCGTGTATATGGCTTATCTCTCAAAGTAGATGTGAACTGCCCAGGACTGTGCCTTACACATCTTCACATTCTCCATTCTTCCCACAAACTACCTGATGTCTTTCTAGGTAGTCAGTATTTCAAATATATTAATGAATCCAAGTATAGTGTTCTACAGTGAGACAATTGGTTTCTTAACCTTTCTTGTGCCATTGCTGCTTTTGGTAGTTTGATGAAGCCTATAGCTACCTTCTCAGAATAATATTTTTAAATATGCACACAACAAAATGCATAGGATTATTGTGGAAAATCATAAACACAGTCTATGGTCTTCTGACTCCAGGCTGATAATCAGTGAGAGGCAGTGTGGGTGCTCTCCATAGGAAGTGCTGTGAAGGGAAACTAAGCTTTGGAGATCAGATTCTTTCTACTCCTACAATATGGACTGAACTGAGCCCTGGGACTAAAGCAAACCACTTCTGACATTTAGGGAAAGGATGCCAGTGATTCTTCTGGACTTACCAGTCAGGTGAAGTTGGACACAAGTAACATAGCTGATAAAACAGAGGTCCAGAGTAAATGCTAATTCACTGGTTTGGTATTCTCCCAGCCAAGCCATTAGCGCTAGGTTAGAACATCATGAGGTATACTTGGGAGGGTAATCACCTTACTGGAAATAGTTACTATACAGAATGGAACTTGCCTAGAGCTAGTCTACAGAGAATCTGCTCCTAGGGGCCAAAACTGCGTAAGGGCACAGGTGGGCAGGAGATACAGACTAGGGCCCAGAGAGGAGGAGCAAGTGTCACTGCAAGAGTCCACAGGCTGTGGTGAAGAACGCAAGTCAGAAGACTCTGGGCTTTCCTGGAAGCTGGATTTTAGGGGGAATTCCCTGCAAAATTACAGGTTATTCAGAAACAAGTCTAGTTTTTCCATAAAGCTGTGCTATTGAATAGGGTTTCCTCTTTGGATTTAACTTGGGTGACTCAACAATGCATAGGATAGCAACACAGCCACATGCCCCGAGGCTTCTGATGCTCTGAAAGCAGCAAGGGCCCTTGGCAGAGTTGCTGGCACCATCTACTCTGCTCTTTCCATCCTTTTCTAGTCTCATATGGCCTGTCTTCAACTGGATGTGACTGACAATGACCTCACACTCAACATACCCAAGGCTGATCTTACCATCTACCTTTTCATTGTTGGTTTATGATAACATTCTTTTCCAAGTCACATTAATTAAAAAACAATGGAGCTTTTAAACTTCTTCATGGTTTGCCAGATGCAACACACCTTGCAAGCCCCACGGTTCACACATTTAAAACAGATCTCATATCTTCCTTATTCAAGAGCAGCAGCTCTGGAGCAGGATATTGTTACCTCATTTCTAGATTTCTAAGTAAGCCTTGTGACTGAGGTTCTATTTTTTTCATCTTTTATGTTTCTTTCATTAAAATCCTTTATTTCCCACCCTTGAACCCTCTATTCTCCCCTTCAGGAAACAAATGCAAACTATCCCAAAGGATGTTTAAGATTTCTTATATTAATTTGGGTTTTTCCTGGTCCCAGGTCATATTTTCTTGCTTCTTTAAATGCTTGATAATTTTTGATTAAATGCCAACTATTGTGAATTTTACACTGTTGGATGTTGTTTTTTTTTTTTTTTGGTACTTTAAATATTTGTGGGCTTTTCTCTGGGGTGCAATTAAGGTGGTTGACATCAGTTTGATCTTTTTTGAGGCTTGCTTTTAAATGTTCTTAGGCAGGTCCACAGTAGCCTGTACTTTATGCCTAATTTGGCACCACTACTAAGGCAATACCCTTCTGAGGACTCTCCTCGATGCTCCTTGTATTATGAGGTCTTTCCACTCTGGCTGGTGGGAATGGGAACTCTTCCTAGGCCTGTGTGAGCTTTGGGAATTCCTCCTCCTCCTCCTCCTTTCAGGTGGTTCTTTCTCTGGCTTCAGTAGTTCCTCACATGCTGTTCAGTACTGAGTCAAAGAAGAAAGAGAGTCCTCTGCAGATTTCTGAGCTTGCTTTCTCTCTGTGCACCTCTCTTCTCTATGGTACTCTGTCCTAATTCTAGTTGCCATGGTCTCCTTATTTTCAACTCTGTGTCCTCTACTCAGGCAGACTATCAAGCTCTGTTTGAGTTTCCTCCGCCTTGGCCACACTGGAAAACTCTCCCTAGCCTTGAGACAGGAATGCGCTGGGTCACCTGTGGAACTTACCCTGTTTACTTTCCCTCACCTATTAGTGCCCTGCACTACTTGCTGTCCAAAGTCTGAAAAGTGTTTCATATATTTTTCTCTGCTTTTTTTCTCTTTTTAAAATTAAAGCAGATAGGAAAATCCATTCCCTGTTACTCTATCATGATTAAATGACCAGAGTAGAAGTCAATACCTTTATAATTAGGCCACATTTTACCTATCTACTCTTATCTTCTACTATTTTTTTGGTTTGAATTATGTTTTAGTTAGATTGTTTATTCACACCTATACTCAATCCTACCATGATCAATATTCCACATCTCTGGATGGTTAAAAAAAAAAAAGAGTATCAGTCCCTTTTCCTTGCAGATATTATAGTCTAGAAGGAAAACAAGTGCTATATAAATTCCAGATGTAGTAGTATTCATTTTTGAAAGAGCATATTTATACTTCAAAAAACATGTAGAATGAAATCAATTTTCTCTCTTCACTTGGTAAAATGAATGAGAGATATTAAGTGAAAACTAAATGGCTACACACAGTTCTCTTTAATATTCACCACTCCCATCTCACTGCATCCCACCTATTCCCTCACTCAAGAGACACTTGCTAAATATTATACTGACTTCAGGAGCAAAGGGAATGGTCACAGAACCCCTTGCAGCCTTCTGAGTACCATTGATACATGAGTACTTTCTAGTCCTAATGGTGATTGAGGTTTCTTGTAGTTGGGATATTGAATCTGCCATAACTCATATTAAGTCATATTATAAAGCTATTAAAACAAAATCCATTCTCAGTTCTCCAGTTAACTGAGGGCTTAAGGTGGCAATGATCCAATCTCTTAGGTTTACATTTCTAGACTCAAGAAGAATTCTCTTAAAGTACAGATAAATCAAGCAGGTTTTATTCTTGCATGTTCAGACACATGCAGGAAAGAAATGTGCTATTCAAAAACAATGAAAAATAACTTTTTTTTTTTGCCTTGAGTCATACTGGAGATACATTAAAATAATTTTTTTTAGTTGACCAGAGTTTTTCTTAATTTTATGGCACATAAATCTTTGTGTTATAAAATATCTGGAATTATAACGTAACAAGCAACCATAAAATGTTTGCTCTTGAAGTAAGTCTTACTTAAACAGAACAAGAAATTTTTGAAGTAGAAAATTTGATTAAATTACATGAAAACTGTCCCACCACCAGCATTTACCATTCATGAACATTGACAATGAAATTTCAAGACAATTTGCTCTAATTTTTAGCGCAGTTGGAGTGTTATTTACCTGCTTCCAAATGAAATGTAGAGCGGGCTCGTGACTTTTGGGTCACTTTCGATAATAAAAACCTCAGATCACTTTTAATCTTCAAGAGTCTCAGTTGAGAAATATGTCTAGTCATATGCAGTGGGATTAGGGGGCACGGTTACCTCATTCTCTATTTCCACACCTTGTGCCTCTACTGCTCTCCCCTGGTCACGAGGCTGACTTCTCTAGAGTTAATTGAGGAGGGGAAGAAGAGGTGGAAAGGGCAGAAGAGATCTTTCTTGAATGTCTTGACATGATAAAGATTTACATTGACCACAGCAGATCTCAGGAGTGCTTGGGTTCTTTGAAGACACCCCTCTATCACATCAGATCTTGTTCACGAGTTTTCTTGATGTGGATGAATGTGTCTTCTGTCATGATCACTTAGGATCCAGTCATTATTTCCTGAGAATTCCAGCAGTTCCCCTGGTAGCTTTTTGCTGATGTTTCTTTGTCCTTCCAGGAGGCTCTCTCGCACAGGGTCTAAGATGACTTATCTTCCACTCTCCTGCTCATGATCCACATTTAGTGTATGAGAAATGCACATCTGAGACTTTCTGTCTGCAGGAATGATACTAATTTTCAAATGACAGCTTGTACTCTGCTGCCACAACCAGCCTCTTGCCCTTTAGATTACTCAGGTGAATCAGACATGTCAGTCTACTCTGTCCCCCAAACTTCAGGGGACACACTTCAAACTCTCTGAATGGTCTCCTCAAAATCCTTATGGTTAGGCTTCAGATCAGAAGACAACATCACATACCCACTCCACTCTCAGAATGGGGTGATGGGCACTTAGCACAGCTATGACCGTCTCTAAGGAAATCCTCTCTGTGATTCCAATTCCTCTCGGCTCTCCAATTTTTACCTTTTTATACCTTATAGTAGGTTTGAGGGGTCAATGTCACAACCAGTTTTTTTAGCCACTTCCTTTGCTAATTCTGCAAAGGATTATATATCTGAATGTCAGAGTAGTTGGCACTTACTTGTATTAAGACCTCAACTGAAACAGTTCCACGTTAAAGCCCTTTTACACTCACATTTTAAGATACATTAGCTTGTCCAGATCACAAAAAGAAAAATATCCCCCAAAGGAATACTTAACAAATGACGTTAAATGTCTGGTTTTACATTCTTAATGTGTGCAAATGCAAATTTTGAGTTTTTTAAAGTTTATTTTCTGATTAATTTTGGTATTTTATGTTACATTCCATTCCAAGAGTGCAATCTTAATTTACAGCATTGTACTTTTAGGGAATAAGGTCAGCAGACCAATTAGAGTGTAAACCAGGGAATACTTAGCCATACTTTGTCCAGAAAATTCCCATTGGTGTAGCACTCAAAGGCAGAAACCATGGAGAAGAATACACCTCAACACGTGGAGCTCCTTCTAAAAGAGCTGTACGTGAAGACTAGCGTCTCCTTGAGAACATTAGGATATTCCTCTTGGGTGCTCTTTTCCATAAATGTGAAACTAAAGGCTTCTTGCTACTTTCTTAATTTTCCACTTTTAGCTTTCTTTAGAACATAAAAAGATGTTCCATTTTGCGTGAAAAACTATTCTCTGCAGCCTGTGTCAAGTATGGAATCCAGCACAGCGAGTCAACAGGTGGCCACCAGGGGGCAGCTATGTACAATCTTTGGGCTTAATCCTGTAGGCACTGGGGAGTTATGGGAGGTTTCAGCATAGGGGAGTGACCTAGTGAAGGTGTGTGAGGAAGATTAGTTTGGCAGCCAGGGCAAAGGGGAAAGAATAGATGCAAAAAGTCAGATGTGGGACTACCGCTGTGACTTGAGAGTAAAGGGGGGAGCAAGGGCATCAAGGTAGAGATTAGGAATGGGAAGGAATTCCAGAGACATTGTTATAAGAAATATTATGGGCTGGCCCCATGGCCTAGTGGTTAAGTTTGGTGTGCTCCGCTTTGGTGGCCCGGGTTTGGTTCCTGGGTGCAGACCTACACCACCCATCAGCGGCCATGCTGTGGCAGTGACCCACCTACAAAATAGAGGAAGATTAGCACAGAGGTTAGCTCAGGGTGAATCTTCCTCATACCAAAAAAAAAAAAAAAGAAAAGAAAAAGAAAAGGGGAAGATTGGCAACAGATGTTAGCTGAGGGCGAATCTTCCTCAAAAAAAAAAAAAGTTAATACAGGACCGCATGACTGAGTGGGTATGGAGGGAGGAAAAAACGGAGAGCAAGTTCGCTGCTTGGAGAATGTTAATTCTGAAAATGGAGATAAATCCACTTACCTGCTTTTTCTCCTTTATGCATAATCCATTTGATTTTAATAAAATTTATCAAAAATTTGAGAGTATTCTTAAAATTTTCATCTACCAAAAGAGGCTTTTTGGAATATTTGAAATTTCAGTCTCTGACAGTTTCTGATGATTTTGGAGAAAAGTGTCAATTGGCTTCTTTTCTTGGGGAAGAGAAAAGGAATCAAAATAAGGAAAATGTGGTGTCTATTTTTCTTCTCCAGCTCCCCAGTTTTTTCTCCTTTGTTAAATGTTTGGAGATGTTTGGAGAAACAAGGGCCTGAGTCCACCTCTCTGGTTGGGTGGAGGGCAAGCCAGTGGAGACCTGTGTTGTGGGAGGACATTGCCGCAGGAGATCTTTGTGTTAATGCACATGTCCACACTACTTCACGGAGCTTCGTACCTCACCTTATTAAGGGGTATCAAGTGAAAGATTTCCCCAAACATAAATACCTACCAAATGCATCTGAGGGCAGATCCCAATGTATTACAACCTTAAGTCATTATTGCTGCTGAATCTTTTAGAAGTTAAAGAAGCCCAAAAGATGGAAGCTAGAAGCTGAACTGTGACAAAGGACACTCTTAATGGGGTTGATGTGTATTCTGTCTGTTTTGCAGTTTGTTCTGGACTTTAATTTTTCTTTTTCTCTGTACTCCCACTGTTTCGGTTGGAGTGAAAGTGGAAAGAACAAAATACTACAATAAACGCAATGACGTTTTGCCCCTGGGGAATCTGAATCAATAGTTCTGATACAGAACTCGGGACAAAGAGCATCGTGACAGGCCTTCCAAGCAATGTAATTATTTTCAGTAAATAAGTACTTTGAATAAAGATTCTCAAAAGCTGCATGTGTGTGGTTTTTCTATTATTGCTCCCCGAAGTTCTTGGTCACTTCCTCCAGGTCTCTGCTGTGCTGGGCTACGGCACATCTCGTGTCCATTGAGGTCACTCATGGTGGCACTGACCCTCCTTGGGTTGTCTAGATTGCCTTTTGCTCCACTTTAAAGGTCTCCATCACTCACAACTCATCCCTCTCTTGGACCAGTAGAGAGATGCCTTTTCCTTCTTATATCTTCAAAATATATTCAAAGTCTGATTATTTTTCACCCATCCACTGCTACTGCCATTGACAAGCCACCATATTCTCTTCCCTAGATTACTGTAATTGCCTTTAACTGGTCTCCCTGCATCTACCATAACTCCTCCTACAGTCTGTTTGCCAACATTATAGCCAGTCATCCTGACTGTCCACTCCTGTCACTCCTCAGCTGAAAATTTTGCAATGGCTTCTGATTTCACTCTTAATCTAAGACAAAGTCCTTGTGAAGACGTAAAGCTCTTTGCTACTCTGACTCATCTCCTATGTCACACCCTTTACTCATTGCACTTTACTTACACTTACGTAGAACACTCCAAGCATGTCTTCTGGAGATTTAGGAGAAAAGGGTCAGTTAGCCTCTCAGGGAGGCCAACCCTGGCTGCTCTAAGTTGCAACCTTCTCTCCCCACCACCTCAGATCTCCTTATCCTGTTCTGCTTTTTTTCCCCACAGCACTTATCTATATAATTCTAATGTACTATTAATTTACTTATTATGTATTTTTTTTTATTATTATCTGTTCCTCTCTCTCCATCCACTGGAATATAAGCTCATGAGGGCAGGCGTCTTTAACGTTTTGTTCACTGATGTATGGTGAACGTACATAGAGTGGTGGCCAGAGCAGTGCCAGGAAAAGAACAGTAAGTACTCAATAAACAATGAGGAACATACAGTTCAGAAACTGTATTTATTAATTGGTGAAACTTGAGCGAAATCTAAGAATTAGATGTAGATATCTATCAGTGTTATTTTCATAATTTGGATGGTGATATTGAAGTTATGTAGGAGAATGTCCTTGTTTTTAGGAAATAAATACCCTAAATATATTTGAGGGTCATGAGACATCTGTTAACAAATTGCTTGGGAAAAAATGATTTGTACTATTTTTGCAACATTTCAGTAAGCTTGAGATTATTTGAAAATAAAAAGCGCTTTAAAAAGTATCTTTAGAGCCAATCCCAGTGGCCTAGTGGTTAAGTTCGGCATGCTCCACTTCAGCAGCCTGGGTTGGGTTCCCTGGCATGGACCTACGCCACTCTGTTAGCAGCCATGCTGTGGCGGCCACCCACATAAAAAGAAACAATGAGGAAGATTGGCAGTGGGTGTTAGCTCAGGACAAATATTCCTCGGAGGAAAAGAAAAAGTGCCTTTATTTTTCTGGGAGTGAGGGGGATAGTGAGGATGGGTCGTATGCAAGAAAGGAAAGGAGATGTCACACACAGGAATTACTCAGGTTCCTAGCACTGTATTACTTCCTAGTTATTTGTGTTTTACCACCTAGTTCCCTGATTTGGGGAGCGTCTCATAGAGCTGCTTAGATTCAAGGCTTTCAGTTTTACTGCACGAACTTCACCTTCCCATAGTGCATAGAACTCCAGGAGGCTGGGCCAGTGTAGGTTCAAGTACAACCTCACATTGTGCCTGGAATCAGTGCTTTTGTGCTTCTTACCACCATGATGTTGAGTCTGAGCCACTGTGAGAGACACTCACTAATGATTATTTTAGGTGCCTGGTTACCCTCGGCTTCCACCAAGGTTCTCCATCTGCCTCTCTATCTACTATATATGCCGGAAAACACCAGGCACACCTCTTCCTCCTGATCCTTGCTCTGGAGTGCTCCCCCATCAGATATCCACAGGGTCGCTCCCTTACCTGTCTCAGGTCTTTGCTTCCATGCCATCTTCTCGCATTGAAAATTACTCCCTCCCCAGTACTCCCATCCTTCTTTCTCGCTTCATTTTATCCACAGCATGATCATCTCTAGCACACTCTCATTCACCTGTTTATTTCGTCTCTCCTGAAGAGAATGTAAGGTCCAGGAGGGCAGGGGATTTTTTTAATTGATGTTATTTTATTTGTCAGTGATGTATGCTCAGCTTATAGACTAGGACTTAGCATACCCCAGGCACTCAGTAAATATTCTGTGGATGAATTGAATGAATACATTTGCCATTGTGAATGAGATTCAAAGAGTTGTAGCATGTGTGGGGAGTAGGGTAAGACTGACCTCACACTGGTGTTCTCAGTTTCAGTTCCAACCTAGCCAGAAACGCTGTTACATTTGATAATAAACAGAGAGCATCTTTATTTTCAAAAATAACAATGTTCCTTTTAGTTCTGGCAAGGATTGGGAGATTGTCTGGAGTAGGTGATCCTCACAGAAAACTTTACGTTTTCTTCAACCAAGTATGCAATAGTTCCTGTAAACATAGGTTGTAACGGGGATATTTGTGTTTCTGGTATGGGAGGAAGAAAAACTGTCTTCTTGATAGGCTCCAAAGTCAGTTATTTCCCAAAACTTAATGACTTAAAACAAGGACAACATTTATTTTGTTCCTGAATCTGTAATTTGGGTGGAGCTCAATGGAGATAGTTTGTGGCTCTTGCACTTGGCATCAGCTGGGGCAGCTTGAAGTCTGGAGTCTGGAATCATCTGAAGGTGTGCTCATTTACATGTCTGATGGTTAGTGTTGGCTGTTGGCTGAGACCATGGCTGGAGCTATTGCCAAACACCTACACGTGGGCCTCCTTGTGTGGCCTGAACTCCCTTACAACACAGTGACTGGGTTCCAAGGAGGAGCATCCTGAGAGAGAGCAGAGAACAAGGAAGAAGAAAGAGAGAGAGGGGTGCCATATTGCCTTTTACAACTTAACCTCAGAAGTCACACAGGCATCACTTCTGTCACATTGTATTCATTCAGGCAGTCACCAAAGCTTGCCCAATTTCAAAAGGAAAAAAAAGAGACCTTAACTCTTGATGGGGGAGTGGCAATTTCTGGAAGACCATGTGTGGCTGAAAATACTGCTATAGCCATTTTTGGAAAATATAATGTCTGCAGTCAGCCCTCTGGCTATTACAATGGAAATCTCTTCTTCATGCAAAATATAATCACCTTTCTTCCAAGACTTCTAAAATCTCATTTCATTTTGGTATGAGACTCAGGCTTGAGGTCCAGAATCTCACTGTCAAAATCAGGTCTAGTTCTGATGAGGATCCGTGGGTGAAGATCACCAGGTACAGCTCTTTGAGTCCCCACTCCTCTGGTCAGAAGATCTGTGAACTAAAGGAACAAATTACCTGACCCCTGTCATCAACCTGCCATGGAAGGGCAAGCATAGGATAATTGCTGTAGACACTCCTGTTCAAAAGAGGTGGTGGTGGGGAAACAGGAGACACACAGAGTTAGGGTCCACTGAAATTTTGAAATCCAGCTGGATATATCTTGCCAACTCCTATTGCCTGACAGTACTCTGAAAATCTACACAGGGCCTCTCCATGTGGCCTGGGCTTCCTCACAACATGGACGCTAAATTTCAACTGCAATAGTCAAATGGAAGAGAAAACTTGTAGTTTTCAAGCCAAATGACAAAATCACTTTGACCAATACAGTAAGATAGTCTACTGAAATTTTATCTGCTTTTATCACAAAGGACAGGAACAAAGTGGCATTTGCCATCTGATGGGTAACATCAGAATATGCTGTGGTTAAAAAGCAGAGGACTCTGTGGAATTGCGAGTTCAGTTTTGGCAGCATGTTATGAAAGAATAAAATAATGAGGAGCACTCATGTTTGTGGTAAAATGTCCTATAAATGGTTAACTAATGTAAAAGGAGAAACACTATAAAATGACTTCAACAATTAGGGCAGTTCTAGAAGTACATGTCATATGTCATATTGTAGCCTAAAAGCTTCAACTCATGGAAGAAATTCTAAAATAGCAAGATTTCAACTTGGGGCGGAAACATGGTGGGAAAATAAGCAAGGAAAGTGTTCTGGTTATCTATCGGTGTGTAACAAACCATCCAAACTTTGTCACTTAAAGGAACTATTTCTTTCTTTTTCTTTTCTTCCTCTCAGTAATGCAGATCAGGAATTTGGGAATGGCTCCTTATGGTGTAATCAAGGGCAGCTCAGGCTGCAGCATCCACTTCCAAGATGGTTTCTTTATGCATGTGTTTGGCCCCTCGGTGCTCCTTGGTCTTTCTCTCCACGTGGTGTCTCCTCCAGGGCCTCTGCAGATGACATATGCTTCTCACAACTTGGTGGTTTTCAGATGGTCAGATATTTTACATGGTGGCTTAGGGCTCTCAGAGAATGTGTTCCAACAGAACCTGGAAGAAGCAGCATGGCTTCTTATAAGGTAGCCTCAGAAGTCCCAGTATGTCACCTATACTAACTCTATAGGACAAGCAAGTCACTAAGGCCAGTTAAGATCCAATAGGAGAAGGAGCAAAGAATTTGTGGACAACTTTAATCTGTCATAGTCTGCCTTTTGGCCACAAATTATTTACATTTCCCCAAACACACAATACATTCACATATCCTAACACCCCCCAGATCTCATCCTTTTTCAGCATTGGCTTGAAGTCTGAGATCTGATCAGAGAAATCAGGTCCAGATATGGATAAGTTTCTCAGGTGAAGTTTCTTGAGTATAATTCTGGAGACCTGTGAACTAAAGAGATGAGATATCCCCCCTCTCCCCAACACCCCACATAAAATGCTTGAGTGTCCACAATAGACACTCTGATTCAAAAAGGGGGAAGACAGAAGTCATATAAGCAGTCATTGGTTCATAGCAACGATGAACTCCAGCTAGGCACATATTGTCACTTCCTTGATTAGCGCCCAGTCCTGCTCCTTGAGAATGATTCTTCGTGGCTATTTGTTCTGCCTTCTGGACTGCTGGTTCTGCCCACTGAGTCATTCTTCCTTTTCCATAAGAAATGGTCCCTGTTTCCAGCTGACTAGTTTTCTTAGCCTGTTTTCCCCCCAAAGAAATTCAAGGGTTCAAAGGCCTCTTTTCATTTTGTAATTTCAGTTCAAACTAGTATAATTCCTTTAAAAACTTTGTGGGTTTGTGTGTATCAAATTATAATCCACTCCACTGGTCCAAAGCCAGACCACACTTCTTTCCAAAATCCAAGAGTCAGGATGCTCGGGGACAATATCCTTAAGATTTTTAGTGACTCTTTTGTCTAGGAGAAAGGATCTGAGAGGCAGGATCTCAAGATTTTTAGAAGCCCGAGTATACACACCCTTCAAGCATCCTTAGCGATATCCTTGATATTGTTACCCTAAGGTGATGCCTTAGGTAGAGCCTGGGATTCGATACTTAGTGGAAAGCCACTTCTTATTTTGAAAGCCTTTTACTGATTGGAAAAAATAGATTTAAAAACAGTTTTATTTTTAAACCCAGCAAATTTAGACTCCTTTATATTTCCTCTCAATTCTGCTTGAAAGCTGAACAGTTCTTCTTTTTTCAAAAATTCATTTCTCCTTTTGCACATTGTCATACACAGCTATAAGAAGCTGGCTGTCACTTTCAGCATTCTGCCTGGAAATCTCTTTAGACAAACCCGTCAGTTCATTAGGTATATTTTCTTTTTGCAAATTATGGGAGGATACAGTGTTGCCAAATCTTCTACCACTATAAAATAGTTTTGGCCTTTTTCTCCAGCCTCCGATAACTATTTCCTCACAGTCCTTCAAGCTCAGTGAAGAAGCCCATCCAGCTTTTGCTCACTGCTGGATCCAAAAGTTAGTGTCATGTGTTTTAGATTTTTGTTATAATAACATCCCAATTCAGATACCAAATTCTGTTCTGTTTTTGCTTAAAATAACCACCCTGAAACATAATGGCTTAAAATAACCATGTCATTTTGCTCAGGATTTTCTGACAAGGAATTTGAGCAAAGCTCAGTGGGCAGTTTGGCCCTGATCAATATGTGGCATCAGCTGAGGCATTTAGAACTAGAGAATCCACTTACAAGATGGCTTCTTCAGTGACATATTTGATTGCTCCTTGGCCCCCCTCTCTCTCCATGTGGTGTCTCATCCTCCAGGAACTTTCCACATGCCTTAAAACTTCTCACAGCATAGTGGTCTCAAGGTGGTCAGACTTCTTAAATGGTGGCCCAAGGTTCCCACATAGAGTGTGCCAAGAGGTCTGGGAAGAAGCTGCAAAGCTACTTATCACCAAGTCTCAGGAGTGCCAGAACAACCCATCTGCTGCATTCTGATCAATCAACGTACCAAGGCCAGTCCAGATTCAAGGAGAGGAGAACTGGACTGTAAGTCTCAATAAGAGGAATAGCAAAGAATTTGCAGCCACCGTGAAAGATCTCAAGAGTTTGAGAGATTGTTGCTGTCAATTAGATTTTAGAATTTCATTCATGCTGGAGGTATTCCAGTATTATTTACTTTTCATCCCCCCCTCCTTGAATACATCATTATGCTATGTTGAAAAATTTTAGTTTCAGGAATTTGCAGAGTGAGTTAGAGAATAGAAATTGGTATGAAGTTTTTTGTTGTGAGGAAGACCAGCCCTAAGCTAACATCCATTGCCAATCCTCCTCTTTTTTGCTGAGGAAGACTGGCCCTGGGCTAACATCCGTGCCCATCCTTCTCTGCTTTATATGGGACGCTGCTACGGCATGGCTGACAAGCAGGGCATTGGTGGGCGCCCAGGATCCGAACTCGCGAACTCCAGGCTGCCAAGCGCGAACTAAACCGCTGCGCCACCGGGCGGTCCCTGAAGTTTTTAAAGATATCAAAATTTACGTATGAAATTCATTAGTTTTACTCTGATATTAAATTTAAAGGAAGCAAAATTGGGTCACCAAAATATCCAAGTTAATTAACAGATTTGTTGCCTAATATTCCCAGGTACCTGGACACTAGATATTTGCTTAACTGACTAATGAATTTTATGGGGTGTTTGGCTTTTCTTGAATTCTATAGAAGTATAGGACTCATAGCTTAATCCACAGATAGGATATATTTGGGAGAAAGTAGTCAAAAGGGGCAGAAATTTCCAGAGTGTTATATGGCTCTGGCTTAAGGGAGAAAAATGCATGGAAAACTCACACTTTGGTCTTTGTTCCCACAGTCTGGCTAGTGTCATTTTTGCATCTCCCTGCTGATACAGGATGAAATAGGATATAGGATCCCCAATAATTGAGACCCTGTGGGGAAGAAAGAAAACTCCTATTCAAAATCTCCATTCTATGTATTTCTGACATTGTTTTGATTTTAAAAATCTTCCAAAAATAAAAAGAGAACAAGATGAAATTTCTTTCCCAGAACTTCAAGGCACACTTTAAATTATATATTGATTTAAAGGGAATTTCAAGGCATATTTCTAATCATAATCAATAATTAGAACTATGTAAAAATTTTTTTCTATTAGGCTTGCGAGATGTCAGGCCTTTCTGGAAAACTGATATTTATCTACGTGTGAATATTAAAACTTCTAAATATGTTAAAGGAGCATAAAATCAACTTGCCCATAAAGCTAATTTATTTTTCAAGCTTCCTAAACTTCCTTGCATAGACAGTTGAATCTTAATCTCACCACAGTCTGGCTTTTGCCATTTTCCCAGCAGCCTGACAACTATTGGCATTAAGGTTTCTTTCTCAGGCTTAGAGGAGGCAGACGCCGCTGCCCAGCACACAGAACTGGTGGCAGTAACAAGATAATGACTTGATAACATGCACATGTGCCTCATTCTTTGAGTATGAGCTTGGGCAAGTATCAGTTATGACAGATTTGGACCCCTTATCCAAGTTGGGCTAAACCAAGCCAAATATCACTGGCAATTTTCTTCCATGAGTAAGATATTTCTCATGAAGCAGCTAAGTTGTGATTTAGAAATAATTATTTTTAAAACCAATGTATTTCTATTTACATATTCAGAGGTCACTATCAGTGAAATGGCAAAACCTTTGAAGAAGCTCTTGTTAATTTGGAAGCTGGACAGTGATCAGACGGATGAAATGAGAAAGGCATGTTTATGAAAATACAGAGATTAGAGAAGGCAACCAAGACGTTTTTATTTTACTAGAGAGAAAAGATGGTAGTCGATCAAATTCTGATTAACAAAGTATTGCTACTACTAATAGGTGAGAAAGTAAGCTGGTCACAGTTTGACCACACCAAACTCCAAAGAAATTCTGTGCAGACTCTGGTGTTGTCCATTTTAAATTGTGGCACGTGTCCCCATCTCCCGCCACTTTTTGTATGGGAAGATTGTGTCTGGGTGATGTGTAGAATTTAGGGTGCGAGAATCCTTAGAGTTGGCTAGTGAGCCCAAGATCTAGGAAGTTTAAGAAGCTTTTCTCAATGCTCTCATTGAGGATCCTGGACATCGTTACTGAGTCAGGTCTTTTGACCCAGTTTAGTGTGTTTTTGACTACTCCATGCTGCCAAGCTGGATCCCACGGTTTTTTTTTTTTTTCTTTCTCAACTACATTTTGGGTATTCATGATTTCATGAGTTTAGTTATTCAAGAAACACACCTGCCTTATGTTAGGAACCAGGGATACAAGAATGAAGAAGAAATGTTCTGTCCTCAACAATCTTACTCACTAGAGAGAGATGAACAGTAAACAAAATGTTAAAATACGGTGAGATTACTGACAAAATAGGGGTATTAAGAAGGTGCTATAGGAGTGTGGAGAAGAGAAGATAAAACTGATTTGAAGATCAAGGACAATTTCACAGAGGAAGTAATATTTGAATTGGGATTTAAAGATGACTGGGAATTTCTAGACAAAACAGTAGGAGGGCATACTCTACATGGAGTAAAGGGTATGGACACTGGATGGAAGTTAGAAGAAGCATGTGTTCCAGTCTTGTTCTCAACCCCAGGAAGGAGGAGAACACAGACAAGGCTTCCATTGTGGGAAAACTAGGAGTACTGTGACATGGTTGATTGCCCTGGGAAAGAGCAGAGAGAGTAGCTGCTGATACAGTGGAGGTGTTACCCTGAAAGCCATCAGTAGGAATATAGAATTAAGGGATGAAGTCAAGTGGAGTCAGACTAATGCTAAAAGAAATAGGATTAGTCACTATTCTAAATATAAGTGTGACATTAAGGCATTAACAGAAAATGGACCAAGGATTTAGCACTGAACAAGGAAAAGAAGTTGGGGTAATGAATGAAGAGTGAGGAATAAGAGGTGAGGAATAAGGACCAGTGGATAAAGCGTAAGGGTTCCAGAGTCAGTTCCTAAGAGCAGGAATCTGCCTTTTCTTCACACTCTAGCAGGCAACCAGGCTATAGGTGGTACTTGAGGGAGCTGCATAATTGTAAAACCTAGAGGACCCTTTTGTGTGGAAGAAGTTCTGAAAGCACGTGGTAGAGTGGGAGGAAATGAGGCAGTGGTAAAATTGTGAAAGTCCTTATAGTCTATGCCAAGGAGTTTGGAATTTCTCTAAAGGTATTTAGAAGACACTGAAGGATTTTGAGTAGGGAGATCTGCATTTTAGAAATTTTTCTGGAAGCAATGTCCAAAATGAATTAGGAGTATAGGCAGTGAATTGGAATGTAGGGCTATGAATTAGAAGACTACATCAATAATTCTGATGCAAGATTATGAGCACCTGAATTACAGCAATGTTAATAGAGACAGTGAGAAAGAGAAGGATTTGAAAGATATTTAGATGCCAAAATAGACATATTATAAAAAAGATTACATGAAAGAGGTGAGAGACAGTGGAAATTGGAGACTAATTTTTAGTATTCATCTTCAGAGATATGTTGTCAAAATCAACTAACTGCTGTATCAATTTCAAAATCTCAATGGGCTTAACCCCATAAAGGTTTATTTTTTCTCATATAGTCCAATGCCTATTGCTACTGGTGGGTGGGGGTGTCACTGCTCCATACAGTCATTCAAGGAACCAAACTCCTTCCATTTCTTGGCTCCACAATCCCATAGGGTCTCAGAGTCCTCCTCTGATCCTCCAACCAGCTGGCTGAAACAGAAAGAGAGAGAGCATGGAAGATTGTGAGGAGATTTTTAGAGTCCAGTCATGGAAATTGTCTATATCGCTTCTGCCACATTCCATTGGTCTGAAATGATTCATGTGGCCATACTTGATTTTCCAAGGAGCCTGGGTAATGTAGTCTCTCTGGGTGTCTAGGAGAAGAAAATGAACTTTGCTGAAGGCACAAGTACAATCTGCCTTTCCAACTACCAAGTGTATTTTTCACTATTCATCTCTCACATAGAAGACATCCTTTTTGCAAGGGATGGGACAACTTAAAATCCTATCTAGCCATTCATCCTGCTCAAAGTACAGTATCTCCAGATGATTTACAGTGAGAGATGTGGCTCCTCATAGTTTGGTCACTTATGGTCTAAAATAACAAATTTTCTACCCTCACCACCATGGTGTAACAGAGACTGAATAAGTATAAGTGAACACTCCCATTCAGAAAGAGACAGAATGGGTAACACATAGTCACCGGTGTGTAGGAATTCTAAAATTCACTGGATAGACATTATGGAAGGTCCCCTATCCTGGAGGTAGGGAAAGTTCCTTGATTAGTCCCAGTTCTGCTCTCTTAGAGAAATTCCCTGTTTCATGACCCCTGATTCTGTCCTCTGGGAGGTTGTTGCCTATTTATATTTTCCTCGACCATGTCAGAAGTAGATGCTGGGGAGTTTGCCTTTCTTGAAGAAGGTACAGCTAACATAGCCCATTCTTGTTTGGGGGATGTTTTAAGGCTCACTGAACACTTACATGCATTTTTAGACCAGGTTTGTAATTTCTTTGTCAGTACAACTGCCTCAAAAAAGTAGTAGGCTCCTGATTTTATTTTTGCACTCAGTTCCATGTGCCAATAACCATACTCTTTCCTGTTTTTTCCCTACACTACTTCTTATATTTGCTTTTATTTTTCCCTTTAAAATGATTTTCTCACTCCATATTTCTCTCTCAACATAATAGAGGCAGACTGAGGCTACCTGCAACAATCAGCATGGGGAGGAGGTTAGGACCCTTAATCAGTCTTGACAAGGTTGAGTTATTTTGTTTAACTGAGAAGTTTTATGGGACATTTTTTGCTTGAACCTTTTCTCAATCTTTTATTATTAGATGTCTTATAGTGGGCTTTTCTAAACTTCTGTACTCTCTCTTTTATTTCTGCTTGAAACAGGCCAATTCTTTTTCAAGCTCATCTCTCTTGTACTGCCTTGCCGAAGGAAGCCAGGAGCAGGTAACACACAACATTCCGATTCTTTTTAGCTACTCCTAGATCTTGAGATCTTGTTGTCATGTGGATGATGAGCAATAGTTTTATTAAATATTTTGCCATTGTATAATATATGTTGCCATCTTTTCAGAATCTATGACAGTGGTTTCTTTATTGCTTGGTTTTCAACTGGTAAGCCAATACCATGTATTTTTGGTGTTTGTTATTAGAATTCCTCATTTCAAGACACCAATTTAATCGGGAAGGCAAGTTACTTTGTAGTAGCTAAAATCTCCCAAATCTCAATGCCTCAATACAATAAAGGTGTATTTCTTGCTCATGTGTCAGTCTAATAAGAGTCCGCCATAGAGGAGAACTCTATCCTAAGCAGTCATTCAGGGACCTATGCTGCTTCCTTTTAGTGACTCTGCCATCCTGGAGCTTCTGATTCTTCCTCTGGACTCTGTGCATCTGGCTGTCAGACAAAGGAAGAGAGAGAATGTGAAAGATTAAGATTTGGAAGTGGCGTACATCCTTGTAATCCACATTTTATTGGTAAAATCAGTCACATGGCCATACTTAACTGCAAAAGAGGCAGGGCAATATTTTCTATGTGCAAGGAGAAAAATAAGAAAGGATTTGACACACCCGACCAGGTAGATGACTAGGGGTACTATTTTCTTTGATGAGAAATACTAGGTGCAGCAGGCTTGGGTGTATTTGTTTAGGGGAAGAGAATGAGTTGGGGAAAGATAGTGGTTTTATTTTAAACCTCTTGGTTTAGTTTTGAGATGTCTCTGATTCATCCACTGGGAGAGTGCAGGAAGTAACTATAAACATCAATCTGGAGCTCAAATTAAAGGTATAATTTTTATAAATAGATCTGATAGTGATTTACATATAGGTTACTAACTTACACACTCAACATAATTTTACTGGCTATTGCTTCTCAACCTCCAACTTTCTCTTACTCTCAGATTACTTCTCTGCCCCCAATTCTCTTTTTTTTTTTCCATTTTATGCTTTCTCATTTTTCTTCTTCTTCTTTCACATTTCTATTCTTCCTCTTTTTTCTCACCTTCTCCTTTTCCTTTCCTCTCTTCACATTCTGCTAGTATTCTTTATTCGAAGTATCTAAAAGTCTGCATTTTAACAATTAGAATTTTAAACAATAGAAGTTTTAAATTAAGAAGTTTCCATTAAAAATAAATGCATTAATTTTAGAATGGGTATGTAATAGTAATCTAGAAAAGCCATAAACATTGATTATTGCCACATGTATTTATATTTGAATTGGCAAAACGTTTTTCTCAAAGAAGCTGGGTAGCAACTCTGGATTCCATTTTTCTAAGCATATCATACTGATATTTTTCCAAGTTGGTGTCCAATACAGTTAATCTCTAAAGTTTTTCCAGTTTGCTCTAACTGTAGCAGATGTTTGGATATTCTCCTTCTGTCTCACTGCAACAGGCACACAAGAAAGATGGACTTTGTATTCGGTTTTTTTCTACTTAATAAGCAGTTACAGAAGTTATCCTAGGCAGACTTATTATTATGGTCTTTAGAAGTGACTTAAAGAAATACCTTTTGGTAAGTTTTATGTAGCTGAGTAAACTACTAGCACTGTGAAAGGAACAAAAATTGGACAATTGGAATTGAAAAAAGACAATGATATTTAAAGAGGTCACTGGTCATGCCAAGGATTTGTATCTAAAGGTGCTATGGCATGGACATCAGGTAGAGTCCATCATAGTAATGAGAAAAGTATAATTTGGCTAGCAATGGAAAGAAAAATCCATATCACACATGAAATTGAAATGAGTAATCTGTGTGTATGTTGCCTCACCATCTGTGAAGAACCTAAGATGGAAGCCCTGAAAATAGCCTGGTTTGGAGGATTTTGTGTATCTTCACATGAAAATCTTTTGAGGGTACGTTTTACTCTCCCCCACTTTGTGTTAGGGTCTTTGTGGTATCACTTGGAAGAGTTAAAGCTGAATTCCTTTCCTCATGTTACTTCTAAGTCTAAGCTCAAGTAGAAGGACTTTGTTCATTCTATTGCTTTTCTGAAGCATCAGTGAAAAGAGATGAACCAAGTTAAAATTTGTGTCACTTAAAGGAGTGTTAAGAAAGTTACTTGAGATGTTATCTATGACTCCTACTTTTGTCAGTATGGATGGATTACGTATTCTAAAATATCCTCACACTGAGAAATGTGTAGGTTCTGGATAAGCAACAGTAACAGCAAAAAAAACCTGTTATAGTTATTTCTTACATCTCGAAGAAGGAAGAGAAACCTCCAAGGGACAGAAAATAGAGAAAAGAAAATATAGTAAGCATAAATTAATTAACTGAAACAAGAGTGGTAGGTAAAAGAAGCTTGAACTGCCTTGGGAGAAAATGTCAAAATCAGGGACATAGAGTTTGGATATTAATGGCAATGGAAGATAATGGGAGAAACTAAGTAGGCTTGTAAGGAGAGCAGCTGAACTTAAGACCCTAACAGAATCCTGGGCCCCTTGAAGGGACTACTTTCTTAGGAAAAACCTGGCCATAAAAAAATCTGTCTTCTCAAAGCAAAAATTAAACTTATTTGGGGCCGCCCGGTGGCGCAGCGGTTTGGTCCGCACTTGGCAGCCCGGGGTTCGCGAGTTCGGATCCCGGGCGCCCGCCGACGCACTGCCTGTCAGCCATGCCGTGGCAGCGTCCCATATAAAGTGGAGGAAGATGGGCACGGATGTTAGCCCAGGGCCAGTCTTCCTCAGCAAAAAGGAGAGGATTGGCAACAGATGTTAGCTCAGGGCTGGTCTTCCCCACAAAGAAAAAAAAAAAAAAGAACATAAAAAAAAAAATTAAACTTATTTGGCTCCACCTAGGCTCTCAGGAGAATTATGAGAATTTGTTACCATACATTTACTTTCAAATGGGTCTGGAGTCCAAATTCATACTACTAGTGTAATTCAAAAACCCCAAGCTAATACACTATGTAAATGCCATTATAGATAGCTAGGGTAATCTGGTATCCAGTAGAAGCAAACACAAGTCTCTTTGTAGGAAAGCATCCTAGACCTAGACTTCCACAGATTTCCACAAATTAAAATAAAAAAATCAAATCAATTATTACCAAAAAAAAAGTGAAAACAAGTGATGGGAGTTAGGAAATATAATAAATTTATGCCCTCAAGGACTTCAGATATTGGAATTATCTGAAATACAATATAAAATAATTATGTATAACATATTAAGTAAATAAAAGATGAAATGAAATAAAGGAAGGAATAAAAATCTATGAAATATTGTAAAAATAACAACATATAGAAGTAAAATGTGATCATTAAATCACGACAAATTTCCACTTCCGGTAGTGACTGACTAGATAATATTACCAACTCTCACTGAGAGCAAAGGGGCAGCAATAACACTGATTGTTCTCAAGACTTCTTGACGGAAGTAACGGAAGCTAGAGGACAATAGAATGATACATTCTGAGTGCTGAAAGAAAATAAAATGTCATCTGGAATTGTATATTTAGTGAAAATATCCTGTGAAAATAAAGGTAGAATAAAGACATTGTCAGACGAACAAAACCCGAGGGAATTCATCACCATAACAATCA
This sequence comes from Tapirus indicus, assembly GCA_031878705.1. Classification (NCBI taxonomy): domain Eukaryota; kingdom Metazoa; phylum Chordata; class Mammalia; order Perissodactyla; family Tapiridae; genus Tapirus; species Tapirus indicus. The sequence goes on along the minus strand of CM062930.1, from coordinate 27,950,842 downwards.
CAGTGAAGGAAATAAAAAAGGGTGTTCTTCACAAAAAAAATAATAACAGGTGCAGAAAGGGGCCAAGAAAAGTGAAAAGGTTAAACATATGGGTAAATCTAAACAAATATTTACTGTGTAAAATAGCAAAAATACTGTTTTATGGGAATAGAGTATATCTAAAATTAAAATACAGATGAAAAGATGTTCAACATCACTAATTATCAGGGAAATGCAAATCAAAATTACAATGAGCTATGACCACACGCCCATCAGAATGACTATAATTAACAAGACAAGAAATAACAAGTGTTGGAGAGGATGTGGAGAAAATGGAACCTTTATACACTGCTGGTGGGAATGTAAACTGGTACAGCCACTATGGAAAACAGTATGGAGATTTCTCAAAAAATTTAGAACTCATATGATCCAAGACTGTAACAAGTCAAGCAAAAGAAATAAAAGGTATGTAGTTTAGAAAGGAAGAAATAAGACTCTTTACAGATGACGATTGTCTATGTAGAAAATACTAAGGAATTTACAAATACTCCTAGAACTAACAAATGAGTTCAGCAAGGTTTCAGGACACAAGATCTGCACACAAAAATCAATCATATTTCTGTATACTATCAATGAACACGCAGAAACTGAGATAGAAAAACACAATACCATTTACAATTGCTTGAAATGAAATACTGAGGTATACACTTGACAAAACAAGCACGATATTTGCTGAAAAATTGCAAAATTCTTTTGAAAGGACTCAGAGATCCAAATAAAGGGGGTGTCCTATCTTGTTTATTGATTAGAAGACTTAACAAGGTACAGATGTCAATTCTCCCCATATTGATCTATAGGTTTAGAGCAGTTCCTATTGAAACCCCATTAAGTGTTATGTAGACATAGACCAGCTTATTCTAAAATTTATATGGAAAGGCACAGACCATAGAATAGCTAAAACATTTTGTACAAATAAGAGTGAGGTTGGGGAAATGTCTCTATTCAATATTAAGGCTTTGTACGGCTACTGTAGTCAAAGACAGTGTGATATTGGTGAAAGGATAGACACATAGATCAATGGAACAGAATAGAAAACCCAGAAATAGAGCCACACAAATATACTCAGTTGATTTTTGACAAAGGGGCAAAACCAAGCAATAGAGGAAGGATAGCCTTTTTATTTTTAAAATCACCAAATTTTAGAAATGGAAGACAGATCAATTTCTAGGAATTAAGGATGGGGGTGGGGGCAACATGGATGATCTTTGTGGTGTTAGAACTTTTCATTATCTTGGTTGTGGTGGTGAATATATGAACTGACATGGGTGATAAAATTATATAGAAATCAATACATACACCCATACATACACAAATGAGCACAAGTAAAATGGAGAAATTTGAATAAATTTGGTGGATTGTATCCACATCAATATTTTGGTTGTGCTACCATACTACAGTTTTGTAATATATTGCCTTTAGAGGAAACTGGGCAAAGTGTAAAAGGGGCCTCTGTACACTATTTCTTACAACTGCACGTGAATGGTGATTATCTCAATAAACATCTGAATTTTAAAAAATCAACCAAGAAAGGGAAAGAATAGAAAGAAAAAGAAACATAGAGGGTATAGGTCATAAAAAATCTAACAATGTAGATTTAACCCCAAAGACATTAGTGATTTTGTGAAACATAAATAGGCAAAATAATAAAAAGACAAAGATTTTTATACTTGATAAAAAATCTGTGGCTTAAAGGAGACAACCTTAGCATATAGAAAGTTTGAAAGTAAAAAGAAAGAAAATGATATATCATTAGAAGACTAACACATGCAAGAAAGCTAGTATAAGTATACTATTACACAATACAAACTTTAGATAAAAAGCGTTCTCAGCGAAAAAGAGGCATTTTATAAAGCTTACCGGGAAGCTATAAAAATTCCAAATTAGTATCAATTTGTAGAACTTAACAAATTCTTTCAAATTAATTGAGAAATTTAAAAAGCCAGAAATAATGAAGAGTGTCTTGAAGAACAAAGTGAGATTTACTTTGTCAAGACTATAATAATTAAGACAGTGTGTCAGCATAATTATACACAAATAGATGAGTGGAACAGATAAAGAGTTCAGAAACAGACTCAAACATATATAGTCAACTTGATTTATAAGGGTGACACTATAGAGAAGTAGGGAAGGTGGACTTCTTAATAAATGGTACTGGGCCTATTGATGTCCATATTAAAAAAAACAAAACCAAACTTGACACCCACTTGCAGCATATACAAATATCAGTCTTGATTGAGTTGTCAAGCCAAATGTGATATATAAAGCGCACAACTTCTAGAAACTAATATGGGAGAATATCTTCAAGCCATTCTATTTTTGGGTCTCTGTGTTACTGCAGCTTAACCAATGCCCTAAACAACAAATAGCAAAATTTGGCAAGTTTAGTATATGTAAAATAAATATAGAAAAATTAATTGCACTTCTATGCTATAGCAACATATAGAAAGTGTAACTTTAAAAAGTCAGATCTATACAAATTGGTCTGTAGAATCAAAGTAAATTCAATAACTAATAGAGTTTTTCATAGAACTTGATAAACTATTCTAAAATAGACATGAAAAAGGAAAAAGCCAAGAATAGCCAAGACTAACTGTGAGAGGATTTACTTTAAAGATACCAAAAGTTATTATAAAGCTATAGCAATTTAGAAATATATTAGTACAGGGGTGGATAAATAAGTCAATGGAAGAAATTGAGATGTTAGAATGTGACTCATTTATATCTGGAAATGTGTTATATAATGAACAAAAGACTGTAGAGCAGTGTAGAAAGATGAACTCTTCAACAAACTGTGCTGGGATTACTGGCTACCCATATGGAAAAAAAATGAAATTAAATTACTATTTCACACTATACTAAGAACTTTATTCCAGATGTTTTAAATACATAAATGTAAAAAATAAAACTAAAAAACTTTAGAAGGAAACATAGGAGAATAGTTCTATGACCTTATGATAGGGAAATATATCTTAAACAAGGCACAGAAAGGAAAAACCATAAAGAAAAAGATCAATAATTCACCTTTGCTTAAATTAAGAACATCTGTTCATCAAAAGACATCATTAAAAAATGATGAGATACCACAATCTGGGGGAAAATGTATTTGCAAGAAGGTGGCCAACAAAGGATTTGGGTCCAGAAAAGATAAAGGATCACCTATAAGTTAATAAGAGAAACACAAACAACTCAACAGAAAATGTGGGCAAAAGACACAGATAAACTTTTCTTACAAGAAGAAATATAAAAGATCAATAAATATATGAATATATGCCTAATTGGTAATATGAAATTTTAAAATTTTCATTTCAAAAGTAAAACCACAATGCAATAGCATTTTTCTATCCACTAGATTGGCAAACATTAAAACATTGGACAATATTGTGTTTGTTAAGAAATCTCTTATATGCAACTGATGGAAGTGTAAATTGGTACAACCACTTTGGAAGAAAATCTGATATTGTCTTGTAAAATTGAGTATATATTAACTCATGGCTTGGGAATTGAGCTCTACAAAACATTCTTCAAACTCTTGCACATTTTCACCATTTATAGCAGAATTAATTGTAGTATTGATAAACTGGACAACACAAATAACTACTTTGAGGAGAATGGATAAAGTGCAATAGCATAGAATAATTTACAGCAGTGAATATTAATGAACTATAGCTACCAAGGTCAACATGAATTCAGTTTGGAAATACAATGTTGGGTAAAAAAAGAGCAAATCGTAGAAGATAATACCACTACACTAAGTGCAGAAACTTAAAATTCACCAATAGATTGCTTAAGGATGCATTCATTGTTAGTGCCGTCCAGGTGCTTCTGACTCCTTGTGACCCTGTGTACAGCAGAGGGGAACCCAGCCCAGTCTTTTTGTGCCATCCTCTCACCTTCCAGCACTATGTCAGACAATGCTCAGTCACTATTCACACGGTTTTCATGGCCAACTTTTTCAGAAGTGGTGGCCAGTTTCTTCTTCCTAGTCTGTCTTAGTCTGGAAGCTCCACTGAAACCCATCTACCATAGATGACCCTGCTGGCATTTGAAATGCTGGTGGCATAGCTTTCAGCATCACAGTGAAAAGCAGCAGCCACAATATGACAACCAACAAAGTGGTGCATTTCCTTGACCGGGAAACAAACCCAGGCCACAGCAGTGAAAGCATTGAATCTTAACCACTAGACCACCAGGGCTGGCTTAAGGATGTATGCTATGTAAAACTATCAGGAATAGGAAATCAAAGGAATGATAAATACAAAATTCAGAATAGTGTTTACTTTGGAATGATGAGGGGAATATAATGGGAAAGAGCACCAAGGGGCTTCCCCTGTTTGATTTCTTAAGCTGAGTGGAAGGTAACAGGTGTTCATTTTATTATTGTTCATAATACATGTGTACATTACATCTATTGTATATGTTTGTATTGTTGTACACAAAAGGTGAATAAAAGAAGTGATCAGTAGTTTCAGATCTGGGATGTGTACCAGTTTGGTAAAAGTTTAGATAGTGTCACTTGCCTCCATATCACTTCATCCTCTATGACTTGTCTATTATAAGATGGTGTGAAGGAAACTCAATGTGTGGTGATGCCTCCTATGTTGACCTAATGGTATTTATATTGCAAGAGCATATAAAGGCACCATCTCAGATGTTGTAGACCAAGATATACCATTTGATGAGATAAGAGTTGAAGATGGCGAATGAGCTGGGACCACCATTCATCACACCTCCCCGCTTGCCTGATAGATAATATTAACCACTCAAAGGAATTAATCCCAAATCCCTTAGAGGGATTGGATACAACCTCAGACTCTTTCTCTAAACATTGGTCTAGGTAGCTACGGCCAGTTGACCAAAGTTAGCTGTCAAGTTGACACCCATTTACCTTCACGTTACTAGACCACATAGGCTAATATGTCACTGTACTGGGCCACATTCATGTGAAGGAATGTGGAAAGGAGTAGTTTTGTTTTAGTTATTCTAAATTCAGAACCAGAACAAATGAAGAAGTTACAAGAAGGCAAAATTTGAAAGAAAAACAATTTATTGTTTACATTTTTGACATAAAATCTACATACAGTGAAATTTGCAAATATTAATTATCTGATTTGATGTGTTTTGACAAATACATAAATGCATGTGTCACACATAACCCATCAAGTTACAACTTTTTCATCACCCCAGTGAGCTCCTTTGTGCCACTTCCCAGTCAATTTACCCACTTTTCTGATTTTTTTTTTCCACCATAGAATAGTCTTACCTGAGGGAGAACTTCTATACACATGGAATCATATAGGATGTACTCCCTTGTGTATGGCTTCTTTCACTCAGGGTATTGGGTGTGAGATTCATCCGTGTTATTGTTTATCAGAAGTTCATTCCTTTTTCTTGCAGAGTAGTATTTGTATGAATATACCACAGATTGTTCTCCTGTTGAAGACATTTGAGTTGATTCCAGTTTTGGCTTTAATGAATAAAGCTATTATGAACATTCGGTACTAGTTTTTGTGAACATATGTTTTCATTCGCTCAGGTAATTATCTAGAAGTGGGATGGCTGGGTCGTAGGTCGATGTGTGTTTAACCTTATGGGAAACTGACAAACACTTTTCCAAACTGGTTGTTCTGTTTTGCACTCCCCCCACCAATATTATGAGAATTCTTGTGCTTCACACTCTCATTAACATTTGATGCTGTCACTATTTTTAAGTTAACCATTTTAGTTGATGTGTAATGGTAACTCATTGTTCAATTTAATATTTAGTAGCTAGTTTAATATGTATTCCCCTGATGACAATTTATATTGAGCACTTTTCATGTGCCTATTAATCAGTTCTGTATTTTCCTTTGTGAAGAGTCTAAGTCCTTTGACAGTTCTTATTGGCAAATCTAATGTCCAGATATGTTTTGTGAATATTTTCTCTTGGTCTGTGACTGGCTATTCGTTTCCTTGATGATGACTTTTGGTAAGTAGTTTTTAACTTTGATAAAGTTTAATGTACTCATATTTTTTTTATAGTTATCATTTCCTTTTATTCTATCTTAAGAAAAGTGGCCTATGCCAAGGTCATGAAAAATCAAATATTTTCTTTTAGAAATTTTGTTTTTTTATTTCTCTTTATGTCTATTATCCATCTAAATTAATTTTTGTGTGTGTTGTGAGGTGATAGTCAAGATTCATTTTTTCCCATATGGATAGCCAGTTATAAAAATGATCCTTTTTCGTCTGAATTACCTAGACTTTTTCTTGAAAATCAACTGATTGTATAACTGAGTCTATTTCTGAACCCTCTATTCTGTTTCAGTGATCTATTTATCCTATGCCAAAACCACCATTTGTATTAACATAGTTTTATAGTTATTCTTGAAGTTAGGTAGTGAAAGTCCTTCACCTTTGTTCTTCTTTTTGAAAATGATTTTTGCTATTTTAGGGCCTTTGCATTCCCATTAAAATTTTTGAATTAGCTTGTAGATTTCTATTTTAAAAGGCTGCTAGAATTTTGATTTGAATGGGGATAGTGCACAGATCAATTTGGGGAAATTGACATCTTAACAATATTGAGTTTTCCCATCCATAAACATGGTTTATGTCTCCATTTAGTTACATCTTCTCTAATTTCTTTTAGTAATGTTTTTTAGATTTTGAATGTAGAGGTCTTGCACACTTTTTATTAAATTTATTCCTAAGTATTTTTTGTTTTAAAAATGTGCTTATTACCAGAATAGCTTTTAAAATTTATGTTTTTCAATTGTTTGCTTTTAGAATAGAGAAATGCAATTGATTTTTTTAATTGCCCTTATATCTTGTGACCTTGCTAAATATAATTATGTTATGGTATATGCTTTGTAGATTTCTTAGAATTTTCTACATAGAAAATTATTGTCAATAAATAGAGACAGTTTTTCTTATTAATTTCTTTTTTCACCTTATTGCATCAAATAGGACATCCAATGTAAATTTGAAAATAAGTGGTGAGAGCATACATCCTTCCTTTTCTTTTCCTCAGTCTTGGGGGGGAAGCGTTCAATATTTCACCACTAACTGTGATGTTAACTGTGGGTTTTCTATAAAGGTCCTTTACCATATTGAGAAAGTTCCCATCTAAGGTTGCTGAGACTATTTGTCAAGAATGAATTTTAAATTTTGTCAAATTATTTTTCTGCATGTATTTCAGATCATATGGTTTTTCTTGTCTAGTCTGTTGATATAACAAACTAGCATTCATGATTGCATAATGAATATTGAACCAACCTTGGATTACAGTAATGAACCCCATTTGGCCATGATGTATTACCTATTTTATATATTTGTGAATTTCATTTGCTATTTTGTTAATAATGTTTATATCTGTGTTCCTAAAGGATATTGGACTATAGCTTTATTTCCTTGTAATGTCTTTGTCAAGTTTTCATGTAAGGTTTTAGGCTGACCTAAACAGGTTGTAAAGTTTTTTCTTTTCTCTTTTCTGAAGGAGTTTGTATAAGATTACTATTATTTCTTCCTCAGATATTTGATAGAATTCAGCAGCAAATTCATGAAGATTTTTCTATTCCCTTTCTGTTACCCAATTGTTTCTGAGATTTTTCTCCCTCCTTTTTCATCCTTGCTGGCAACCCCAAACTTTAAGCTTCTCAAGCTAATAAGATTATGGCTTTCTACTTGAGTTCTAGCCTCTCCATGCCAAATGGACAGGAGAAGACTTAAGTAAAAAGCCATATAAATGTAAATTTTATCCTATGCAGTTTCCTTCTTTAAATTTCCAGTCCTCTCTGATCATTTCTGTTTGCTTTTGGTCACTCTCCAGTGCCTTCAGAAGGTGTTTTTTATATTTATATTTTTTCTAGAGTTTATGATTGTTATGTGGGGAAAGTTTAGTCCATTGTAAACCACTCCCCCATTGAAAGCCAAATCAATTTGTATCATAAAAATCTTTTTAACTCCTAAAGCTAACCTATCATGAAGAGTAGTTTGCTTCATGAAGTAGTGAGCTAACTGAACCTGGAATATTCAAACAGGGGCTATATGAGAAATTTATCAATAGTTATTTAGCACATAGAGTATGCTATGGCACACCACGGCATGTAGTGCTAATAGAAATGAGTTTTGAGTTAGATGAAAAATGGATCAGATGTACTATGCATTACTTAAATTTGTGTCTGAAGGTCTGAATATTTCATTCTTGTAATCAGCAAAATATAACATTTTCATACTTGTCAGGGAATTTAGCTTTGACCTCACTGCCACTAAAACTTACTAAAAGTTTTTCTGAGAGAAGTTGTATTTAGGTATTATTTTTTAAAGGGTATGCAGTCCACACATACCTTCACAGGTCATCTGAAAATAAACCAGGGACAGTATGGTGTTGTATTTATGAGTACAGGCACTGGGGTTTACATTATGGGGTTTTGAATAGGAACTCTGCTGCTTTCTACCCATGTGATCTTGGGCAAAATACTTAAATTTTCTATACTACAGTTTCCTAATCGATAAAATGAAAACGAGAATAATAATCCTCATAGGGTTGTTGTATTCAATGTGTAATGCATGGAAGTGCTGAGAAAGTTTCTGACACATAGAAAGTATTTAAAATGTTAGCTATTGTAACCAGAGACTTCAATTCCTGAACACGTTATGTTCTTGTTTCGTAGACCTGCTTTCCATTACGCCATCACTTTGCAGGAAGGCTTACTAAAAGAAAGTCTTATAAACTTCTTATTCTGAGCAGGTAATGACATTATCTCCATTTTATAGATGAAGACACAGATGCTTAGAGAGTTCTGTAGTTTGTCCAAGGCCATTTTATCAGTAATAAGCACTCATACTCAAACCTGCCTGATTCTAAGCCTTGCTATTAACCTTTCGGCCACGTTTTATTTGGCCTGACCAACCTCAAGCGTGACCAAGCATAGACTGGCTTGTTATGCATTTACAAATAATCATTATACTCCATTTTTGTGGTTCACATTTATTTCTTTATGACTTTGGGGGATGTGCTTAGCTCTTCTGCTGGGGGTTAAAACACAAATTTAATAGGGTTCTGGTGAACTAATGTCAGCACAAAGTCACTTTGACAGGTAGAAAATAAAATCATTATGATTTTTATCACTGTCATTATTGCCCTGATAATGAATAATTGTGATGGTTATGACACTGTTGGAATCATATGCCTGGAAAGCCCCATGAAAGTATGCTTAGTTTACCCCCTTTGCATTCAGTAAGATTTATTAACTTTCTCAGTCAGATAAGAATCTCCCCTGTTTTAAACATCTGCAGTGTTGGATGACCCACTGCACAGGTTTGCCCAGGAGTTACAAGTTTCTCCAAATGGGACTTTCATTGCTAAAGCTGGGAAAGTCCTGGGCAAACTGGAACAAGTTGGTCACCATATGGGCGAACCCTTACCTATTCTGACTAGGTTTTGCCTTTATCTTTGCTCTGTCTACTGAGTAGAGGCAGAGACAGCTGGTTACCATTTTTTAAAATGACAATCCTTTTCACATATCTGTAGACTGTTAACGTGTCATTCTCCTCACTTTTATCCCCTAGGCCAACAAACAGGTTTCTACCGAGGACTCACCTCACCTGGTGTACTCTACTCACTGCTCTGAGGGATGCAAATGAGAAACAGGATGCAAAGTCCCTGCCCTGAGGGAACTAAATAAGGTGGTTCCAGTTCCTTTCACCTTTGCCCATAGGCCTTGTTTTCCAGCTCTTTAATTATCTGTATTGATTTGCTTTGAACATTGTGCAAATTCACCATGCCTCTTGTAATTGGTGGAGACCAGAAATGTGCACAGTATTCAACTTTTAGGTGACTACTCCATACGGCATAGAGTAAGATCCCACAGGGGCTCTGAGGACCCTACTTCTACTTTTATATCCATGTGTCATGTCTGCTTTGAAACTATTTTTAAATCATCACCACATCATAGCAGATTCTGACTTGCCCTGAAGCTCTTTATGCCACTGGCAGTGGAGCTAATCAGTACCTAAGATGGAGTTTTTCATCACAAAGAGCAGGATTGTCTATAAACTGCTCTGCTTTGTATTAATCTCAGTGGTTTGAAATATAAAAATTATACTTGATCTGGTGTTTACAAATAGTTTTCACAACAAAAAAATGAACTGCATATCTTCCATAATTCTAACCATCAACTCTCTCCAATTTGCCATCTGCCTTTTATTAAATTGCATTTGGACTACTTTCTCTAGAAAAAAAAATTCTGCCCTTGCCAGTTACCCTCCTACACATATTAGTTTAGGAATTCAAGCCCATGTCATAGTGACCTTATTTCTTGATTTGGATCTTTTCGCCATTTAAACATAAAAAATATTTCCTTGAAACAGGTGTTTAGAAATATCTGGGGAACTCCAACAGCTTACAAAGAAATGAATTCAGTTTGTGCTTCTATCTTCGACCCTGGAAATACTTAACCATTCAGCTTTTTGTTTTTGAAATACAGTATCATTTATGGTCTAGACACCACAGACAGCTGTTCAAATTCAAATCAAATGGGCCCTGTTTCTGCAGTATTTGTTTAGCATGTCTAGCTAAATCTCTGAATAATCTTGGCTTGAGTCCTTAAACAGGGATTAGAATATACCAACTGTTGATTTTCTTTTCTTATAAGGTATATACTAATCAGAAATTTTCTACAAGTTTGGTTAATATCTTTAAGCAAATCATTTTCAATTGTTTTTTATTTGTTTTTCGTTATATGGCAGCCAGTCAGCACTGCCAAAAATTTAAGAAAAATTAATAATAAATGAATTAAATGGAAGTTTACCTCGAAATATAATCTCTCCTAAAAATAGACGTTTGAGTGGCTGGCCCTGTGGCCTAGTGGTTAAAGTTCGGCACACTCCACTTCAGTGGCGTGGGTTCGGTCAGCGGCCACACTGTGGTGGCGACCCACATACAAAGTAGAGGAAGATTGGCACAGATGTGAGTTCAGGGTGAATCTTCCCCAGACTGACTAAATAAATAAATAAATAAATAATAAATGTTTGAATTTCTTTCTTCCCTGTTGACTGCATTGTATGTTGCCACATTGAAAACCATAGCTGCTTTCATGTTTGAGGAAACTGGGTCATTTGAACTAAAATATATATAATAAAACATGTGTTTTTCTGTTCTACTCATTGACACATATTTGTGTAAATCTCATTAGGCCTGGCAATATTAAAATCTAGATGTTTTCTCTTAACTATGGGTCACTAGTTAATTCATGAAAAGAATAGTAAAAATTTGGATATGTTGCTTTAGCATACAGCCATGAAAGTTTCTGAGTGGTATTACATTTAAGAATAATTTTTAGATTAATTTACATTTACTTCTAAAGCATTAGGAACTATAAAATTATACATATATTATAATTAGGTTATTTTATATATTTGGATCCAGGCTTGTGATTGCCAACTTTCCGTTACTATAAGAGAGAGACAAGAGAGTCAGTCCATTACTTTGCAATGCTAGCACAAGTTTTGTTTCATTTTAAAATGACTGTTTTTACCTGGAATTAGGCAAGCATAGCCATTTGTGTCTCCTACACATTAAGGGGGAAATTCCCTACCTCTGATGTCATTAGATTTTCCCTTACGGTTTTTGCTGCTCATTGGGAGAAAGAAAGTAATTAATTCTGACTACTATGATTAGTTCCACACATTTGCACTAATGCTCCCATTTGTTATTTTGAAATGTCATAACTCACATACAGGGAAATTCACCCTTTTTATTGTATAGTTCTGTGGGCTTTGACAAATGCATATAGTCTAGCCACCACCCCAGTCAAGATACAGAACAGTTCCATTACCCTCCTATTTATTTATTTTTGTGAGGAAGACCAGCCCTAAGCTAACATCTGTTGCCAATCCTCATCTTCTTACTGAGGAAGATTGGCCCTGGGCTAACATCGTGCCCATCTTCCTTTACTTTATATGGGATGCTGCCACAGCATGGCTTGACAAGCAGTGCCTGGGTCTGCACCCGGGATCTGAACCTGTGAACCCTGGGCCTCCAAAGCTGAGCATGTGAACTTAACTGCTATGCCACTGCGCTGGCCCCACTCTCCTATTTATTTTTAAAGTGTAAATTAAAAGTTTAGTGCCTCATACATTCAGTTCAGATACATTTGGGCTGATGGGTCAGGTACATAAACGAGGACAAAGAATCCCAAAGGATTAATCTATCCATTTTCTCGTACTAATTGTGTGGTTATAATGATGATGAAGATGATGGTTACAAATCTCTAATTATGTGCCACACACTCTCAAGCACTTTATGCATATTGCATTTAGCCCTATCGATAATCCAAAAACTATCACACACATTTTACAGATGAAAAAGCTCAGATACAGGGAGACTAAGTAACATTCCCTCTATAATATGGCCAGAAGGTGGTGGAGATATCAACCATATCTGACTGCTAAGTGTATGCTCTCAAGCCAGGATGTTACCTACCTGGGTTTGGATGGTGCCAGTGATATTTAAAGAACCTGGCCTTTCCTTGCTATTCTTGATCCGACTCATGAACAATTGACAAAACACTGAATTATATTGAAATTAATATTCATTAGATTAATTAATTCACTGATTCAACATGTATTTGTTGGATGCCTACAATATGCTAGGCACTGAGTATACAGCAGTGAATAAAAGAGACAATAATCTCTGCCTACTTGGAACTTTATTCTAGACAATGAACAAAATTAATGAGTACAATATATGGTATGTATGTGGAATACATAGTGCTACGGAGAAAGAAAAGCAGAGAAGGGGGATAAGGAACATTGAGGGAATGTGTCCATTTTATCATGTTGGTCACTGAAAAGCTGACATTTGAGTAAATACTTGGATGAGTCAGGGGAGTAAACCCTTTGGACATCTGGCAAAGAATATTCCAGGTAGTGGGAGTGACAAGTGTAAGGACCATGCCTGACTTGTCCAAAGAACAAGACCCATGACCTGGAATGCAGGGTAGTGAGGGGGAAAGTAGGGTTTTATAACAATCACTCTAGCTGTTCTTTTGAAAATTGATTAAAAAGGGGCAACATGGAAGCAAGAAGACCAGTTAGAAGGCTTTTGCAACACCCAAGTGAGAGATGATGGTGGCTGAGGTCAGGTGTTGGCAGAGCAGGTGATGAGAAGTGTCAGGATTTGGGATATATTTTGAAAGTAGAATCCTCATCTGGTGATGAATGGGATTATGCAATAAATTGAGAGATTAATGATGAATCCAAGGTTTTTGGACTAAGCTAAAATTCAACAGATTGTGTGAGTTTGAATTCTAGGAAAAATATGCACAGTTCATATGTTTTAGAAGTACTTAAATGGAATGGAAAATTTGAAATTATATTTTATTGACATGGTTTTAATATATTTAAAATTTGAAACAATTCCCATAACTGACACATATATTATTAATCTATAAATAAACACATTATTTGACATCACTTTTCTGGGTGTTAATTATAGTCAAACAGATATAGAAAAGAACTTTTCTTCTTTCCACAAGAGTAATTTAGATTGCAAGTTGAACAAACATTTGCATAAACAAAAAAACTTTCAGTCTGTGCTTGACAGATTTAACCTCTAGATTCTCTAACACACAGCACATGTTTTTCTTGGTCAAGCCTGACTACTTACTGGTTTAATTTCTCAAATATATGAAGGTTTTCATGATTTGAGATACAAAAAGTTAATACTTTTGACTATAGTCAAAAGAATAGAGAAACAGTTTAGAAAGCTTCATCATCCCAACAGATCAGAGCATATCCTACTTGGAATTGATAATACATACAAATTTGACACTCTGGTTTGAAAGTGAATTAAGTTAAATAAGGAAATTGAGTTATCACTCATTTAATGTTTGAAGTAATGAATACTTTTATGTCCAGACTTTATCTCAACGTAAGGTCCTTATCTGCGTATCTCAATAGGATAGGCCCTTTCTCAATAGGTCCATATCTCAACGTGTCAATGTCCTTATCACATTATAGAATTACTTCAATAGCATGCTCATGACCTTTCTTCTTACCTCTAGTGACTCCTTGACGAGTTACCCTATGGTCTACTAAAATCTTCCTATAACATCACTCTCATTATGCCGCCCCCTCCTTTGAGAACCAGGAAGCACATCCAACTTCATTAGCTTGGTATTCATGATCATATATTAGTTTGATTGATACATTTTCTCTATCCCGCCTATTTTCTCTACGTTTCAATGCTTGCCATCCCCTCTAGTTTCAAGACAATCTCACAGTCAGCCTCATGGCTCTCTTCCTTTCTCAATGTTCTTTTGCATTGTCTGTGCACTCTAAACTACTCAACTAACATGTATTTGTTTATCCAGTCTATAGTTATTTTTTAAACACTCACCAGGTGCAGGGAACTTCATGAGTCTCTATATTACACGTGTGTCTCTTTGCAGGTCTCTTTGTTGGAACCTCTCTCATTGCCCCATAGCGAATCCCTCAGTAATACTACCTCTCCTTCAGGCCAAACGATTCTGTGGTCAGAGAGCTGCATCTGTTGCAGTTACTACATTTATTATGGTCTTTTGCAGCCACCTACACTTATGAATGTAAAGCCAGGTCTTTGGTTGCTAGGTCTGGTAACAATAACAACAATAACAATTTAGCAGCTACCATTTATCGAACACTGACTATATACCAAGCCCTATTCTAAGCACTTCACATGTATTAGCCTGTTGAATGCTCGTGACAGGGTAAACATATTTACCTATAAATGTAGTGATGAGGCATTGAAAAAACTATTATAAAATTATAGGCTCTGAACTCTGTTAGTGTAGCCAATTGGGACAAGCTACTTGCTTAACCCAGTCTATAGCTGGATGCCGCAGGGATTGAATGGTTTATAAGCAATATTGCTAGGGTGACTTAGCTTTCTGCTGTGTAATGCAGAAATTTCATCAGCAGGTCTTCAATGCCTTTACCTACATCAGATAAAACTCTTGAATAAGACAAGCAATGGACTAAAGCCTAGTGGTAAAACTCCAGAGATTTCTCTTCAGTTGCTATGAACCCATCAATTAATCTTTTGTGGAATTAATCTTTCAGCCATTGAAGATTTTTCTAAGTGCACTGTATTAGTCAGGGTTTTCCAGAGAACTACATCTATATCTATATGGAGATTTATTATAGGAATTGGCTCATGCGATTGTAGAGGCCAAGAAGTCCCTCAATCTGCTGTCTGCAAGCTGGAGAACCTGGAAAGCCCATGGTGTAATTCAGTCCAAGTCTGAAGGCTCAAGAACCAGGAGCCTGTCTAAGGGCAGAAGATGGATGTCCCAGCTCAAGAAGAGAGCAAATTCTCCCTTCCTCCACCTTTTTGTTTTATTCCGGCTCTCAGTAGATTAGATGATGTGCACCTGCATTGATGAGGGCAATCTTCTGTACTCAGTCTACCGATTCAAATGCTAGTCTCTTCCAGAAACACCCTCACAGACACATGAAGAAATGTTTTACCAGCTATCTGGGCATCCCTTATCCCAGTCAAGTTGACGCATAAAATTAACCATCCCTTGTCAACTTGGCACCCATACCTGCCTCCTTAAACTACACTTAATCTCCAAATAAATACAATAAGGATGTCATAATTCCACCTAACATGATATAACTATCCCATGTACAATAAAAAACACACTAATTCCTTCTCAAAGAGATGAAGTAAAGTCCTTGAGTGATGTTTAGTCCTTTCTTGAACTTTGGCAGAATCCACTTTTCTGCAATTTCTGGAACCTTCCTTTTCTAACTTTTACAACATTTGTCTGACTCTGGTCTTTCTGTACGTCTCCCATTCCCCATTTTTCATATTGATCCTAATCATAATTCTGTGATCACAATGGCAAATTCCTGTCATTTAGAACCATGTTTCTTCTGGACATCGATTTGGATTTGGGCAGGATTAAGGATTGCTAGGAGAGATACCAACAATATTAGAAAATGACACAGCACAGCGTCCCAGTCAAGGTCTTAGTTACAAGCGATGAGACATTTATTATGGATATTGGTAGCTCACAGAATCGTTGGAAGGGCTGCAAAACCAGTTATGAGTAGACAGCTGCTTTCACCTCCTCTGATCACCAGACGTGACAGTTGGCGCTGAGCTACTTCTGCATCAGGAATTGGAGCTTATAGTCTTTGCTACTGTACACATTGCCAGGGAGAGAGAATGAGAACTCCCCCAGACCTTTGCTCTTTTGTATCCCAGGTCTGGAATCTAAGTCTGCTGCTCTGACTGGCCGTCAAGTGCCCCACCCTGGGTGCAAGGAGGAGGAGGCTGGGGAAATAAGAATCCAATATTTTCAGCTACCTGTGGTCTTGGATCTCAGCCAAGACTCACGAAGTGGAGCATTCCCAAACATATACTAAAGGAGTTCAGATACATCTATTTTACATGACAGGTGTCCATTGTAGACAGTAATATAGAAGATAAAAGAAATCCCAGCTACAACATTTCATCTATCTGGGATCATTTATGTAAGTGAAAGCAGCCAGCCCATAAACCTCAATATCCTCCGAAGATGTCATTGAGATAGATTACCACTCCTGATGTTTGAATGTAGAATGTGAGATTTGAAAAGTTTGTTACCTGTCTGAAGTCACACACACAAGATCTCAGAGCCAGGATGTGAACTCAAGTCTCTGTTTAAAAAATCTGATCTCTCCATTGTACCATTCTGAGAGGGATTTTTCATATATAGACAGTTATTCATTACGTAGATATTCGTGCTAAGAATCCAACAGTTTTGAATATGTCAAAAGGGCTAGTAAGTTCACTGAAACTCTCTCATTTAATTCTGCCAATAATCTTTACAGATATCCTTAGGCTCACTTTATGGGATTTTTGAGAAAGTTGAGATTAAGTGGTAAACAACTCACTTATGGGCACATAGTAAATGAAAGATGCAGAATATAAGTTTATGCTTACTTTGTTTTAAAAATAAAAGTAATACTTTTAATTTTTTATCTGATTATAGTTATATCTTGAAGTGTTATTTCAGCTTAAAAGGAATCTGTGCCATAATTCCTTCTCAAATTTTTTCTCTTAATAATATATATTTTTTTCAGACTTAAGCATTTTAACATTCGGTTGTATGAAATTTGAAAAATATTTTGTTTTATTTTTGTGGGGAAGACCAGCCCTGAGCTAACATCTGTTGCCAATCCTCCCCTTTTTGCTGAGGAAGACTGGCCCTGGTCTAACATCCGTGCTTATCTTCCTCCACTTTATATGGGAGGCCACCACGGCATGGCTGACAGGCAGTGCGTCGGTGGGCCCCCGGGATCCGAACTCGCGAACCCTGGGCTGCCAAGCGCGGACTAAACCGCTGCGCCACCGCGCGGCCCCGAAAAATATTTTAGAATAAGGGTAATCTCTAATCCTTTCTAGAGGTATATATTTATTATTGTTATTATTATATATATTTAATTATAAAAATAAATGCATGGAATAAAATGAAACAGCACAGAAATATGTAAAATAGTAAAAATTCCTGCTCTTTCTAGAGATAACCACTTAAAATCATTCTGGTTTCAGCACTTCTGCGGATTATTTGATATCTTTAATAATGTGTTTATATAGGCCCCATTTCTTGATTTGTCAACTTTAAACAGTATTTAATTAATTCCCTTTATGAAATAGGAGAATTTAGCTAACTATAGTTTCTCCTACCTTCTCCTCTTCACAATATTTTTGTTATATTTGATATACCATTAATTTAATTTATTTTATTAAATTTCCATTATAACTTAGCATAACAGTCGCTTAAGCTACCACTTCTCAGTCTATCAACTTCAGACAATTTGCTCGTTTTCTTTCTCACATCTTATCCAGCCTTTTCCAGATCTTCCCATTTCTCAGCTGTATCTTTTTACATTGTTAAAGTTTATAAGGGTTGCATTTTGTTTTGTATTATTTAGCCTTCTATGCCTTGATTATAGGTTTACTTTTTTAATTGAAAAACAATAAATATTTGCAATTGTTGTTAATATCCAGGCTATAAAGAAATTGAATTATTTCTGACAAAAATTTTGCCATTCAAGGGAGAATTGGAGTCCACATCACACGGATGCTGTTCTCTTCTACTTCATTAGATGCTTAAAATCATTTCACAGTTAGATTTGCTTTAGATACAGACCATGATTTTCTTGTGTTAGTTGTTTTGTTTTTCCTATTCTAGAGCCTTTAATTGTTTTTTCCTTAAAGAGAAGAAATACATACTTTTACCTTATAACTAAGATAATTCACCTTCTTCATATTAACTATTTAAATGAATTGACTTTCCCTCTGAAGACCTGCCTCTTGGCTTTAACTGACTTGCTGTTGGGGCGAAAGCAACAATATAGAGATTTTCCCACCCCAAATGTCAAAACAAGAGGGACTTTACTCCTGGGGGATGACCTCCCCACTAGCACTCCCCTGGAAAATGATACATTTCCTTCAGTAAGCCCATCTCTGCTTTTGTCCCAGTGCGCACACTCTTGCCTCCATGTGTCTGTATGTGTCGGAGAGGTGGTAGGAGATCTGGCACAGCTGTTTATGTACTGTCCTGTTGTCAGTATGTTGATTACTCTATTGCCTTCCATTCCTGCTTTCTAAATCTGCCACACTTGTCTTACAGTCAAAAGGAAAGTTTCCTGCATTTGCTTGGTCTTTTCCTGGTCTGAGGGCTCTGGACTTTGACTTCCTGCACTCTGGCTAACTGGAAATAAGATTCCCATACGTTTTCTCTCCTCTGAAAATTTGTCCTGTCTCTGGTATGCTGATGGGATTCTCTCTCTTTCAGCCCTGTTATGAATTTATTTCCTTTTATACATCTTTACTGACATTTCACTGGTATTTTGAGAAAATAGTCAACTTATGTACTTGGTTTGTTATTTTGAACCAAAACTCCCACTACTCATGTTTTTTTTTTTTTAATTGCAATTATGGCATACTGCTTGAGATTTCAAAAAAAGTTACATCATAGTGACTATGCTTCAAATGTGGATTCAGGAATGGGTAAAGTGCATTTTTCAAAGGGTTTCATTTATAATTGAGCCAAAATGAAAACAATTGTAGTATTTAAAGAGATAATTTCAGTTACCTGAAATGTTTGCTTAGCTAGATTTACCTTATTCATCAAAGATTCCAGCTATATGTAGTATCATTGAATTCAGACTCTTGAAAACTGAGATGAATGTATATAACCCCATTAGGGTAGCTGCAGCTTCAGTTTGAAAAGTTACCATTTTTGTTTTCAGTTCTTTCTCCAATCATTTATGGTGTGTAAAAGCCCCACCTTATTTTCTTACAAACTCACCTTGTGTTTTAAAGGATGCAGGTGGTTTTTAGCCAGAATTTCTAGGTGTTTTGCAATAGGAGGTTTGTCATTTCTTTCTGCAGATTGTCTTTTCAGACATTTTCAGAAAAAGGAAGTGCATAATTTACTTTTTAAAAATTATATAAAAGCCATAATTTTAAAAGAATAGTTTTTTGACTCAAAAATTTTTTAATCTTGTCATTTTATATATCCTCTTTTCTTTGAATGAAAACTATATTTTCTGAAAAAGAAATGAACAGCAAAATATCAAATTTGAAATCATAACAATTTCAGCAGTTTTAATGTATGGAATTCTAGGCAAAATGTCAGTAGTTATGTCAATTGTGAATCACTTTAATAAATACCTTCCCATGTGGAAGAAGACAACCTCACTTTTTCAAAACAAGGCATATTTTCTGAATAATTATGATGATATTTTTAACAGCTTTACTGAGCTATAACTGACACACAATAAGCTGCACATACCTAAAGAATATGCATGTAATTTGATAGGTTTTGACATATACATGCGCTGGTGCAACCATCATCGTAATCAAGATAGTGGACATATTCATCACCCCCAAAATTTTCTTTGTAATTTCTCCCTCCTGCCCCTACCCATGACCCTGATTCTGTGTCCAGGCAAACACTGCTGCTTACTGTCACTATAGATTAGTTTGAATTTTCTAAAATTTTATATAACTGGACATAGTATATACTCTTTTATGTATAAAAGACATAGTATATACTCTTTTGTCTTTCCCTCAGCATAATTATTTGAGATTCGACCATGTTATGTGTATTAATAGTTTATTCTTTCTATTGATGAGTAGTATTCTGTTATACTGATATGCCACACTTTGTTTATCCATTCACCTGTTGATGAACCTTTGAGATCATTCCAGTTTGAAGCTCTTGCAAATAAAGCATTTGTGTATAAGTCTATGTAAGAACATACAGAAATAGTGAACATAGCCATCAGTTGTAGAATGTGAGAGAAAGCAGTCAAGAATGGCCTCAAGATTTTTGGTCTAAGCAACAGAAATAATGTACTTGCTATGGATAGAGAAGCAGAAAGCTGCAGGAAAGACAGGTTTTGCTGTGGGCAGGGTATTGAGTGGAATTCAGGAGTTTGGTTTTTGACATTTTGAATTTGAGATGCCAATTAGAAATCTAGGTAGAGATAAGGAATCAGTTATTGGATGACTAAGTCTGATTAGTGTTGGTATGGTATATTTTTCTCCATCCCGTTACTTTTTTTTTTGCTGAGGAAGATTAGCCCTGAGCTAACATCTGTGCCAATATTCCTCCACTCTATATGTGGGTTGCTGCCACAACATGGCCGCTGAGTGGTGTAAGTTTGTGCCTGGGATCCGAGTCTGTGAACCCAGGCCGTGGAAGAGGAGAGTGCCGAACTTAACCACTACACCATGGGGCTGGACCCTCCATTCCTTTATTTTTAATCTGTATGTGTCTTTGTATTCAAGGTGGGTTTCTTGTAGACAACATATAGTTGTATCTTGTTTTTTCGATCTACTCTGACAATCTGTCTTTTAATTGGTGCATTTAGAGCACTGATTGTCAAAGTGATTATTGATATGGCTGGATTAATATCTACCATATTTGTTACTGTTTTCTATTTGTTGCCCTTCTTTTTCTTTCCCATTTTTGTCTTCCATTCTTTTTCTGCCTTTGTGGTTTTAAGTGAGCATTTTATATGATTCCATTTTCTTTCCTTTCTTAGCGTATCATTTATACTTTTTTTAGTGGTTGCCCTAGAGTTTGCAATATAGATTTACAGCTAATCTAAGTTTACTTTCGAATAACTTCATGGATACTGGGAGTACCTTATAGTAAAAAAATAATCCTAATTCCTCCTTCTTGTCCCTTGTATCATTGCTAGTATTTATTTCACTTATGTGTAAGCACACATAAGCATCTATATACACACACATACACAAGATATATACATAAGCATGTATAATCAAATACATTGTTGATATTATTTTGAACAAACTGTTATCCATTAGATCAATTAGTAATAAGAAAAACATAAGTTTTCATTTTACCTCCACTTATCCCTTCTTCCATGCTTTTCATTTATGTAGATCAGAGTTTCTAACCTAGATTATTTTCTTTCTCTCTAAAGAACTTTTAACATTTCTTGCAAGTCAGGTCTATCGGCAACAAATTCCCTCAATTTTTGTTTGTCTAAAAAAGTCTTCATTTCTCCTTTATTTTTGTTTTTTTTTTTTTTTTTTTGGTGAGGAAGACCAGCCCTGAGCTAACATCCGTTGCTAATCCTCCTCTTTTTGCTGAGGAAGACCGGCCCTGGGCTAACATCCGTGCCCATCTTCCTCCACTTTATATGGGACGCCGCCACGGCATGGCTGACAGGCAGTGCGTCGGCGGGCGCCCGGGATCTGAACTCGCGAACCCCAGGCTGCCAAGCGCGGACTAAACCGCTGTGCCACCGGGCCGGCCCCTCTCCTTTATTTTTGAAGGATCATTTCACAGAGCACAGAATCCTAGGTTGGTGGTTTTCTTCTCTCAACACTTTAAATATTTCATCCCACTCTATTCTTGCTTGCACAGTTTCTGAGGAGGAGTTGGATGTAATTCTTACCTTTGTTCCTCTATATGTAAGGTGTTTTTTTAAAAACTCGGACTTCTTTCAGGATATTTTTCCTTATCTTTGATTTTCTGTAGTTTGAAAATGATATGTGCCTAAGTATAGTTTTTCGTTTTTTGGCATTTACCCTGGTTAGTGTTCTCTGAGCTTCCTGGATCTGTGGTTTGGTGTCTGACATTAATTTGGGGGAAATTCTCAGCCATTATTTCAAATACTTCCCCTGTTCCTTTCTCTCTTAATTCCCCTTCTGGTATTCTCTTTACACGTGTGTTACAGCTTTTGTAGTTACCCCGTTAGTGCTTGCATATTCTCTTCTGTTTTTTCTCCATTCTTTGTTATCTTTGCTTTTCAAGGATTCTATTGATAGAGAATCCTTTCTCAGCTGTGTCCAGTCTACTAATAAGCCCACCAAAGACATTCTTCATTTCCTTTACAGTGTTTTCTATCTCTAGCATTTCTTTTTGGTTCTTTCTTAGGATTTCCATCTCTCTACTTACATTGCTCATCTGCTTTTGCATCCTGTTTACTTTACATGTTAAAGCCCTTAGCACATTAATCATAGTTGTTTTAACTTCCTGGCCTGATAATTTCAACATCACTGCCGTGTCTGGTTCTGATGCTTGCTCTGTCTCTTCAAATTGTGTTTTTTGCCTTTTGGTATGCTTTGTAATTTTTTCCTGACAGCTGGACATGATGTACTTGGTAAAAGGAACTGCTGTAAATAGGTTTTAGAAATGTGGTTGTGAGGTGTGTGGGGGGAAGCATTCCTATAGTCCTGCTATTAGATATCAGTCTTCTAGTGAGCCTGTGCCTCTGGACTGTGAACTTCACAAGTGTTTTTCACTTTCCCCCCCTTCTTAGGTTGGGGAGGATGGCTAGAGTGGGCTGAAGTTGGGTATTTCCCTTTCCCTAGCTCAATTAGACTCTGATAACACCCCAGCAGGTCAGGCTCTGGTTAACTAGTTTCCCCTGAGGGCAGGTCTTGTTAAGAACAAAGTACTCTGGCATATTTCAAAGTGGTTCCTTTTCCCCTCCCCCTGCCAGAAGCACAAGGGGATTTTTCTCTAATATTTACTGTGGGAACCTGGTTGAGCTGGAAGTAAATCTCACAATATTGTGGGGGCCTCACAATATATTATAACAGGATGCTCCTGGGGTTTTTACTCTCAGACTTGTCCACATGGAGCCTTGAGCAATTTTTCAATTACAGTTCAGGTGTTCCTACCCCAGCACTGGTTCCCATGGTGGTTTCGACTGGTGAGTTTCTGTTCTAGGAAGACGTGACTCCCTGTATTCGCCTGTCTGTCTCTCCACATATAGAGGAACAAAGGTAAGAATTACATCCAACTCCTTCTCAGAAACTGTGCAAGCAAGAATAGAGTGGGATGAAATATTTAAAGTGTTGAGAGAAGAAAACCACCAACCTAGGATTCTGTGCTCTGTGAAATGATCCTTCAAAAATAAAGGAGAAATGAAGACTTTTTTAGACAAACAAAAATTGAGGGAATTTGTTGCCGATAGACCTGACTTGCAAGAAATGTTAAAATGCAAGAATAGTTGTTGATTATTCAGTTTGCCAGGTTTTTATTTTTGTTAGGATGAAGTGGTGACCTCCAATCCCTTACATGTGGCATTGGAGGCTGGAAGTCAGATGACTGAGTCTGAAGTTTAGGGGTGAGGTCTAAGCTTGAAATATGAAGTTGAGAGTTGTCGAATATATGGTATTTAAAGTTGTGGTAGGCAGAAGAATGGCCCTCCAAAGATATCCATACCCTAACCCCTGAAACCTGTGAATATGTTACCTTGCATGGAAAAAGGGACTTTGCAGACATGATTAAGTTAAGGATTTTAAGATTGGTAGATTATCATGGATTATCCCTGTGAGTCCAATGTAATCACAAAGGTCCTTATAAGAGGGACACAGGAGGGCCAGAGTCAGAGACAGTGAGAGATGGAGAAAGACTTGAAAATGCTAAGCTGCTGGCTTTGAAGATGGAGGAAGAGACCATGAGCCAAGGAGTGTAGGCAGCCTCTAGAAAATAGGAAAAGCAAGGTAACAGGTTTTCCCCTAGAGCCTCCAGAAGGAACATGGTCCTGTCGACACATTGATTTTAGCCCAGTGACTCTTCTGACCTCCACAACCGTAAGACAATAATTTGTGTTGATTTGAGCTAGTAATTTTTTGGTGATTTGTTACAGCAGCCACAGGAAACTAATACAAAGCCATAAGACTAAATGACCTGACTAGAGAGTGAGTGACAGCTGATAAATATGTTCAGAATATTCCTGTTCTTTGCCCTTTATTTAATCTCCTTGTTCCCTTTTGTCTCACTAGTTACTGAAGCAACATAGGCCCAATTCAATTCTCATTTCAAATCATATTCTGCCCTGTTGGGATGGAGATGATACAAGATTTGCTCATTGTGACCTTCTGGCCTTGGGGTTGAAGGTTTTTCTTTACTTGATCTCCGTGATTTTGAATTGTCATGTGTCTTGGTCACAGGGTCCACCACTTGATCTCCAGCTGTCTGGGTACTTTTACGGCTTCTGGCAACTTCGACCTTGTTCTTTGTCACCACAGTTCCTCAAATTCTTGATTGTTAGTTGTTCACCTGTTTTGGAACCTGGAAATGTTCATCTTTGCTTCACACTCCTGGTTTTGAGACTCTTGCTTATACCCAATAACAGATATCTTTCAGGTATCCAATGTTTCATTGAGTCAACACAACACATCCACGGGTAGTTTAAAATGCAGGAAATAAGATTGAGAGAGTTCAGACAATGTGTTCAGGGTTCCCAGGGACAGAGCCAGGTTTGAAAGCAGATCAGTCTGCCGGAAAAGTCCACACTCTTTGTTACAATGCTACCCAGGTTCTTTTGATCTCTCAACCTTCTGAAAGTTGACTTGCTTCTGAGGACTCCTCTCCCCCAGTTAAACTGAGGAAGATTTAATGCCTCATTTGCCGGTCGCAAGTCAGATCTCTCCCTACTGCTGCTATTTTGGCAGATAAACATGCTTCAGCGGCTCCCCACCTCTATCTACATTTGTCAATGTTTTATCAGTATGTAAACATTTAGCTAAATACATTCAGAACATTTGAATTTGTAGCAATTATCTTTTCAACAATTAATTCAATAGTAAAACTTCAGTTCTTTCTCTTGCTAATGGAATTGGGGAGAGGGGTACCTCATGATATTAAAATAACCAAAATCCTTTAATCCCTTGCTTGAAACTTTTACAATCTTTCTTAAAAAAAAAACAAACAAAAAACTATGCCATTAAGAATGTTATAGTTTCAAAATGTTGCCATTATGCCTAAGAAAATTATTTCTATAAACTGCTCCATTTCTTATTTCACCCCAGGTCAAAGGCCTGGCTCTACGCTGAAGATAGAAACCTGACAGGGTCCCAGGCCAGTGAGTCAGCAATATGGTCATCCTCACCTTCCCAGGAGTCTAGTTGCAAGAGACTAAATGTGATACTTCTATAATAAAAAGTAGCAGCAGAATTGCTATTTTTACTCAACCTTTACATAACTTGAGAATTCTTAGTCTCCAAATCTAGGCTGTTTCTAAGCGTGGCACACCTCCAAGGAGAACTTTCACATGTCAGTAGTTCTGGTGGGGCTGAATAAAGTCCCTGGAGGTTGTCTCTGGTTTTCTCAGTGGGCCACAGCAGACCTCACTATGAATCCTGGGGAGAAGTCGGGCTCTGTGTAAGACAGGTAAGGGCTCAGCGCTCTTGGGGACAGGTCGGCATTATTGATGTCTATACAGCAGGTTGAAAGTGCTCTTCGGGCCCTTTCCTGTGTCAACAATGCCTCAAACACAGCTGGTGTTGGAGACCACGTAGACCCCAGAAGCACCACTCGTGTTACAGGGGGAGTGTACTCCTCCTTCTCACACTGCCTCTGCCATAAAGACACACAAAGATGAATGGGCAGCCCAATGACAGGGCTGCTTCTCTCGGCAAGCTGCATACAGAGTGCTTTGTATTCCTGATGATTGCAATACTTCCCTTCTGGCAGAGGCGAGCTGGCTTCTCTAGGGCTGCGGAAAGCAACGCTCGTTTCTGAATTGGTTGGAGTTCAATCTCAATTATGTCTGGAAACAACACCCGTTCCTTTCCCCCTGCTGTATGACTGCAGTGTTAATTTTCCAGTAACCTTGTGCAAGTTGCTTTCAAGTTGAAACAGCCACACAACATTGACATTTATTGGACACTCCCTTTGAGCCTTCCTGGCAGCATGGCCTCAGAGGTATTGCCCCTACACCAGGGCTCAGAGGCTCACTCTTTCCAGTCTTCACGTTCCACCCTTGAGAGAGGCTGGAAGAGATTATTTGAACAGGATCACATTCAAACTGCCTCTCCTCCACCCACACAAATCCTAATTTCAACATTTCCCCAAGTGGTATAAAACTGGAACCCCAGACCAAGCCCAAGAAAGAGAAGAAAGATGATATAATTTAATGTGCTTGCCATTGAAAAGTAACTTTTATTATGTGCACGGCTGGCTGGCTTTTTACACTTTCATAATGTGGTGTGCTCACCAGCACTAAAATAAAAGTAATCTTTCTCTTGCAATTTTAAGTTCTACCTTTATTCCTTTTTTAAAGCCTTGGTATTTCAGCTGACCATGTTTCCAAATTCCTTTATGTGCTTCCAATATATACTTTATTTAAACCTTGATCTGATGAAGAAATGAATGTCATGTTTTTTTCTTTTTTCACGGCACACAACATGAAAATTTTAGTCGTGAGGTGCACCTGTTTTTAGTATCTGCACATACTCAGCCAGGGCGTGTTGCTGAGTCTGCCCCTGCAGCTGTTGTTTTGCTATAAAAAATACTACTGTATTCATGTAGTTTGAGCCTTGTGAATGCTGTAACTTGGACTTGTTAAAGGAAGGCCGTAAGACTCTGTCTGGGCTGCTGATAATAGGGTCGATAAAGACCCCACACTGACCCTCACACAGCGGCGTTTATACTAATGGGAGGAAGTCTCTCAAACAATGTACAGTCCAGCAGACAGCAGACGTGGACCATGCAAAATTAATGATTAACTGCGTACCAGTGTGTTTGTCAGGGAACACTACTGCTCTTTAAGGGGCTTATATAGTCTATGAAAGAAATTAGCTCATGAGAGGGACTCATAAGGATAAAAGAAAAAACTGAAGTAGAGGCTTGATATATCCTGCTTTTCTCACAGGGCAAAAAGTTAAACATAATGGTCTCCTTTTTATAGTATGAAGTTCTGACTCTGAAGTTGGGGCAGATCATCCACTTGTTAAAACAAGACATGAACATTCTTGTTATTTCTTTCAGGGCAAGAAGGATGGTGTGCACTCCCAAACTGAACTCTAAATGTACCAGAAAGAAGGGGCAAATTATCCAACCATTATCCTAGACATGGAAGAACGTGAAACCAAAAATAATTAGGAAAGTGACAACAAAGTAGTAAATAAAACTAGATGTTCATAATTCGTTGTCCCTTTGGACTTAATGGGCTTTAAAATGCCCAGAAAGTCTCATCAAAGTTCACAAGTAAAAGTAAAGGTAAGTATTAGTTAAGTATTAGCAGCCTTGTAATTTATCGAAGGCATGTTGCAAGGAATACAATCTCCCCAAATATCTAGTTAAAAGGAATTTCGTAATGATAATTCTTCACATGACTCAAGTTTCCTTCCTGAATCCCAATGATGGTTCAGCAGATTAAAGATAATAGGAATCCAGGAATTGTGACGATCAGTATAAATCGTATAATGTTCATTTGGCTGAAGAACCTGTGGGGTCCCGGTGCCTCTGTCAGCCCTGCGGCCTCTCCAGAAAGTGTCTGCTTTGCTTGAGTCAGCACATCTTTGCAAAGACAAGATTCAATCCATAAACTTTGAATGATTGTTCATAGAACTTAGAGTCTGGTACATTTTGCTAACTTTTGGGTAAGGAGTAAAATCAGTGGAAATATATATAGAGAGAGAGATTGGAATTGGAGAGAAGGAGAATCTCCAAATTTTTGCCTTTACATCCAAGGCTGTCTCTAAACTGGTTTGAATCTCCTTACCTAACTTCATTTCCTACTGCCTCCCCCCCGCCCCAATCCTGATTCTTCCATCCAGACAGCCTGGTTTATTTGCTGTTTCTCAGCATGTTCTATCCTCTACTTCATGAAGTTCCTGAAATTAATCATTCCAACATATATTATTATTTTTCTTCTCTTTTTTGAATTTGATTTACTTTTGTTGTTACATCATTTAATTAGTTCATTCTCTTACAGTATGTTTTTTGCCTTGTTTTTTAAAAATCATATCTTAATTCCTTAAGGACAGGGAATGTATATATATGTGTGTGTGTGTGTGTGTGTGTGTCCCTTGAGGTATCTGGTGTAGAGCTAGACGTGAGGAAACAGGTGATTGATTGAAGCTGAAGAACAAGTGTTTTACTACCTGTAATTCAGTTTGTTTGTGTTACGTCCTCTCAATTTTAGATGACGTAGTCCTCTTCATATAAGAATGAAATAGCCACATTGTAGCTTCTGAGACCATGCCCCTTCCTACCAAATCTCACTTCCCCTGGCTACCCTACTTTGGTCCTGAGACTGTTTTTTCTCCCAGGGTTGGTATATTCCCTCACTATCTGGGCCAGTGTAGAAGGATGTGGTACTAAATAATGTTTTTCAATATTATGCACTTCTAGTCTCCTTTCTTTATATCTACAACTGATAGCTGTCTCCATACTATTTGAATGTGGAAAGTGATGCAATATGGAAATTAACATTTTAGACTTAAAACATTTATTACAAGTATTTCAATAGAGGACCTAGGGTCATCTGGGTTGTGTCTTCAGAGGTAGATATGGGGTCTGCTTTCTTGACAGCACATCTACCAAAATGCCACAATCAAGAAGATAGGTGGCATAGCAGTTAAGTTTGTGTGCTCCACTTCTGGTGGCCCAGGGTTTGCAGGTTCGGTTCCTGGGTGTGGACTGACACACCACTTGTCAAGCCATGCTGTGGCGGCGTCCCATATAAAGTAGAGGAAGATGGGCACAGATATTAGCCCAGGGCCAATCTTCCTCAGCAAAAAAGAGGAGGATTGGCAACGGATGTTAGCTCAGGGCTAATCTTCCTCACAGAAAAAAAAGGAAGATAGTAGAAGGCCAGCATATCCCCTGAGGGATTGGCAAATTGGCATTGCATATCTGGAGAAATGAATCCTAGATTTTGGAATTCCAGTAAATTAAAAAAATTGGAGTATAGATTTTAAAGCTGTTTTTGTTTTGATATTGTGATTTATAATAAAAAATATGTATTTGGTCTTTGTCCCTGTTTCTGGCACAGAGCTCCTAAAACTCTTGGAATTTTTTAAAGTGTTGAGAGTGAGTGATGTCTTTCATTATGTCAATGGGTAGCTTTTTTTTTTTTTTGTGAGGAAGATTAGCCCTGAGCTAACATCCGTTGCCAATCCTACTCTTTTTCCTGAGGAAGATTGGCCCTGAGCTAACATCTGTGCCCATTTTCCTCTAGTTTATATGTGGGATGCCTGCCACAGCATGGCTTGATAAGCAGTGCGTAGGTCCATGCCTGGGATCCAGATCTGAGAACCCCAGGCCGTTGAAGTGAAGCGTATGAACTTAACTACTATGACGCTGGACCAGCCCCAATGAAGTGACTTTTGGATGCTCCTAAGGATGGGGGCTCATTGCCAGGAAAACCAACCATGTGATTAGAGGGCCTGACCTCCAGTGAGGGGAGAGGGGCTGGAGGTTGAATCAATCCCCAATGGCCAATGATTTAATCAATCACGTCTATGTAATGAAGCCTCCATAAAAATCCAAAGGATGGGGTTTGGAGAGCTTCTGGGTTGGTGAACACGTGGGAATTTTTGGAGACAGCATGGAAACTCCATGCCCTTTTCTCATACCTTGCCATATGAATCTCTTCCATTTGGCAATTTCTGAGTTATATCCCTTTATGATAAACTGATGATGTAGTAAGTAAAATGTTTTTCTGAATTCTGTGAGCCACTGTAGCAAATTAATCGAAACCATGGAGGGGGTTGTTGGAACCTCCAATCGGTAGTGGGTTATTCAGAAGCACAGGTGAGCACTTAGACTTGCAACTGGCTTCTGAATTGGTGGTGGAGGTGGATAGGGCAGTCTTATAGGACTGAGCCCTTAACATGTGGTATCTGATGCTATCTCCAGGTAGCTAGTGTCAGAACTGACTTGAATTGTAGGATGCCTAACTGGTGTCCAGAGACTTTAGTAAGTAAGGGTGTTAAGAAAAAAACAAAACCCAAAATAATGACCATTTCACTTGAAAATTATCAGAATAAAGGACAATCTTTTAAATTCAATATTTCCAGCTTCATGAAAAAATAATCACATTATTGTAATTTTTCTTATTTTGCTAAGGACTACAGGAACTTCACTATCGGCCACCACTAGTTGATGGTTTGGCATTAGGGACCTCTGGCCCAGAACAAGCAGAAGAGATTTAAACCCAAGTTCCCTCTCATCACTGCTCTAGTTGGGAGGGTGGGCCCTGTTTCCTTTTGACAGCGTCTCCCATGATCTACTCAACATGTGAGGAGAAAAGCCCCCAGGAGAGATTTGGGGAAAGGAGGGGCTCAAACACAAGCAAGGAAAAAGAGAGCCTCCAAGACTGCCTATGGTATAGCTTGAATGTCTCATAGTTTTGAGACTGTGGGGAAAAGATGGGCGGGCTCTTGTGGGTTGGAGCACCAGGCCCATCAGCAACAAACACACTCAGTTCTGCCACAGTGTGACATATGCTTTCCTAAGAATCACTGTGCTATGCAAAATCATGCATTTGCATGGAAAGTGTAACATCAGATATGAATGGATGTGGCTGATAACACATACAATGAACTGAGATAGTTGGTAGATGTTTAAGGGGTGTGTGTGTGTGTATATATTTTGTGTATTCTTATGCAGCTTCGTTCAGCTGGGTGCAGTTTTTTACATTCACTCTAGTGTTTCTATTGGACAAAATTGTGCACGTGCAAACATGAGAAAGTTGTGTTATAGTCAAATTGTTCCCTAATATATCAACTGTGTTGCAAAAAATGTGTGTTTTCAAAACAAATGGTGTAGTAGAACTGATTGTGTGTGTATATTTCAGAACAATAAGTTCAGCAAACAGTGGATATAACTTCAAACCTAAGTGAATTTTACCTCTATGCAAACTGATCATCAGATAGAGCTCTCCAGCTCTTGACATCTAAATATAATAGTCTTAACTCCTAATTCCATAACCCAGGGAAATCTAAGTCTCCCCAAGGTTTTCATGTCCTTGTTATCTTGTAGGCCTCTTAGCCTCTGGGGTTCTGAATTCTCAATTTCTGTGCTGTGCCCATTGACCCAGATACGAAACTCAAAAGTCCCAAAGAATCTACTCACAAAAAGCAGTGTCTTCATGTTGAATTTACCAATGGGGGGCATCAGTGGAAAGAGTGTGTGGTCAGGATATTAAACCCACCAACTTCCTCTCTGTGGTCACCGTGGGCTGGCTACGTCCCTGACTAAAGGTCATAGATCCTGAAAGTCAGCCTTCTCCACACGTTTTCCTGAGAATCACCACCGCCCCCACTCCTTTGAGCCAGAGGCTCCTACTGGAACTAGCCTCGGAGTACTTTGTAGATTTCCAACATCTTCCTCATTTAATATTAAACTCTCCAGGTTCCAATTTGCACTTGTGCCATCCATGTCTTTCTGTAGCCATGACTTGTACACTTGGATAGAAATTCTGCTTCTGTCACTTAGTTTAACCTTATGCAAGTTACTCCATCCTCCTGGCTTCAATTAAACCATCTAGAAAGTGGGAACAATATCACTTAAATTTGCTATGAGAATTAGAGGGTATTAGATAGATGGATAGACCTGTATAGTACCAAGAATGGAACAGTCAGTGAATGAAAGCTATTATTATTGCGATTGTCATTGTTTTTATTACTATCGCTCCTTTCTCATTCATTCCTTCACATTAAATCTAGTAACAACTAACTTTGGTTGGGTGAAATATGAAGGCTGAATTTAAGACAAGATGGTTGAAATGCAATTTTCTATCAGGTTAAATAGCTTCACAAAGCTTACTTGAGGCCACCATTTTTAAAGTAAAAGTTAAGCAGATTATGAAGAAGAATTACTTGGAATGCCCTCGTACTGAGAGATTTGTCATTGGCCCACCTCTCATGAATGTGCCAGGCTAGTTTATCTCGCTCAACAAGAGAGGTCTTTGTTATTTGGGAGGGCAAGTGTTACTAAAATTTTATAGGAGAGAAGTTGGAACGAATATTTACATTGAGCATCTCACACGAAACAGCTTTTAAAACAGTATGAGGCATTTCCTTAAAGTCTTTCCTGGGCCACTTCTCTAGATTTGTTTGTTTTTTCTCTCTGGATTTTTCCTCTCACAGAATCTAGCTTTGATATTTCCTCTTTTTTTCTACCCAAGTTCTCTGCATTACTCTGACTCCCTAATTTCAGTTGTTTTCCTCTTTTTATTTCTGGATCTTACTCCTATACTTACACACACCAGAAAGGCGATCCTCCCACCTTGGACAGCAGGCAGAGTTTTAGGTGGGAAACTGTTTCTTTCTCTGATGTGAATTCCTCTCCCTACCCGTAGACTTGAATCACTTTTCACAGCAGCCCGTTCACTGGTAAGGGATCATTGCACAGGGCGAGTAGTGGGGCTGGTATAGCTCCGGGCTTGCTCTCTCTCTGGTTAGCATCTGAGATAATCTCAGGCAGCTACAATGGCTGGTGAAGATCAAAGGTATTCTGCCTGCCCCAGGTCAAGATCGCTCTTGCTTTGCAAGCCTGTGTGTTCTAAAGTTATGTCAGCAAATACCAGGCTCCTGCTTTCTCTCCCAAAAAGTTTTAGCAGAAGATAAGTGGAAATAGAATCTTTCTGAGGCAGTTCCTAAGTCACACAGTTCAGTTCCCTGCACTCTTCTCCTAAGATAATTTGTATGTCATAATTTTGAGGTTTATAATACATCTTGACCAGTCTTTTCTTTCTACCTGCGAGCCTTTACTTAGTACATTTCTGGACAGCGGAAATCAACAAGTCACCCTCCAGTTAACTCTATACCTAACACCTCACTTTAACCCACCAGGCTTTACCCACAGGTTGTATGCGTTAGCCTGGACTATATTATTTAAGGATTTAAAATTAAAACTTAATACCCCCTGCTCAGTAAATTTTTGGAATTTTCCCTGCAAATGAATGTAAAAGAACCTAATATTGTAGACAAAAATGAAGGGAAAAATAGCAATAACTAAGTAATTCAGTGCCACAGTGTGTTGAGAAAGAAGATAGGGAGGGCTGAAATAATTCAAGCATCTTTGAGTTGTAGGTGAAACATTCTAAACGAACTAGCATAAGTGAGAGAGGAGAATTTATTATAGGGATATAGATGCATACATCTTGGAGTTTAAAGGCAAGAGAGTTGAGTCTTAACTAGAGACTAGAAGAAGGGCCTGGAAAATAAAGGCAGCTAATTTCTCACCTTTTCTTTGTCTCTTGGTTCTACTTCTGTGTACACATATCTGTCTCTGCACACAGGCTTTCTCTGCTTCTCTGAGCATGGGGTAAATGAGCGCTGTTCAACACGTTTCTGCAGTGATGAAAATATTCCATATCTGCACTGCTTAATATGGTACTCAGTAGCCATAGGTGGCTACTGAGTACTTGAAATATGGCTGGGGTGACTAAGGATCTGAATTTTTCATTTTAGTTCATTTAAACTTTAAATGGCCACATGTGACTAGTCTGTCCCATATTAGAATGGCAAAATGGTAAAAGACAACTCTCCAATTGTGCCTGCATTTGCATGTCCTCAGTTTGAGCAACTAGCAGAGACTGACTAGCATCCTTGAATCCCAAATTCTAACTTCTCAAGAGAGAAATGTTGATTGGCCCAACTTGTGTTGATACCACCCCTGGTTCAATCAGCCTTGCCAAAGGGCAGCCAGGGCCAACCCTTATGTGTAGAGAGGGGGATGTAATTCTTAGAGGAAAATGGTCATAATCTGGGTAGTCACTCCAAAAGATGTCTGCTCCTTGTGTTAACTTCCTACACTGATTAATTTCACCGATACATTTTCAGATCACTTTCATTCATCAGTGCGAAGAGACTTAAGATTCTTATTTATGCAAAACCAGGAATTATACTTTCACTGACATCAGGGTGATAGATCAGTGGGATCAAATAAAAAACTTGGGAATAATTCAGAAATCAGTTTCTGGAGTCATTCTTCTCATTTCAGTTTTCTCTTTTATAGGCAATTTAGTTTGAGAGAGTAAGAGATGACTTGACTAGGAACATGGGAATTTATTCTCTACCTCTTATTTTTTTCTGCTGTCAGAATTTATCTCTAGTTTCTAAACAATGAAGCAGGTACAAGAGTCCACACAGCTGGGCAACACTTGACCCTGGAATGGAGCTCTCTGCCCTGGTGTTAAGCAACCTTTCTAGTGTGGGTAGGTGAGGGGTGTCAAGAACGGTCTAAGGTCAAAGCACTCACATTTCTTAGATGGTGCCCTTGATTTAGTCTATCTAAGTACTTTGGCCTTGTCTACCTCATCTGTCCTGACCTTTGTGGCCTGTTGGCTGATTAAGATCTTGGCTATTGACATCCAACTTTTTCTAGCCTCAAGCTTTGCTTTCTGGCTTCCCAACCCTGCATGCTCCTTGATCTCAATTTTTAAATGTTTCCCAACCTCTAGCTTGCCATGATCCATATCAGGCATTGTTCCTGATTACTCGGATTTTCTGTCTTAATGATCTTCCCTGAGGACTCCAGTCTGAAGAGTCCCACTGCCTGGCATGACAGATATGTCCTTTAGCAAATATTTTCAGTTAAATGTGTTTCTTACTTCTCTTCTGTTAAGAAGTACATGTGGTGCACTGATACCTCAACTAATGACAAACATGTTCTAATGACCCTTCTTAAATATTGTCAGAAATTTTATAAACTGGATTGGAATAATAAAGCAATAGGACTGCATTCCTACTTTCAAGAAAAATTATCCAAAATCTATAAATAAGGCCTAGAGCATGGCTGCATTATCTTTTAATGTCATATTTTAGACCCATCCCCAAATTATTTAATTTTATAGACAATTGTACTATTGTTTGACTTTGAAATTTATTATTAATTGGTGTCCAGACACTGCGGAGTTACATATTTACCTGTAGTTTTTGTTCAATAGAGATGCAAATAATTTCTCTCTGTTAGAAAAGATATGCAATGGCTTATTGCCTTGTAAGATATTACCAGTTTTGTGTCATCAGACCAGTTTGTGTCAAACTAGCAATCTTATTCTAATATTCTTTTTTAATTTTCAAATTGCTTATAAATAGTTCCTCAAAATATTTTTTTGAAGCAACTTTATCATCTACTGGTTCCCTCATTAATTAATAAGATGAATAAGTTTTGCATATGCTCATTGTATATTTCTATGACTCAGTTCTCAAGCTGCGAAAACTGCGTTTTGCCACCACAAGTGAGATAAAAACGTTAGTAGTACTAAAATAGTATTAGAAGCAAAATCTAATGTGAGTCTTAGGGAAGGGGGAGCTACACTGAAGATAGTGAAGTTGAAAGGAGTGAGAAAGTGCAGATGGGCACTCAGTCAGGGTAGAACATGCCAGAAAGAAAACATTTAGACAGAACAGGGAGGTCCAACAGGTACATGAGAGTTATCCTGGGCTAATTCTGCCCCTTACCCTACCACCAAGAAGCCGTGGAGGAATGGCCTCATGATTTAAAAAAAATTTATATCTATATCACTATCCTTTTATTTATGTTTGAAGTTTTCTTTACAAGAGGCAAACACTTTAATCCAATACATTGAAATACAAAACTTCTTTTTTTTTGCCATTTTGACGTAGGGTGACACCCTGAAACTCTGTTACACTGACGTTTTCTTTGATTAACTGATCTTAAGTGATTCATTTTAATAGAGAGGACAGTGATAGAGAACTTTAGGGAGACCTGGAGTGGGGTGGGGAGGGATTGACGGAATGGAAAAAAGAGATGGAATGAAATGGAATGAGAGAATGGAAATTGAGAATGGAAAAAGAGATGGAAGAGAAGATTAAGGTACAGCAGGCAATCCTAATACAATGTTTAATCTTTGTTATTTTCAAAAGTATTTTCACTTCTCTTTAAAATAGGGACTTCATTACTGAAAGAGCTTATTTCCAAATAATATATTAAATGAGATATTGCTACAACTTTTTCCTTTTTCTCAGAGGTAATAACCTTAGTACCAGGGGACCCATGTTCTAGTCACAACATCAACCATACCCAAACCATGTTTTTGGCCAGCATATTATTTCCTCATCAGGCTACTTTAAAGAATGAGTTAATGTTTTAACTTCTGAGTCAGGTTCTATTTAAATATAACATTTTTATTCTGGTTTTTATCTAACTTGTGAAAGGGAATGACACCTTAATAAAACACAATAATGGAGGCGATTGTTCTCATTTCAAAAGGAGTTTTCACTTTTTAAATAAATTCCTAACATAGATTCTTTAAGGAATTTTTCCAGTATATTTGAAATATGAATTTATGTGAATTAAAGGAGGAAAACAAGATTTCTAGGAACACACCTGCTATGTAACATGAAGTACTACCGAAACCTTTCTACCTCTATCAAGATAATTAGATGAAGAGTCTCTATTTCACATTAGCTGGCATCTTCAGTTTCTGGAATTACACCAAGAAACAGATGTAATACAGGCAGTAGACTCCTCGCTTTTTCCTTCCCCTACCCTTCGCACCCTCCTCTCTTCTTTCTCTCCTCCCCTCCCTCCCTTCTCTTCTATTCTCTTTTTTCTTTTCCTTCTAGGCTGCGTTCATGCACAGACAGTTCCCATGTACTGTGTGGTGGTAAAAGGGCTCGCTGCTGCCTGGGAGAGGACTCCTTTGGGGATTGTGAGTACTCGCATTCAGCCAAGATGGAGTTAGTAGAGTAATATCCATCCTGCCTAACTCTAGGGTGCTGAGAGAATGGCCAGCAGTCTGTCATTTATGGTATTATTCAGATTTATGTTCCTAAAAGGCTCTGGAAAGGGACCTTAGAAGGCCAGTCAGTGAACTTTGGATGGCAGCTACTCCGAGAGGGTCCTGAGGGCCTACTGAACACTTGTGGAAAGACCACTTTCCTCGAGTCTGCCCCTTTGAACTGTGGAAGGCAGAAGCCACAGATACCCAGAGAACCTTTTTGGAAACGCCAGGAGCCCACTCAGGAAGCTATAGAAAGGATTAGCCTGAGGAGGCCTCATTCCTTGCAGACCTCTACTTCCTTCCTTTACCTCCAATTAAATTTGCATACTGATTGATAAGTGTGCCACATCCATGGTCTAGTGGATGTCCATTCACATGGAGTGTGGAAATTGTTGACCTGTTGTCATATCCCTCAATGAGGAGACGCAATAATTTTCTTATCCAGAAATCTTGTTGGGTGGAGTCTCAAGCAAATTACAACAAAGATTTATCCTACCCCCAGTCTAACCGGAAACTCGGCCATCAGATTCTTGGCAGAGAAGAAATGGAGTTAAATGTGACGACAGACTGAGAAGCTTCCAGTTCCGCTGGTAAAGCCAGTAGGGGAAAGGCAAGAAAAGCACTTCCTCAACCTCCGCCCAGATTGTAAATTTATTTTCGTGTCTTTTAAATAGGTTGTTCAAGCTTTTTGGTAAAATGACAAAATGAGATTTTCAAATCTTCCTTTCAGATTTCACAGATATGAGTGGTACCAGATTTACCATAAAAAAAAAAAATCACAGTTGAGTTTCTAGCCTGTACTTTTTTTTTTTTTATTAATGGGTTCTTTCCAAGACAGGAAATCAACAAGAGAGAAAATTTATAGCTAGTCTAAGTTAAAGAATGCTGCTCTGAGCACTGGATTTTCTTTTCTCCTTTTAAATATCCCCATTTGTCTTCACATTTTCTTTTCCAAACCCCTCCCCATCCTATTCCATGCGGTAGATGCTTAATATACTAACACTTATGA
This sequence comes from Tapirus indicus, assembly GCA_031878705.1. Lineage (NCBI taxonomy): Eukaryota > Metazoa > Chordata > Mammalia > Perissodactyla > Tapiridae > Tapirus > Tapirus indicus. Next base: position 27,912,795 of record CM062930.1, on the reverse strand, counting down.
GAACAGAAGGCTTTCTCCAGAAAGAGTCACAGAGCTGTTCTGTGTGACTGCCAGAACCGCCGACCTGAACCCTCCCAGCACTGCCAGGATGCAATCTGTCTCCAGTCCCACGGCAGACGAGGGGCCCAGGGGCACCTTGGACTGGACTGTCTTTCTCTTTCCAGAATTGGAAGATGGCTTCCAAGATTGAGCAAAGTTTCTGGGAAGATTTTTTTTATGAGGTCATCTATGGAGGTGACCAGTTGAAAAAGATACTGGCCGGGGACATGCAGCTTATTTTTCTCAGCAATTTCTCTATTCACTCCAGATCCTCCTCTCATCCTGCTAAAATCAAAGAACTTTTTTTTTTCAAAAAAATTATATTGCTTCTAATGTGCCTTTTAGTAGTATGTGCTGAGATGATTAAGATAGGGCTCTGATCTCATAATTATACAAGTTATTATGGATAATTATATGAGACAAGCTTTTAAAAAGAGAAGGAAAGAAACATAGTTTAATACATTTTTGCCTAGTAATATCTTAGAATTGTGAGAGGTCACAGAGAGAAAGAAGAGGACATTATCACAGACCTCAAGAACTTTTTAAATTCACTATTCTCTTTAATTTAAAAATCAAAGAATTTACCAATAAAATTGGCAGAGATTATCTTTATATGATCATATCTGCTAGTATGAGTAAGAAATGAGAAAATGAGCAATATTTTAAACATTGCTCGTTGTGAGTATAAATTGCATAAATTTTTGGAGGACAATTAAAAATATACGTATAATTTGCAGATCAAATGACATGACATCTGGGGTTTGCTTTAAAACTATATAGTAGGACTCAGGTGGAGGGAAGTCTAGTGGGAAGAATAAAACAAGATTGACCATATATTAATAATTGGTGTAGTTCACTAATGAATAAATGAGGATGCATTAAACTATTTTCTCTAATTTGTATATGTTTTTAAGTTTTTGTAGTAAACTTAAAAAGAAAGAATACACACTTCTTTTTATTTGTTTATTCATTAAATGCATTTCTCTGTGCCAGGCAGATTTCTAAGTGATGGGGATATAGTAGGGAACAAGCATATCTCTGCTCTCAATTAGCTTAATTCTAGGGGCAAGAAAAAGGCTATGAAGACATAAAAAATGAACACAAAATATAGCACATGGTGATTGCTGCTATAAAAACAAGAGCAGGTTAAGGGAGCGTTGCAGGTGGGATTAGTTGCGTGCTTTTCAAGACAAAGTCCTTATGGAAAGCTTCTCTGATAGCATGACATTTAAGCAGAGACATAAGGAAACCCAGGAAGCAATCTCTATAAATATGTGGTGGAAGAACATTCCAGAAACATTCCAGGAAGAGGGAATAATAAATGTAAAGGCCCTGAGGTGAAAGCATGCTTGGTGTGTTTAAGAACTAGCAACTACAATCTGTAAGGGGGATGAGAGATGAGATAAGCATAAGGATGAGATTAGAATAGAAAGATACCCAGAGGCAAGATGATTTAGGGCCTTGCAGGTCATTGGAAAGGAATTGGCATTATTCTGAATGAGACAGGAAGCCACTAGAGTTTTGAGCAGATGGATGGCAGAATCTGGCTTCTATAAGAAGAGTCTGTTGAGGAGGGGGCACGTAAGAATGAAAACAGAACAGTTCAGAGGCATTTCTTTCATCTGGGTGAGAAATCACACTAAAGAGAATTGTTGAGAAGCCATTGGATTTCTGTCCATTTTGATGGCAGAGCCAACAGGATTTCCTGATAGATTATATATGTAGTATGGGAGAAAGAAGGATGGCTCCAGAGTTTTTGTCCTGAGAAACCAGACAAATGGAGTTGCCATCTACACATTTGCAGGTAAAAAAAAATTTTGTTAGGTTTTATATATATGAAAGTAGAGAAAACTTTTGGTTGAGATGTTGAGTAAGCAGTTGGATATCTGAGTCTGGAGTTTAGAGGAGAGGTAGAGATTGGATATGTAAATTTGGACATACTTGGTACAGAGATGATAATTAAAGCCATGGAACTGAAGGAAATCACCAAGAATAAGGGTAAATAGAGAAGTGAAGAGGTCCAAAGACTGGGGCACTTACAACTATAGTGTTAGAGGTAAAGGCAAGTTAGGAAGAACCAGCAAAGGAGGGTGGAGAACTACAAACGATGTCCCTGAAGTGCAGTGACCACAGTGTTTCAAGAGCTAACAACAGATTCATTGGGCCAAGTGCTGCTGTTAGACTGAGAAAGACGAGGACTGAAGCTGTGCTTTGGGTTTGCAGTGTGCGACACAGCTGTTTTGTGACAGTGGTGGGACAGAAACACGACTGGAGTTTTTCAAGATAGAAAAGGAAGAGAGAAAGCATTGGCAATAAGTAATGACAACTCAGGCAAGGAGTTTTGCTGTAAAGGGGATGGCTCAGTCAGTGGCGTGGCAGTGAACTGATGGCACATTCAATTTAGGTAATTTAGGATTTTAATAAATGGACTACTTATAAAGGTTTGGACAGGGAGGAGGGAAACCATAAAGGATAGAGCATTACCATAAGGCTACCTAACAGTGGGCTCTGTTACTACCCTAGGCCTGATGAAGCGAGAGGAGGGAGCCGTTACTAGGACCTGGAGAGAGAAAGGGAGAAGAGCTATGTGGAGAGGGCTCCCTAATGGGAGTCGTGATGCCCAGTGGAAGGATGCAACTAGCTCATGGCAAACCTGGGTAAGGGAGGAGTCAGGGGAGTATCTACCCCAACCTCACTTTCCTCTCTCCATCCCTCCATCCTCTTGCTTCATGCCTCAGTGGCTGAACCCAACCAAAAACAAGAGGCCAGGGAACTTGTCAATGAAGTCCATGCAAATCCATCTCCTGAGACACAGAGGAAGGAGGACTAAGTTTGGAGAGTTAAATGGAAAATACCCAGCACCGAGAATATCAGAAATGGACCAGTGACTGAAGGGAAGATATAGAGTAAAGAGAGCAAGAATTGATGGTACCAGAAATTCCAATTCCAGGAACTTCTCCTAAGGATATAATAAAGGATGCATGAAAGTTTTAGCTATGAATTTACATCTCAAGATCCATAATAATAGCATAAAATGGAAATCTTATAAATTTTTATCCTCTCAATGGAATACTATGTAGCAATTAAAAGTAATCTTGTAGAAGAATATAGAATGATGTAAAATAATCGTGATAAATTATTAATTGAAATAGACATGTTATTTCATAACTGCATTATATACATTAAAATCTCAATTTTTCAAAAGAAAAGTACATCTGTTTACCCGGAAACAAAACAGGAAGCATTTATACTAAGCGTTAACGGATGTTCTCTTTCAGTAATGATATTTTATACAATCTCACTCGTCTTTTTGCTCATGCTCTTCGCTGTGTAGACTCCATAATGTTTCACTTTCCTTCAGTGTGAATGCACTGTCCTCTCCCCCTATGCTTAGTTTGTATATCAGGTTGACCTACTCATGCTTCTTGCTCCTATGAATTCTACAGATGCATTATATGATTTGAAGTTCCAAGGTATCTAAGTGGGGCCTTAATAACATGTTTGCTCTGGCTCTTCCTTAGAGTAAAAATCACATACGTAAGTGTCTGGATATCCTTAGGATATCCACATATCCTTCCTGTGAGGACTGAACTGAAGGAAGCACCATTTCTAATTCTGGGAGGAGGAACTGGAAACATGCGGAAACCACGTTGTTGCTGATGCTGGAGAGTAACAGATATTAACTGTAGGTCAAAGGTAGAGCTGAGAGAGCTAGCAACCAAACAAAATGCTGCTGTGGCTGAAGCCCCGTTTGAGGACTCTTGTGTAGATGATTGATGTAAAGGTGAACGGTGATTGTGATGAAACTACATCGATTATCAATTAATTATTATCAGTTCAATAAAAAGTACTATTGACCCATCAATCTGTGCTGAGTGCAAGGCTGGCAATTACTGCAGAAGAATACAAGAAATGGTCTTTGTGCTCAAAAGAACTTACTTAGCTGGAGACACAACTAATACATTAACCAGTAAGAATAAGATAAGACCTAATTAAATATAAAATTTTTTCTTATAGGTCATGAATTTTATGCACTTCAGAGGAAACTAGGAGGGTGGTATTAATTAGGGGTGTGCTATAAATGTCTTAATCTGAACTCTGAGGGAAGAATAGGGCTTGGAGAAGAGTCTGGAAGAATTCTTTGGGGGACTAAACAACCAGGGACCCGTTCGGGCTGGATTGAAGGGCTCAAAGAGCAAGCTAGGGTGGGGATGATGGCAGATAGAAACTTAAACAAAGTAAACTGTCCCGAGTTAACATATATGCATCAGAATACTCCTGTCCTGGGGAAAAAATTACATTCTTTAGCCAACTGACTGTAACATGACATGAGAATTAACTTCTTTAAAAATCTTTGGAGAAAGACAGCCACTTGGTAGGGAGGTGATTTAGTTTAACAGGTCATTGAACAAGTTAGGAAACATGAATTTTAGTCCCCATAAAAACTCTCTTTTGATATCAAGTCCTTGAACCACTTTGACCTTACATCAGGGGAGACTATTATTGACCGCTTCCTCTATGCTAGGCCTCTTATATATGATATCATTTAATCCTCATAACTATCCTAGGAGTAGGATTTTTTTTAAGTTTGCATTATACAAATGAGGAAACTGAGACTCAGAGAGGTCAAGAAACTTATCCAAGGTGCACAGCTAAGAGTGGTAGGGTTGTGATTTAAACTTAAGCCATATGGCTCAATGACAGCACAATGTCTCAGGGAGTCCTGATTTCAGAATGTCAGTGTTCCATAGTCATGCAATGAAAACACATATGGGGAGGTTTACATAAATTCCACCTTTTCTAACCCTCATGGATTTGTTTTTCCATCTTGTGATAGGGCATGACTTAAATCATAACATAGCTGCACGTTTCACAAGAGAACTCCTTGAAAACTGAAGTATCTGTTTTCAAATAGCACTGAAATTCTAGAGGCCAATATGTTTTTCAAGAGTGAAAAGTTCTTGGCCCAGTACCCAGGCGCAAGAGTCTCCTGCTATGTGCTCCCATGGAAACGGGCCAGGGATGTCCATAGCTACACAGCAGAGGAATGTAGCCCTTGGAGAGATAGTTGGGGAGGGTGCTCAGCAACACGAGGAAATGGCTACATTTCAGTAACCTGCAGGACTCGGAATTCACAGGAAATGATTTCTTCCCTTGTGGGAGCTATGGCATTCCAGTAAATCAGAGAGCCTGTCAGAGAAGCAGCTGCCACTAGGTTGCTGATTACATTTGCAGTTAAAACCCAAAAAACCCACTTGTGATAGTTCTGACTTTGAAAGTTATATCTTACAGGGATCTTTGCTCATGTCTCCCCTACAAAACAGATTAATCGTCACCAAAGAACCCTGTAACTGACAGAGATAAGCTGCCTATGTAGATGCAAAGCAGCGTGTTTTCCCAAAATGTAGACGGAAGGGGACTTCAGTGTGTTAATCAATTTCTACGTACTCAGATCTGCCTGGCGGGTAGGGTAATTCCTAACAACACCACCCTTTACCTCGGATTTACAGAAGGCCATTCATGTTACTTTCTGGGTTTTAAGCCTGGTGTCTGATTGGTTTCCCCAGTGGGGCTATGGTTTGGTTAAGAGCACTGTATTCTTAAGTCAACTGAAAAGAAAACTGTTCAGCAACCCAGAAGATGTCGGTGTAGACTGCTGAAAATTCCTCGGGAAATAATGCTGGTTCTTCTGGTGGTGCATTCAGCCAGTTGGGAAGTCACTGCAGCCTTGTCTTTTTCCTTTGCAGAATTTGGAATTTTAGAAGTCTCTGATGTGTGAAAGAGGAAAAAAAGCACCTGCTGGAAGAAAATCTTTAAAAAACATGTCTGTTGCACACACATTCTCTTCAGAATTGTGAAGAGGCCTCTGCAAAGAAGTCAGACTAAAAATGATGATTTAATGCAGTTCCCTTAGGCTGCGAACCCATCATCTTCTATTTCACAATGAAAATCTCCACAAACAAGAATAGTAGTCTAACGATACAGTTGGCCAAATTTCAGCTTTAGAGTGAAACCCTCTTTAAGTTATTCCCATCCCTCCTGTTAACATTTTTGAGGCCAGGTAAGCAGGCTGCACATATAGACTTGGAGATGGAGCTTTCTCTACAGCTTCAGAACCACATAGCCTTTACTCTCTTTATCTCCCCACTCCCTCATCACAAGTCCTTCTCTTTCACCCTGTCCTTTGCAGAACACCTTTCTCTCCATCTTCCTTTTTTTCCATTCTCACCTTTGATTTCTCCCTCCTTTCTTTCCTTCTTTCTTCCTTTATGTGTCTTTCCTTTCCCCATTCTCCCTCCATCCCTTCCTCCTTCCTTCTCTCAAAAAGAAACAAATGACAAACCCACAAAAACACTCATATCCATTGGGAGGGTCATTGTAATAGAGGAACACAGTGGCTTCCAAGAAGGCCAATTTCAACTTCAGTTCAGTCCAGCCTTTTGTGGGTGTGTGCCTCCTGAACAGGGCAGGGCCCAGCCCATTTCCAATACAGTCTGGCTTTTAGGCTACTCTTCTAAAATTATTTACATAGCAATGGAATTGTGAACAGTTTAGAATATTGTCATGAATCATTATTTTCATACAATTTTAAGACTTGAATCGGCAGAAATCATATCTTCATAGATAGAAAAACTAGGTACAGAATGGTTAATGACTGAAAATAGTACTTAAAGCTATAACAATTAAGAGATCAACAAAACACTGTTGAATTCTTATTACTTTTAGGACAATGTAATAAGCAAGATAGGGTATACAAACGAACATATCGTGCATTCTCAACCTCGAGTAGTTTATGGCCATGCTTGGGATGATGGGAAACTTATACATGAAAAAATAGATAGAAGTAGCTCTGGCTAAAATTTATTAAGTACTTACTAATCATCAGCCACTGTAGTGAGCACTTTGTATGTGTTCTGTCCTGTAATCCTTGAAACAACTCTATAATGTATACCACATTCCACTGCGATCACATTTTATGGATGAGAAAACTGAGGCTTAGAGATGAAGTAACTTGCTCAAGGTCTCACAGCTGGCATGTGGCAAAGCTGGAACTTGAACTAGTGTAAGTCAGTAAGTGTTAAGTACCAGATGAGTGGGACAGAAGAATATTCTTGAAGTTCAGAGCTGGAAAACCACTGTGTTCTTGGGAGCTTGCAAAGAGACAACATCTCAGGACTAGAGGAGACCTTCAAGATCCGAATCTTCCCCATTAACGTCACTCTTGAGGAGACTAGGACCCAAAGACAGGGATGACCTGCTGAAAGAGGTAGCTTATGAATGGCATTTGTAGGATGAATAGGGGTTTGAGTGTCTAGACGGAAGGGCCGGATGGCATTCTGGAGAGGGAAACAGGAATGATGGTCTCCTGAGTCGTATACCAGTTGTTGTTGGTATTGTTTTCTTTTCACTGAGAACGTTTCCTCAATATCTGGTATGTCTAAAAATGGTTCTAGGGAGAGGAGTTTGGGGAAGAGAGGAAGAAGAGGAGCTTTTATAATTTTTATTACCTCCCACAGTCTGAGAGTTCCCACCCCCGTGGGACTCTTGGTCAGTCGAGGTTGCCATTGCTTCTGTCTATCTGATGAAGTCCCATGGATGTCAAAAGGTATAATAGAGGACAAGCAAGCAAGACTGAAATAAGGCTATGGCAGAAAGAGAAATGCAATCGAAAAAATGTCAGCATACAACTTAAAGCTTTGAAGCTGAAAGAGTCAAGCTTGCAGGAAAGCCTGTTGTAGTTTCTTTACTCTGTGTTATCCTCGAACGGAGCATGGATTTATATAGAATGTTTGCTGCAAAATGAGACACAAATAGTTCCGAGGATTACTTTGAATTTCCTGGATTTGGTGGGCATAAATCAGGGCCTTCATGCTATTTTAACACTTTTTGAAAACAAGGTCCTTATGAATAAATGGCAAAACTGGGTCAAGAAATGCTTATTCATTAATAAGTAAAATCTAGAACTTGGAGTAATGCTCCCTAATTATGAAATGGGCAGCACTCTGTGCTGTTTTTTGATTGGCTGACATCAGTTTGAATGCAAAGCTTTATTTCACTGCAGAGTCCTGGCATACTTCACACATTAAAATTCTAAGCTGTCTAAGTAGGTGTGAAACTAATTTTGTGTTTATTTTTTAAAACCCACCTATGATCATTTAGGACCATCCACTTCACTTTGGGAGGGCAGCACCCGGTTGTAGGTGGGCCCTGGGAGACAATAAAGGAGAGGATAATTTCTTAAATGGCTTAAACCAGAATATTTATAGCTTCCTGGAAGAGTTGTAACTACTTATCCATTTTTCCAGCCACAACTTTTCTTAATAAGAAGGGCTTTGAAAAACCTGCTAAATCTGGGCATAAAAGGAAACAGTTTTCCTAGAGCAGTGGAATTTTTTAAAGTCACATAGTAACCTTATTGATAAAATCAGGAAGAGAGCACTTTCAGATCAGACTTAAGGGAGGTTATTTACAAAACATAAGATTTTCTCAGCACACCAGGCACATTCTGCGAGGTTTCCTGCAGCACGAAGTCACGTAGTATCACTGGTTTTCAATCAAGTCAGACTGTCTTGTGGACTCTTCTTCAACAGTGAAGGTTAAATGACATGCCAGCAACCAATTCATTCAGAACTACCAGGAAGGCTATTTGCAGAGGTCATTTGGCACTCTAAAAAAGAAAAAAAAGGCAACTCAGATTCATTAGCAGTTAAATTGAAAAAAAAAAAGGTATATATTTTTTCTGCTTGGATAGAATCTCCCTTGGATTAGTCTTCTCATAAAAGCACTTTCTTGTTTATGATTATCTATCCTAATAAAATTTTATCTTAAAATTTAGTACCTTTTTGGGCCATCGACAATCCGATCAAATTTTGGGAAAGCCATCTTTACACTGACCATCACTAAAAACAGATGGTTTTGGCATCTTCACCCCTGGAGAGTTTAACTGTGTTTTGTTGCAAAGGAAGGGTCTCTATCTCAAAAGATGCTCATGGGAAGATCTATGACCAAGAGTAGTGGGTTTTTTTTCTCCTTTTCTTTCTCCTGATCCTCCTCCTTCTTTAAACACTTAACCAAGTACTGAGTACTTGGAATATGGAATGTTTTGAAATGTTGTAGAATAAAGTGTCCTTTCCAGTTCTATGTCCTTCTACTCTAGAAGCAACCATCCCCTCTCGGTTGGACCCCTTGAACTGATAATAAAAAGGTTGAGTGTGGTCCATGCATTCCTGCTATTTCCTCCTCACACTGCTTAGCCTGACCAGGGTTCTGCAGCTGCATTTCATTAGTCCTGAAACTCTGCAGTGAAACTGGGAGACCATCACCATGGCTCTGGTTATGAGAAACATACAATCCATTATAGACAAACCGGAGGCATCAACCTTGAATGCAAAGGGCATGCACCATAGCTAAATAATGAGATCAACCTTCAGTGAGAACGTGGTATTAAGTGCAATTCCTTTTATCTTTTTACAAATATCATGGGGCATTTACTTAATGCAAATTATCGTAGAGAATTAAGGAAAATGCAAAGAGACGTGAGGCAAGTTCTTCCTTCAAGAAGTTTGAAGAACAGTAGATGAGGTGGCGCATGAACACCAATCACTGAACTCAATGGCTATAACGTAGCAATTTTTAGCATAAGGAAAAAGACTGTAAGATTTAGGAAGATTCACTTCTGGCTAAGGGAATATTCATAGAATAGAGTAATAATTATATTTTCCTTTATTAAACACCTATTATCCAATGGACATCGTGGGGAATCGTTTTACACAGATTATCTCATTTAATATCATCACAACCAGAGGAAGCAGGCATTATTATCCCCATATTGACAAATGAGGAAATTGATGCTTAGCCAATTTAAGACATATACTCAAAATATATGTGTGGCAGGGGTAGGATTTGAATATTTGAACATCCATATATCTGTCTCCAAAGCACATATTCTTAATCACAAATTAACCACCTGTTCACATCCCAATTATTTACCAGTCCTTCTCATCTAGATAGCAGTCTAGTTCCTCTAGTTTCTCCTTGTAATATCTTTCCAAGAAGTGGCCTGTACGAACACCCAACTAAAAGGCCAGGTCACTCAGAGAGCAAGGGTAGGGAGAGGTCATTGAGCTGAGACATGATAGGAGAGAAGCAGGAAGAGCCCTGGATGAAGTGGCCTGAGTGAAGGTGATTGATAAAGACATGAGGATGCTGAATATCAAAGGAATCAGGGGAGAATTTGGACAAATGTATTTGTAACAAAAAGAATATTAAATGGTGGCTCCATTATTGTGGAGCCCGATCTCCCAATTACCCTCAGAGACTCTTAGACCCTATGTCCTGCATCTCATAACCAAAGAAGAGAGTGGTGATAGTTCAATATTATTTGCTTAGAAAGGAATTAGCTGATTTAGTCTCTTTCTCTCGTGCTTATATCAGGAATTAAGCTGTCAGTACTATATCTACTCCTTCTCTCTAATCTCTACTCCAATATACTTGGTGATTTAAATTTCCATTTGGTGTCCACCAGCTAAGGTCACAGAAGAGTTGGGGATGACATAAGGAAAGCAATGATGTTTATCTAAGTATCAGCAGAAAAGGGACTCCTTAAAGGCTGGCCACTTAAAAAGCTTTCTTGGAAGAAAGTCAGATTCTCCTTAGATCCTGATATCTGAATGGACCATGGGGACACACACCATCCTCAGAGGAATGACTCTTGGCTCTGTATTTGTTAGGATAAGAAGGTGCAAAGAGCAACACATTTGTAGTCAAATGATCTGCATTTGAACCTCAGCCATATAATTTAGCAGCTATATAAAGCTGAACATTTTTCATTCATACACTAACAATAATACTTTACCTAAATTTCAGGGTTATTGCAAAGCGTGAGGAGATAATGGATGTGAAAATACTTTGTAAATTGCAAAGGCTATTCTAAAGGTTCCCACTGGAGTTCTGGATTCCCAGGTACTCACTTATCACACTTCTGGGTTCTAACAAGTAAAGAAGAAATGCTAGAACCAAGAGGGGATCAATTCCTATTGATGGAGTCTAATGAATGGAGTCTAACAATTCTCAAAGAAGTAGCTTCCAGCCAAAGTTGCATTAAAGAGTATGGTGAGGACCTGAGGCCAAATCAGGAAGCCTTCTAATACGGGCTCTCAAAATTCCACCTTGGAACCATCTGCAGGGATTCTAGGAAACAGACCCTGGCCAGTGGCATGAAGGGTCTCATCCTAGCTCTCCAACTTCATAGAAGGCAGACCCTGACTCAAATGTTCTTTGCAAAAGAGGAGGAAATGGAGAGCCACTCTTACCCTCTGTTTGTTTCATGTGGCTGGCAGCCTTGAGAGAGAGACAGTGTGGAGTCTTTTCATGATTTTGAGATAAAGTAGTGCCCCGCAGTGGGGAGAGTGAGGCCCCTCAATGGGAATGGCTGGTTCTGTCCTACAGAAGATCAGCAGAGAGAGACTCCAATGAGTTCTATTCCAATGTAGTGGGAGTGGCCTCCTCTGGGGACTGCTTTTGGATTTCAGTCATTTTGGGGACATTTGATTCCTTCGAGAATCTGATAAAGGTTTATGAATATTCTCTCAGAAAAAAATGCATTTAGAAATGCCTTTAAGGCTAATATTTTCATATAGTTTCAAAAAGTTCATAGACGCTATCCATGGACTCTCATTGGACGCTAGATTTAAAATTCCAAGGCTGTACGAATGTTAACTATTAACTTTCCTTACCTGGAAGGAAGACCTGGGCCCACTATTAAAAATACCATCTGTTTCTCAGAAAATGAAGATGAAATAAAAGGTTGTTTTTAAACTAAGTTGATTCCTTATCAGTATCAGTTAATTTGAGTTTTTCTTTATTAAGAGGTTTTGTTTTGTACATCTCAGCAAACTTTGACCTACATAAAAGAACACTAAGTTTATCTGTTTCTAAAGTTACTTATTATTATCTTTAAATTGTGAACTATAATACCTTACTTAGGGAGGAAATAACTGTGCACGTTAGTTCATCGAACACTGTAACAGAAATTTATGTTGAAGACAAGTTTTAATCTGAGTCATTATTTTCTCCTTCAGACTGTGGGGTACACAGCAACTAGCTGTATGGAACTTTGGAAGATAATGGTCATCCTCTCTCCTTTGGTCTCCTCCCTCCTTTTCTACTCTAAACTGCAGCTGTCTGTATCCAGAATGCAGCCTTAGGCAATGACTACAGTTATGGCCTTTAGTAGAAAAACATTGAAACAAAGTTAGTCTTACCTAGCCCAGCCAACTCTCCATCTGTCACCTCATTGCCTGAGCATGCTTCTCCACCCCCATCCACCAGCGTGCATGTCAATGTCCTTGTCCACTCCAGCCTCCCTCGCAGAATCCATTCACGTGAACTTTGGGAAGCATCATGGCCTAATAAAACCATTCTCCAGCACAAGAAAACAATCCCCTTCATAGCCTAGCTCCTCCATCTTTTAAGATCTTGCCATTCCAGAAGACATCTTGGCTTTCATGTTGAATAATCCAAAGGTCCATTCCTCAAAACAAAAATAGAAAAAAAAAAAAAGCTCTTTTCTTCAAAGCTGAATTTAAGGCTCTACATCTAGAGAAATGGAAAGCCTGCTTGCCCTTTAAAATGAGAGCTTATTCAGTCATTCCAGGGAATAAGGTTTTATAAGGAAACAAAAACTTGAGAGAACAGTCTCAGCTAAAACTCCCCATTACAAAATGCATTTCTGTGCACATCATTTTACGAAACCATTAAGGAAAAGTTAGGTTCACAGATAAATTCTAGGATTTAAATTAGATGTTAAAATATAAATAATGTGTTTCTCGGATGCTTTTATTTTACAACTTTAAGTTATTGTTCATTTAGGTTAAAGATTGGTTTCCCTTTGGATTATTTTCCACGTAAAATTCTGCGAAATCAAGATAGGTGAACCACTCCAGGGTCTAGTTCGGTTTAATGGCTGCCTCACAGCGGCTGGTTGCCCCTCATTTAGATGCTCATCCATCACACTTCTAATGACGTCCGATAATATATTTAAGCTGCATAGGCCCCGACCAAACTCATGAATTCTGAGGAATTTTCACTGTAATGTATAATCATGTCTAATATTTTAAATAAGTACAAAATTTACTTTATAAAATATTGTCAGCTTTGGAGTCAAAACTAATGACAAACCTTAAAATGATTTTCTTTGGCAGCAATCTAAAACAAATTCATATTGTTTAGCTAGTGTTACAAAATGTTTAATGACTACTACTTTTATATTCTGGCATTATTTTATTTTACACATATAGTTTTTAACTGTGGAATTATTTTAGATTTAATTATCAATGTCATTTAGTGAATAAAAATAATAAATGCATACTGATAATGAAGAGATTTTTCCGAGGCTTAAAAATCAGAAGCTTTTCTTTCCTATAAAAACAAAATATTTTGTTAAATATTTTTAGCTCTGGATCTGTAAACTATTTCCTATGAGATCAGAAGACATTCTCCTTTTAGAAAATAGTGACATAGTCTTGATATAATAAAGAGTTGATATTAATGAAAATTAGTTAATACAGACTGTGTTCCTGCACTGTCTTAAATTTATTTGGATGAGCAAATCTTCTCTTCTGTCCACATTGGCAAATTTTCTTTTTGTCTTTTTCTCTTACTCTTCCTGGCTGTATTTATGGGATAACAACACACCTAGCTGAAAGATGAAAATTTGAAATAGGCCATGTTGCCTTATGTCCTTATATCATCCAAATTTGTTTGATTACTTCTTAAATGGATTCTTTTAATATTACACAACAATAATAATAAGATGACAATAATTGCTTCATTTTATGTATTTCATTTTACAAAGATTTTCTCATTTAACTCTCTGTGGAGTAGATATTATTTTCTTTTTATAGGTAAGGAAACTGAGAATATTTATGTCTTTTGCTCTTTTGACATTAGTTTGTCAGTATTTTCTTATTGCTTCACAGGAGTGCTTTATATATCCCGTTATTATATATATATATATATACACACACACACACACACACACACACTCTCACATATATATATGTATTCACATATATAAATAAGAAGAATTAAGAAGATAGTGTGTATATGTATACTATATATATATATATATATATACAAATACAAGGTAAGAAGAAGATATTGTAGACAACTTTATTACAATAATTTTGACAACTTATATGAAATGGACAAATTTCTTAAAAATCAACTTGCCAATACTGACACAGGAAATAGAAAAATCTGAATAGTTCTGTATCTATTAATGTAATCAAATCTATAATTTAAAACTTCCCCCAAATAAAACTACAGGCCTAGAGTGACATCACCAGGGAAAGATTGATACATTGGACGTCATTAAAATTAGGAACGTCCATTTATTAAAAGATACCATAGAGAAGATATTATTTGTATATATACATATATATTTTTATAAATCTATATATGTATCTTTTATGTATGTATACACAATATCTTACTCTTATCTCTTCTTACCCTCTCCATCTTTATTTCAGACATCTGTTAGCTAAGATACTATTTTTCATTGGTAAGATTTTTAACAATGACATTCTAATCTGAAACTATACCTTCTATGCTTTATCCATACATTGATTCTAAATTGAAAAGTAATGTAAATTGAAAAGTATTCATAATATGGTATGTATATATTTTTATCTGAAGAACTACATAGTATGATTTGACAGAGAGAAAGGAATAATAACACTACATCATTAAACATACTAAAGTCAGATGGATCCTTGTTTTTTGTTGTTTGCATTTCATACCATCAATTGCTCAAAATCATTTCTCATTTTAGTTTGCTCCATGTTTGAATTATAATTTTTTTAATGAGCTCTTTTCCCTCTGAAGTTTTCAGTTGTCTCTATTCTTGACATAAGAAACATGTTTATCATGTCACTAAGAAATTTAAACTTCTTAATCATGTCATTTGTCTTGAAGTTCTTCTAGAAGTTATGACTACTTGGAGTTCTGACTTCCTGTTCTAATTTGATCTAACTCATTTCTGCCATAGAATTCCTGGGATTTATTTTCATCACACTCCTGGATTAAGTCTTCTGTGTCTTGAAACACATTTCCTTTTTAAGATGGATGCCATCTTGGGAACATTTTTACACTTTTCTGGTGAACATCATCAACAGATTTTTTTTCCAGAGAGGTACAAGGAAAGTTAGGTTTCTCAGGCCTTGTATGTTAGGAAATATATTTATTTAGCCTCTGTTTTGTGGTTGCCTCACAGTGGGCAGGATCAACCCCCCATCCGAAACTGGTTTCAATGTTGAGACTGATGATATCATACATTCACCGAGATGGTCTGAAATATTTATTACTCACAACATGAGGTTTTCTGGGGAGATAGCAGGGCAGGTACCCAAGCCAGTCAGAAATGGCGTGAGTGAAGGGAGGGACAAGTAGCTTTGGCTTTTATTGTGGTTAGAGACTAAAGCCAGAGTTAGGGTTTCAACTTCTTGCCAAGGCCAAGGGAGGGAGTGCGTGGTCCTTCTTATAGATTTGCCTAGATGTGTGGCAAGAGGGGAAAAGAGCAGGCTGGCAATTCAAAACTGTCGGTGGTAAAATATCAAAAATGGAGTCGGATTCTTTTGCATCCTTGTACTCAAATAATAGTTTACCTGAATGAATAACTTTACATTGAAAATCACTTGCCTATAGAACTTTAAATACATTGCTAAATTTTCTAATAGCATCTTCTGTCAATGAGGAAAAGTGTGAAGATAATTTCTTTATAGATGAAATCTTGATGTTTTCTTCCTGGAAGCTTATTAGATCTATCCAGTATTTTTAGAATTCTGAAAACTTCCCTATAAGGGGTCAAGGTATAGATATTTTTTACATTCATTTTGTTTGACATTTGGTGGTTCCTTTCAGTTTGACACTTACGGTCTATTTCAGTTCAGATGAAAAATAAGTTTTTCTCAGTTTCTTTGATTATATTCTCCTATAAGTTTCCTCTTTTCTCCTTTGGGATCTTATTGGACCAGATTTTAAGCCCACTGGATTTATCTGCTATTTCTCTGAACTTTTCGCTTATATTTTATATCTCTGCTTTTTGTTATATAATCAGAGAAATTGATTTTACTCTATCCTTTAGCCCTCCTATTATTATTTTTTAAAATTTGCCAGTCTTATGTTGAAATCACAGGAATTCTTTCAAGTTCTCTGGTTGTTGTTCCTTTTTCATAGTGACCTGTTCTTGTTTTATGGATGAGCTATGTTATGAATCTCTTTGAGGATATTGTATCAGTTATAATTGTGTTTGGCCATGAGTAGTTGAAAATCCAACTATGGTAGCTTAATAAACAAAGGAGTTTATTTAACTCTTGAAGCAAAAATCTGGGGATAGGAAGACTGGAGTTGGTCCAGTAAAGAGGGTCTTTCCATGTTTGGGCTCTGCCATCTTTAGCATGTGGACCTCTTTCCTCATGCTTATCCCTTCATGGTAATAAGAGACCTACTACACTTTTAGGCATCATGTCAGATTCCAAATAAGAAGAGATAAAGGCAAAAGACTGAACTGAATCTATGTCTTTCTATATCTGAAGATATCTATATATTTTTAAAAACATTCCTGAAAGTCCTATTTAGTGACTTCTGTTTATATATCACTGTCCAGAATTGGGCCACATGTGTACTCTAGACCAATTATTGGAAAATGTTTAAAGAGAAGGAGTTGTGAATAGGACTGAGTCAGCTAATCAACAGTGTCCACCAAAGATATTAACTGAAATTTTAATCAATGTTCTCTTCCATTCTTTGAATTCTTTTATTCTATTTCTATCTCTCAAATAACTAGTCATACTTGGTGCTACTTGTAACTAAAGAACTAGAGTGATAAATTTATAACTGTCCTTTTATTTCAAATTATTTTTCTCTCTTCCTGTATTTACCATTTATGCTAAAGTTAAGATTTTTTTAGGTTTTATCATCTATTTATTCAAGAATCTGTCAGTTTGAAAACTTTACTGTATTACTTTATTTTCTTAGATGGTGAGGTTGTGATAGCCACAATTCCCTAAGTCATATATGAAGAAAATTAAAAAAAATTTTTTTTTTGACGAAGATTGGCCCTGAGCTAACATCTGTTGCCAATCTTCCTCCTATTTTGATTTTTTCTTCCTCCCCAAAACCCCAGTAGATAGTTGCATGTCATAGTTGTGCATTATTCTAGTTGCTCTATGTGGGACACTGCCTCAGCATGGCTTGATGAGCGGTGAGTAGGTCTGCATCCAGGATCCAAACTGGCGAACCCTGGGCCACCAAAGCGGAGTCCGTGAACTTAACCACTATGCCACCGGGCCAGCCCCAAGAAAATTTTTGATTTTTACCTGATTACCAAAGCTAGCTCCCTCTTTAATTAAATGGATAATTGTTGAGCTTTCTGCTTACTTCTACACAATGTACACTCTCTACTCTTCACTGTGTATATGTGGTCTTGGTTCTTATTTGATCCTGGATCTTTGCCAAAAAGTTTGAAATGAACCAGAACAGTTCATTTTCCAAAGTTTGCAGAAAGTTTAACTACATTTGTTTTCATTACTTTTCTTTTTTCATGGGCTTCTGGGAAGATTCTGCTTTGGGTTTTGGATTTGGAGGAAAAGGGAGGTGAGAGAAATAGAAAGATTATGGAATTGGACCAAAAGAATAAGACAGGTAAGGCTATTCTTATTGAAAGTTTTGCTTCCTTGAATTAGTGTTGTTTTACAAGTGTGGTTATTGATTTTGCTTTTATTAACCCTAAGTTTTATTAGTTCATGAAATCTGCAGAAGTAAATTTAAAAAAATATTTTAGGAAGATACTGAATTAACTCTACACTAACGTAACAACGCAGAGACTGGTATAATTGAAGGTGGAGTATGGGAGGAGAGATGGTGAGTGTAAAAGAAGCAAGCTCCAACATTTTTGTTTGAGCCTTTGCTGGAAGGTGGGAAGAGAAAAAAAAGATGTATTAAGATGATCTTGATCGTATATGAGGTTTTTGGAAGCTCAGCAAACATGTATGCCTAAGGTAAGATTTGAATGAACATTTAGACTTTGAAGTGTTTATCTAAGTGGTGAAATCCATGAAGCTTTGCAGGGTAAGCCTAAGAATCCACCCAGATACGGTGCCTCTACAGTCTGAATTGATTAGAATGGTTTTGATTTGATATGTATTTGTTCTTTTCAGTGAAATATTTTGTTAAATATAACTAATTACATTTAATGTATATAGTTTCACAAAAGATATTATGTATCAATATTTATTTAAAAATATTTTGTCAAATTGTGTACACATAGACTAGGTGACTACTGGAAGAATAAAAAATGGGTGAAATTACATTCCAAAGATTACTCAAGTTCAAGATTACTCTGTTGACAGCAGAGGCAGGATTCAGGAAGGGAAAGAATTCGTGTTTGAACAACTGCTTTGTGTTAGCCACATAGTAGGCCATTTATATACATTATCATTTTTAATCTCATAACTTTCAAAGAAAGTATTATCTCCATTTTAAGTATAAGAATCTGAGAACATAAGTAACTTGTTCAAAGTCACAGAGTTAGGTCAAGAGGTGTATTAGTTTGCTGGAGCTGCCATAACAAAATACCACAGGCTGGGTGGCTTAAACAACAGAAATCTATTTTCTCACATTCTGGAGGCTGGAATTCCAAGATCAAAGTGTTGGCAGGATTGGGTTCTTTTGAGGCCCCTCTCCTTGGCTATCTTTTTCCAATGTTTTCTCACTGTGTCCTCACATGGTCTTTCCTCTGTGCGTGCACACTCCTGGTGACTCTTTGTGTCTCCATATTTTCTCTTCTTATAAGGACACCAGTCAGATTGGATTAGAGCCCACCCTAATGGACTCATTTTAACTTGGTCATCTCTTTAAAGGCTCTATCTCCAAATACATTTGAGATACTGGGGTTAGGGCTTTAACTTATGAATTTGGGGGGGCACAGTTCAGCTCATAACAGGGGGACAGTTGTATTTAGGAACAGTGAAGTGGACATCAGCCATGAAAACTTTCCTCCTCTTCTGGTCTCCAAGTGTCCTGGAATATCAAGAGAACATGTGGCTGGAGGGCATTGATCCTCAACCTTTTATCCAGTGTAAGGTCCACCCATTTGGGTCCAACTGGTATGGGTAGAGAGAATGCCAAACTCAAATGCCTTTTGCTAGAATATTTAGCCCAGGTGGAATCTAGGAATTACTTAGTCTAAGCTCCTCACTTTACAAATATAGAAGCAGAAGTCCAATTATGAAATGACCTGCAGAATATCATAAAATTAGTGGGTGTAACAGGGCTAACATTTTTATAGGCTTTTGTGTGCTATTCATTGAGAATATATATATATTCAATGAATAAATATAAACATATGTGTATGTATATAGAAATACATATAACATGTAAAAATAAAATGTCTTCGAATCTTTAGAATGACATTTGAAGATAGTCAGTATTATCTCCATTTTACTGATTAAAAAAGTCCTGCAGGGGCTGGCCTGGTGGCTTAGCAGTTAAGTTTGTGCACTCCGCTTTGGCGGCCTTGGGTTTGCAGGTTCTGATCCCGGGCACGGACCAACGCATCACTCGTCAAGACATGCTGTGGCAGTGTCTCGTATAAAGCCAAGGAACATGGGCACAGATGTTAGCCCAGGGCCAATCTTCCTCAGCAAAAAAAGAGGAGGATTGGCAACGGATGTTAGCTCAGGGCTAATCTTCCTCACACACACACACACACACACACACACACACACACACACAAAGTCCTACAGCTGCGATTTCACTTTGAATTGTTTTATGGATACAATTTTTTTCTTCTCTTTCAGCCTCAGGATTTTTTTAAATCAAGAAAATGGAGATAATAATGACTACTTTCAAATATCATTTTAAAGATTAGAAGACAGCTTATTTCATATATATGTATATATATCTCACAGGGAAGAGTTCACAAAATCTCCAAAAGGGAGTGAATCAATCTAAAAAAATTCAGACTCTCACGTGTGAAACATGCTAATAGATACAAGAGAAAATATCTCCTTGTCACTTATTTTCACATGATTGTATCATCACGACAATCACAATTAGATGTTACTGAAGACCCAGCTAACATCTTTCATTTTGTTTTATTCGTTTACTTTGTGAGTGGAGAGGCAGCTCCTGTAAAGTTCCTGCCCCTCATGAGGTGGCATAAGGAGACTGTGGTTGATGAAATCAATGAGATTTGTCATATCTAATTCCACTTTTCCAGGGAGCTGCATCAACAGTCTATAATACCAACTATGTCTTTCTATTGGGGGAAAAAAACCTTGCTTTCTTGCTCTGTGCTTTTGAAACTTGCAAGTCTCAGTTCAAGTCCCAGCTCCTTCTCTTGAGATTGAACCTATAGGTGGCAGCAACTGTTAGCTATTGAGCTTAGGTGACATGTGCCAAAAGTTCTCTTGAAATACTTTGAATAGTTTAAATGTTCTTGGATACTTGAAAATGAAATTTTCTCTAGATAAGAAAGTGAAAGGTCAAACTTGAATTATGACTGTTGAATGATTCATACACTATAGTCAACATTATATAGATTCAAAAAGGTTGTAGTGGCTAAATCATTCTATATTTTAGAAGTTTAAGATGTGGTGATGGTTGGGTTCAGTCTAAGATTTGTGACTGCTTTGGTCAGATTGGTTATCCTTTGCTCTCCATTGTTTTGTGTAAAATGGGATTTTGAACCTAGATTATTCTCTAATTAGTTCCTCTGTGCTTAACATTCAATAAAAATTAAGATTTTAATTCATGTCCCATCTGTTTTACACAATGAATATGTCACAGAAATATTGAATACAATTCAAGTTTTTGCAAATCAAGCAATCTTTACATGCATAAAGCAGCTTATGCTTTAAGAGTAGCTTGCAGGGAAAATCCTAATGCAGTATGAATTATTTCATAGTAACTTTTTTTGAGTTTGGAATTTTCTTAATTGTTTTCCTAGATGGGGGACACCTGTATTCAATAATGCCTTCCAAGAATCAATTAGATTCTGGGAGAGCTGAGACAATATGGACTTTGAATGTGTATTGGTGATTGCTAAACTACACTTTGGCATGACTAATCTGATCACATCAATCATCTTCACTTTATATAACTTGTGGTTTATATAACTTGTGGTTCAATCCACTGGGAAGACAGCAGATTGCATCAGCCACATTTCAGTCAACTGGACCCAGCCCTTGTGTTTCCTCATTCTCAAGACGACTTAAAATAATGCTACTCTCCCCACTAGCCCTCTATAACCCCCTTAAAATATCATATAGAGTAGAAGACTGGCTGCTTCTAATACAGACCTTTGACCACTCAGCAAAAACAAATTTATTTTATAAATAACAAGTTTATTTATTTTATAAATAACAATAACAAATAACAAAAACAAGTTAATTATTTCCAAAGGGGATTTTTTTTTTCTTTTGAGGAAGGTTGGCCCCGTACTAACATCTATTGCCAATCTTCCTCTTTTTTTTTTTCTTTTTTTTCCCCAAAGCCCCACTACATAGTTGTGTATCATAGTTGTAGAGTTGTAGCTCTTCTATATGGGACGCCACCTCATCATGGCTTGATGAGCGGTGAGTAGGTCTGTGCCCAGGATCTGAAGTGGCAAACCCAAGGCCACCAAAGCCAAACACACAAACTTAACTGCTATGCCACCGGACTGGCCCTACAAAGGGGATTTTTTTTTTTTGATGTGCCTTATTTAGCTGGGCTATTTCTATTGTGTGAAGAAAATGTCCAGTTTCCCTTTACTACATTGACCCAATATGAAGAAGAAAAAAAATGGCATCGCTTTTGGAGCAAAAGTTTCAATGCATGCCAACAGTGAGACTCACTGAATTAAAATAGATGGTTAAAAAATGGTTTGGAATAAGTACATCTATACTATAGATGTCTGTTAAGGAATTTAAAAAAATGAGGTATTGCCTTTTTATGTTACAACTCTAGTAATATTCATAAATTTTTATTTTGAAATAAGATGGCCAAAATTGAAATAGAATGTGAACAACTGAACATGGTTTGTACTGGAGCTTACCTAAGATGAAAATCAAAGGGTTGACTTCCTCCTTTGCGGTTAGTATGTGATGGATCTGTTAGGTTTTTTGGATTTTTTTTTTTTTTTTGAGTGTGCTGTATGGAGGGAAGAGGATATAGAACAGATATATAGACATTGACCTACCAAAGCAATGTTTTGCATAATCAAATCAGCTACAATCTATCTATAATAGTGGACAAAAATTATTAGTTACCACAAGAGAATGTGCTGAAAACAAAATATCACATACCTTTGCGGGCACTGCAGAGGGAAGAGTCCAATACAAGGCAAGGTGGAGAAATGAAAGAAAGCACTTCAAACAGATGGGGATTTTCTACAGAGAACTTCCTTGTTGTCCTTGCCCTTGAAAATACAGTATACTCTATTTAATCCTTTAATCCTTATCTTTAAAGATAAGGATTTGTCCCAATGATTATTTTATTATTGCTCCAAAGCTTATATAAAATGTGACGAGTCACAGCTTATATTTTTTAAAAGGATATTGCCTTTCTACTCTTTGAATTCAGCTTTTATTACAATTAGATAATACTTGGTCTATTTCTATGCACAAAACAATATTTAGCAGAATTAGTACCTAATAAAGTTAAATTCCGGATTCATTCTCTCCTTCGTAACACATAGGCCTCTCTTTTATCCTTGGACTTGGTCTTCATTACAAATTCCCTGTTCTTGGTGCATATTCTTGATGCTATTCTCCTTTGTCTTGAGTTAGGTGAACTGCAACCACTTGGCCCTGAGGGATATGTCCTAGGAGATTCTAGAAAATAAATTACTTCTCTTAGGAAACTGTGATTTTGGACGAAAAAAACCAGAGTGCCTCTAGGAAGGCCAGCTCCCTCTCCCCAAAATAACTCTCTTCTCTGTGATATTTTCTAGATTCCATATTTTAAAATGCCTTCCTCCCCACCTCAAACACACACACCTGTCAAATTAAGCTGTGATTAATAGTACCATGTCACATAAAAGGTATCTTTTCTCCATAGATTAAATTAATCATAAGTCTTCAGCATTATGTATTAAATGTAAATCATCAGGGAAAAATGGCCAGAATGATTGACTAAGGCCAGTCTTTGCAGTCTCAGCATGGTTGTGTTCATTGCATAGCACAACGGCAGTAATCTCTAGGATATAAACTCTGTGATGGCAGGATGCTCACCTATTTTGTTCTTTGAAGTTTTACCAACACCTTAACAGAGCTTGGCAGCTAATAGTTGCTCAATAAATACTTGTTGAATGAGTGAATCATTAAGAAAATTACTGGAACAAATTGAATGGTTTTGCCATGATATAATGTCTAGCTTTTTCCAGTTTAGAATTAAATTCAGTTTCATCCAAACACTCTGTTACTCTGACTTCTAATTAAGTTCCTTAATTTCCCAGAGATTTACCCTGTGCCTGTTCACTCATCAGTACTTTAGCACTGTAACTAGATTAGCAACCATTTTCTCTTCTCTTTAGCATGCAACAAACCTACCTCTACCCCAAGAAAGAATGCTTTCATATTTTCCTTACTCTTGAGTGCTCTAAGGCACTGAGAGTTTTTGCTATCTACTTGAACAGTTGATAATAGTCCTTTGAAGTAGAGCTTTGAACAAGAGATAAGAAATTGTAATCTAACCATAGCCGATGTTGACAGTCAACAGGACCATCTTGCTATTCAAGCCATTGAAGATTATTAATCTCACTCAAAATTATGTAGAAGCCATAGAATATACCTTCTAATTCTCAACTTCTCTCCCGTCCTCTCCCTCCCTCTCGTACCCTTTATTTTTCTTAAGTTGCGCCTGCAGGATGTAAATATAAACAAGAATGACATTCTTTTTTTCCCCAATTATTTTATTGAAATCATAAAGGTTTATAGCATTGTGTAATTTCAGGTGTACTTTATTATTTATCAATTTCTGTATAGACTGCACTGTGCTCACCACAAATAGTATCTCAGCCTTCCTTCTCATGGGCAGCGTGGCCTGAAATGAAGTAAAGCCAGAACGTAAAGGTACGTACCTTTCTTTCTGATTAAACAGTTTCAAAGAAGTATCTCACAACAGAAGTGTTCTTTTTAAAGAATGTCAGCAGCAAATATTGAGAGTGGATTTCTTGAGTGAGAGGGACATTTGACAAAGGACACAGTTGTTGATACTCAGACAGATATTGTGCTAATGATTCAACCCAGATCTGGGAGGTGACAGATCCAGTGCCATTGAGACTCTATTCTTGCATTCTTCTGCTTTAAAGAGTCTTGAGACAAGTTCTCAGAAATGGGGTAAATAGTCACAGAAAAGTGTAAGTTACCATTAAAAGCTTTAACCATCCCTCCACTCTCTCTTCCTTTGGCCTTCACATTGTCCAAGAGAAAACTAGTCAAAGGGCTCATTTAGAAACATTTTCATTCTGTTGAGACTGGTTCAAACATTTTCCCAAAACTTCTTTCTAGACCAAGCTGGTTTTGCTGCCAAGAAACTTACTCTCACTGCTACTCTGTTTCCCAGGATTTGGACATTAGCTATTGATTGCTTTCTGTGGTTTTCTCTCTTTTTGTCTCCAGGTTAAGCTTACTCGCGTTAATAAATCCAAGTTATCTCACTCTATGAAACTTCTTGGTCCACATTTTTCAAAAGCAGAGCCAGAGGGAGAGGCAGCTCTTGTCACATCACTGTGGCAGAGGCTTGGGACACTCCCAGTGGCTGCCTCCAGCCCTCCCCCTCCCGCCGGGCATTGCAGCAGGTTCCTGAAGTCAGACAATGTATTGTCATGCGGATTACTCTGATTAGCTTTAAGTCGGTTAGGTAACAGGAGCCTTTTCAATGGTGTCCTAGGATTCTGTCAGGTTGACTATTCAAACACTGGTTTTTGGGATCCCCTCCAGCATTCCTTAATGTAATCCAGGCACGTTATTGCAGGTTTTATTTGAGAAGGGGCTACTTACTTGTCACTTAGAATATTTTCAGTTTTAAGTCAAAACCTTCTTAGCCCAAAAAAAGGAAAAAAGCAAAAAGCAAAAGAAAGGCGAGAATATGGTGTAAATGGAGGTGGTTTGGGGAGAGGCAGAAAAGAAAAGAACAAAATGCAGCAGTGTATCAAATGCCAAACTTATATTAGGTGCACATGTGCTCCAGGGGAGTGAAGTTTCTGTTTTGTTTTACATAGAAACCGTGATGATTTTGCGCTGTTTAGGGTTTTGCTTCTCCAAGGAACTACTGAGATCCAGTGAATTCAAGGGCAGAGGAGTACAGGCGAAAGAGTACAGGTCTGAGCTGCTCACAGGGCTCCGACATATGCCTCTGTGTCCCCCACTCCGTGGGAGGGAGCACTCTAGGCACTGGTGGATACCCAGTTGACCATCTTATGGGGCTGGACTGGATGCTATTAAGACAGGCAGATTCCCGGGTGCCAGGGCAGAGGCAATGCCTTCAGATGAGTCAGACTGTTATTGCTGCTGGAAGGACGAGATTCAGCAGCTCTTTGGAGGTGTTCAGAACTTGGGGCGAAGGCAGAAGGAGATGAGGTTTTAAAAAACCAACTGTTGGACAATATCTTTTAGGTAAATATGAAATGTCAAGTTTTGGCAGAATCTTTCTGTGCAGAATCTTCTTAGACCCCCACTATAAGGCAGGCTTCTTCTAACCTGGCATAGAGGAGAGATTGGGCACAGAGAGCATTCCAGAAGGAGACACTCTGTAGATTCTAATCAAGGACCTTTTCCAGACCTGCCCTTTCTACTCCTCAATTCTCCATCCACTCAAATCCTATTCTGGAGTGCTGAAAAGGTACATAGCCCTGAGGTGCCTTTTAAAACATGGAATATAAATATAACACACCCCATAGTCACCTCTAGGCTAAATCTAATGGAATTACAGCCTTCATGGAAGCCCATTACAGGATTTTTCTTTAATGTTTCTGGATTCTTTAGTAATAATTCATCTCCCAACACTGTCCAAACACACACATACACAGCACACACTCACATACGCATTTACATGCAGCACCGAGTATTCTAGATTGGTTGATTGTTTTTTTTATCAGACAGTACCTGATAGGTCAGAGTGATGTGGTGGAAATCAGCCCAGCCAGGGAAGCAATATCGCAAAATAAAAAGTGTGGGTGGAGTAAAGAGTGTTCTTTTTAAATTTATCTATCAGTTACAGCCTTGGGTAGTTGCTATAAACTCTCCACAGCTGAAGGTCCTGATTAGTAAAAAAGTTTCATAAAATTACCCACAGTATTATCTTAACATTTAAAGAGAGTTTATATATATACATATATATTTTTATATATACATTTTTTAGTGTGTCCATCTAGCTCAGTGCCTGACACATTATCATAAGCACCCAATAAATGGGATTTCCATGTCTCTTTTCATATTGGTTGAAGGACTTGTTATAAGAGTTGAGGCCTAAAATAAATCAGTTTGTGAATATTCAAAAAAACTCAAGTACTTTGAAGAATGCATCTTGCCCACTCTGTTTATTTATTTACTTGGATAGCTAGTCTTCTTTGCAGTTAAAATCATCATCAGGATAACACATAGATACTACTTTTGCTTTGTAGTGCTTAGATAGCCCTAGTAAATTATTACCTGATTCACAAGATTGTTGAAAAAATGGAGACTGTGAGATGCAAGTATATCTCTATATCTCAGGTGGTCCAAGTTACATATTCTTGCTTCTAAAATTGTGTCATTCATTCTGAACTCTCTCAAACAACGCTAAAATAGATAATCCATCTCTGATGCTATTTATTGTGGCTCTTTTCATTCCCTGTGAGTCCAAGTTTCTAGCAAATGCACTTAAAAATAATAATACTTCCCTCAACACTATCTTCAGGACTCCCTGCCAGTTAGATGCTTTCCACGCCTCCCCACTTCCCCTTCTGGCTTCTCCCAGCTGTTAGAGGTATCTCATGATGCTGCCAACTTCCACACCCCTTGAAGAAATGACCTCATCTACAGGTTGGGATGGGGGTAGGAGAGTCGGGGTGTGCAGCTATGTTCCATGTGAGACAGAGGCAATATGGGTCCACATCCATGACTGTGTATTTTCTCCTCACAAGTAGCTGTTGAGTTGTTAATTCTGGTTTTGAAAGTCAGGTTTTAAAAGAAAGCAAAAAAAAAAAAATGCTCTGCTAAAAGACTCAAGAGAAGGGAGCAGGAGTGGTTGCTATGAGCTTTAAACACACACGCGTGCGTGCGCGCACACACACACACAAGTACATGGACAAAAGGATAAATTGAAAAAGAATGCAGCAACCCCTGCTTGGTTTAGCAGCTTGGTCAGCCCCACAGATGAGGAAGTGCTGCTTTGTTCCAAGCTAAAGCTTTGTTTTCTTGTTCATTGTCTTTCAGGGTAAAATCGGAGGGAAATTCACCTGTCTGATGCAAAGTTAAACTGCTGGCTTTAATGTGACTGCATGGGAACTTGGGTTTATTAATGAATACAACATACCCTCTTTGATTTGAAAGCTTTCACCCTGCTGAAAAGATTCAAAAGGCATCGCTTCCTGCACCAGCGGCATTCCTTTATCCGTCTCAGTGGTTCACCCCTACCCAGCTGCTATATCTCATTAACAAGCATTTGACCACTGCAGCCAGCCTGGGAGTGTTGACACTTGAAAGGCCCAGGCAGGCGTGGGCAGGCCATCAGCTATGGCAACAGGAAACTGCCCCGGAGACAACACTGAGAAAACAGCAGCTGCAAAAGCCAAAGTCAGAACAGACATAAAGGGTTGCCTATATCCACGTCGGTCTGGGGTATTGGTGCGTGCCTGTGGGTCTGAATTCACACATCTATTTACTATATTTATGGGATATAAAGGTCACTATCAACATGTATCTGACTCTGGACTTGTTGAAAACCCAGAATGAGTTTTTTGACTTACCGTGTTCTCGAATCCTCAGGTTTCAAAAATCTTCCTACTCTCTTTTTAATGTACATTCTTGTTTATGCACATAAGAATGTTCATTGGAGGCCTTAAACTTGATATGCACATTCACTCTGGTGGAAGTCATATGTACAATAAAAAGTGTATATGCCTGAATCCTTATCCATTTTTCATGCTACCACATTATTTTTCAAAAACAAGTCAACCCATAAAACTGTCACATAAATATGTGAGATTACACTGAGTCTTTGGCTTAGGAATCAAACTGTGATGGTTTTATGTAGAATATTTAAGAATGAAACAAACAGTTCAATTGTGTAAAGATAGCTCATAAAATTAAATGAGATAGTCCATGTATTTTATTATTGATTATAATAATTTTAAGTACCTATGTTAATAAAATTTATTTACTATTCATCGAATTGTAGGCTATGCAGCAGCA
Source organism: Tapirus indicus (assembly GCA_031878705.1). NCBI lineage: Eukaryota > Metazoa > Chordata > Mammalia > Perissodactyla > Tapiridae > Tapirus > Tapirus indicus. The sequence continues at coordinate 27,884,317 of CM062930.1, read as the reverse complement.
TACCCCTGAATCTACTTCTAAATGCTGTTTCTATATTCAACTGAGGAGCTCAAAGTACAGACACCAATTAGACTGTCTCATGCAATGTTTGGAGGAAGTATTTCTCCAAATCTTGTGTGTCTGTGTTCAAGCCTATAAGAGCATTTTTAGAGGATAGGTAAGCAATAGTTCAAAATCAAAGTTTTTCACCCATAAGGAAAATGACACTTTTCAAAACAGGAAAAAGAGGTCACTCCATATTAGGGGAAAAAAGAAAGCTAAATGAAAAAAGACACTAATACACCGTGTTATAGTGAAAGTAGTTGACTGCCACTCAAAGAGTTGTGAATTATTTTCCTGTCATCAGTAAAACAGATTATTAGTGGTTATTATATTGATTACTAATACAATACTAGTGCTTTAATAAAAGTACTAATAATGTTATTCTTTTCAATAATTTAGATTTATTTACATTTGTCTATCACTCATCATAAAAACTACCCTAATTTATTCATGTTGTTACTCTAAAATGGTTAATTAGATAAAAAGCATGTGAATTTATTTAAAATTATTGCCGATTAACTCTTTCTTTGTCAGAAAATGTTTCTTGAGTACAGTGAATTTTCCAATGCTATCTTCATCCACCTGTTTTTTTTCCTTTCACCTTTTATGCTCCAGGGGAAGAGAAGAATGTACCAACCATCACTGGAAATTTATATTCTTGATAATATGGTAGATATGAAAACATCCTCCTGAGGGCCATTAGGATACTTCCGTTTGACTCCAGTTTTTTCCATCAATCATATTGGGTCATATTCATGTCTGCTAAGCAGGAAGACGATGCCCAGGCTCCGGAGACAGCTTGGGAGTAACTCTTAGTTCTGCCACTTATCAGCAAGAAAAACCTTGGTTAAGTAACAAATTTTCTGGGCCTCACTCAGACTGCTAGTCTGTTAATAGGGGTAAGATTAGTAGTACTTAACAATTCATAGGGTGTTGTGAGGGTTGAATGAGTGTGCACACATACATATGCTTCACACAGCGCCTATCACATACTAAGCATTCAATGAATGGTAACTATTACTATTAACATCATCCCTTTCCCCACCATGTCATACTCTATCCCTCTACACTGTTGTATATTTCCATAGAACTCATTGCAGCTTCTATTGTCACGTGTGTGTGTTGACTTGTTTATTTCAAACAAAACCCCTCCCTTGTCTTCTCTCACTCTAAGACGCATACACAGGAATATAAGCTCTATGAAATCATGGATGTCACCTGTCTTGTTTACAATTATTTCCCTTGAGCCCAGTATAGTACTGGCATGTACTAACAGCTCAACAGATTTGCTGAATCCTGAATACTGAATGAATGAATTTGTATAGATCTAGGCTCAGAGGCAAAAATAACCAAGGGTGAGTTTTAATAAATGAATTCCATAATGGAAAAGTACCTAATGTATACAGTTCTTGGGATAGGATGAATACTATTTTAATGAATATCTATATTGATCTGTATTATAAAATTGATGCCAGGGCCCTAGCAAATACTTTAATAATGATGCTGCATTTAATTCTGTTAGACTAATGATTCAAAGTTCCCAGCCTATTTAACTGGCATTCTAATCTTATTAGTAGACTGTTTATGTGTAGGGCCCATATGTTGACTCCTGTGTAATATCTTTTTTTGTTAATGCTATGGAGTCAATTCTGACTCTTAGCAACCCTGTGGACAGCAGAGTGGAAACCTGCCCAGTCTTTTTGCACCATCCTCTCACCTTCCGGTGCTGTATCAGACAATGTTCACTGCTATTTATAGGGTTTTCATAGCCTGTTTTCTCAGAAGTGGGTGGCTGGGTTCTTCTTCCTAGTCTGTCTTAGTCTGGAAGCTCTGCCAAAACCTGTCCACCATAGGTGACCCTGCTGGTATTTGAAATACCGGTGACATAGTTTTCAGCATCACAGCAACACACAGCCATCACAGTATGACAACCGACAGTTGGGTGGTATGGTTCCCTGAGCATGCGATAGTGAGAGCACTGAATCTTAACCATTAGATCACCAGGCCTGGCTCTGTATAATACACAATATTCTCAATAAAAATTGACATGGTTTTCAGTGTTGTTTGGAGTTTTTTTAAGTTGAACTTTTATTTTTAATAGAAAATTTTTTCTTCTAGTTAATTAGGGGATTTGAGGACAGGCAAAAGCATGGCACCAAAATAAGACCATGTAACGTCCAATCGAGATAGATTTGGATGGACCAGATTCTAAGACAATTTCTAGAAGCAGCCAAGAACTTTTATAATAATCCTTTTTTGAGCTGCACTTTATACAATTTCTGGAATTGGAGTAATTTCTAGATATTTGTTGTTTTGTTACTCTTGACTGTTCTTTGTTGTTTATACTTTTATTTTGGAGGAAGCGGGGAGCTTGTAATACTGTATTCTTCTTTGGAGTTTACATTGCAGAGTGAGAGACTCAGGTAAGGTAAGTGGAGGTATCTGTGAGGAAGGAGGAAAGGTACCTGACACTTTAAGGACCCTGGGGATAAAGTAGGGGCTCCAGGGGCAGAGTAGGGGCTAATCTCAAGGCCTTAACCACATTGAGACGTGATGCCTCAACGCCAGCAAATGTTGGGCTTCAGTCTGCACATGGCAGAACAAACTGTGGGTTATTTGAGGGAAATCAGATTTTTCAGAGTTGAAAATGCTTGAAACCACTTGGAAAACACTGTGACAAGTTCCAACCTGATGCCTACCATCAGTCCACCTCAACTCAGACTCAGTGATGAAGAAAAGAATTCACCCTGTCTCAGCACGAATTGACTTAAATTCTCTTTTTATAACTTCACTCACATATAAAATCTCCCCTGTCCCCAAATCACCCCTTTTGAAAAGGAGAGAATTAGCATATATGATAGACTGTTCTGGGATTTTGTATGCTCCCTCATTTGATCCTTGCCACAGTCCATCATGATCGGCATTTTACTCCCCTTTTCAAGATGGTGGTGTGGAGGCAGGGACCCATTGGCTATTTTCCTAAGGTGATAGAGTTAAGAGGTGGGCCATTGGAACTCAAGTGACATATTGAACTTTAAGTTTTCTTTCTATTATAACCCATTGCCTGTAGAATATCTAAAATTGCTTTAAATGATACAAAGAAGTGGAGTTTATTCTGATATTTTATATTTCAGAGACATGTTTTTTAAATGTTCTGAAGCTTCTGTTTCCTGTGAGAAACCAAGTGACAATTAAGACATTCACCATGAGACAGCAGCTGAGGGAATGTATCAGAAACAGGGCAACATAAGTTGTCTTATGTCTCACCCTATAAAAAGGACAGGAAGGAGAGGAGGAAAGAGTGGGTGGTGCAAGAAATGAGAAAGGCTGAGTCGCTCTAGGTTTGCAGGCGCATTTTGGATCTGAAGAAAGTAAGGTCTGTGGTGTGACATCAAAGTATTGTTGCAATACCTCTTAATTGGTCTTCCTTCTGCTCATTGCTCCCTGTAATCTATTTTCGGCAGCAACCATACTAGTTTTGTTAAGTCATTTATGTCGTTTGTCATGCACACCCTCCAATAGCTTCCCCAACTAACTTAGAGCAAAAGCAAAATCCTCACTGCCTCCCGTTCCCCCTTCATTGCATTTCCTCTCCTACTCTTCACCCCTCTGCTCAGGATATTCCAGCCATACTGGCCTCGCATTCATGGGAAGGGCCAGGCACCTTCCCACCTCACAGCCTGTGCGCTTGCTGTTCCCTCTGCCTCGGAGGCTTTCCCCCCAGCCATCCCCATCCTCACAGTTCACGCTGTCATCCCTTCACATCTCCTTCTCTGGCCATCCTATCAAAAATTTCCCCTACACTTCAACTCTTCATTCCCTCCTTCCTTTGTTATATTCACTCCTTACCCTCATCACTACCAATGAACAACATATTTTACTTTCCTTTTTTATTTATTAACTGTCTTCCACTAGCACTTAAGGTTTTAAGAGTTGGAGTTTTGTTGGTATTGCTCACTGTTGTATCCCTGGCATCTGGAGTAGCACATGACACACAGCAAATGCTTAAAAAAGGTTTATTAATTATTAAAATTAAAATAGCTCAAGATATGGTGGATTAATTGCAGAAGTGGCCCCAATTAATGGCCTCCCTGCGTCCATGCTCTTTGCAACGTGTCTTTGCAGCTTTTCACATCAAGATATGGAGTATATTTTCCCACCTGTTGAATTTGGGCTCTATTTGTTTTTGCTAATAGATTGGGGCAAATATGACATTGTGCTAGTTCCCAGTCTAGGCCTCAAGAGGCCACGTATACCCCCGCAATTCTCTTGAAACTCTGCCTCCACCATGATGGCAAGTCCCGGCAAGACTGCTGGAGGATGAGAGAAAGGTAGCAGAAATGAGTTATCTCAGCCAAGGCCACCCCAGACCAGCCAGACTCAGCCAACCCACCACTGACCACAAATGCATGAGCAAGCCCAGCCAAGATCAGCCAAACTTGACTTAAATTGGCCAAACTACCAGTCAATCCATGAACTAATGAGCAAAAAAATGTTGATTGTTATATGCCATGGAGAATTTGTGATTGCTTGTTATGCAGCATTCTTGTAGTAATAGCTAACTGATATATAAGATTACTCAGCTAGTGAGTAGCAGAGGTAAGACTTGAACCTGCATTCTGTCTCCAGAGTCCATACTCTCAACCACTACATAAGCCCCACCTTAGAGCAGTTGCAGTCTAGTAGGAAAAACAAAATCTAAGCAAGTGAAATATATCGTGATAACTGAAATAATGCAAGCACTATTTGGTAATACCCAGAAAAGAAAGTAATTAATTTGTCTAGAGTGAAGAAGGTAAAAAAACTAGATGATCAAATACAATGTCACAGGGAGTTATCATCAGAGCTGAGTTTAGGGGACCTATCTTGGTAGACAGGGAGGAGAAGGACTTTTTGGGAAGAGACAATAGCGAAAAACTCAATAGCCTGTTTAGAAAAAGTTATGAGGCTCAGTGTTGCTGAAGCATAAAGGGTAAAATTGGGAAACATCAGAATTGAATTTGGAGAAGTAGATAGTGTCCAGATTATTGTATGTCATGTTGAGGAGTTTGAGTTTTAGCCTATGGGAAAGAGAGAATCATTAAAAGCTTTTAAGCTAGGACATGCTTTGATGAGATTTGTGTTTGGAAAGGTCAGTCTGGCAGCAATATAGTAAATGTATTTGAAATGTATTTTGCTATGACTGAAAGGAGGTGGAACCTTCAGAGCTATTATAGAGTTTTGAAAATACAGAATGATGGTAATAGTGGTGAAGTTGGAGATGAGAGAACATTACTTCTTTGGGGGAGAGTGGAGAAAGAAAAGCTTCCTGAGGAATGGTATTTGAATAGGACCGTGAAGAATGGGTAGATTTCAACAGTAGACACGGAGGTGAGGATATTCCAAGCTGAAGAAATGGCACAGATGAGGACACAAAGGTGAGGAATTACAGATCATTCTCAGAAATGGAATACAATCTGTCTTGTAGGTAGATAAGTTCACATGAAGCCTGGAATACAAGGTTGATTATTGAGAAATAAGGGAGGATATATAGAATTATAAAATCCACAAATGTTAGAGCTGAAAAAGATCAATAGGTTGATTGAAGCCGTAGTGTGCAAGGCCTTGAAAGCCAGGCTTAGGGGTTGAAACTAATTCAGCAGTCCTTTGGAATCACTGCTAATTTTTGAGCAGCTGTAGACAAGCAATTTGTAACAGTCTGGGAGAGAGGGAATTAGGGCTGAAGGTGCTTCTAGGGGAGGGGAAGTAAAACATGGGTTTGGAACATCTTGACACAGAAGAACTTATGGGAAATGACATATAATTCCATTGACAATATGACTTTACGATACTGAACTTTATTGGCTTTCTTTAAGAGAACTAATAATGTCAGAGAGTAACTGGTCTGTCTCAGAAAGAAGGGCAGATGACTTGATTTATTATTTGTTGAGTCTACAGTTCTAGAAGGACTCTCAAATAGACTTATGTAGCACTAAAATGGAACTGTCTGTCTGGAGCTTGGAAGGGAGAGCAGAGCTAGAGGAGTAGACATTCAGATTGACATGGTATTTTGATGCTGCAGAAATAGATATTGCAGATATTATAGAAGGAGGAAGGAAAGAAGGCAAGATACAGAGAGGGTGACCATATAATTTATCCTCTAAAATAGGGCACTTTTGAGAGTGAACAGCAGCTGTATTAATAATTATGACAAGACAACAGTCTACACCAGGAAGTTCCCCAGTCAACTGGGGTGTGTGGACACCTTGGAGAGAGGAAAGGGTGACTGGGGAGGCTCTCTGGGTGGTGATTGACAAGCAGGTAACTCGGGAAGGGCTAGGGGAACAGATACTACCATAGGGAGGGGTTGCCTCCAGAGTCCATGCTGAGTGGGGAGACCTGAGGTCTTTGAACTAGATTAAAAAGCCTACTTGAGGGACTATGGGTCCCCATGAAAGCCAATATCACTAGAGCTGTGGTAAATTTAAAAGCTTCTACCCACAATATAGTATCTGCTTTTGAGGGGTTAAACCTGGCTATTCCTCAGGTCTTAGCCACTTACATTTTTCTCATGGTAGAAAGTACTCTGTACTCTAAAACACCACTGGACTCCTCAGCATGTCCCAGGACAGTTTTACAGCTCCGAACGGAATGCAGATGAATGGCTGCCTGCTTCCATTTCATACTTCAGATTTACAGGTGCAGGTTGTGTAGCTTCTCATCATAACTAAAACTGGAAAACATTTTAAAAACTTCCAGCATGTCAAGCTCTGTGATTTTAGACAAAATTGGATTTTGCAGTCTGTTGTGTGCCTAAAATATTTCCTGTGTGGAGAAAATTAGAATAATAAAGCAAAACAAAACACCTGCTCTGTGTGAAACATCTGAGCTTCCTTTGGTGAAGTTTGAACTGGGAAGGTGAAATTGCTTTGTTAAGTGTAAACTGTCATGAAAACATTAATTCTTAAGTTGTTATTTTTCCTGTGATTTAGGGAAGCCGTGGTATGTGAGCCTAGGGCTTCAGGAGGTGGCAGTCTTCTGTTGGGTGGTAGCTTTTAAACCAGAGCTGTTCCTCAGGCAGGGGTCAACTTGACCCCGGAGGGATCCATTTTGACTGAGGTGGTAAATCACTTTGACCCAGGATGGTTCCGAAAGGCTCCAGAAAATTTTTTTTGAGTTTTCCGTGTAGCTCTACTTCTTGCCAATTGTCCTGGTTGAGTAATGAATTCCACTCACTCAAACAAAATGCTTTAAGTAGACAAAATAGTCATTTTCTATCTTTCTCCAGTTCTTTGTTAAAATAAGTTCTTCTGATCTCTTTGTGTTAGCTCATGTCTACTATGAATCTGCTGAACAAATTTGCAAAATTGATGAGTATGCTTGAAAGTAAAGCCCTTGTGTCCCGGCCAGTGAGGGGCTCGTGCCTTTTAAAAGGTACAGAGTACTTTATGTTATTCATAATGTATCACAGACTTGTTGGAGGGTAGGTGTGGACCCTTTTCTAAGTGAAAAGTTGCTAAAAATAATTTTCTGCAAAGTAATATTCATAGGGCCATGAAAACCCTATGAATAGCAGGAGAGCATCATCTGACATAGTGCCAGAAGATGAGAGGATGGTGTGAAAAGACCAGGCAGGGTACCACTCTGCTATACACAGGGTCTCTAGGAGTTGGAGTCAACTCAATGGCACTAACAAGAAAATATAATCCAAGAAAAATTCCCAAGAAGCTCTTAGAGTAGATTAAAGTAAGTTACCATCATCCTGTTTGATTGTAAAATCATAATAATCACAGACATTTAGAGTTGGGTTAAGGACCATGAAACTCATGTAATCACCTGGCAAGTGGTGAAGTGGAGACCTAGAAACAGAACTAACACATGCCCACGTATTCCTGGTGGCCAAGTCAGGACCAGAACCCGGTCATTGACATTCCGGCTCCATGCTTTCCTCACTGTGTGACCAGCATGACAGGTGTCTCCTGATCAGAAAACCAGAGCACTTCAGAGAGCAGTTGTCTGACACACGGGTGATATGTGAGCCAGCTGCATGGCACATGCTTTGTGTTCCTTAGAGGAAATTTCAGAAGCTCAACTGCTTATAGACGTAGGGCACATTTTTGGATGCATAGGTCATTCGGAAACGGGATAGATGGTCTTCAGGGTCACAGACCTGGCTTCAACACCTGCATTTTGTGCGGGTGACAAGTGGATCTTTGATGAAAGGTAGACATTTATGGGAAAGGAAGAATGTAAATTGTTCACCATGCAAATATTTACTTGAATTGACTTTCCTTGGAGAGGGGAATATTTTAAGCAGGATCACTAGCTTCTATGGTGTGAATTCCCTTGTAGTCTGATCAATCTTGTCCTGCTCCCTTCAAAATACTGTATAATACCAGGATAGAGATGGCATTGTGTTCAACTTATGCTGCTCACTTGTTACATATGTGTCCTGTGGCCATGCATCCAAACCTCAAATCAGGACACAGTCTGACCAGCCCAAGTGTGCTGACGCAACCTATGAAAATGAATATAACTATGCTGTCCAGAAAATTTTGCAATGGATGATTACTTTGCCTATATATTAAAGAGAGGTGCATGGGGGAAAACTGGAATGGCTCTCCTGTTATTAAGTTAAAGAGTCATTTTAGTTGTGACAATGCTGAAAGTTTTAGAGAACAATTTGTGTTCAAATTATGCAATTAATTGTAGGAACTATGGATGCTCAGGTTCCAGTTGATTAAGGGATGGCGTTAGAGGTGTTGGTAACTCTATTGTGTGAGATAAATAACACGAACTAATATTTAGCTCTAAAATAATACTTGGACTTATTCTCCCTCTTTGGGTCCTACTGGGCAGAACAAAGTATACTGTCATCATGCACAGAGAAATATATCAGGTCTCATTTTCTCTTGGTACTGTGGCCACATGAGCTTCAAGAAGGGAATTTTTGATTCATGACCACTGGCTGGAGTACTGTTTTCTTTGGCACTATGCTGCACCACTTTATGAAACATCTAAATGCACTAGCCTACTCTGGAATGATCCCTACAGAGCAGTTCTTGAAGGCTTCTACCTTAGGATAAATTCCTAATGGAAAATTCCTAAATATTCTGTGGAACTGAAGCAACTGATACTCCATTCCACTGCAAGGAATGTGAAGATGAACCAAACGTTGGTAATTTGGTGCAACGATAATTTTCTGAGGATGGATATGGACAAGGGCACTTCAGAAACACTTTCTGACTCCTGTCTTACTCTGTTTTTGACTGAAATCCATTTCCAGATTCAAAGGCCCCCACCCCGACCCCTTCTATTTTATAGTCTATGAATACAAGGTCATTAACAATTTGCTAGAGCAATTTAATATGATTGAATTAACTCCCAGAAGAGGAGGAAGCTGTAAGTGAAATCATACTGCTCAAACAAAAATAGTGTTGAGCCTTCCAATGAAATTTCATTGAAATGACAATGTGCTCTCTGAGTTGGAATAGTTTGGTGGTTACAAGCAGATTATTTGGATTCTGTATTATTACTTATTTGTCCTTAAGTGCATTGTTTAACCTCCTCACACCCCAACTCCCTGCTCTATAATCTGGGGAATAGCAAGATCTCTCTCGTACGATGATTGTCAGGATTAAATGAGACAAAGTTCAAAGTACATTTTCATTGGTGCCTGGACTTTGTAAAAGTTCAATTAATAGTAGATATATTATTATTATTATTAGTAGTAGTAGTACTAGTACTGGTGCTACTACCACTGTAAAATTATCCACTGAATGGTTATTTAAGTAAACCAGGGAAAGTGCCCACCCATTCATTCATCCAACAAACATTTATTAGAAACATAGTATGTGTCAGGCTAAGGGCCAAAGAGACAAGAAATGAGAGATACACATATATCTTATATATACAGACACACATATAAAATATAAAGATATGTGTCTGTATATATACACATATACTATATTAAATATATATAAGTACGTATATGAAATATAAATTTCCCATGCCTGACTCAGAAGGACTGATATATCTGATGTGTCCTTTATTTTTGTCACATGGCAAAGTAGGCTTTGGGTATAGGGCATTACTGACAGAGAGACATTGATAGGGCCACAGCCAGATGTCACATTTTAAAAATTTAGTCCTGTGACCCAATATTTAGGATTCAAATAAGCTCCAAATCAATAAGGTCAATCATCAACTAATGACAGGTATTTGACTTTATTGTAAAAGCCAAACCAGGGAGGACAATAAAGAGAGTGAACTCAATTTGGTTTTGGTTTTGTTGCAGCTGGATTACGATCCTCTAGGAGCCATTTAGCAAACAGACGATAGACACATGGCTTTATTTATAGCAGTCTGTAGGGAAGGAATGCAGTTGATTGCGCCATCTCTTCCGCAGTAGTTTAGCTACAGAATTATCTCTATCAGGTGGAGGATGCATTAGGCAAACATAGGCTCATTCTGGAATGTAGGCAAATTGATCTCTAAATGGGTGGTGCTGGTTAATTAGGCAATGCAGCTTCACCTGGGGAGTGATGGTTTTACAAGTGGGGGAAAGTTAGTATAAGCAATTTTTTTTAATCTATTGAAATAAACATCATAATCAGCAACTTCTACTTGTACTAAAAAATGCATTTGTATATTGTTCTGCCAATTCAGAGACTTTGAGTTAAAATTATCCTAGTGATTTATACCATTGATACTTCCCATCAGTGTGGGTACTGCCCAGCCTGTTTCAATTGCCCTGTTCTGATGGTGTCACACTTATATCCTTCACTCTGAAATAAACCTTCCTCAAATCTCTCAAACAGATAGTGCTCAAAGCTTTCCCCTGGGTCCTCTTTTGAATTAAATCAATTAGGAGAAGGCCATATGTTCACCATATGTATGTCAACTTGCCAGGGATTCTTAAAAGGAAAGGACAAAGATATTAAAAAAAATCACAAATCACTTGAAAACACACAAACTGAAAAAGAATTAATTGACCAACCAATTAAATCTCTATTTATATATTTCAAAAGTTGATTAAAATTAGACAAGATAATGGATCTCCTGATTATCATTATATATAGCACTTCCATTTTTTTCATTCTCATATGTCATTAATTTCTCAAGCAGTGTAGGAATCAATCACTCTTTATCAAATTTTCTTCACCTGTTTATTCACCTGGAAAAAGTAAAATGATTGCCAGGTCAGTGGTAGTAGATCTTAACAAAATTCTTCAGAGTTCAATAGTCTACAGACTATATGCAATAACATTTGGTGAATATTTTGGCTGTCCTTCATTAACTGGGTTGGGAATCCAGTTGGCTGGATCCTGAATATAGTATTATGATACGTTAGAGTTGGGATGTGCAGAACAGGTCTCTTGGTCTGATTTTTAATTGGGCAGATGCTGTTATTCAATTTTGAATCCCTTGGAATGCCTCATATGATGTTTGGCACATGGCGGAAGTTCTATACATATTTTAAAAATCGAAACAATAAGGAAGCTGATGGGTAAAGAAATTGAATGACATGAGCAAGGTTATCTAGCTAGTGAATAGGTCTTCTCCTAAGGCTTTTGCTTCTACACTAAGAATAATATCAAGTATTCTCCTCCACAGGCCCCCATGGCCTCCTGCGTTTTCTCCCAGGTGAGGAACCGTGTTCTCACCTTGTCATTCATCATGTCTGCCCAGGCCCATCTTCCTTTTCTCCTTTACATTACTTTGATGTACTTGTGTTCTAGTCCATAAATTCTCTGGATTTACCTTCATGTTTCCTTTTTTCTGCCTTTGTTTGAGCTGTTCCCTTCACATTGATAAACTTTTCTACCCATCTCTGCTTTTCAAAATCTCAGCTGCCTCTTAGGGAGATTAGGGGTGAATTCAAAGAGATGGTAGAGGACTGGGACCTAATCTAGTTAAAAACAAGTTGATTACAAACCGCAACTATCCTAGGTGATTTCCAGAAGGGTATTAGAAGAATGTCCTGGAAAACATTCATTGACTTGCATTTTTATTCCCCATTACAGGGAGTTGAGGTGCTAAAAATGTGGGGATAAAAGGTTTGGGTAGACCTAGCTCTGGAAAAAATTTGAACTATGCAGGAATTATTTTTAAGGAATCTCTATTCTTTCCTTCTCCCTTTGGCTCTTTCCCCCTTTTTCCATCCAGCAAATGCAGTTAAAGTTGTCCAGACTTCTAATGCTATACCTAAGCCACCTGGCTTTACAAAGGTCAAAATACAAAGGTCTTGCTTCTTAGCCTCTCCAATAGTAACATAACACAACAACAATAAATCTTTATGTGGTGCTTACTATGTGTCAGGAATTATTTTAGAATACTATGTATTCCTTTAGTTCTCATAATCAATTTTGGGGTAAATACTATTATTATTACTATTTTACAGATGAGAACACAGAGGCATAGAGAGCTTAAGCAATTTGTCCAAGATGCCCACCTAGTAAATGGCAGCGCCACAATTTGAATTGTCTGGCTTCAGTCTGTGCTTTTACTGGTGATGTATATCCATCCTCCTTTCCTCCAACACCTGACCATTGGGGTATGAACAGTGGGGTATAACTAGTTAATTGTATTTTTACCTGTCTATCCTGACAGGAGTGCCTCTTCGGATTTCTGAAGATATAAACTTTTTCTTCTCGCTTCTCTTCATGTCCTTTCTGACCTGAATATAGTCCCTTTTATGATAAACTTAGTTTTCAAATAACTAATTAAATCAACAAATGCATATTTAAATTGTATTAGCGATAGTCTTTTCACTTTCCTCTTCCACTTTCAATTTTGTGGACTTTTCAGGTTATTGTCCATGAATTTGACCTTCAGTTTCCCATCTTTTTCCTACTCCTTCAAAAATTCCTTGTTTACTAAAAGCACTTGCAACTCTGCACAGCTATACCTTTGCGCAACATTTACCCATGAAATCCAGTTGACGGTATCTTACTCTTCTCTGGGATGTTACCCTCCTTTTCAATATTTCCTTTTAGACATCCATGATGACTTTATATCTAAACCTTAACTCATTGATTTTTATATATCTCCTAAATACCTGAGGTTTACCATTTATATCTTGAATAAGACATTTTTGTCTCCTAAGTTCTGTACACAGTTATGGAAGAGCCTTGTGGGAGAGGTATGTAATAAGTTTATTTTCCTACTGATACTGGGACAAAACCATATATAGAGAACTATGTCCCATATATTTATATTTTTGCAAAGCTTGTCGAGCTAGAGATGGGAAAAACACTCAGTCACCATGAAAATTCTGGAAATGCTTATATTAAACTAGAATCAGGACAATGACAGAAATCCTAGGCAAGGAAGGTATGACAGTTCAGATAAAGAACAAGGAACAGCTGTATGAAGAAGAAGTAAGAAATGCTAAACCATTTTGGGAAGAAGAGTCACATATTTTAGGGAGAGAACCACTTATATTTGAAGAAAAAATAATTCGAAGAAAAAAATAATAAATGGAATAGGAGTATTCCATTGCATCTTATCTCGCATTAACAGGAAGTAAACAGACAAAATGAAATTAACACGTGGGACTCAATGCCCTGGTGGTTTTCTGGGAACCTTACAAAAAGGGTGGACCATATGGTAAGGACTGCCTCTATGACAACACAGGCTCAGATGAAATTTCAAGGATTGTAAATCCTCTTGTTTCATCTCATAATTTGATCACCAGCTGGCATTGGGAAGTATAACACTGCACAATTAAGTGCCTATGAGTTTTTTATATCTTCCTCAGTAGCATCCGGATTTGGCCCCTGGAAAACGGAATGTGGCACTACTCCAGCAAGATCATTAATCTGCCTCAGTAGGGCAGTCTTCCCATACGGGAGCCCATCCATAATGGTCTTTGGAGTGATCTGTCACACCATATGGGGGAAAACAAAACAAGAGATTGAGCAACAGAGGGGCACACGTAACTTGGAATCCTGGCAAAAACGGAAAAGAAGGAAGGAAGCACTACATATCATCTGTCCACATGGCCGAGCAGAGGTCAAGTAGTTAATTACATGCCCATTGTTGGTCTTAGAGTCTGTCATACAGACATCGAGGGGAAAGAGAGAACCAGCAGGAAGAGTAAATCAGTATTTCTGGAGAGGTACCAAATTAAATATCCTTTTTGTGGTATCTTTCAGGGTCCCTGGAGGGGTGCTGCCATGCTATGTACACAATGCCTGCCCATGTGGTGTGGGTTGTGCAGAGAAGGTCTAGGCGAGATAGGAGATATAAGCCGTGGTGTGTATCCCACAGTTCTCTGTTATGAGTGGCTGATGAACACTATGTCCTTTCCAAGTCCAGTTTTCACCTACCTTTTGTCCCACCCTATACTGGAGCAACATTGAACTACTCATAACAGTTATCATTTGTCCACTTCCTAGAGCTTGGGCCTACCTGGAAGAGGGAGAGATGAAAGGTTGCATGGATATTTGGGTGGATTGAATGAATGCATGCATGCATGAATGAATGAATGTTTGCACACAGCGATACTTCCCATACCAGTCAGCTATTTAACACAAATATTAGTGGCAGTTGGAATGTTTATCTCCTGAAAGCAGCACTGTAGGAGGGCAGAGTAGCACAGCAGCAAGCGAGGTGGAGAGAGTAGACATATAGAAGAGGAGAAAGATCCTGTGGGGGAAATTGTGTGACTTTTTAATTTAAATCAGAACTTTCCCCATTTAGTCTATGTTTCCATGGTGCTTCAGTTATTTAACACTTGGTTTCCCATTAGTTTCAAACATTTTAAAACAACAACCAAAAGCGCATTTTAATGCGGCTTTCAGGATTTATAGACTAATAGATGTTACGAAATGCAAACTGGGAAATTGCTATAACCGAATGGAATAGTCAGTATTACAGCACCTACTTCCTCAGCCTGAGTGTCAAGGTAAGGGTGGGCTACTACCGGCTCAGTTGCAGCAAAGACAAAAGAGTTTGGTGACTGGAGGGAAGGTGAAGGGAAAACAGCCTTCTTCTTTTCTTTTCTCCCTTTTTTAATCTATCTTTCAGAGGAAGGAGCTCGCTCAGCAGATGGGATCTCAGGGCTCTGGGAGAGCAATTGCATTGTGCAGGCACAGACAACAGGAAGTGAACGCAAACAGGCCCTCTCCTCAACATAAACACACACACAGACTTAACCTGCGGCTGAACTTCTGCCCTTGAGTGACCGGTGCCATTAGGACAGGGGTCAAAAGGTTGTAGGGTGACAGAAAATGGAGCCTTATTGAATGAAAGAGAAAATGAAAAATTCTTTTGTTTGCTTAACTCTGTGGTTTGTATAGCTACTGTGCTGTCAGAATGGGGTCCAGAGTGGGAACAAGAATTCCCTGATTTATCACAGTCTGCGAAGGCAGTTGGAAATGCAGTTAAAGATTGAAAAAGAAACCTTTGGAAGACCTACATAAAATAAAAGTGAGTCTCATTGCTCTTAAGGGGGAGTACAGACGTGATCAGTCTCTGGTGATGGTAAGAGGGTGAAGAGAGCAACATCAGAAAATTTCTCTTCCCATGATGTGCAGGTTGGAGGAAATACAGATGCAGTGCACAGCTGGCTCACCCACTCTCTTCCCTTCTGCTCTCCACAGCGGGCACCCCCATCACAGCAGGTTAGGAAAAACTTTTTGATGCTTAAAAATGTACACTCTGGGAGCACATTCAATAATAATATATGAATATATATATGTGTATATATTTCTCTACAAAAAGGCATGGCAACATGAAGCTCACCTGGCAAATTGTTTAACCTCACAAGTATAGGAATTGGAGATTTCCTGCTGTTTGGCTATTTCCGCCCACTCAAACTGTGAGCACATTTGCAAGTTCTGGACAATTCTACTTCTTCCAGAATGTTTCTTCAGGGTAAAAAATTCTGACCATTTAAATGAGGATGCAAAAGACTATCCTGTTTTCCAGCTCAGTCTATCATTCTCTTGGTAAAGATAGTATTTTTTTTTTTTTGAAAAAAAGGAAGAAAAGAAAGAAAGTAGATTACATTGTGTTTTTTTTGTAGTTGTTGAACTCCAAAATGTCTGATGTTATTCTAGAACTTCTTTTACTATGTGCCTTCTCCTAGGTTAGACTTTAGTTACAGAATTTTTCCCCTAATAGCTGAACAAATAATGAACTACTGCTTTTCAAAATGAGTTTTATATTTGAGATAATTAAGCAGGTTCACACATGCTATTATTTATTTTTTTAAATGTAGTTTTCCACACTTGCCTTTGAACATTCATGATTTTTGTTTCTTAGGGTACCCCCATGTAAAACCATGGCAAGCCCTCAGAAATGAGGCTTTAGCTCCTCGCAAATGCTGAGCAGACGTGAACACCCTCCTGGGAGATTGATGAGTCCCATTAACCTTATTGCATAGATGGAAACTCTGAGACAAAGTGACTGCGAGGATTAGGAGGAAGCCAATGTCAGCAGCAGGATTAGAATTCACACTTGCCTACTTTCTCAGCCCATGAGGAGCTCCCCCACAGATCCCAGCTCTGTCTCCCTCCCTGAGCGGGGGGGGGGGGGGGGGGGCAGGATGTTGCCAAACGTTGAAAGAGTCCCCTTATCCTCAGGTCTGGGCTTTGTAGGAAGGCCCTTCCTTTTAATAAATGACGGAGCTTGGAAGTAACTTTGAGGTGATTTATTCCAACCTCAAAACTTTATAAGTGAGAAAAAGGTCATAAAAATGCTACAAACAGAATAAGAATACCCAACTTGCAGTAATACCTCAGGGAGGCAAATTGGTGTGATGAAAAGTACTGGATAGGATTTGGAGTCTGGCGTTTGAAGCCTGGCTTTGACTCTTATTGGGCCCATTTCTTGTCTGTAAAATGTAGAAAATAATACTAACTTCAGTGTTTTATGAAGATTAATTATGCCAAGTACATGAGATGTTGTAGGCACTTCTTAAAATTTTTGCCCATCCATGTTTTCATCTTCTCTCCCATTGTACTTACACAAGTTCTCTACGTGAGAAAAACGGTACCCAAATGTGTTCACTAAGGGTCCGATCCCAAGTCAGTGGGACTTTGTGGGACGTTAATCATGGAACGTTGTCGAGCTCAGTGTTGGGAGTTAAGGCTCAAATGCGGTGCATAGCAGTTTAGTGGATTGAGCTCTGAGTTGCTCAGAGCCCTCAGTGATGTTCTTCTCCAAGGGCAGGATTAGAAGAACTACCACACATGGAGTCCAGGGAGCCAAGTGGAGGGGCAGTCTGGGGAGTGGAGATCTCGTCGAACGTTGATGTTCTGGAAGGTGTCACCTGGATGGATGAACACCGATGCGTTCACACTGCCATGTGTTCTTTCCAGATTGATAGCCCTGCTATTCCTTATCTCATTTCTCCCTCCTCCTTTCTTTTTTTTGCCACTCCTCCAAGAGAACATCTACTTTTCTTAATTCAACAAGTATGCTCTTTGTCCTCTAAGTAATTACTGAACATACTTTGCCTTATTTCCTTTGGGATTCACAATTCATCTTCATGAGTCTGAAAAGGAGGAAAAAAATCCCTCTTCTCTCTTTTCTTCAGATCTGAACTGGGAGTTTTAGGCCAGAAGCCCTGAGTGGATGGTTGAAGCAGGAGGGCACAGAAAGATGACCTCTTCCAGGTAAGAAGGGCCGCTGGCCTTCTATCTTCTGGAGGAGGCTCTATATATTAAAACTATTCAAAGCCTTAATGTGCTCTGGGAAGGAGAATTTAGGAAGGATTGGGAGAATTGTTTTTTTTTTAAATAATATCCCCCATGTAATGGGATCGTTATGGTAACTATTGAGTGTCTACTAAGGGCCATGCCCTGTGCTGTGTTCTTCACATTTGATGTCTCATTTAATCCCCAAAATGACTTTGTGAAGCAGGTTCTACTACCCCCCACTTTGTATCTGAGGGATTATGGTGCAGAGAAGCTGGATATGGGAGCTCTGGTCACAGATCTTATAGACTGCCCAGCAGAGATTCAAACCTAGAAGGGTCTATCTCCAGAATCCATGCTCTTGACCACCACGTGTTACCACCTGTTCTGCCAATCTTGGCAGAACTCAAGCATTCCCCTTTACTCCCTTCATCTTGGCCCCGGGAACCTAGGGACTCCCTTCCCCTGATCCAAGAGAGATCTACTTCTCTGTCCACTCCTCACTCTATCCTCAGAGGTCTGGGTTAGCAACGTGCATAGAGCCTGCAAAGGCATCATACCATAAGCATCTGGCTCCCAGGCATTGGTGGTAGCCCACTCACCAGGGCTGATGGCCCAATGTGGCTGGGGTTCAGGGGTGATGAGAGATGACCCAATTCCTGGGGAGTTAGTTGGGAGCACCAGGCTATGGTATTGGGAGCTTCTGAATGAACCTGTCACAATAGTGTCTCTCATATTCAATCTTGGAATAAAGGGAAGGGAGGGACCTGGTGAGTGCATGTTTTACAGGGTGAACAGAATCTTCTCAGTCTGCCTTCAAAGCCATTTTTTGTGCCCACCATGGGATTCAGGGCACTATTAACCCACCTATAGCAGTTCTCTGTCACCATGAAATCTAGTACTAAGATTTTATTTGCGAGGCTTAGGTTAGGGATTTTCTGGGGCCAAAATATTTCTATCATTTTTCACTTCCAAGAGGCTAGATAGAGTGGGATTCAAGACCGCTTCCTCAGTCTGACTATTATTTTGCTCCTTGTGATCTCTTTGGGTTTCACACACGGATCATTTGATGGTGTTTTAAAGAAGCCCAAGATTGTGTTGTTAGTGACTTGATAGTGTCTGATTTAAGAGTATTTCACATAGTCTTCCTGAGTTTTCTAAAATGCTAACTGGCAGAGCCTTAAAAGTCTCTAGCCATTTCTACAAAGTTTCCATGTCAATTTGAGAGCATTTTAAATTGCAGAAGTTCTGGATCCACCTTTGTTCTTTCTATGGGTGGCTTCTGCCCACTCCACATCGTCCACACACTGGTCTTCAGACTGGAATTGACCGCTCCATGGAGAAGTGAGGTAAAAAATGAATTGAGAATCCTCTTTGTTTTTCACATTGTCCATTGTTACTCACCCTACATAATAAAATGGCAGCTCTTTCTTTGGTCTCCCCCTGAACCTGATGTATTTAAAATGTAAAGAATGTAAAGAATGCTTATTGTGAACTATAAGAGTACCTTTTAGTTACAAATGCCCTTCTCTTAGCTTCTGGGCAAAAGCCCACTTCTTAGGAGGAAGGCAGGCACAAGTTGCGGGGGCAGAGGTGATATGTTAATGTAGTTCTTTCTCTTTTTCTCCTCAGACAGGCTGCTGTCATTTTCTATCTTGGAAAATAACTACGTGACACTTGGAATTAAACCTTCCCAGGGAAAGTGGTATGAACCTTGAGAGTTTTAAGTAAAAATTACTTTCTGCCTTTCTGCATGATTTGGTTCTTCTTTTTATCTTATTTCTTAAATATCATGTGTTAAAAAAAATATTGGGTTTAAATATAGTGCTAAATAACCATAGTTAACAGCAGGAGAAAGATAGTTCTTTCTCTGATTAAAACAAGTGACTTTTCTGACACAGAGCCTCAGCGGAGGGGCTGAGAGACTGCAGAGTGGCTGTTCTGCCTCTGTTTCTAGAAAGATAAAGCTTTCCTGAGGTCATGAGGAGGCCAAGGCCACAATTCTGAAATGAGCACAGTTTCTTATTGTTGATTAGGACTTGGTTACCTTTACCGGGGAAATAATGAGCTTGGTTCTTTCTTTTACCCTTAGGAATACTTAAGTTCTACCTTCCTTCCACTCCTTTCTTCTTCAGGGAGTCTCCACTTTGCATATACTGATGCCAAAGTGAGAAGAAATGGTTTCTTCACAACCCAGAATGCCAGATGGAAAGTATTATCCTCTGCCTCTGCAAAACCAAAATGACTAGTATTTCTTGCTGGTGATAAGGCATGAGTGCTGACCACATAGAAACAGTCCCAACTCTGGGCACAGCTGGACTCTGCCGTCTTTGAATGTCCTGTTGGAATTCCAGACATATGAAGCCGAGCCCGGGCTAGTCACAACTATGAAACAATCCTATTGTTTCCTATTGTCTGGCTTTGCCTGATGTATTTTGTATCACATAGTCCAGATTTGTTCTTTTCCATTTCCTTATGTGGTCTTGGCATCATTCAGTTGACCATAAGCATGTGGCTTTATTTCTGGATTCTCAATTCTGCTGCATTGATCCTTATGCCAGTACCACACTGTCTTGATGACTGTTGCTTTGTAGTAAGTTTTGACATTAACAAGTGTGTGTCCTCCAACTTTATTCTTCTGTTTCAAAACGACTACAGCTATTCTGGGTCCCTTGCAATTACATAAAAATTTTGGAATCAACTTTTCAATTTCTACAAAAAAATCCAGCTAGCATTCTGGCAGAGATTGCATTGAATCTGCAATCTAATAAACTTGAATCTGATAAACTTGGGGAGTACTGTCATCTTAACGATACTGTCTCCCGATCCGTGAACATGAGGTGTTTTTCCATTTATTTAGATCTTTTAAAATTTCTTTCAACCCTGTTTTATAGTTTTCAGAGTATAAGTTTTGAACTTTTGTTAAATTTACTCCTAAGTATTTTTATTCTTTTTGATGTTATTGTAAATGGAATTGTTTTTTAATTTCATTTTTGGATTGCTCATTACTAGTGTATAAAAATACAATTAATCTTTGTATCTTGATTTTTTTATCTTGCAAACTTACTCATTTGTTAGTTCTACTAGTTTTTTAGTGGATTCTTTAGGATTTTCTACATACAAGATCATGTCATCTGTAAATAGGGATAGTTTCATTTATTCCTTTTCAATCTGGATGTTTTTATTTCTTATCCTTGCCAGGTTGCCCTGGCTACAACCAGAAGCACAAAGTTGAATAACAGTAACAAGAGTGGCCATTCTTGTGTTCTTCATGATCTTAGATTTCTCCTAAGATCCAGTCTTTCACCATTAAGTATGGTGTTAACTCTGGGATTTTTGTACGTGCCCTTTATCCAGTTGAGGAAGTTCCATTCTACTTCTAGTGTGTTGAGTTTTTTCACCATGAAAGGGTTTTGGATTTTATCAAATGCTTTTTCTTCACCTGTTGAGATGATGATGTAGTTTTTGTTTTTTTTATTCTATTGATATGGTGTATTACATTGTTTGATTTTCAGATGTTAAATTAATCTTGCATTCCTGGTTTAAATCCCACCCCTGGTCATGGTGTATAACTTTTTTTTTACATATTGCTGGATTTTGTGTGCTAGTATTTTGCTGAGTATTTCTGTGTTCACATTCATAAAAGATATGAGTCTGTAGTTTTCTTGTAGTCTTTTGTCCTGTTTTGGTATCAGGCCAATACTGGCCTCATAAAATAAGTTGGCAAGTGTTCCCCCCTCTTCCTTTTTTTTTTTTGGAAGAATTTGTGAGGAATTGCTATTAATTCTTCTTTAAATGTATGATAGAACTCACCAGTGAAGCCATCTGTCCCTGGGCTTTTCTTTGTGGGTAGTTTTTTTGATTACTAATTCAATCTCTCCACTTGTTATAGATCTATTCAGATTGTCTGTTTACTCTTGAGTCAGTTTTGGTAGTTTGTGTCCTTCTAGGAATTGGTCTACTTCATCTACATTTTCTAATTTATTGGTGTACAATTGTTCATAGTATTCCTTTATAATCCTTCTTATTTCTGTGAGATCAATAGTATCTTTCTTTCATTTCTGAATCTAGTAATTTGAGTGTTCTCTCTCTTATCTTGATTAATCTTGAAAGTTTGTCAATTTTACTGACCTTTCCAAAGAACCAGCTTTTGATTTCATTGATTTTTTCCATTACTTTTATTCTCTATTTTATTAAATTCCATTATAATCTTTATGATTTTCTTCCTTCTGCTTGCTTTAAGTTTAGTTTGCTCTTCTTTTTCCAGTGTCTTAAAATGGAAGATTAGGTTATTGATTTGAGATCTTCCTTCTTTTAACATACAAATTTATGGATATAAATTTCCCTCTAAGCACTGTTTTAGCTGCATCCCCTAAGTTTTTTGGTATGCTGTATCTTCATTTTAATTCATTTCAAAGTATTTTGTAATTTTCCTTTTGATTTCTTCTTTAAGTCATTGTTTATTTAGGAGCGTATTGTTTAATTTTCACATGACAGTGTGCTTCCAAAATTTCTTTCTGTTACTGATTTGTAATTTCATTCCATTGTGATCAGAAAGCATACTTTGCATTATTTCTATCCTTTTAAATTTATTGAGGCTTGTTTTATAGCCTGTCATATGGACTAACCTGGAGAATGTTCCATGTACACTTCAGGAGAAATTCTATAGACACTTTGTAGATCTAAAGATATCTGGTAGGTCTAGTTATTTTATGGTGGTGTTCAAGTCTTCTATTCCTTGTTGATCTGCCCAGTTGTTCTATCCATCATTGAAAGTGAGGTAATGAAGACTCCAACTAAGGTGGATTATGTTTGAAATGCCCAGCTCCCAAGCTACTTACAGAATTGACTGAGGCCTCTGCTGAAACCATCGCCTTCAACTTCCTCTTCTGCCCAAACCTACTTTCCTCTTTCCCTTATAGGCCTTATTCCCAAGGGCTCTTCCAACAAATGCTCTGCATGAAATCTCTGAATCAGTGTCTATTTCCCAGGAAAACAACCCTTGAAATGATCTTAGGAGAAAACTCTAAAGAGGGATTTAGAAGATGGAATCTTTGCTGACTGGCAACGAGACCACAACACTGGTAGTATTTGGAGCACTGATATACACTGACATGCAGCAGTAGTATAATTTTTAAAACTTTCCCTGGCTGTGACCTGAGTTGGGATACCAGAGGAAGGGAATACACAATTAACTGGTGGGTGTTATTTCTCAGGCATGTGAGAGGTTTCGGGGAAAGAAGTAATTATAAAGATTATAGAATCAGATGACTCTTGCCAGTTGCTACTGATGCACTGAAGAAAAACAATGAAAAGCTGAGGGTGATTAATCACACATTTAAGGTGAAGCCTAAAAGCCAGAGTGCCTCTTTGGCAGCTTATAAAGAGACTCTCATTTTTTGTAGCTCAAGGTGAAAAAAAAAGCTAAGGATCAGGCCCAGGACTTAATTAGAAAAGTAGTACAGCTCTCAAGAAGTTGAATCCTCATCTGAGCCAAGTCTGCTCTGCCAGGGTCAGTGCTCTGGTTGGGAAGAAAGGATGTTCTGATACCTAGGATAGGGAAATCTGGGTTGATACACTCAAAGGACCTTGAATCCCAAGATTACCCTGAGCCTTCTGGAATTGAAGAATTGGACCACTTCTGTTAAAGGCTAACATTCCCCTCATCACTTGAAAAAAATTGTAGAGGCTTCTGCCCTTCAAGATCCATGCAACCTCCAAAGGTTCTACCAGTTGGCCCTGTTGTCCTGGAGCAATAACTGGGAAAGAGTTGGGCCTGCTAATGGAGAAAAGGAACTGTATGCTAATATGTGTAATCAAGATCCAAGTGGGACTAGGATCAAGGGAGGAGGGACATAAAAATGGATAAGCGAGAGTGTATCAATATAGGAGCACTTTCCCATCATACGAATTAAACACCCCAGCAAAGTCTCTGAGAGATGGTGCTAACCCACTAGTAAAATGGCTCTTGAAAGCCTTGAAAAAGCAATGGTACACACTAAGTCAAGTGGAAATGCTGGAACTGCCATGGCACACAGTGGGAGAGAGAAGGGCATGCAAGAGTAGATATAAGGACAGAAAACCCGCCAGCTCATTATGTTCCATGGGAGGGCCCAGAGGACACTGGAAAGAGGAATACCAGTATTGTTGAAAAGGTCAGGGATGACTGTCCTCTATAAGCCAAGGCTAATGGTTGGAGATGCTGTTATCAAACAGGACTCTCTGAGAGCAATGGGGATAAAAGGATCACAATATAATAAAAGCTAGGTGCCTGTGCTTAACTGTCAGGAGTAAAGTGACTACAATTTTCAAAATGATCATCAAGGTCAAAGTGGCATCCTTGGGCAAAGAGCTATGGAAATGATTAAAAGAACACTATGCTTTTCTAGGGGCAAGATGGATGGGCAGCCAACAAGGGTATTACTCAATTCATGCAATCAAAACAAAAAAGTATGAGAGATCAGGAGGCTGAGAGCAGTTGCCCCTAATAAAGTCAGGATCTTTTAATTTCCAGATTTGAGCCAGTTCTCATACTTGGAATCATTGACTGAAGGAGAGGCTGAGTCCCAGCCAAAATGACCTTGCAACAGCAAGGCAATTGTACTTAGTAATTTTACCTCAGTCCCTCTCCATTTACTTTTATGCTCAGCCTTCCTATAAACTGGAATGCTCCATCTTGCATTTATTCAAGATTCCTCCATGCACCCATTGTAGCTTTGGTTATTATTCTGTGATAGGATAGCCCACTTCCTTCTGGAGACTCTAGAGAAGTAGGTTTAGGGGCAGAATTCACATTCACACTCAGTTGGAGTCTTCTTTTTTCGGGATGGACCCTACGTAGGTACAAAGATGTTGGTATTGATAGTGTAGAGCTGGGTTAGGTTGGAGTAGACTAGGCTCTGGGGAGATAGGGAGATTTTCTTTCTCCCTGAGAATCAGTCAAACATCTTCCTCTTCATAAGGAAGCTGGTTGCTTTTTAAATGGAGATAAACATGGGATAAAACTTGTCTCTGGCCATTCTTTACTGTCCCAAGTACCTCTCAGATCAGTGTTTCTTACACTTCATCCAGCATCACGTGGTTGACTCCAAGTGCCCTGGATCGCTATAGCTAGGCTCCTGAAAATACATTCCTCAGATTGGTATGGAGACAGCACTGCTTCAGTTGGTGTAGAAATACCTGGGCTTGGGCTCCAGAAAGTATGTGAGGATGTTTTCAAAGTTAAATAATGAGACTTCAGTTTAAGAATTATAAGATGCATGAAAATGTCTTCGAATCACAATAGCTACTCATATTTTGTGGGTGAAGAAACAATCTGAGTGGTTGAGGAACTGGCTTATATCTCAGAGGTGGAGCAGAGTTTTGAACTCTGGCTTGCCTTACTCCAGAGCTCATGTTCTGCTCATAATAGCACGTTGTCATCATGAGGAGAAAAAACAAAAACCAACCAAAACACCAGGAGCGTTGTGGATTAACTCTGTGGGAGCTGGTGCGTGGCCCAGACAATGGTAAAGAGAAAAGGTCTCTATGCTTGTCCACAGACCCTTCTAAGAACATCCAAGCACAGAATTTCCAAATGTAAAAGACATCTCTGAAACACTGTTGGCATTCTACATGGACCTCTTGAAGGACATGCGGCCCAATTCAAGATGGGGCTGTGGTGGTGTCATATTTTCATTTTTTCCCCCTGCTGCTCACTTTTACTTTATCAGATACTTATTTTTTTCAGGGGAAAATTTTACATTTGCTTATTTGAAGAGGCCGTGGGATTTGAGGCTGTTTAAGCGATGTATTTTTTTTGTCAATTAGGAACACATAAAAAAAGAAAGAAAGAAAAGTTAAGAGAAACTTTGGGAAGCTAAGGTAGAGAAATGCTACATTTTCCTCATGTTAGAAACATATACATTTAAAGATATAAATATATATAATTTTATACAACATATAATATATACAGAATGGAATACTCCAATAAATATATAATATAAAATTATATATATATGTCTATAAGAGCAAAACACCCTGTAGGAAAAAATAAATAAAAGCCAGCAGTATCCAAAGAAAAATATAACACAAAGGAGTGGTCAGTGTTTTGCACTGGTCATATACAAATAAAAGATCACAAGATAAATTCACAGATAATCAGTGAATAAAAACAGTATTTTTAAGAGGTAATTAATAACCCCTTCTGCCATCC
The DNA here is from genome assembly GCA_031878705.1 of Tapirus indicus. Classification (NCBI taxonomy): domain Eukaryota; kingdom Metazoa; phylum Chordata; class Mammalia; order Perissodactyla; family Tapiridae; genus Tapirus; species Tapirus indicus. The sequence goes on along the minus strand of CM062930.1, from coordinate 27,858,454 downwards.
CTCCCCCAATTACTTTTAAAACTTAGTTTCTACGAAAGACATTTAACTGATGGCCTTAAAAGGAAAGTTCTTCATGTAACTATCACTTCCCAAGAAAAGAGTCAGTGGGGAACAGTGGCATTGAGAACTGTCCCTACGGCACCCTACCAATGCAAGTGTTGTAGGGACATCCTTACAGTACAAGGGCAAGAAAGTTAGCTTGGTGTCCTGGGGAGCCACCCAGGGCAGCTATCTGAACCACAAATGTGATAGGAAAAAAATTAAGAAAGCAAACAAACAAAAGACAAACAAGAAAACTTATTGTTCTAAGCCATTGAGATTTAGAGTTTACTGCTTTTTTAATGTTTTTATTGTGACCTAACTTAGATAACTCTAACTAATATAGATCCTCAATGAATAATAGAACCCAAAGTAAAGAGGAGAGAACAAAGCTCTTTTCACTGTTGACTTGATAACTCCCTATCCGCTTAAACAACTGATTGCTTCTGTGTTATTTTTGTGTGTGTGTGTGAGGAAGGCTAGCCCTGAGCTAACATCCGCTGCCAATCCTCCTCTTTTTAGCTGAGGAAGACTGGCCCTGGGCTAACATCCATGCCCATCTTCCTCTACTTTATATGGGACGCCGCCACAGCATGGCTTAACAAGTGGTGTGTCAGTCCGCACCTGGGATCCAGGCCTGCAAACTCCGAAGTGGAGCTCGCTAACTTCACCGCTATGCCACCGGCCGGCCCCGCGTCTCTGGTCTTATACAAGCATAAAGTCTTGGCTTCATATTCCTTGCATATGTAATATATATTTTTTCTAAAGATAGCTGGACATTACAGTAGGTGACAGCATTTTAAAGAAGGCTCTATTTTTGTTTACTTTAAACATTGGTCCAGTGCAAATTTGTACAGAGGAATGGCCAAATTAAAAGCACAACAGGAAAAAGCAGATGTCAAGGACCCAGAGAGGATCATGTTATGTTCCTTCTGAGTTTATTTTTCTGTTTCTGAATCTAGAGAAGTCTGAGCATATGCTCCCAAAAGGAGAAAAAAATAAATATCCAGACATCTTAAAAAAAGCAAGAAGCCAAGAGATCAAAACAAGCCTTCAGCCTTCCGATAAGCGGGAAAAAGCTGATCCCCACTGGAAGCAAGCTGGTGTGTGCATGCAGGTGGGGGGACATCTGGCCCTGACCCCATGTCCCCAGGCATCACAGGTGATGAGCATGACGCAAAGGTAACTTGGATGAGATGTGGCCTGGGGTACTTCACAGAGGCTAGATTGTTAGTTTGTCCATTCATGAATGTCCCACCCGGGTTTCCACCTGCTCTGTGGACAAAGCTAAAGCTGGAAGGAAGCAAAACAACCCTAAAATCTCTTCTTATTGCTGCTGTTAATTACAGAGTGGCAATAAACATATTTGTCTTGTGCTGTTCCCTACTCTGGATGCTTTTCTACCTTTTGAGCAGAAATGTGTACACGTGTAAGCAGTAACAACGGCGCCATCTTTTCTTCCTGCGGCTTCCTGTTTTTTTTTAATAGTGACACTGTGACTATTGGAGGTACATAAGCCCCTGAATGTCCTCTCAAGCCTTTTCCCTCAGGAACATATTCAAAGCAGATGTTGCCCATTATTCTTTTTCTGCAATAAAGAGATGGAGCAGTGACATTTGGATTACCTTTCTACACCGGCAGGTATTAGCTGAACAGGAGAAATTATTTATTCCTCATTAAAATTGGCTACCCAGAAACCCTAAATGTCATAACCATGACTTTGCACTACATTAGGGAGACTTATGGCAATATGCACCACTAAATGACCTGAGTGACAAATTGTGGCTTCATTGGCCCAGGAAAAAATCTCATGTTTTGGATTAGATGGCTTATTTTAGGTCAAAAAAGGGGGCAGGCGAATTAGCCAAGGCATCAAGGGATTTGAATGCCCTTAATTAAGTGGTCACTTTTGCAGAGCTCTTCATTTTAAAAAGACCTTGTTTGCTCATAATTTAACCCTGTAATTGCCGGGAGGAAATGCCGCTATAGTGTGAAGTCTCTCTACCATGCCGCCTACTGCCAACTGTGGAACGCTGTTCTGGGAATTCAAGAAAGCTCTGTCAACAAAGCTGGATTAAAATGCTCAGGAACTCTGGATGCAAAGGGAGCTTTTCCATAGAGGAGTTGGGGCTTTAAATCCCTTATCGATAATCCTGGAAATTAGAGGGTGTGAACTGACTTAAAATTATAGATAGAAGTAATGGCAAAAGAGACAATTTGTATTTCTAGTTCAGGCAAATGCAGCTCATTTCCTTCATTTGGGAAAAATATATCTTGCCAAAATCTGTCTTATTGGTAAAAGTGCTTGGAATGAAAAGACAAATAATTTGGGAAAATAGGAGTTTCCTTTTTTGCCTTCCCTCAAAGTGTCTAAATGGTGTACACATGTCCCACAGTCATTCAGAGTTATTATGTCTACTTCACAGATCAAGAAAATATTGACTATTAAATGGATCTTTTATGTTTTAAGAAAAATAAAAGAATCTGCCTCTTTTAATCTGCAAGTATCCTCAGTTTCTTTTCCTTTGCATGTCCTGGTTTATAGAGTGATGTAGCCTGGATCCTGGGACTGCATTTTCTTGAGTGGTTAATTATATTGCTCGGTGCTTTATTCTCATTGGTTAAAAAAGGAGATGATGGTAGACGCATATTATATGACAGCTATTTAGAGATATACCTAATATTTTCAAAGTGGTTTAAGGACTTTGAATAAAAGGAAATGCAATGGAAAGCAGAACATTATCGTTTGTTCTTTTGCATTTTTATCAGGTTTAAATAAAACCTTCTCTTAGTGAAAGAGTATTAGCAGCTGGGAGTGACAAGACATTTCCTTTGGAATCTAGAGGACTTTAAAATAGATTACGTGGTATTAAAATGCAGAAAAGAAAAGAATACATTTTAAAAGTATATTAAAAGATGTTTCAGACATGATGATGATTTTGCAAGCATACTTCCTGCACAAAGAAAGGATTGGGACATGGTGGGTCTCAGAGTTGAGTCTCCAGATGGAAAATCACCAACCCAAAGTTTGGTTCTACGCACAGTCACTCATGTGTTCTCCTCACTGCTTCCTGCTTATACCTTCTTCTTGCAACTTCCTCGACTGTGGCATGCTCTCCAGCTTCATTCCCTCCATGTAAATATGATCCCTCCATCAAGCTCAGGTTGTTGCACCTGCCTATTGCCCCTTTCTAGAGTTCTTGGATCCTCAATAAGCTCTCCTTTTGGAAGCAGTTATTTCACCAGAGTCCTTCCTGCACCCTTGTACATTTTTTTTGTTACATTCTTTTTTCTTGTGTTAGTTTTATCTTCCTAATATCATCAGATGCTCACTGAGGCAAAGATCATATTCCACTCTGCTTCTAGTTCTATCATGAGACTATATTATTTTTCAACATACAGAATAACAATTAAATTAAGCCATTGATAACATTCTCTATATCCAATAGGATGGGAGTAAAGAGCAAGAAACAGTCTTCCAATAACATGACATGGAAAACTAGTCTCTGTTTCAACAAGGACAAATCGCTGAAATTTAGGGGCACAGGGATGTGGAACTGCCACTGGCTGGTTTCCTTGAACTATGGGATGGGATCTTAATAATTTTTCTGGTGTCAAAATTAGGCACTTGGCTGTGGAAGTAGTAGTCAGGCTTGGTGATGGGGTATATATGTGGTAGAACCCACTAAGACCTCCTTCCTCATGACTCCATTGGGAAAGTACTGGGCTGCCTGAGGAAGAAGGGATGATCAATATTCACCAAATGGGCTATTTTGTCCACACTGAGAAAGTAGAGAAATGCGACATGACGTGTTTGAGTCTCACTACAATCACTATAAGGACCAAGGAGGTCAGAATATTAACATCTGGCTATTCTATCTTAGCCAGACCTTCTTCTGCAGGGAGTGTGTTCTCTTGCTGTGATATACTATATTTTCAGGCCTAGACCATTCTGAGAAGTCCATTCACATACCCTTTTCTCAAAGTTTCTTATAACTAACTCCCTATACTTTTCAGGTTCTTGACCATGGAACCAGATCAATAGCCACTTCCCAGGAATCAAAGGAGTTCGTGACCTTGGACCTGTTCTTCTAGGCAAAGTGGAGAATAAAATGTCCACTTGAGATTGTTCTATACTCCACAGTATCTCAGGGTTACCCCTGAAAAAGGCTTCTATCCTGCAGTACCCTCCTTTCACCTAGTACCTGCCTATATCACATCTAAGCCAGGCCAAACTGGGGGATTCATTGATAATCTCAAGAAACAGCATGCCTACCTACCCATTTAGAGGCTTTTTAATTGCACTAGTCTCTTCAGTTTCCCCCAGGAAGTGGTATTGCTTCATGCACTCTTTGAGTAGGGAGAAATTGAACCAATGAATTCCACTAAGCTATTACTTTAAGGGCGAAGGGCCAGTGTGGGGATTCTGGCCATTACTGAGGATATCCATTTCATTGATACTGAGAAATTGGGGAAATGATCACAGGATGTGTTTGAGTCTCACTAACCCCGCTGCAGGACAAAGGAGGTCAGAGCTTCAATACCTGGCCAAAAGAAAATCTGACAAGTGGACCATGAGAAGCTTATTCTGAGACTCCAACTCTGAGTGTTACCTCAGAGGCAGTATTCAAAAGAAATCACAATTTTCAGGATTTCTTCTTCACCTGGGAAAAGGGCAGGAACAAGATTCACAGTATAATTGTGTGGTGGTAAAGGAGGGCTATTCCTCAGAGAACCCAACCTTTCTTTTACTCACACTGCTCTGGGCCTCGGAACTGACTTGGGTCTGGTGTCTGGGAAAAGGACTCTCTAGTGGGGTGCTTGAGTCAAGCCTCTATTTGTCACAAATGGATGTTCAGCCTATCACATAAGGCCATCAACTTAATACCTACGTCCTTGAGATTAAATAGCCACAGTAGCTCAAACCTGCAGGTCAGATCATTTTCTGAGATTTCATTTCCATATTAGGTGCTCTGCCTATTACTATGATTATGCTCACTTTTCTTCCTACTTGTCTTCTCCATTTCAATGAATCTTCTACCATCAACAGTCCCAGACTACTAACCCCAGTTATTAACCATGTTTTAAGGACTGGATTGCTTCCTTCTCCAATCTTTTCCTTGCAGAAAAGGAGAAGGTGGTCTTTTCGGCTCTCTTGAGGGACTGGTGAAAAAGTGGGTTGAACATTCCATTGTAGTTTACTGTCCCTAAAGTCCTTTAAGTCCTCCCTCCACATAAATTAAGGATTTTATGGCCTTTTGATGTCACCTAGTGTGATTCTGTGTTTGATCTTAGTTTGAGCTGGCTAGCCCAGCAACTAGTTTGAACTGTAGCCAGCTGCCTAGGCAAGCATACTGACTGCAGACACTATGGTAATTGCACCTCTATCAATGGTGGTTGCTACCCAATCCAAAATTATGTTCTGCCCTCTTTGGTCCAACATCTTCTAAATGTATGACATAATTTTCCCCCAGATTTTTAAAAATATAAATTAGGAACTTTTTCTTCCTTACTCAGATGCCACACTTTATACTTTGGATCACATTGAAGTCCAGTTCTGGCCACCCAATTAGCAATAATGAGGAGAAGGTCTTGAAGGAAATTGTTAAACAAGAAGCATTTAAATATGGGTTGGAGGGTTCTTCAAGTCCTCTGAAGTTTTGCAGATAGCCAGTCCTATTCCAACTAAATGTATGCCTCACTTTTCCAGTCAGAGCCTCATCTTTTACACAAGAGACCTAGTGAGGTTGTTATTGGAATTATAATATAGCAATTTATAATTTAGAGTCAATATCTAACTTTGGCTTCTGGAGTTCCCAGACCAGCGTCTACGAGCAGTGGGGACTTCTTTTTGAACGGTCACATTTTCTCAGAATCATGCTGACTACAGGAAGGAAATATGAATTGGAGATGGACATGGGAAGAGGGATGAAAAGGGACAGAGAGATCAGCTAAAAGACCATTTCAGCGGTGGGAACTGAAGAGGATTTTGATTAAACTAGGGTAGTGGCAACAGAAAGGAAAAGTATGGATAGTTTCAAGAGATGTTTGGGAAACAAAATCAGCAGGACTTGGTGAGAACTGGCTATGATGAGTTCAGAAAGAAAGAGGTTTCTAGCTTGGGTAGGCTGAGTGGATCTCTACAGAGGCAGAGGACACAAGAAGAGGAACAGGATTGACAGAAAAGGTGATGAGGTTAACTTTAGTCACATTCAGTTTGAGATGCTTATTAGCTTTTCTTGAAGAGACTCTCAGGGAAAGTTCAGGTATTATATTTTTGTATACAAACTCCTTAACATATGGAAGGGCCCGAGAAGGCATGAGTTCTCTATTCCCAATCAAGGAGCGTCACCTATCCCTCTGACCCTGTTTTTCCTTCTATTTAGACATGGAAGGGTTTCCTGCAGAAGGTCTAGGGACTTTTCTATTAATATTGGTCCAATATTGCACATGACCTGGAATTGCCTACCTATTACAGCCACTCATTTTTATTAGCTTGGCCAACTTCTCCAGGAACCAGTAGCTGGTAGGAACTGAATAAATTAAAGAACGTGGGATAATCTTGTACATAACACAGTTCTTCACAGACTGTGTTTCTAAAGCAGTTTCCCTTTCTGATTAGTGGATTTGAAAAGTCAGCTCATCGTTTAGGTATCTCAGATATCATTTCTTTCCTTCAGCTTAATTGCATCATGACTCTTTCTTGATTTTGAAGCTAACAAAACTTTCCCAAGCACAATATACTTCTAAATATTTTCTCCTAGACACTGAAAAAAGCTGAAAGCTTCATCTTGCCGTTCCCTCAGTAACTCCACAGTGTTGTCAGTGAGAATGGTCTTGAATTCTGTTTTGGCTGCTGGTCCCCCAGCGCTGGTCTTTAGCATTCACAATCCTTCACAGGGGAAGCATGAGAAAATATGCAGCGTATTGTGAAAACTTGTGTTTCATTCATCATATTCTACCTTGGTGTATAAAGAAGCTTGACCTGTAAACACCATGCAAAACAACTGTGGGTCTTTATATATGTTTCACACAAAATATTTCTGGTAGTTGAACTTGTTTGGCTAATAAAAGAGGTTTGTAATTGATTTCTTTAAAAAGCCTATGCAGTACAATTCTTTTGGTGTTAATGCCTGGCAACAGTTTTGGAGAGAGAATGAAATCTGGCTTGGCTGGAATTTATAGATTGCAAGCACAATCTGAGAAAGAGCTATTCCCATGTTCTTCAGCTCAAAAAGATTGTCACGTGATTCTGCCCCCAACAGGCCGGGATGCTGAGAGCCACGAGAGAAGTAGCCAGGAAAAACATTCCCCTCTTTATTTCTTTTGGATTCAACTTGTCCTGAAACATCTAGAGACAAAAATGACTTCTGTTGTTTTAGTAGCAGTATGTGAAAAGCGCTCTTCTCAATACTTTTTTCTAAACCGTGAGCTACACATTCTCTCATTGATTGCTGTTCAAAAGAGGTCAGGCCCGATGCACAACTTGTATTGCTAGATTCCTGCCAACCCAGTTCTTTTTCAAGAGAGTTTGCTTTAAAAAAAAGAATACATTTTTGTGAATTTTCTTTGGAAATGTATGGGGGAGGGCATGGCAGTGAAAGGGCTCCTTGCATCTACAACGAGCTCTACCTTCTGGATCAAAAGTGTGGTTTTTTTTTTTTTTTAAAGAATTTGTGTTTACAGCCAATGTCTCATCAAGGCATACTTTGGGGGTATAATATTAAACTTGAAATAAGTGTCAAGGAGTTTTAGCCAGGCTGTCTGATTCAGCTTTGTCTATGTACCTATACCACTGCTCAAGGTCATTTCAAGTCAATCTTGGATTTTCACATCTCAGCCATTTGTTTCAAGGCCTTTAAAGCTGGTCTGTATCTAAAACAAAAGTGAGTTTTTCCTTCTGTTGAGAGTCACTGAACCACAGAGAAAATAACTGATAATGAAGGCCACACAACTCTATATTCTAGGCACAGAACTAAGCACTCTATTGGCTTAATCTTCTTTAATTGTGAACAAAAGCAAAGGGTCATGACGTCATGACATCATGATGTGCTGCCCACAATGCTCAGTTAGGGGTGACATTTGGGTATGGGTGTGCACTGGGGTCATGGGAGGAAAATGTTAGGAAGTGAAGCTGGAAAGGTAAGCTATCTGACTGTCAAAAGATACCCATGACCCATGCTAATTACCCCAGCCCACAGGGATCTCTTTCTCCCCATTTCTTCTTCTCTTTCCTTTGGTCTTTATCTTCTCATATTTCTGTCTTTCTGTAGCTCTGTTCTTTCCTCTGCCAGTGACTGTGAACCCTCAACTTCCCTGACTCCCTCAGGCTCTGTATCACTGTCCATTGGTTCTGATGGCTTTGGCCACTCCTACTCTGGTCAACCTGTTTGGTGTGAACTGTGTCAGTGTAGCTGGGCTACACGCAGCATTTTTTTCTTCTACAAGGGTTGTGCAAGGAGATATTTGGGTAGAAGTATATTCTGTCCCTGAAACATCCCAGTATGCTATATACCTTGACAAAATCTTCCCTTGAACCATATATCAAGCAGGAAGGTGGATACCCTGCTACACTGGCATTCTTCACTATAATCTCCAGGACAATAGAGAAAGGCCCACCATAAGAAAAAGATGCTACAAGGTTTTCAGATGAAAGCAAGAGACTAGAAATACTCAACTTCTGTTTTTTTCCTCAATTTTTTTTTTAAAATCTGGGGGATGTTCTTTAGCTGAGGATGACAGCTGTCAAGGTTAAGAGAGAGGTGAGGCTCAAGAAAGGTGGTTAAAAGAGTGATAGGCTAAATATTTAAATTGGACTAATTGGCTTATTATTTCTGAGGATAGCCAAGGAACTTGTAGAACTATGTTCTCTGAATCATTGTCAGTAAGCTGTAAGGGCAGCTAGACTGCACCTACCATGTGGAGCATATGAAGATGGAACAAACGTGAATCCTGAGGTTATAGAGCTGTGAACTTGGCTTCTACTCCTGGCAAAATGACAGCTCTGGATTACTGAAGATGTGGTTTGTGAGGGCTTAGAAAGAAGTTGTGATCACTAAAAGCTACACTCACTTTCACTTAGATCCACATTAAACCAGCTGCATTTCTTATTTTGGAAAGCACTAGGATGGTTAAACAGAAGAGTCATAAAAATTTTGTATTTCTATATGTCATTTGACAAAATCTTAATAACGGGCTCTGGCATCTTTGAGAGCTAAGTTGAAATCCCCATGCCACCACTGTCTGACTGAGCATCTTAATTGCTCTTTGTTTTAGTTCCCTTATGTGTGAAATGGGGATAATAACATGGTCTACTTCAAAGAGTTTTTACAAAGACTAAATGAGCTAATTCATGTAAACCAATTGGAAAAACACCTAACACTAGTAGATTCATAATACATGTTAGCTGTTGTCATAATTATGATGTGAATGCTGTCTTTGTATACCATTTGAAGAAATGTAGCCAGTATTGTGTGTTCCAAAGAGTTATAGCTCTTGGATAGTGGTGGACCTAAGAGTGCTGGTTTTTCATTGATATCAGTTTCAAGTAGGTTTCTCTTGCTAGTGATTGACATTATGACATAGGAGGAGAAGTACTTATCAAACTTATAGCTGAAGCAAAGTGGAGACAGAATAATTATGTTGAATCTTAAAGCTGGAATTTAAAAAGAACTTGAAACATTGAGAAGATGGGCCAAGATTCACAAAATGCAGTTTAATAAGTCTAAGTGCAAAGCTTTGCATTTAGGTTCCAAAAATTAGCTGTGTTATTCTAGAGTAGAGGACATCTGATTCAGGAAGAATTCATATGAAAATTAGGAATAAAACATTTTACGAGTCACTATAAAGTAAGGATGTTCAAAAGTTAATGCAATCTTAGGCTAATTAACATAACAAAATGGTCATCCTTGTACCATGCTCTGAGCTGGTCAGACCCTTGGGGACCATTACACTTGATTCCAGGTCAGAAGGGAAGAGAAGGGACATTGGCATGCAAGAAATCTATAGGAAGTGTGAAGGAGATGGAAGCCAAGACACTTGACCAATGGTTGAGGAATTTGGGATAACTGGCTTGGAAAAGAGTAGTAGTCAAGGAATTAGGATACCTATTGTTAAATACCTGAAAGAAATGGGAAATGGTGAGTCAATGTATTACATGGAACCTCAAAGGGGAAACGTAGTACACACATATGAAAATTACATTGAGGTGGATTTCACTTAATGATTAGGAAGTATTTTGTAGAACATGGGAATGTCTAAAAGTGGAAGGTATCGCCTGAAAAGCAGTGAGCTTCTTCTCACTTGAAGCGTCTACATGTAGTCAGGAAGACATCGATGTTGGAGAGGAGACTGGGCCAAATTAAGGTTCTCTCCACCCTAGGATTTTTAATTCTCAACCCAGAAGCCCTACCTCTCTACTGAATCAGCTGTGAGTAAGGAGACAAATTTGAACATAATCGATTATGAGTTGAGTGATTGACTAAGCTGATCACTTAGGAGTGAAGGCAGAAATTCAGCCAAACAAAACACAGAGCCCTAGAAATGCAACCCTCCACAGTAACCATCCCTAGAGAAGTACAAGTAAGAGTTAAAAACAAAACAAAACAAAAAGGAGTCCCCACGTAAAAACACACTTCAAACAAACCCAGTTTCAAGGGGCTTGTTTAAGAATTGCATAAAGAAATCCAATAGACTGTGGGGGCAGGTAGGGAGATGAATAGTTTGCAACGAGCCATGAAACTAGGCCCAGAATAAGTAGATAGAATCAGTGTTAAGAGTACAATTAAGGAGAAGAACAATCAACCTATACAGTATTAAGATATGGAAGGTGAGGAATGTCAGTGGAGCATAAAAATTGGAAAAGACAGAATTAATCTTCTCGAAGGAAACCAGCCTATGCTCTGAGGTACCCAGAGGGACAGAGCTGGGTGGGTTTTTGTTTGATTCCTCCAGTGCCTGGAGTTGTGGCTATTTTCTCCTTTTACCTGCCTGAGGTATAGACAATGTGCCATTCTAGCTGGAAGACACATATACTAGACATTCAAAGGGAGGAGAAAATAAAACCAACTTAAGAGAAAGAGAAGCTAAAAAAAATTGTTTGGAGGAATAATTCCCTCCCGCACTCTGTAAGAAAGGGATGTTTTCAGAGACAAGAGTTGCTTAACAAAGGTGAATTAGCAAGGAGGATGCCAAAGCAATCACCTAAGTGGCAAAGAATTTGGAGCCTGGTTTAAGATGCCTGGGATGAAGGATAACTCTCAACTGATGCCAGGGCTAGGAAGTTCATTAATAAAGGAAAAGGGACAAGCGGAATAGATACAATCTACTTACAAGAAAGCACAGTTAATAGACAAAATAAAGCAAGGCAGGTGTGTAATGGAAGTAGAAGCAATTAACTTTGAAAAAGCAGGATTTGTGGGGGGAAAGGTAAGCAGACTGAATAATTTTATTTGGAACGGGAAAAGAGGAAGGTGATGGAAAGGCTGATAATTACAGGGTGAGAAGAATGTTCCCTTTCAGGATACAAAAGATGTTAGGAGACCTGGGTAAAAAAAAGATGGCTCTGAAACAACGTGCTGAAATAAAATCTTCAAATTCAGGATGATAAATTAGGCTGCAAAGTCAACAGCACAAGTTTATTGACCTAATATGTCACAGGCTCTATCTTCAAATAAAGAATGCTCTACTTGGAGAAGCTCACTGACTAGGTGAGAATAAGAATAAGAATAAGCATACTGTTTGTTGAGTGCTGCAAATGTGTGTCCGGTCTTGTGATAAATGGTTAACACATATAATCTCACTTAATTCTCACAGTAATCCTTTGAAGTTGGAATTAGTACTATTAATATTTCCATTATACAAATGAAGAAATGAAAACAGAGAGGGTTTAAATAGTATGCCTATTTTAACGCAGTGAGAAATTGGTGAACTGGGAGATGGACTGGGGCACTTTGATTCCAAAACCGATGATCTTAAACACTATTCTATTCTGCCTCTTGGACAGAGGTACTTTCAATGGGGTCATTTCAGGGGCTAAAAGATTTCCTTACTCTCAAATATCTCCTTTGAGAGAATAATATACAATACCTGAAACTCCACCATTAGACATCTCTCACTTAGGGTAGATTCAAGGTGGAAGAGGACTCATTAAATTATCACTGACCACTGACTTCGTAGAATTGATCTCCATTCACTCAATAACAATTTCCTGAGTATTTACTGGGTGCCAGGATTGTGTCACACATTATGGATGCAGAGATGAATTAAATGTCTTTCCCACCCTGAAGCCCTGCATGTTTGAGATACTATCCAGCCCCCTAGTCCAGGCTGTCACCATCTCTCCCCCAGACTCCTGCAGAAGCTTCTGAACTGATCTTTGCACTCTAAACCCTTCCTATTAATTCCCACATGACAGTCACAGTTGTCAGTTTCAATGCACATCTCAGCTTGTCTCTCCCTGGAATCCTTTGATGGCTTCCTGCTGCTCTTGGGATTAAGACCCAAATCATTAAAATGGCCTACAGAACTGGTATGATCTGGCCTCTATCTAACTTTTTAGATTAACCTTGCTCTCCTTTGCCCCTTACTCTTCCAATGTCTCCATGATATCATAGTTCTTCCCCAATTACTTTGGCCCACTTAATTGCTATTCATTTTTTTAGATCTTCCTTCGAATGTCACCACCCCAGGAAGTCTTTACTGAGCACCCCTCCCCAGTGCCAAAGCAGCTCCTCCATCATTTCATTTAGTAGCTCCCTGTGATTTTACCTTCCAAGCACATCACATTTAGTGTTATTATTTGATTAATGCCTGGCTCCTTCAGTAGACTCCAATATATAAAGATTTTATTTTATTACCTTCTTCGAAAGGAGTCTTGAACATGGCAGGCTTTCAGAACCAGCACCCAGCACAGCATTTGAGAACTATTACACATGTAACAAGTCATCATTGAATGACAAGTGATTACATAAATGAAAAATGCCTGGGCTGAAGACACATAATAGTAATGTCGGAGCTCGGTGCTGCAATTAGAACTTGTGTCTCCTGATCACCTCTCCAGAGCACATTTGACTACACCATTTTGTATCTAATGATAAAATTAAATAATTGTAAGTTGACACATAGAGAAAGCAGTCAGACCCTGAATATAGTGTCAGCATACTGTGAAGGACCATTTATTTTGTTTGGTGGTTTGGTTTTTGCTTGTTTCCTTGTCTCCCTTGTTGAATGCTGCTGTCTTCTAACTCTGGAAGTCCCTTGTAGACAAGGATGGTTCGAGGCTTTTTCTGGGTGGAGGTAATCTCTCCACCATCCATCTACCACTCCCCGCGGTACTTACTTACCCACATCATTTGGCCATGGGTTTCTGCACACTTTGTGTTTTCTGGTACAAATTACAGATAGAGTTTTTCTGGATTTTAAAGTGTAATAACACTATATCCTATGGGAATATAATTTTAAAAATTTAAATAAGGAAAAGGAAGAGTTTGCTTGATTTTATATTTTTAAAGATACTTTGGAGTGGGCAGGTTCAAAAAAATCTCCATATATTCATGTATGGTAAGAACTACGGAGGCCTAAAAGAAGTGACACACAGGTAAGACTCCATCTGAGATTGGAATGCTGAGGCCATTCTCTCAATAATTTTATGTATTTATTTTTTTGGTGAAGAAGATTGGCCCTGAGCTAACATCTGTTGCCAATCTTCCTCTTTTTTTTGCTGAGGAAGATTAGCCCTGAGCTAACATCTGTGCCCATTCTCCTCCTGTTTGTACATGGGACACCACCACAGCATGGCTTGATGAGTGGTTGGTAGGTCCAAGCCTGGGATCTGAACCCACGAACTCTGGGCAACTGAAGTGGAGTGCACGAACTTAACCACTACACCACTAGCCCCAAGAATTTATTTTTTACAATGATTTTATTGACATTTGAGATAAATGAGGATAATTGGGATAGTCTTTTGGGGACAGGTTATCCTGGATTATGCAACCACTTGTCTCTATTCTTTCTGTAATTGTAGAGATTTAGAAGCAATATACTTAGCCTGTCTTTTTTGACTCTTCTCCCTTGAGCTTTGTTTTGTGGGAATTCTAAAGTTGCTCCTGGCAGTTAATGTAACTTTTTTTTTTTTCTTGCACAAGGGAATAAACCCAAGCACAGCCTTTGGGGCAATAGTGGACTTTTTGTTCTCCTGTTGAAAGCTTCTGAGATTGGTGGCTGATGAATCATCCCTGGTCAGATCTACAGACAAAAGCTCTTCTGATTGGCTGTCACTGGGTCAATTTCCCACCGTGTCTTATCTCTGTCTCATCCTTGTAGGCTAACAATAGGACTGGGTGTAGGTCTATGCTAGTTTAGGGAGATATAGTGTGGTTTAGTCTGAGCCTTTGCTTGGTACTAGTGATGTCAAGTGAGACAAGAGATGGAAAAGCACTTTGCAAGGACCAAAGGGGGATATAGCAGACAAGAAATAATGCTACCTACAGATAGGACCAGTGTGAACTTGAGAAGTTCACATGCTGTAGGCTGAGGAATTTTAGGAAATTCCTTGTCAGGCTACTTTAATTGAAGTGGCTTTGCAAACACAGACTTTACATAGTGAGTATTTAAAAAAATGTAGGTGTGGGTTACTGCATCTCAGAACTGAGTTATACTAAGGGAAAAGGTGCACTTGAATTAAGAAATGACAGGGAAGGATAGTTAGCTAATGTATATGCAATTCCTGCATTTGCTAACAGAGAATGCAGCCTCCAAAAAGAGCGCATTTGAGAAAACGTGCCCCAGCCATCTCATTTAAGAGAGGAAGAAATTGAAATCCAAGGGGATGAGGGACTCTCTCAACGCCACCTAGCAAGCTAATGGCGGAACCACAGTAGGAACTCAGATCTTCCGACCCCCAGTTTCCTTGTCATGAAAGGAGTACCAGCTTAGGTGTCTGGGATGTGGATTCAGGTCTGGGCTGTACTATTTACTGTGTAACCTTGCAGCTTTGGCAATAAATACTACTACTCTGCTTGCCTCCCAGGTTGGCTATAAGGTTATTATATGCCAAAATATTTTGCCAAAAGTTACATAAGTTCAGGGTTATGTTGCATTGTTTGCTTAATTCAAAGTATGACCATTTGATACTATCTGTTTGATAAACTCAATTTTGTAAATAATAAAATAATGGAGATGAAAATCTGTTTTGTCATTTTCTTTTACCCTTTAGAGTCTGGCAATAGTGCTGGGCACACTCTATGGAGAGTGCAACTCAATAAATACTTGTTCATTTACTGAAGAGCGAGATCTGTGAAATTCAAATGTACTTGTGACAACAGGGTTTGCTTTAAAGAAATCTTGCTTTCAGAGAATACGTGTAAATAGACCATAATCCCAAATTAGTATTTCTCATTAATGTTTTTCAAACCATAGATATTAATGAATTTCTTTTCAAAATGATCAAGGAGGTAAATAATTTCTTGCTTGCCAGGAAGTGTTCTGTATTGCCAAGTCACACAATCTGCCCTAATTTCAGATCTAGACTCAGATTCGTGTAACTTTATCAGGATATCACCATATTCATCATTGACGTCCACTCCACTTCTTTGTAAACTCACTACATGTTTATTGAAAAACTACTATAGAGCAATTGTTGTCCTTTTGAAACATGTACATAGATAGACAACATTGACTACACCACTCTTTCCACAGACTTAGCAAAAACATGCTTTAGAACTGTAAATATTATGATACAGATATTTTTATTGAATTGTTATTCACATAACATGAAATTAACCATTTTAACGTGAACAATTCAGTGGCATTTAGTATATTCACAATGTTGTGCAACCACCACTTCTATCTAGTTCCAAAACATTTGCATCACCCCAAAGAAACTCCATACCCATTAAGCAGTCACTCCCCAATCCTCCCTCCCCACCCCTTGCCCCAGGCCCTGGCAACCACCAATCTCCTTTCTATTTCGTGGATTTACCTACATGATCCAATTTTATTGGCTTATATTGTTCTGTCTGTATCTTTTTTAGCTTCATGCTGGTTCTGAGGAAGATGGTCAGTTTGTATTTTCATTTCCAAGCTACAAAAATAGAAATAGAATTAAAGAGAAGTTACTTGACATGCCCCTAGCCAGTCAGAGAGGCATTGTCCAGCTGTGCCAGAAATATAATTGACCATGACAGATTACATGTGTACTCAGCAAAGAGAGAACTGCAGGTTAGCGTTTGTCAGTTCGTTCATACTAGCCAATCTCAGAACTGTGCTGTTGAATTCCTCAGCTTGAATAGGTTGGGCAACTATATTCATTCATTCATTCATTCAACAAAGAATGAGTGCCTAGAACGTGTATGTTCCCGGGCTACATATAATGAATGATTGCTGGGTGCATTGCAAGTCACAGTTCCTAATGCAGACAGTTTTCTAAGCACTAGTTTCTTGCAAATCATGACATGCTAAGTAAATATTATGTTCTTAGAGAGAGATCCTTTAAATACACACACACACACACACACACATTTGTTTGTTAACATTTGAAAATCAAAGCTCTGTTAGCTGGACTATTGATTTCCTTCTAAAATGGCTTTGCAAATGTCTAACATGATCTGGGTGTGCACGGTGAGTTCATTTCATGTCCTCTCTGGCCAGAGGAGGGTGTTCCTCAATGCCTGACTGAGTGGACCATTGGATCAGTCCATTGTTCAGGGGCCGTTTGAAAGCCTCTCGGTCAGGAGCTCTGTAAATGTGTATTTATATAACTTCACTGTAGTCTCACACTGAAACAGGGCCCTTGATGCCTTGATGTCTAGCCAGTCCTCTTCTGTACATGTCACGTATGTGCAAGTGTCAGATGTGAGGTCAACAGAGTCCTAAGTTTTGAAATAAGGAAAACGGGGTGACCAGGCATGTCATTGGTGCTGCTGTAAAAAGTTATCTTTGGCATGAATTTGGGTTCAATTTAACCCATTCTTTGTTTAAAAGAAATCCAATTATACATGGAACTGGGACCTGGGAACCCCCAGTCCCTCCCCAATATCACCGTCTGCCTGGGCCTTCATGATAAGAAGTTTCAGGTTATTCTATTGAAATGCAAGGGACCAAAGAGTGTTTGTTATCTGTTGCCTTTCAAAGGCCTCTAAGCAATGAAATACTATCTGAAAGAGTGAAAGAGACTCAAGACCAGACGAGCAGGTGTTGATCCCAAAAGAGGTAAAAACTCACAGTGCCAATTTACAGCCAGTATGAATTTATTTTTGTGCCTTCAGGTAGGAAATGCCTAACAAATGGAACATCATTTACATTTCTAGTCTTATGGAATATGCTTTAAAATCTTATAGTGTGTGTGCTAAAAGACACAGTCAATGATTCACCACAGTACTGAATTCTTTCAGATAGCAAAGATGACACAAAAGTTATTATCAAAATGAATAATTTGTAGTTTAGGTTGAGACATTTTCAGTTTTGAAGAACTTGGCTGCTATGTAGTCCATAATATGGTCTTTTATTATTGAACCCGTTGCCTGTCCTTTGGATGAAAGTGTTCACGTTTCTTTGACGTACCAGGGAAAGGACTCTTGTTTGACCTTGAAAAGAAGTAAGGGAAGTCATTCTTTTGGCTGTATTTGTTTGCTGTGTTTCCCCCTGGGCTCTGGTGATCATATCAGGATTCTGCTTTGGAGGTGATTTGTTTTTCTACAAATGGCCCTAGGTTTTGAAAACATTTACATTATGTAAAAAATAAAATTCTCTATTCTACCTCTCCACTCTTCTCTGATGATCCAAATCCTTCTTCACTTTCAAAATCAAGCTAAAAAAATCTGTATTCTTCAGGAAGCCTACTCAATTTAACTTATGTACTATGCGCTCATATACAACTCCACACAGAATTCATTTGCATGAGTTGAAATCTTATTGTCGGTAACTTCTTTTGAGTATATTGTTTAAGTTTCTCCAATTAAGTGGATGCCTGCTCAAGATGGAAGGAGTCCTTCCCCAAAGGTGGGGTCCAGGAGAGTCCTAGTCATGTAGGGAATACTCAGTGAATGTTGACTGGCTCAACTCAAGGCCAATATATTTTCTGCTTTCACATCTCTTCTTACATTTTATACACGTACACCAAAGATTTTTCAGAGTAAAGCATGGTCTGTATAGTCATTAAGGGAGGAAGAGAGAGAAGGAAGGAGGGAGAGAGGGAGAGAGAGGGAGAAAGGGAAGGAGGGAGGGACACAGAGAATAAAGACAAGAAGAAGAAGAGGAGGAGGAGGGGGAGAGATTTTATCTCTATATATTAGCCCCTGCACTACCCTGTGGTTATACCAGACCACTTTTCATTTTGATATGAGAATAGTAAACCGTTACAGTTTTCATAGGTGATATACTAGGTCTACAGAGAGAGGGGAGGGTGGGTTCACACATAGGTCATTTCTTTGAAAGCATTACAGTCCAGATAAGGCCTGGAATCTTGTCTGCTCATTAAAAAAATAAATGAGAAAAGTAGGAAGGAAGTCAATGGATCCCACTGCCTCATCACTGAGGGATTTAAAACACCTCTCTAACACCCCAGGCCCCCAAACCTATAGTTAGTTTTCTGAGTTTTATGGCCTTTTTCATATTCTATGATTCCTCTAGCTAAAGAGTCTTTGCAAATGCCTGCCTGAATTGCTTGTCCCTTTCCTCTTTATTTAGTTCAACTCATTTTAGTTCATTCATGTAATAAATACTTTTGAGTTGAATTTTGTGCCAGGCACAGTTTTAGGCCCTAAGGATAAAGTGGCAAATGAGAGAGTATAGTCTGCTCTTGTGGGGCCAAAATCCCAGTAAGCAGGAATGGACAAGAAATACATTATATATGACTGTTGGTCCACCTAACTACGTCTTCTTCTGACTTGAGCTCGTCTCACTTCCTCTGTGAGGTCTTCCTTGAAAATTGTTTCTAAATGCTAGATGTCAAATTCCTCTATTAAAAGTTTTCCTTCATAATTTTACATATATTTGTGTGATTATTTGATTAAAGCCCGTATCCCCTACCCAGGAAGCTACACAAGGACAGAGATTATGTCTTTGTTCCCACTGCATTCCCAGCTGTGAGCACAGTGCCTAGCAGATAGTAAGCACTCAATACATATTTTTTGAATGAATAAAGATATGTGTAAATTAGACCATATAACAAAATGAGATAAAGAAATGAAAATACTTTTATCTACTAGAAGGCTCTTTGGACTTCCCAAATCTGGGGTTTTCTGAAGATATCAAGGATCAGTTTCAGAGAAAGTCCCTCCTCACAAATACCAAGGAAAATTAAAAACAAAACAAGCAAATAAAACAACATTTTCAATGGAGACCTGAGACTGTGATTCATATGCCCCAAATCTCTTTCAAACTCTAGCCAAGATATTTTGTTTCCAATTCTCTCTCTTCAAATTTGGCGTCCTGGTGAAGAAAGTGTATCTTTTTTTTTTGCTGGACTTTTTTTTTTTTGCTATCTGGCATAATGCCAGACAATTATGTTTACTCTAGTAGTCACTTGATCCAATAGCTGGAACATTGAATAAAAAAAGACTTAAGAGTGTCGGTAAATGAACATATAAAAACATCAAATTTATTATATTGGACACATAACTGACCTACATTCCAAGCCCTGAGGATTAAAATTTTATGTCGTTTTGAGGTCATGAAACCTCAAGTTAAACATATAAGTGACATTTTCTTTTTTTCAAAAGGAAATAAAAAAATTTTTTTCTCACCTTGATTACTGGTGAGATTCTGTCTCTGTCATGGAACTATTTCTATCATAGACACTTTAGTCTTTAATGAAGGATCCTAAAAAAAAAAACTGATTTCTCATTCATTTTTGGCGGGCACTAAATAGTTTTTTTTTCCTGCAGTTAGAATTTACTTCATGAAATGTATTAGTCAGCTTCCTATTTCCAAGGGGACTGTGTTAAAATGGAACCAAGCATGCTATATGTTGATATGCTCCAAACATTGGTTCGCAGGTACACACAGTACTCAGCCTTACTCTGTGAGGTTGTTAAAGTCACTAGTTGAGAGAATTTTAATCTCCAAGATCGACCTGTTTCAGAAACAAAGGGGGGGGGGGTAAAGAAAGAAAAAGTACACACCTGCAACCTATTTCTTTTTGAAGCAAAGCCTTTGAGCAGATGGAAGACGAGATAGAGAAAGAAAACAAGCCAATTGCCAAGAGAGGTTTGTTTACAATACAGGCAAGTTCCTTTAGAAGTTGATAGGGAGCTGTTGTCATGGAAATGAGAAATATTGCTGCAGGGTTTCACTGAACAAATTCCTACTACAAATGTACCTGGATTTAAAGATGATGGAGATGGGAAGGGGGACAAAGAGCTTCCTGAATGTTCAAGTAATGCTTCTGTCCATAGCTTTTCAATACATTCCTCAGAGCCTGAGAATTCCTCGCCTTGGAGGATGCAAAATAAGTAATCAAAATAAAGGTTGCTGTTTTCCTGTATTAAATAGAATTCCTAACTGGAATGAGAATAGACAGTGTTCAAGTGAAGAGTCAATAGTCCACAATATATTTTAATTTTGGAACATTGCCTATTGTTTATAAGACTCTGGAAAATAAATTATCATTATTAAAAACAAACCAAATAGATGTTTTTAGTCCTGACCGCAGTAGCACAAAGTGTCTGCTATAGTACACTGTTCTACAGTGTATGAATATTAACCTTTAAAAATCAAATAGAATTGTTCACTCTGTTCCCCTCCAAAAAAGCAAAACCAAAATATCCCTCAACTTTCTAATTTATCGCCTGGTTTAATCAACATCTAATCTTTAATTTTAACCACCACGACTTCCTATTTACACTTTTTTGCAGAAGATGGAAAATCTTTTCACAAATTATTTTTTTTGAAATGTAAATTGTTTTGTGGATGCAATTTAGTCCTGCAAATCCTCAGCTTTCCAAATTCCCTTTTAGGAAGTGCTTAGGAAGCTATTTTCTTGCTTTTCATCCTTTCTCTGACAATTCCAGCCAAGGATGACGTCACTTTTCCCTTTTCCTTTTCCCACCTCCCACCCTTTCATCTCACCAAGTTTCTTGTTAGGCTTTAATTGAACAGAGCAACACCTGTGTTTTTTACGTGCCTTCAAACCCGTATTTCCAATCCATTCCTTCAGCTGCCTGCAAGGGTTGTTTTCACAGACAGCAGGTAATTAGCAACTTCACAAGGATAGAGGAAAAGCAATCTAGAAGCTATAGAAGACTTTGTGCTTATTGCTCATATTAAATTTAGATGCTGATAATCAAAAGTTGACATTGTTTATTAGACACTGTAGCACAGGGTTATGGAAAGAGCAATAAACTCTAAGTTAGGAAACCTGATTTCTCTTCTTGGCCCTGACATTAACCAGCTGGATAACTTGAAGAACTTGCCTAATTTACTGGAACTTTACTTTTCTTAACTGTAGCAGTTGTAGTGGCTGATATCTTTGGTCTCTTGTCATGTTATTATCTGTAAGAATCATATACAATTCAAATAAGCATATGCCTGTTTGCAATATGGCTCATAACCTAGAGGCTACTGTAAAACCATTATTACTACCTTTTTCCTTTCTCATTGTGTTTCATCTCTCACATCTCTCATCCTTGATATCTCTCTCACTCACAGGTTGTCGCTGCATATGATACGTGAGAGATCAGTCAACGCTGTTTGAACAATATTATGCCATCTGGTAGAATTTCCGGCAGCCTCTCCAGCTCACTCCACTGTTGCTATAATTCTCTTCAGACCTATTCAGGAGGATTTTCCCTAGAAAGCATGCTCAGAGTCTGCATATGCAGAATTACCTGTAAAGGTTTACCTGGCTTCCTCGCCATCAGCATTCATTAAGGCCATTAGAAGATGTGAAAACTTAAGCAAAGGAACCAAAGCAGACCAGAGAGCGGTTGCTTACACGTGGTTCAGTGTTTGAACTCGCATGCATTTTAAAATATTGATTGTGTCTCTTAAAAGCTGTGTGACTTTGCCACCAGCTACTTAAACTCTCTGTGTTTCTATTTCGTCATCTAAAACATAGAGACATTAATAGTACTCATCTAACTCGATTGTTTAAATGAGATAATACAAGTGAAATATTTATAGCAGTGCCTGGAAAAGGAACAAGCATTGACTAGTGTTAGCTTTATTACTGGGGAAGACCAAGGTGGCGGGGATCCATGGATACATTTTCTGATGATTTTCAACTCCTGTTATTTCCAGAGTTGCTAGATATTTTCCCACTTTTTAATTATATTTTATGTCTCTGTTGTTCCTCATTTCCTTTCCTCACTTCTTTGTTTATTTTACCTCCAGGACATACATTTTATACGCTTCCTAAAGCAATCTTAATAAAAGGAGGGGCTCTTTCCCACCCTTGCATTATGATGGGCTTCTGAAAAGGGAAGGAAGGCCATTAGCCCATCTTACTCCACTGCAATATATTACCCACTTAAAGGCAATTAGTAGTTCTGTGGTTCAGGAAAACAGGATATTGATTTTTTTTTTCTTTGATCCAATAGAGTCGTTGACATGTTTATGTTTTACTCTGCATTGCAGGAACTTGGACGTGGGGACCCTGCTGCACAGGTAGTGCCAGCCTTGTTTTATGTCTAATGGAACATTACACACCCATTAGGAACTCAGGATGTGTTCATTAATAGTTTTTCTTGTTTTGAAATGAGGGATTCTAAAACATGCTGCAAATAAGGTTGATGATTTTCAAAAGCAGTAGCAAGAGGGATAGTGAAGGATGAGAAACTGCTTGAAGCCCCTTCTCTGCTGAATCTTCTCTCTCTGCCTCCCATTATTGGGCTTCTAGAGCGTAGAGATGGGCTCCAGTTATTGCTACCACTTTCTGTGAGCGCTGTTTGTAATTTACTGATGGGCCCATGGAGTTTTAAAGAGAAAATTCCAGGAGGACTGGGGCTTGTGTGTAACAAATATAATTAAGGGGAAATAACTACCCCATATTTTGGAAAAGTCACATTTTTCTCCTTAATGTAACCTAAGATAGATGTTGAGAGAGCCTTGAACCTTGTATTTCACTCTCTGTCCTTCAGATTCTTCATCTGCCGAATGGTGATAACAGCACTACCACATTTATGAGGATTAAATGTGTTTGTAAGGCTATGACAATAATGCCAGGCATACAGTAAGTACTCATAAAATATAGCTATTGCTATTATTCTCTTCCAAATGTCACTTTCTACAGCTATGGTTGTGTGGCTGCAAGAGGTAGTTGCTTATTCTTTCCTTGGAATCTTTCTGTGGAATTTTCGTTGTGACCCCATCGTTTGTTGCTTTTTGAATGTTTGGCTTCTCTGTTACAAACACTTAGATGATGGCTCTCTCCTTCCCTCACAAATGAACTGGAACTGGAAGCAAGAAACTAGCTTGAATTAAGATCTGTGAATGCTCTTGTTTGTTTTGTAAAGTGGAATTGACTTTATTTCAAATCTTGTTTGTTTATTTTCCAAGGGAGGAAACTTCTGGTCCCAGCTTCGTAGATGGGTTTGAATCTTGGTGTTCTTTATCACCAAAGAGAGATTGATTTAGTTTCTCTGGAATAGACTTCAGTGTGTGTTCTGAGTTTATTAAACTTCTTAATTTCAGGCTTAAGTGTCATCATTTTATAGCAAGTGTACTGGGTAGGTAAGCTAATGGCAGTTGCAATCCCAAAATCTCAGTGGCTCACAACACAGGTGCAGGACAGGGGCAGGGATTCTGCTGCCATGCAGTGCCTCTGCCAGCTATGCGGGCCACAGTGTCCTGCACTGGACTCACTGCATCTGATTAGCAGACACATGAATAGAACTGTGTGGTGGGTACATGGCAGACTTTCTGGGCCATATATTGCTCTGCCCACAGTCCCTGGTCCAGAACTCATCACAGGGCAATACCTAACTACAAGGGACGCTGGAGGATGGAAGCCAGTTCTGTGCTCAGACAGACAAAAGAAATGGTGGTGAACAACTAGTTAGTTTCTACCAAAGCAAGCTGATAGGTTCCACTAGGTCTTTAAACTATGAAATATTTCTTATATACTATGTACACACATATGTGGAAGATATAAAGAATGATAACATGAGTACCCAGTTTAAGAAATAATGCCTTACTAATGTAGTTGAAATTTCCTATATGCCTCTCCATCTCTGCATCTCTTTTTATATTGTTCAGGAGCAAGCATTATTTTATTTTTGTGCTTCTTGGTTATCATTTTATGACATATATTTTACCCAAACTTTAATTTTCTTGGTTATTCTTGGCCTTTTTACAAACAGTATGCTATAGTATGTGTTCTTTGGTGACTTAGTTTTTTTGTTCATCTTTATGATTCTGAAATTCATCCATATTCATATGTGTAGCCGTAAATAATTCATTTTCACTGCTGTATAATATTCCATTTGTTGGATAAACCACAATAGATTCATCCAGTTTCATGGTCATGGGCATTTGGGTTATTTTCAGTTTTTTCTTTTTGCAAGCAATGTTGCTATGAATATTCCTGTACATATCTCTTCATACACATGTGTAAATTACTCCAAAATATTCATCTTTCTGCTATGCCAGAACACCACTCTATTAAAATTGTATACATTAGTATGGATCCTCCAGGGAAAACTTGAATAACTTAGTTATCTATTCAATCTGGCAGCTTGGTGTGAGTTTGTTGCTACAGAGTGCTGGCTTCATGCAATGTGGGCTAAGATAGACTAGAACATTCCAACTCCAAAGAGCCATTATTCTAATAGCTTAAGAGAAGCAGAGATGTTCTTAATTCTAGAACCAGAAAGAATTGTGTCCAGGGTTCTCAAAATGGGGAAAATTTGAAGAGGAATTTGTCCTCAGTGGCATCACCATAGTAAATGACATGGTGACTTTCACAGGCCTGTTCTTGATGGCACCGTCCACACAAGCAGATGGCATCACCCTGATATGACGTTGGGTTGCAGCAAACCCTCAGTGCGATAAATCTACAAATTTCACACTAAAATAACCTTCCTATAGCCCAGAAGAAGGGCAATGTTTTTTGTAGTAAGAATAAAAAATAGTGAAAAATTAGGAAAACAATCTCCCAAGTAAGAGTCACAGAGGAAAGAAACCTGTTATTGTACCTAATTAAAGTTTGGCACACCGCTTATCCGTCAGACACACGATCTTGCAGTTCAGCGTAACTTTCTAGTTGCTGTCTCACATGACTCAGAGGTTTGCATATGCCTAGAATTTGCCTTTGTGGAGAAATCCTTTCAAACCTCACAGGCCTAAAGCATTAGAAAAAACAATAACAACACACCTGACATTTTAAACTGTGTGTGTTTTAAACTACATGTTTAAAAAAAGTCTGCAATTTTAAACCACATGATAGAGGAGGGATTTATTTTCCACGTATAAAACCGTGTTGTTGCAACAGTTTTTCCTTGAAAAGAAACGAGGCTGAGTGAATAGAGAGCTTCTCGGTCTCTTTGTGATTTGCTTCCTAGCTGTGAATAGTTCCTCAGTCCTTTGGCTATTCAGAATCTTGACATCCTAGCTGTCTAAAAGGCAAAGTCCCAGCACCCAGCAGCCGACACTAAGGCTTGAGAGCCTGAGTTCAAATCCCAGCTATGTTGTCTTCAGTGTATCCCCAAATCTCTCTTTACCTCAGTTTTTTAATTTATAAAACATGACTGATAGTATTATGCAATGTACATATTATACATTAGGTAATTACATTATCTTGTAATGTTTTAGTAGGATTAAATATCTTAATATAGTTTAAAATGCTAATAGGCTCTTTGTATTATTATCCCCCTCAACAAACATTTGTCAGCCTTCTCTTAGCCAGACACTGTGCTAAGTGCTCGTGATATAAAGTTGCCACCTTGGGAAAGGAGCAGCTAATAGATTAGCTGGAGATGGGAACTTTCCGTAGAGTAAAAAATCCATTCATATTTTAGTAGGAGCCTTTCTTGTGTTTATATTTACTTTCTTCATGCAATCTTTAATCCTGCACAAATAATTCTGAAATTTCAGGTTATACTTTTGTTACTACAAATATCTCTTCTGTTTGAAAGAAAACATATATATATTCATTATGAGATTCTTTTATCTCATACAGGTTCTCTCAAGTCTGGCTGAGTTGTGAAAGATGCAGGTGACACAGTGAAAGACTGGACTGGAGTGGAGTCAGATATGGAGGGCGCCTTTAGTCTCCTCCATAAGCTCTTGTGCCTATGGAGAGGAAGTTCTCCAACTCGCCTGTTGTCTCAGCGAAGTATTGGGGAAGAAGATACTTCTGTTCATGTCTCCTCCCTGGTTGAGATGACCCATGTTTCCCATTTGGGTGGGTTTAATATGTTCGAGGTCACTGTCCAGGTGTGGCCTGTAACCCGTTCACTCTCTTGGGAGAGACTGCTTGCAGACTGCTGGCATTCTTTCTGAACATCCCTGGGTAAGCTCCATCCTGCAAAGAGGATGGGCAGACAAAATGCACCTACAGTTATTCAGCTGCTCTGTCTGTGACTAATTTAGTGGAGAAAGACTAGGAAGCCCACTTGGGCCAGGCTCTGCTCGCTATACAACTTTACCAGTTTTGTTGTCTAAACAAATCACACGTCTATTTCTCCATTAGAACCAAATCTGGAAGAAAGAGGCATATAATGAATTGGCCCCTCAAATCCCTAGGTTGTAGTCTCTGTTCTGTCATTTATCAGCTCTGTTACCTTGGGTGAGTTATTTTACTCTCTAGACTGTCTGTAAGAATGACAATGTATTAGTTTTACTGCTGCTGTAACAAATTACCACAAACAGTGACTTAAAACAGCACAAATTTATTAACTTACAGTTTTGGGCATCAGAAGGCTGACAAATCTTACTGGGCTAAAATCAAGATATTGACAGGACTGCGTTCCTTCCGGAGGCTCTAAGGGAGAATGTGTTTTCTGGTCTTTCTAACTTCTAGAGGCTGCCTACATTCCTTGGCTCATGGCCCCTTCTCCCACCGTCAAAGTCAGCAGCATCGCATCTTCAGATCTCTCTCCTACTCTGACACACTTGCCTTATAAGGACCCTGTGATTAATGGGCTCGCCTGGATAATCTTCCTATCTCAAGATTCTTTTAATCACATCTGCAAAGTCCCCTTTGCCATGTAAAGTCACATATTTACAAGTTCAGGGAATTAGGATGTAGACATTTTTTGGTGTGTGTGGGGGGCATTGTTCTGCCTACCACAGACATTTTGACTACATAATCTCTAAATTATTTTCTACTCTTACATGTTTATATTTTAAATTAAGTTTGGAGATTTTACCCACTATGATCCACACTCTCATTTTCTCATAAAAATACAGCCTACCTCATACTCAAGTTCTGATATCACCCTCTCATACCTTGGTTCTTATATCACCTCATCTTCATTCTTACAGAAGCCCATTAATAATCACCCTCCCCTATATAAGTCTTTGATTCTCTGTTTAAACCTAGTATTAAAAACAATCCTAACTGCTAATTCCTTCAAATCTCTTCTCTTGTTTAAATTGTCAGTGTTTAGCCTGATACACTATTTGCAGTTCAAGTAATATTATTTGCTCATGTTTTATCTTATCAATCCTGCTTATTCACAAATGATGGGAAAAATGAATTGGCTCCATTTCTCAATGCCTTAATGGTAGTTTAATCTAGTGAAATCTGAAGGATTACAAAAATATATAAATTGTATTTGGAATAATCAACTGGGTTTTAGGATCAGAAATATGAGGTGGCATATACCCTGCCATCTAACTAAATATTGGTAAAACATTATAGCAGATCTTCACTGTTCTGAAGACATCTGCAGAGTGCTTCAGGAATCTGCTAATTAACAGGAGCTCAGTTCTCTCTTATTAATCCTTATCATGTTGTTTGTCTTACCATAAAATCATAGAGCAGAATTTCATAAACATCAACATATGTTTCTTTGATTTGTTCTGACTCTGCTCATCAGGACAGAACCTCATTTTTAAACAGCTGTATTTCTTATTTTGTCTTGGCTGACATAATGCTCTTTTCACTGTGAATGAAATAATGGGATGGAAAGTGTCAGAAATGGTGATATTTTATCAGGCCCTTATTTAGGCACTTATGAAGAAGAATGTGATTGCTTCTTCATCCAAAAATTCTCTATTTCCCATTTAGGTGTCTACTTGCTTCAGCTAATAGTAAGATAATGAAGAGAGCCACCCGTCAAAAGAGTCTTTGAAAATGTAACAACTATAGTGATGACTAAATTTCTTCTAGTAACACCTGGAAAAGAAAGTATTTTCTCTTTACTGTGAGAACACAATTTTCAGATCTTTTCAATAGGGCTTGAATTTCACTACAATTCTTCAAAGAGCTGCTATTATTTGGGGATGTTTCTGGTAATTCCCATGAAAATGATAAACTGAGAAGGCCTGAAGGCTTGAAGCAGACTGTCACTAGCAATGTGTGTGTGTGGGGGGCTGGGCGGTGGAGGGGGACATCAGTTTTGAAGTGTTAATTACATGGTCGCTCCTGCTCCTTAGTCCTCTTCCTTAAAATTTGTGTGAAATCAAAGTAAAAATCATATGATAGGCATCCTTGCAGGAATATAGTATATGGAAAGCAGGGAGGATCCTTCCAACAGTTTTTCCTTGATCAAGACAACTCCTAGGGTGTGCAGAGCCCCATGCAAATATTTATTTTTTGCAGAGCCTGTGTCTATATGAAGACTATTTCTAAAAAATGTATTGCAACATTGAGCTCATGTATAGTGCCTTACTGATGAAGATTTAAAATAGTAAGTAGAGAAGACGTACTTATGTATTTGTTTATTGTCCAATCAGGACACGAGAAGATTCTTTGCAGTGTTCAGATGCCACTTCTTTCTCTTCAGACCCAGGCACCATCTCTTCATGTTCTTAATTGTTAAATGTAATACATCCCACAAGAATAAGGTAGCAATGGTGTTATTACTCACAGTGCCATGGTTCTTTGGATCCTGTTTGTATTAAAACAATGTTGATCTTTTTGCCCCTGAAATTCCCTGGTACCATTTATTCCATTTATTTGATGCTGGTTACATCATTACTGATGACCTGTATCATACATCCTGAAGCCCATCTCCTTGCCCACAAATATTGGTTTCCAAAGATTCTCTCAGAGGTTGTTATTGGGCTTCATTAATGATGGCCACAAATGCAAGTCTTATTCAGAGTACACAGAAAATGGCCACCAGTAGGAAGGATACACAAGGAGCCATGGACAGAGTGAGAAAAGTGATGCCTGCAAGAAATGTGTGTTCCTCACCCAGCACAGCTTAAGACTAACCCAGAGAGCATGCCGTCACCACATGGATGGGAAGGGCTCATTGGTATTGGGGAGCAATGAATGTCCCAGGAAGAGATAAGTGTGGGCACCCTGGAGGACTGCCTGCTACACGGTGCAGAGCTGTGAAGGGGGTGGGGTGACCATCCTGGGTGCCAGCATGGGCAGGGAGGGGCACACCAGGTAAAGGAAGCCAGCACCACCCCCCATCCTCTGGGGCTGTAGACTCAGGACTATAGTACTATGGTCGACACATGCAGAGGGCCCACACATACTGCTCAAGCCCAAAGGTTAGCCCAAAGCCTGAACTTATCCTTTACCTGATGTGAATAAGAATCTATCCAAATCAGTGTGTCAGCAGTACTATTCTGGTGACCCAATTACCATACTGGACAATGAGAATGATCCACTTGCTTGCCAGATCACCCTCTTGGAACCCTGTCCCAGCCACAGAACCTCAGGACGACTGCATAGACATAGAACTCCTAGGGCCTTTGGCCATGCTTGGGGGAGGTAGATAAAGAGGGTGAGAGGGTTGGAGAACACCTCAAAGGGGAGGAACAGAAACAGGGGTCCCAGTGGGTCCTGATCAAGGTTGGGGCACTCAGCCCAGATGGTACTGAGGCCCCTGCTGGTCCCAGGCTCAAGAGAGGGACTTGGAAGAAAATTTTGAGGATGATACTCCAAAAAGCAGAGCTCCCTGAAATGCAGCAGGGGTCCCACTTCTTTGGGTCTAATGACCTCAAGTGATAATGGGTATGTGTGTGTTGGGGTATTAGGAGGTGGATTAAACTGATTATGTGTATATGAACTCTTACGTATTTTACTACTAGCTGGCTGGTTGCATTCTCTTTCCCTCTCCTATCTTTCATCCATTCATCAAACAGGGACTGAATGCCTTTGCTATAACCAGGGCCAACTTATCTGTTAGGTACTAAGGTCAACAATACTTATAGGAGCCTAGAAAAAATGTTCTTATTGCTTTCACAATCACAAGAAAAAAATGAATTTTTAGGTCCAAGAAAATGTTTTAACATATAATATTAATCTAGTCCTCTTTATACCAACAGTCATAAAATATAATTTTTAATGTTTTTTATGAAGGAAGGAGCCCATAAAGGCTACAGTGCCCAGAGTCCCAGGAAGTCATAATGCAGCCCTGATGGCCAGCACTGTATGTACTAGGAGCTAGGGATGCAGCAGTGAGCAAGAGGCAATCTTGTCTTTCACGATACATGAGAGTGGAGGAAGATGGAAAAGAACATATGAAGTTACATTACAATATAATACATTCTTCCAACAGAGCTATGCCCGGAGAACTGTGGAAGGCTTGGTAGCAAGGTTGGGGGTATGTCTGTGCAAATCAGTGGCAGGTGGAGGTGATTGCCTGCTTTCACCATGCTGAGTAGCCAGTTCACCAGAGTTTTTAACCTATTATCCTTGTAATTGATGCAGATGATGATCCAAGTAAATTATAGGCAGCTATTAAAGTCAGCTACTGGTACAGATTTAACTTTGATACTGGTTGCTTTGAAATAAAAGCATCCCATCTGAAAGTATTTTTGAAATAATTGTGAAATGTGTAATAAATGTACATATAATTTGCTACCTGGCTCTGTGTCCATGATTACTTCCAGGTTCTCTAAACTATCCAAATCAATGGTAATCCTGACATACCATATTCCAGTTGTGGAGACTGGAATAGACATCTCCCAGTGATGCCTATTTAAATACCTCCCAGAGTCATGATCTCATTACCTCTCAGCCTAGTCCACAAAAGATAGCTTTGTATGTTAGTAAGTTCTCTTTGTAACTTCTTACTACAAACAACAACAAAAACCATCTGTATGTTTGTTTTGCCATAATAAGTAATGATGCAATATATATGCCTCATTAGTTTGGGTTGTATTTGATGATATCCAATTTCCCTTAAAACCATAAAAGTCTAATTTATTTATGTTTTATTTAATGGAAACAGGCATTTGGTTAAAGACATGTGCTCTATTCAACAAGCAAACATTTAGTGAACATCCACTATTGTGCCAGACACTGTAGCAGGCACTGGGGATACCTAAATAAACCATACACAGTCCTTATCCTCAAAGTACTCATAATTTAGGGGAGAACATGGGCAAGAAAAACAGTGATTACAATACTGTCATGGTCATCTTCAATGGCAGATGGACCCTCCACCCAAAGTTTGGCTTGGATGTTGAGACTTACAACACTGCACACACACCAAGAAGGTGTGAAAACACTTACTGCTAACATAATCTAGGTCTCTGAGGCAAGAAGAGGCCTGTCAAGCAGATCTGAAATGCTTGAGAGAACAAGGAAAGGAGACAGGCTCTAGGATTTCATTGTGGTTAGAGGGTAAGGCCAGAGTAGGCTGGAGTGAGAGTTCCTGCACAGGGACAGGGCTTGCATGGTTCAAATCTCCTGACAGTGCCTAAGGTGGAGCACCCAGGCCTTCTTATCAGCTTGTCCAGATATGGGGCACAAAGGAATGAGGGAAGACTAAGGCTTAAAAGCTATTGACAGTCAAACACCCCAAAAATGGAGCTAGACTCCTCATTCCAGATACAGTGTGATAAGAAGTGCTGTATACAGGAGATTTGTAAGGGGTGCTTACCTCAGATGAGTATTTAACCCAGCTTTGGAGGGTTCAGAAGAGTTTCTGGAGAAAGGTGCTCTTGAGAGAATCGTGATGCATGAGAAGATGTTAATCATTAAGCTCAATTCAAGGCAGAAGGGTATCATGCTTGAAGCACCAAGGGATAAAAGTGCATAGTTCCTTAAACTGGAGTAAATGTATGTGATAGGGAACATGTAGAGACACAGCAGTAGGTGAGCCTAAAGGGTACGAAATTAGAGCTTCATTGTAAGGATGAAGGAGAATCACTGTAGGATGTTAATCACATCTGCATTTTGGAAGGTGACTATTCTATTCTGAAAGTTGCTTGAGGTTTAATATGAAGGAAAGAAGTAAAAGCCGTTATTAGTGAGAGGTATATGACTTGATTAGCTAACCTTCTCTTGGTAGGTTAAGTCTTAGTTTAGAGAAGTGTGTTTCTACTTAGGGTGTTTCTAGTAGGGGCTGTGTCGTGAAGGGAGGAGAGGGGCAGGGGAATAAGAACCTCTTGGTCAGTCTTGTTTCGGACTACAGAAATTGCTACACTCCCGCAAACCATTCTGGTACATCTCCCAAGGGAAGGAATTCTCTGGGGGTTAAAAAAATAAAAAAGAACTGTCTGGGTGATTTGGGTATATGTCATCTTCTGCCTAGTAGAGAATCACTGGGCTAACAAAACCAAAGCTCTAAGGGTGAATTTCAGGCTCAGGTCCAGGGTGAACAGGTGTGGGGTTAGAGGATGGAAGGGGAGAGATGAATAGTGTAATGCTTTCCCAGAACCTTAGAATCACAGAAAAGCGAGCTCCAGTGTGGTTGTAAGAGGAATAGAAGACCCTTCTAACTCTTTAGAAATGTTTAATTTAGTGGAGGAGGACAGAAAAAAAAAAAATAATAAAAATGATGCATAGAAAAGAGCAGTAGAAAGAAAGAACTGAAATTGCCAAAAAGAGCTGGACGCTGATGTGTCCATCCTACGAGGCTCCCTTCCTCCTATTTTTGACATGAGAACTAAGAACTCAACCTCAGGACATTGGAGAATGGAAGACAAATACTAACTAGATATTGTGATATGTAGGCACAGTTTCCTAAGCAGATTCCCTAGACACTTCTCAGCCAGTGGCCTTTGTCTTCTTGTCCCCATTTCAGGTAGCTCTCCTGGAAATCCTTGTGTAACACTGGAATCAGCTGCCATCAAACCATGGACTCTGTGCTGCTGGAGGCAGAAGAAAAGAGTAATAAAAGTTGGAACTGGTCTGCTGAGCAAAGGCTCCTTTCTTTAAAGCAGGAGGCTAGGAGTTGAGGGAGGGGGAATTTGATTAAAGGAAGAAAACCTTCTGTGACCAAGGCAACCAGAAGGCCCCCAAAAGCCTGTGGGAGCTTGACGGGAGAGGGCTGAAGAAGTCCTGTAGATTTGTTACATCAAGATGTTAACGTTTTTAATCAAGGTTCCTAGGTGACTTTAGGCAATTAACTCATGGTCCAGTTGTCCTATTATGTATCTTCAGCTGATTCTTCTCTTTGTACATTCCCTTCTCTTTTCCTAACACTACTAAATTTGAGAAGTGGTTATGAGCTGCTACATTCACTGTTAATTTAATCCTAGTGCTTAATTCATCTCTTTCTCTTTTGTAGCCAATTGAAAAAAGGAGGAAGTTGTTTCAATCAAGGTTTTATCCTTTTGAGAGAAAAGGGAATAATTTAAATACACAGAACATGGTATTTCTAAAACCAGGGAAAGTAGCCTAATAAAATAATTCTGACCATATGAATGAATCCACATTTCATGTTCATTGCCAGGTGCACTCATGTGGAGCTGAAATAGCTTTATAGATCAATGTTCATTCAAATGATTAGAGGGAAATGGTTATAAAAGTACTGTTTTAGCAAATTAAAATTTCAAGGGCATAATCACAAATATATGCCTTAATAGTGGTAGACATTTTTAAGATCACATGAACTTAAGAACAAGGCAAATTGAAAGTTTATAGTTGGCCCTACAGGTCAATATCAAACAAACTTTGAACTGAAAATCAAAGTAGAGAGAAAAATAGGTAGGGAAATATTTAATAACATGGCATTTAAACAGAAGAAAACATATTTTGTAACTCAACTTGCTGTTTAACATTATTCCTTTTTTTTTTTTTTTTGTGAGGAAGACCAGCCCTGAGCTAACATCCATCGCCAATCCTCCTCTTTTTGCTGAGGAAGACTGGCCCTGGGCTAACATCGTGCCCATCTTCCTCCACTTTATATGGGACGCCGCCACAGCGTGGCTGACAGGCAGACGCATCGGTGGGCGCCCGGGATCCGAACCGGCGAACCCCGGGCCGCCAAGCGCGGACGAAACCGCTACGCCACCGGGCGGCCCCTAACATTATTCTTAAAATATTTTATTTGCGCTCTCCCACTCCTATCCAGTACTATTTAAATTTTTTATCATCAATTAGTTTGTAGATTAGTTCATTAGGAGACATATGGTTAATTGCATATTATCTATGATTCATCAGAACAAGCACGTTTCACTAATGAAATAGGATAATTTGAATACGGCCAGCACAAAAGGTACTCACAATTCACAGAAAATAACAAATATTTATTGGATAGGACTGTCAAGAGCACAGACTTCTCTCACTAGGCTAGATTTACAATGTCAAGAACTTTAGCTAAATTTCTAATAGTTTAGTTTTCCAGAGGAAATGATACTCAGGCACAGTGGGAATGCGTAGAATTAGAGAGAAGAAATCTGTGGCCATCTACTGCTATTGTCCAGCACGTCTATGGAACATGGCTGACCTACTGGCTTTCAGGTAAATTCCTGAAGATGGTTCACTTTACAGCTCTTTGATCTTGTCAGCTACAGAGGAAAATGGGAAGGAGAGATGGAGAATGGTTTTTTTTTGGTGAGAAGTGTTCTGTTTTTCATGACCTTGCTCAATGACACTCGTTCAACTATCTTCCCTATTGCTAACAGGGATTTGTGAGTTAGCTTTTCTAAGTGTTGGGAAGGCATCTGTGGCCGCATCTTAGAGTGGAGCCCTGGTGCAATCCAGACCTCTTTAGGGATCCTTAGCCTTATCAACACCTGACTGTAGTCTATCCCTCTATATGTTCTCTTCCTTGATGCAAAAAATTGGTGAAAGATGTTCATTCTTCTAATGATGAATGGAATATTTGCCACTGAATAATGAAAATGAAGTGGTTTGATAGTTAATGAGGTGACATAGTCTTAATGGCTCTATCTTTTCATCTTCCCCAAAAGCAGAAAGACAAGGGGGGCATCAAACAATGTTTTGTTTTGCTCATATATTTTTGGGGTCAGGAATTCAGACAGGACACAGCAGAGATAGCTTGTTTCTGCTTCACCATGTCTGAGGCCTCACTAAGGGAAGATTTGAATAACTGGGCATGAATCAAACCACTAGAGGCTACAATCATCTGGCGGCTTCTTCACTCACATATCTGGCGCCTGGGCTGAGATGACTTAAAGACTTGGCTCAGATGGTTCTATCGATCGGAGCTCTTACACATGAACTTTCCGTGTGGTTTGAGCTTACTCACAGCATGGTGGCCCCTGGGTACTTGGACTTCTGACATGATGGCTCTGGGCTTATGAATGTGCATTCCAGCAAAAAAGATGGAAGCCACATGGCCTTTTGTGACCTTGCCTTGGAAATCACATAGTGTCACCTCAGCTATATTCTTTTGGTCAACGCTGTCATGAGGCCGCCCAGAGTCAAGGGGGAGAACATACCTCATCTCTTGTTGGGGAGAGTGTCGAAGATTCTGGCCATGCTTTAGAATAGCCCCAGGAGGAATGGCTTTCCTCTGAAATAGCCTTATTCAAGTATTGTGGAGAAGGCTCAGATTGGTTATTTCTTGTTTCCTCAGGGACTCTATTTCCATGTGCATGCAGTTCTAACCCGACGTGTGATAAACACTTCACCTACATGAGAGAAGAAGATGAAGAACCAAATTTTGCTGAGTCATGACTGATTATATATATCATATTATCTCCCACTAAACTGATGTCAACATTAGCTCTGCCTTGTCTATTCTAAACCTTCTTAGAATGCTTTGGGAATGTTTCTTTCCAGAGTCATTCAGATTTTGGAGAGGGTTTGACTTGGTTGGCTCAGTTTCCCCAAAGGCTGTGTATCTCCAACCTGCTAAATGTGCCTGCCCATCATTCCTGAGGAAAGTTTCTCAGAGATTCTTGTTGCCCTTTCTTTAGAACAGAGTAAATTAGAATCCAGAGGATGGAAAAGAACTCAAACTTCTGCTTCTGTGATAAAAATTGATTAAATTAGAGTAAGTGATTTATGGATACCTAAAGTGTTGAATGTTTTACAAGGAAGTGGGGGATCTTCCTAGGAAGAGGATAGAGTCTCTGTCCTTAAATGAATTGATCATCTTATGCAAAATGTAGACAAGCAGATGCACCCTCTCAAAAATGTACAGCTGCTGCAGAAACATGTAAAACTGCACGTGCATGTATACACACAACTAGGTACAGCTATTCTTACCAGGCGGCTGAGCTAGAATGCATGAAGGGCTGGAGCCAGGTGATATTAACAAGGAGTGCTCAGTGGTGAAGATGAATCTTGAGGGGAGGAATCAGATTCCATGGTGATACAGTAGATCAGGCACAGTAGGAAGAAGATGCAGAGGTCTCTCTAGATTTCAGAAAGGTTGAGATATTTTGAGTTCCACTTTCAGAGATGTGTGCTTTTTGACCAAATTGAACCTTTGTTTCTGATTTTAACTGCTTGGAATATTTCCTACCTAATATATTCCCTTCTACCAACCCTCACCTCCTTCCAGCTACCAAGCCATAGACTTCATGAAAGCAAGGTCCTTCCAGCTACCAAGCCATAGACTTCATGAAAGCAAGGTCTGTGCTTTACTAGCATTGGTGATTTCTGCAGAGTCTAGAACATTGCTTGAATTCAGGATGTGCCAGCTACATTTTAATGGAATTGGATTACCTTGAGCAGACCTGGCTCTTGACTTCTTGTGACCAGCCCGTATGTTCTTATGCTTCTGTTTCCCTGGTTCCCCAGAACTGCCCTGGGGATATTCATAGATCTCCTTTATAATCTGAAGTCTTTGCATAAAACAATGCTGTTCCTTTGGAAGTCTACACAGCTGTTTTTATTGAGCAGTCATATAATGCTGGTTATGCTCTATTATCTTTTGGGCATATCAGTCCTTGCTGAGTGAGCCCAGAGCCTAAGCCAAACTTTCGGGAAAAAGTAGAAAAATAGGAAGTATCAATGGATGTTATTTTTCCCCCTAGAAGGAAGAATCGGAAAATCAGATATATATATTTGCTTTCAAAATATTTGTGAGAAGTTGTAAGAAAGGACCATCCAGATTTTATAATTATTTCTCCCTCTTACTTACTACATTTTTGTTTTTAGTATTTTCTTTTCTCATTTTCTGTGGAAACAGTTCTAGGTTTCAAGGCTTGCTGCTGCTCCTTGTGCATGTGCATTGCATACATTTCTAATCTAAGGGCTTCTGTCATTTTCATGAAAGCAAAGCTAATGAAAACTCACACGTCACAATGGTTCGCGGGCAGGACCGGTCCACAGAAGCCCTACTGGTGGCCAAGGCTGTTTTTGCCAAGACATTGCTGCTGTTACCAATCCCCTGCTGGCTCCTTGGAGAAAAGCCCAGAGAGGACAGGTTAGTTTGGGGCCTGACAGGGTTATCAGAAAAGCTCCAACACCCAAGACTCTTAACTCTGACACTCACAATCCTCACAATAGAGTCAAAACAGAACAGAAAGTGATCCTGTTCTCATAATCTTAGCTCTGCCCAGGTCACCATCTTGCCTGGCTGGTTTTGTTGATGACAGCATAATGTGACACAGATCCAAAGGTGGAACCATCTCCAGGACCAGGGAGTGGTGGATTATATAACCAACCTGGGGTAGTGTCAGGTTTATCAGAGGCTGATAACTAACAACTCGCAGCTACTTGTCTTTGCCAAAAATGTCTGGAGAGATCTTGCTTTTCTTTATAAGACAGAGTAAAATGGTTTGAAATTCTACACAGTCAAATGAACACATAGTTTATTAAGATTTATTTTCCATGCAAAATCTATAGTTCTTTTAAAAATACAATCCTTAATAATCTCTTTTCCAGCTGTGCGTCTACTCTTTGTCAAGGCTGGTGGATGGGTCTTATGTGTAATAAGACCCTTAGAATGCTAGGAATGGTTGGGTAGAAAAAAGATCCACAAACTGGTGAATTAGTAAGCAGAATTACAACTCTAGGTAATGTGACAGCACATACAGGCAAAAGAAGATGAAATGCCAAATATATAAGGAGCAAAAAGTAAAAATTATCTTTTAATAAGTAATCTCATTTGTCTGACATCAACTCAGCAGTCAACACTTAGGATTGAGAGTGTTATGTTCTATGAATCCCTCTGGAAAGGATCTGGGTTTCAGGTTATGTCTAAAAGGGAGCAGTCATTAAAAATGATTCCCATTCTTTACCCCTCTTCAGCCCACTTATCTGTATTATGGTTTAAGAACGTTATAGACAAAGTTGAAGTAGGAGAGAGTAGAAAGAGTAGCCCATTAAGGGGAATTTTCCCAGATCTGGTCCTGAAGGGCCTGGAAGATCCTGCATTTTCCCAGATTTTTTTACTAATTCAAAGGACTCTGGGAAGTCTAATCTAGATCGAGGCTCAAGTGAAAATCTAAAATGACCTGGGAATTGAAGCCTGAGTATGTGTCGTCAGTCCTTATTCCTGTACACCTTCCTCCTGGCAATGGACCAAAGCCAACACTATCTTTTTGAGAACAAGCAGGTAGGGAATGATTGAGTTATAAATTATGGGAATCATTGACCTCAAATAAAAGCCTGTATTATATTATTATTAATAATAATAATACATTATTTAGGTAGAGAACCTCATCATTATTTAAGACATTGTCACTTCTATTATCTTAATTGATCAAATCAAACATCTTTGTAAAATTACTAAACAAAACAGTATCCCCATTTCATAGAGCAATTCATAAAGGTGCTAAAAGGATAAATCATTTATACAACATAAATTGGAAAGTGAGTAGCCCAATGCTCTTTCTGTTAAAGGATTTTTGTGACTCTCCTCAAAATGTGTTCCTTGGAACACTAGTCATGTTAGGCAACATAATGGCCCTTCAAAGACGTCCACATCCTAATCCCTGGATCCTGTGAATATGTTACTTTACAATGCAAAGGGTAGTTATGGTTGCAGATGGAATTAAGGTTGCTAATCAGCTGATCTGAAAATAAGGAGATTGTCTTGGACTACGTGGGCCCAATGTAATCACAAATCCTTAAAAGTGGAAAAGGGGGGCAGAAGAGGAGGTCAGAGTGACGCAATGTGAGAAGGACTTGACTGGCTGTCAATGGCTTTGATGAATGGAGGAAGGGCGCCATGAACCAAGGAATGCAGATGGCTCTAGAAGTTGGAAAAGGTGAGAAAATGTACTCTCTCCTAGAGCATCCAGAAAGGAATGCTGACACTTTGATTTTAGCCCAGCGAGACCCGTGTCAGATTTCTAACCTACAGAACTATAAGGTAAGATGTCTGTGTTGTTTTAAGCCACTAAATTTGTGATAATTTGTTATAGCAGCAATAGAATACGAATATACTAGTGCTGTGACATGTTTTATTAATAAGGGGTTTCTAAGACAGTGGTATGCTGGTAAATATTTAAGAACCACCTTTCCAGAAAAAAAAACCAAACGAAAAAAGCCCTACTAGTGTTTGTCAATTTCTATGGTGTAAATACTCCTATCATGGCCCGTTTCAAACTACCAGTCTGAAACTACATCATTGATCTCAGAGTTGGGAAGAGAAGCCCACATCTCTCATAGGCTGGTACCAGCCAGCTGCAGCACACTACTGGAATACGTTTGGGAAACTGTATACTTAGCCCTTTCGGAGTTTCACTGTGCACATTAGGTTTATTAGAGGTAGCCCTTCTGATAAGAAGTCTGCTTAGTTCTGCTTAACCAACATTCCAAACTTGTTTGAAAATGTTCTTTACCCCAAATGGTAGACATTATGTGAAAACTTGGAAAGTTGTGACAAAATAATATTAGCCGCTCCATCTACTGTCTCCCGACCCAGATTTTTTACACTCTACCAAAACATCTACCCAATTTCTTATTATCCATCTCATAATAACTAGGGAATGTGAGTCTAGGGGGTAACAACGTAGGAGAAACTGAGCTAGGGATGGGTATTTGTGGCTAGCCCGCATCACTGACTACCCACTTTTCAGGCAAGGCAAGTAGCAGCAAGCAGCTGATGAAAAATGATCTATATGACATCAAAGATCTAAAGACTGAGGATTTCTTCTCTTCTACCACGATCAGTCCAAGTTGTCAACTGAGTGAGGGTCACCTTGCTTCAAAGAGATCAGCTTTTGAGTGCTGGGTGTTAGTGTAATAGGATAAATGACATTTGCCCTGTGACTACTACTTCATATAATTCCCTCTCATAGGCTTTTCAGAAGCTCGGGGGAATATTTTGATAATGATTTAATTTTTCTCCTGAGCTTGTTAACTCTGCTTATTAGTAGCATAGGAGTGGGGGTGGGGTGGGGTGCTTTAATCTTGCTAATTAGCTCCATTTCTGTCTCTTCCTGTTTAGATAATTTCTTTTGGATGACTCAGTCTCTTTAGGGTAAATGTTCAGTCTTTCAGATTTCTCAACCATTTCCCTGCTCTTCCCCAAGACGGTGTCATATGTCTCGGGGTTGGGGGCTGGGAGAGCTCATGTAATCCTGCGGCAACAGACAAGTGGGACCTCTATGAATGCAGGTCCTTGTTCTGTGCACTGTTTCAACCTCTGTGGTGAGGAAGTTAGTCTGTTCTGGCCCATTGGGGTCTGCTGACATGTGGCTGGCTCCATGTGGCCTCTAGAGAGATCATGCTGATATCCACACCTGACATTTGTGGGCCCAGCCATTGGCCTGCAGTCTCAAGTCTCTGTGCTCTGCTGCCCTTGCTTCTAACCCAGACTTCCGCCAGCCTTCCCAACACTTCTGTGTGCTCTTTTTAGAGTTTACAGGATCCAGGCATGTTCCACACTGAAAAGTGCTGCACCAAGCTATCAAAGGACATCTCTCCTGGTCCTGCATTGTCATGCTAGTGGCATGACAATATACTATGTTGGATAAGACACATAGACAAATGTAGAGCTTCTCCATCCCTCAAATTGTACCAGAGAAAGTGGTCACTAAGTCGAGTGTTCTTGGATCTTCCAAGATGTCAGAGGGTGGTAGGGATTATACGCTTAAGAAGCTGGTTCTGTCATTATTTCCTACCACTTCTTTATTTCTTTTTACACTCCACCATGCTCAAAAAGTGGCTTTCCATTGCACCTCCTTTCTGATTTAAATACTTCTTAGGCCACATCTATTTCAATAAGCCTCATGGCCTAGCCTTCACGGGAAGCAGAGATGTCCTCTCTTTACCAGGGAAAAAAAAAGAACTCTAAAATATGAGGTGGCCAGGCTTAGTTTTTCATATAAGGAATCATGGAAAAACTAGGAGATGAGGATTACCTGGGATGAAAATACGTTGACTTAATATCTTGGCTATTCCCATTATACCTGCCGATAGATTTGCGCTAAAGATGTAGATCAATG
This sequence comes from Tapirus indicus, assembly GCA_031878705.1. Lineage (NCBI taxonomy): Eukaryota > Metazoa > Chordata > Mammalia > Perissodactyla > Tapiridae > Tapirus > Tapirus indicus. The sequence continues at coordinate 27,816,805 of CM062930.1, read as the reverse complement.
CCGCCCCCCCCCTCCACCCAGCCATTGTGAGATCACTTGAGAATTTAAGTAAATCCCGTTGAATTTTACGCCAGATGTGTGTGTATTAATTTGATTTACCTATAGGAGCTAAAGTAGTGTGATCCTAGTGCACGTTAGTATTCATAATGTGCTTTTAATAGACTCAGAGGAATGTTTTTACTTTCCAGGTGAAAGGCTTCCGCCTCCCATTTCTCAAGTAATTTGTATTTTGTTCTATTAGCATATATTACACCATATTGTAATTAGTTGTTTCCATATCTTCCTTCCTCTCTCTCACGATCTCTCCACATGTATATTAAGTATGTATGACAATAAGAGGCAGAATCTTGTGATATTTATGTCTGTATCTTTCATGTATGTATCCCAATACTGTGCCAGGGACACGGTAGCTGCTTAATCCATGAATGAATGAAGTGACTTGCTAAGTAACCTTTCAGCAAATAGGCAGCAGAGAAAAAAATCTCCTTTTACCCTCAGTGTCAGGTCTCTGGTGGAGGCATGATGACTCTGCAGTGACACCAACCCATGAGAAGTGGATCAAATTTGACAATATAGATTGACTGTGTCAATATGAAATATCCAACCAATTGTGAATATTGAATTGAGCTCTAGAGCAATATTTTTTATGACAAAATAAGCATAATTGAAACAAGCAGAGAGTAGTCTTTCTAACGTCTGGACACATGGTAAACACTGTGTGTTCACTATCATCATTATGTTATTGCTCTTGTTGATATTACTACAAAGTGTACTGCTATTAGCTTCAATCAATCGTTGTTCTTGGGGCCGGCTCAGTGGCGTAGCAGGTAAGTTTGCGTGTTCTGCTTCGGAGGCCCAGGGTTTGCCAGTTCGGATCCTGGGCCTGGACCTACTCTCGGCTCATCAAGCCATGTTGAGGCAGCATCCCACATAGAAAAACTAGAAGGACCTACAACTATGATATACAACTATGTACTGGGACTTTGGGGAGAAAAAAGAAAAAGAGGAAGGTTGGCAACAGATGTTAGCTCAGGGCCAATCTTCCTCAAAAAAAAAAGTTGTTCTTTCAAAAATTTAAACTATATTAAATTAAAAAATACTTATTATAGAAAAACTTAGAAAGCACAGGTAGGTTAAAAAAAGCAATAATAATCAATATACTATCTGAAGACAACCACCATTAATAATTTGGTCTATACATTTATGTTTCCCAAAAAAAATTACATCATGCCACATGTACTATTTTACAAGATGCTTTTTGCTTTGACTTGATAACAATAATATAGATGGCATCTTTTAAATTATTTTCCGTTTTTATTCTAAATGCTAAATTGTATTGACTTTGTAATGTATCTTTCTTTTGTTTGTTTTGGTATTAGAATTTTCTTTTTTCCTCATGGTAAAGAAAGTATTTGGCTTCATTTAGCAGGATTTTCTTTCCATTATATCCAAACAATCTTTTATGCTTTTAGGAATTCCTTCTTTGTTAAACATGAGAAATAATTTTTATTGGGCTATGCAGTTGATTAATGAATGATGCCCCGGGCTTTAAGTCTTAGGCTCAGATGGGACTGTTAGAGCAAGCTACATTCTGCCTCCAGATTGTCTCCGTACTGCTGGGACACACTAACTAACTCTAATGTGTGTTGTCTTGAATATAAGGTAAGATATTTGTGTAAAATATGGCCTCACGCTGGGTGCTCACAAGTGAAGAAAGATTTTAGACTGTGATCATGGTGTCTGGAAATGAGAGTGTCCCAGGAGTTTAGAACAGGTTCTGCTTAATGCATGAACCTTCCATGGCCTTCAGCCCATCTGTCCAACAGGTTATGTAGATGTAAGCATTTCTCTAGTACAAAATATCTGTATGTCTCAGATCAAACTGATTTTCCTGGAGCCTAAACGGGGAATTTAAAGCAAAATAGAACAACAAAAATTATCCCTGAGGAAACAGTTGCCACTTATTTGTAATCTGAGATAAATATAACAATCCTAGCCAAAGAGGACCATTGTATTTTGTGTAGAAGTGGGCTGTAAACATATTAATAAGGAAAACCAAGGTAGATGGATGAGTGAAGGGAAATTTTAGAGGTGGGCAACTTTGTAAGCTCTTCATCAGGACACTCCATATGTAAAAATATATTAACGTATACACTGTATTCTCTATACCATAGAGTGCTACATAACCTTTATCTGATAAAACACCCTGGTAATATCTTTTGGCTTAGTTTGGATCCTATGTGAGTTCAAAGATAATAACATTCCATTTATTTAAGCATGGTATATATTTAATTTGACTATCAGAAATGTCTCTCTTTTTTATAGTGTAATACTTACATTTAGAGCCAACTGACAGTGAATACCTTTATTATCACTATCTTGGAGGCAAGTTTGCATTCCTTTTGATATCGAAATTGGAAATTTGCAATAAAACAATGTAATCACTGTGTAGCATAACAGGTCCCATAATTCAGTGTAAGTGGAAGTCAAAGATTGGGAATGGAAAGCAAAGTACAAAATGACTAGTTGCCTAGGAGTATTTTCTAATTTCTCTGCAAAAAGTATTTATAAGATGATACAAACTTCATAAAAAAAAATCTTCTGTGACTCATGTTGCACTATAAACTATTCAATTACATTTGACACTCAGTTTTTGTGTGTGTACCTATGTGAATGTGCTAGGTCACATCGTGATGCTTCTAAATGTCTTGTGAGAAACAGAAGCTGATAGGAGTTGGGCCAAATTTGGGGGTGAATTATTCATAGAAAGTGGTATCTGCAAAGCTCAGCGTCTAATGAAAACACAAGGCAAATAAGTAAATGTTTCCTTTTCTTACAGACACTGATTTTTTTGCATGAGACAGATGTTATTACATTACCTTATTCTAAATAACTACTACAGAGTGAAGAATGAAAGCAGCATTTTACTTTTTATGTTTGTAAAGTGAAGGGATCTAATTTAATTTGCTCACTTTAAATAAAAGACATTTTAATAGTCCTATAAACTAGGATTCTGTTAATTAATGGAGAGGGCTGCAGAAATAGGATATATTTCTGGTTATCTCTGCTGTTGGCAAAGATTTACTAATAGCTTTATGAAAACAATTCTAAATGACTGTAATTATATTTGTTAAATGTAGAGTAGGTGCATTGGGCTCGTTGATGTCTAAGGTCCATTTCACTTTAAAATTCTATTTGGAGTTATTCCTCAATAAAGTTTAGCATTTCCAAGTTGTTTGAGAGAAAAAATTTTCTAGTTTTTCTTCAACATTGCTGAAACAGAGTGTTTACATTATTTTAAACTTAAATTGCAAACGAACTGTTGTCCCATCTGTGCAAGTAACTGCACAAAAAGTACATGAGATTATTTGCTGCAAATTGAACTATTTTATATTTTTTACCAGGAGTTAACCATGTTTCAGTTATGAGAAACTGAAATTTAGACTTTTATTGAATTTTAATAGCGTGGCAAAAATGACCCAAAGTGGTAGGACAATTTCTCGAAAGTCTAAGTGTAGACTTTAAAACATGCAGGCTTTAGCACACTGGCCCTTGAGAGTGGAGATGATCCTATGTAAAGAAATAGTTTGCTCTCAAATGCTCTAATCCACGGCATGCTCAGTGCTCACCTCTGAGTCTTAGAGGACTGGAAGCAGACTGTGTACTTGTGAACATTTAAATTCCACCAGTGGCTGGTGTCAACAACATCACCGGAAAGGTTTTAGGGGATTAAGAAGGGGCCAGAGAATGTAGGAAGAGATAGTTAGAAACTGGGGATGAGCCAGAAGGCAGTTTTGGGGTTATGTTGTGACATAAGGGAATTTCATTGATTTCTTCAACAAACAGTTGTTGAATAGCTGCAAAGTAGAAGACACTGTGCTATGTCCTGGGGAGGGTCTAGCCTTGCTATCCAATATGTAGCTACTAGTCATCTGTGACTATTTAAATTTAAATTTTAAGGAATTGAAATAAATAAAATTAAAGTTCAGTTCCTCTGTTGCACTGGCCACATTTCATGTGTTCAATAGTCAGATGTGGCTAGTAGCTACCACATTGGACAGTGTGGATAAAAAACATTTACATAATTGCAAAGAGTTCTATGGGAGAGTGCTGGCAGAATAGCCAAAGACGTGGTCCTGGTGCTGTTCATGCGGATAGTCCATTGGAGGAGATAATGTAAACAAATAGCTTCAACACCAAACTGTGTAATATGAGCCATTTGGGAGGTAAAGACGAAACAATTGAGTGAGTTCACATGAGGGAAGATGGAATCACTGAGTGGTCAGAATAGAGTTGCAGAAAAAGTAGAATTTGAAGTCAAAACTGAAGAGAGAGTATGAGTTGAGCTGTCAAAGATAAATTAAAACATTCTGTACATAAAGGCAGACAGGAGTTCAAGGGCAGGAAAGGATGAGAAGTAGACTGGGGTAAAAAGATCATGAGAGATGTGAGCACCTGAAGCCACTGGAGTTCTGGCTTTGAAAAGCCTTGAAGGCTAAGAGTTTGGACCTGTTTTCTGAAGAGATTGTGAAACCAGTAGAATTTTTGAGTAGGAAATGTGATTCAAGTATTATTTCAGGAAGATATTTCTGGCAGCAGTGTGCACACTGGATTGGGTGGAGAAAGAAGAAGTTGATAAACCATATTAATACTTGTTGAGAATAGGCCATATGTGCCGCTGTAAGGACCTGAACTTGAATATCAGCGGCTTACCCTGGACACATACTATAGTAAACCTTGATTAAAATAAGCTTATTTTCTAACAGTGTTACTAGAAGTCCAGTTCTCTGCATTTCCCTAGATGACTGATTTCTGTACTTCTCTCTTTCATTGTCTTCATAGAAGAATACAGATTGCTCATACCTCACAGCAGAGCAATAGGAAGGAGCAAGGACAAGAAGGTAAGGTCAGTGGGAAAAATTAAGGGAATGTAAATAATTCAGCCTGAAGAGAGAAATAGAATTTAATTTTAGAGTGGAAGTGACTTGAGAGATTTAGAGCTGAAATCTTCATCTTAATAACATCCACACTCGGTGCTAGCTCCACTTACACGGTGATGCAGTGGAACCAGCTAGTGCTGACTGTGTGCATCTCTTCTCAATTTTGCTTTCAGTGAAGTCTCATGGTGGGAATATTTATACCATGGAAATTGGCAAATGCTATAAATCCGGGCTGTTCCCACCCCCAGCTGTGCCCGCAGAGCCGTGTCACCACTGGGCCCACAGGAGCCACACAGACAAGTTGATCTCTTCTTTAAAAGATAAGACTCAAGACTAAAGACACTATTGTGCCTGAGCAGTCATACCAAGGGCAGGGAGACTAGTTCTTCCAACCTAGAGTTTATAATTCTAGGCGTACATATGGCTCTGCAGTGTTTTGTAACATCTTAGGCTACATATACAAATGCTTAGCATCTTAGGCTACGTATACATATACAAATGCTTCCAATGTACTATTTTTCCTTTCTTGCTTTGCCATGGAGCTGTTCAGGAGTCACCCAAGAGAGGGGAGACTCCTTCTTCCTGATTTCCTTGTATAAATTTTATGTAGCTTGACCTGCAATTTATGGACAGGAAAGCTGTCTGCATAGTTACACTCTTACTAATTGGTGTGTATAGCTTGTCTCCCTTTAAGTTTAGAGAATAAAATTTTTTTTCTCTTTTAGGGGATAGCCCTGTGGCCTAGAGGTTAAGTTTGGTGTGCTCCACTTCAGCAGTCTGGGTTTGGTTCCCGGGAGCAGACTTACACCACTCAGCAGCCATGCTGTGGCAGCGACCCACATATGGTATAGAGGAAGATTGGCACAGATGTTAGCTCAGTGCAAAACTTCCTCAAGCAACAAAAGTATTTTTTCTTTCAAGGGGCTTAGACCCCTCCAAAACTGTGTGCTTTTTCCACTGCAGTGAGCGATGCCTGCTATGGCTGCTGTTTTATGGTAACCACCAGCTCCACTGGTTAAGTGCTTATTATCTGCCTGCTACTATACTAAGTACTTTCCATGCACTATCTCAGTTAATCCTCATCACCATCCTTTTAGTTAGAAACTATTATGCCCATTTGCCAGGTGAAGAAATAGGATAAGAGAGGTTAAGAAATTAGCCCCAAGTCATATAAGTGGTTGAGCTGGGATGTTAGTTCAAATCTCTCAGACCCTAAAATGCTGACCCTTCACCACGAAGCTACATTGCCTGGAGAAAACTCTTTCCTGGCAGTGATAAAGGCTACCAAGAGCCATGAGGAGTGAAGAATGACAGCCCCAAGGGCTTTGGCAACCAGAAATGAGGCTTTTTCACCATGTGCCCCACAGAATGCATTATAATTACCTTTATGGGCTTGTGGGGAAAATAAGGTCTAAGTTGCGCTTGGACATACACAGGGAAACATGTGCTAGAGCTCTTACTGCCTCTGAAACCTTACAGGTAATGAACGGATTAATGGTTCTAACAAAATGCTGGTGAGAATTCCCACATTGAGTCAGGGTCCCCAGATTGAGAAAATCATGATCAAATTTTTCCAAGTCTCACCTCATTCCAAAACTCTAATTTTTTTTTCCTGAGGAAGATTTGCCCTGAGCTAACATCCTCTGCTAATTTTCCTCTTTTTGTGTGTGAGCCACCACCACAGCACGGCCACTGACAGCCGAGTGCTTTAGGTCTGCACCTGGGAACCTAACCCAGGCTGCCGAAGTGGTATGAGCCAAACTTAACCACTAGGCCACCGGGGCTGGCCCCAAAGCTGTCAAGTTTTAAAAACAACAACAATAACAAACTATTCAAGCATTTCTGAGCTTTGTAAGTCGGAAAGTAATTATTTCTGAGGTGCAACGTACACTTACAGCTGTGAAAAAAATGTACTTTGTGAATACCTAGAATACTACAGAATGGGTAAATGACTCTAGGGTCAAAAATGCACAAAACATGCTTGCAAAAGGACCCAATTACAATAGCAAATAAGGTTTTTGTGGAACTGATGCCGTTTTGTGAATTGGGTGTGTAACATGGCAAAGCTATCGCTTTTATAATGTCATGTTTGTGTATATTCACACTTATGCATGGACATGCATCTGTTATAGTAACTCAGTAAAATACCCAGAGGGTATGGAAATTCCTGCCTAGACTTGGGTTTTTAGACATGCTTCCTTTATTCTCAACACCCGTGCACATGAGAAACTGCAGCTGGAGCACAGACTTGGCAGGCAGAGCCTGTCACTGTTTTCGTAAATGCTCTTCTTTTCTCTTCAGTGGTACCTATTTGGGGGGCACTAGGCAGCCTCACACCTGCCTCTCAGGCTTCCGAAGAGTACTGAAGACTTCTTTGGAGCACATAATTTATGCTGCGCTGAAAAATACAGAGACTGTAGTGGTGCCCAGAGAATCCAAGTTCTCTGAAATGGGGATCACATTAATATGCAGTATTTCATTTACAACCTCCTCCTAAGTAGGTTCGAGAGGATAATACCTTGTTTGAATAATAATATGGCACATTTTACTATTCAAAGTACTTTCACAGAAATCATCCATCTCATTTTATTTTTGAAACAATGAGGGAGATAAGGCCAGGATTATTACCTCCAGGGAATCAGAAACTCAGAAAGGTCAAGTGATTTACTCAAAGTCACATTGCAAATTCTCAGCAAAGCCGAGATTAGAAGCTGTGATTCTTCATTCCCAGCTCAGCTGGGTCTTTTAAAAAGCATGTTAGTGCCCACGGCTTCATGGGTAGAATACTGAAATTCTCAGGCACAGCCTCTTGCCTCTAAGTGTTCATTTCTATAGTTTGTTTTTAGCATCATTTAGGTCTTGTGACCTTGTAAAATGGCAGGGAATTTTGAATAAAAGTTTACAATTTAAACTTTTCTCTTGGTAGATGACTTTAAAATCCGACCTGAAAGCACATCAGTTTCTTAAACTGAATTTACAAAATAGGATAAAAGTTGCATATGATGACATTGATTCTTGGTATTTGTTTTTCATCTTATGTTTAATCACAGGCAGAGTTGTGAGTTTTATAGGAGACAATTAATGAGAAAGCACTTGGTAATCTCTAAAGTATTGCAAGAGGGAGAGCTGACATAGGTACTGTTAGTGTCAGGAATTATTTAATTGATTTAATTTGTAATTTAATAGTTTCAACTTGTTAGAAATGGCATTTTGACTTGTTCACATAGTTCCCAGGCTTAGTCCCTTTTCGTTAATTCCATTTGAACATTCCTTTAAATACATATATATTATTTTATGTAATGCATAAATGTGATGATATGTGTATAGCTGTGTATATGCTAGAGGGTTCTAGTGTATTAATATTTTCTTTTACTTTTTTACTTGCAATCCTTTCTCACTCTTCTCACAATCCTTTTGCCCCTCAGTGACCTATAATAATAAATTCATTCATCTTTTATTTATCTTATTATATTCATGTAATTGCAAACAAAAATATACACAGATACATATGTATATATATTTATATATACATATGTACATATATACACACATTCCTATGCAATGCACAGTAGGGATTATTTTTAATATTTTTAAATAGATACAAGATTATGTAATAAAACTTTTCTGCAACTTACTTGTTCACTTACTAATACCACATGAAAATACTTCTACCATATCAAATGGTCTAGTTCTAGTTTCTTATCTCTAGTGGCTGCATAATATTCCATGGTAAGAATATACCGTGTGAATTCAGCCATTCACTTACCAGTAGGCTTTCATTTGTTTCCACCTCAGTTTTCTTTTTGCCACCTGAAACTATCCTACGTGAGATATATTCAAACAATGCTGCATGAAACACTCTTATAAAATATATTTTTTATTTCCATAGGATGACTAAAGTGGGAATTTTGGATCAAAGAGTATTTTTAATTTGATAGATTTTGCCACATTGCTTTCTAAAAAAGACTGCCACACTTCTTGTATCCAACACCATAGGGGAGTTCCCATTTTCTTTTATTCAAATCACGTTATTTCCTCTTATCCAAATGTGTAACAAGTGTTCTTATTTCTAATTTTTGCTAGTTTGAGGGCAAATTGATAAAGTGATGTATTATTGTTCCTTTAAATTCCCCATTCCTGACCGCTGGTGAAATTGAGCATCATTTTATACAATTGTTAGTTATTTGGATTTGCTCTACTGTGAACTGCCTACAACTACCCCAGGCCTAAAGTCAATAGTTCTTTTTCTTTTCTTTGTTTACTTGTAATATCTATCAAGCTATTGTAATATGCATTGTATGTTAACCCTTTATTATTTGATTTACAAATATTTTTTCTTATTCTAAGTTTGTCCTTTGACTCTGTGTATATCTTTTGCCAATTTAGTTTTTCTAAAGTACAATATGTCTATCTTTTTTCTTCTACAACTTCTGGTTTCCTGTGTTGGTTAAAATTGCACATGAGGTCTTTTAGATCTTCTTCCAATATTTTTCATCAGTGTATTATTTACTCTTGCCTTTAGTCCATCTGAATTAAATGCTACAAGATTGGGGCCCATGTTGATTTTCTTTCTCTGTGTCATTGCTAGTGATTAAATAATCCATCCTTTTCCCAATGAATTAAACTATTACTTTTGTCTTTATTAAATTCTCACACACACCAAGATTCTCTCATTTAATTCTGTGATGGGTATTTTTCAAAAATTTCTTGAAACTAATGGAAAATGTGTCAATTAATTCATAGTCCGGTACCACAATTTACTTGATGGCAACTCCTGGAATTTCTGCTATAGATTGTAATAAATAATAAAATATCTCAAGGAGTTATTCTCAAAATCCCAAAGCCATAAATTAAAGGCATTTTGTGGCAATTATCTGACATTTCAGAGGAAAAGGAAGGCATGACAACACAAGAATATAAAGTATAGGATTCACATCACAAATGGCTCAAGGGAAGGAAATCTGAGGGAGCTAAGTTACTGGCCTTATGTCTCATGAATGTGAGCATGAGGTCAATGACCATGTTAATGTCAGCGAGACAGAAGTATGAAGGTAGGCAATCGTGCTGGGCACAATTTGTCTGGCATGGTTCTGTCTGTTCATGAGTCTGGACCATGTCAATCTTCATAATTGTTTTAGCTCTATTGTGCAATAGGTCGGTGTCAGCTCTGAGACTGATGTTATAGTAACAGATTTACAATTATAATAGAATCTAAATATATCTTTGTCACCAAAGTATTTGACAAAGTCTTGGGATATCCTTGTATATATTAAAGAAAGGTTGGCTGGCTGAGAACATAACTGCAGATTAAAAGCCCACATTCCAGCACTGTTGATTAGTTAGATGAAATTATTTTTGGACCAGTGAATTTTTCCGTTGGCTATGGATTTAAAATTTTTATCAAAGTGTTGGGTGATAACATTGAGGGTGGGGTTATCACATTCCCAGATGACACAGAGTACTGAGGAATAATTCCATGACAGGTAGAAGAATTAAGATTCAAAATCACCTCAACAGGTTATAACCAAACAGTGACACTTACCCAGAATATTAGTAAAGTTTCTCATATTGATTAAAAAAGAATCATATGGGTAAACATTGCAGTTGAGCAAGGTTGCAATGACCCAGAATAAATATTATAAGATGTTTATGCTTTTATGTTATCTTTTTCAACCACAAATGAGCTGTATATTCTGACCAGAACTGCCTAGGTAAATATGGAATTTCTCTACTTCACTTTGAAAATAAGATTTCAGCTCAGTATTCTAAGTATTATAGAATATATTCTTATAAATATTCTTGTTCCAAATCACTTGATGTCAGTTCAATTCAGAAAATGTGTGACAGGCGCTTTCTTTTTTTTTGTGTGTGTGTGTGTGAGGAAGACCAGCCCTGAGCTAACATCCGTTGCTAATCCTCCTCTTTTTGCTGAGGAAGACTGGCCCTGAGCTAACATCCGTCGCCAATCCTCCTCTTTTTGCTGAGGAAGACTGGCCCTGGGCTAACATCTGTGCCATCTTCCTCCACTTTATATGGGACGCCGCCACAGCGTGGCTGACAGGCAGTGCGTCGGTGGGCGCTCGGGATCCGAACTGGCGAACCCCGGGCTGCCAAGCGCGGACGAAACCGCTGTGCCACCGGACAGCCCCTAACAGGCGCTTTCTATGACTCAGGCACTATGGAATATTCCAGGGAAAAGGATGGGAATAAAATGTCGTCTCTGACCTCAAGAAACTTAGGGTTTAATGGGGTAGGCAGACCCAAAAAAACAGATGACGTAAAGGTACTCATAGGAAGGGCACTGTGGTTACCTAGCTATCAGCTGTAAAAGTTGTTAATGGATTTTCATTTTCATTTATACCACTTTTACCTGAAAGATGTCCCTTGCTCCCTTTTAACTTTGCCATTTAGGAGCGAGGCAGTGAGTTACTCTCACACTGCTGTGGAGTCATAAGTCCCCCTTTCCCTGACTAATGGCTATAAAGCAGCAAGAGTTTCCTGACTAACTGGCATTTCAAAGAACTATAAGGATCATTGAAACATAATATATTTACTTATAAACCTATCAGAAACTACAGGTTTGGTTTGTTTGACCCTCTAGTAATTGGCACAGATTTATGATAGAACTAGGCTGCTCCAAATACTTTTATTATTGGTGTTCCTACAGGAAAGAATCAAAGAAACCAAACCAAACAAAGCCAAAGAGTAATAGCAACAGTTTCTTCCTGGTGGGAGCAAGAGCAAGAAGGAGTACTCTACCTGCCCATTTGCCTTAATCTTCTTTCTAAAGGCAAATATTCATTCTCAACCAATCTCACCTGGATTTGTAAATAACTTCCCGGTTGTATAAGAGGCCCCATTTTCATTCAACTTTCTCAAACAGCAAAAAGTGTAACAAAACCCTTTAGACTAGTATCTCTCCAGTTGTTTTCTTCAAAACAACAGGCCAGGGAGAATCCAATGGTAAAGGCGTACAAAAGTTAGGAAAATATTTCATTCTTCATCCTCAATTAGAATTTCCCAATGCATATTATCATATTAAAGAGTCTTATTACTGGATTTAACCAAATGTGTTCCAAAATGAGATGACCAAAGAACTTTTTACGTAAAACATCTGTCAACATCCCTGGGAACTTGGAAAATGCTACTTTAGGTAATAGAAGGTGGACATCTTGACAGAGTTTGGTAACTAAAGTGCTAAAAAGTTTGCTTGTGGAATTAACTGTTGATTTATACTCTTTCAGAAGTTTAGCATTTACTGCTATAGACTACATCCACCTTACCAGGGAAGAAATTATATAGAGGGAAAATGTCCTCAGAATTTGGAATGAGAAGAGGAAAGTGTGTGTGTGTGTGTGTGTGTGTGTGTGTGTGTGTCTTGGGGGGGATTGGTGAGAAAGTGTGAGAAAGTAAATGAGTTTTTCTTCAGTTAGCCTCTAGGGACTTCACTGTTCATAGAAATTAAGATAACACATGATATAATTAAAACCAACTTGAAGTATTCCTTTGGCAGATAATGTCATGCGGTTAAAAACTTTCCAGACTCATGAAATGTACAACATGTAATGTCATTTTAAACAGATGAACAATCACTTTAGAAGGATATTAAACTCTAGACTCCTGCCCAGTGGTAAACAGCAATATCCCAAATTTACAGGTCTCTTACAGAGAGGTTAAGAGACTTGCCCAAGGCCACAGAGGAAGTAAGAGGCTGAATCTGGAACAAACTTTGTATTCTCCATTCCCAGAAGAAACCACTAAACCATGCTTCCTCTCAACATGGAACCTTGGAATACTATTCGATATGGTCATCTTGCCTCTTTTTATTTCAATGACTGTGTAAAGTCTTTCTTGATGATGTGGTCAAACCAGGCCTTTTCTTTTTCACCCTTCCCCATGCTTGCCCCTCTGGCGCTGCCCCAGCAGGCCATATTTTCTCTGCTTCATTTAGGAAGCTCCTTTTTTGTGGGTTTCTGAATTACTGGCCTCTTGGTGACGTTTGACACAACAGCCTTCTCTACCTGTAACCCACAGCACTGACCTCAGAGCTCAATGAACTTTTCATTTACATGCACAGTCAAATTAAATTTGCCCGGCCTTTGAAAACTTACATCTGTTGAGTGTCTAATTTGTATTGCCATTTGTTCCACAGATGTGTAACAAGACAAATACCTGTCCGGGCTTACATGGGATTCAGAAATGCTTACGTTAATCATGCTGGTGGAAAGAGGTTAAGGGCTATACAATAAATCAGTCTCAAATGGTTTCACTTGGAAAGGCCTGGGAGAACAGGGTTATTTTTATCCTAGGATGCTTTTAATTTGAATCAAAAATGCTTTACCACATGTTCTGCCACAAGTTCAAAAGGATTGGTAACAAACATTTAATCTTTTTCTTCTCGGATTGGCGCTAAGCCCTCATCAAAAAGCGTATGCAGTCAAGCAGCTTATCTCCACTGAGCTGCTTCCCTTAATGTGTTCCTAATTATAATCGTATATATTGCTCACTGTGGCCGATTGAACAATATGGCAGTAATTTCTTTACGGGCCTCCCTGCTCTTTGAACTGGGAGTACAGAGGGCTAGAACAGAACCAGATCAATGGGATTTGAGTGCTGGCAAATCAAGCCAGATGCGATCTTTAGAGAATGACTCTCCAGCTGTTTCCCAGAAAGGAACTTCAACAGACAGCTGGGGACCTTATCATTATCATCATGATCACCACCATCATCATGCCCACAAAATGCACCCGTGGCTGTTTAGGAAATGTGCAACTATTCTCATCTCTTCCTAAATCACTACTCACATAGAGTCTCCTAAATGCTTTGAAACAGAGTCTGTGTAACAGATAAGCCTGTGACTGATGATGTGGGATGGAGACATAACAATATTACATTGACACTATATATTTGTCACTGCTGCCTGATATGTGGCTGAAAGCAATACCTAAAAGTCATTTTTAAAGTACCAAATGCTCACAACATTTCCACGTGTTTGTAAGAGGGAGATAACATAATCCTCATTCTCTTGGTTGAAATGGCATGTTATTGCTTCGTGCACACATCTCTGTTTCCTCCACATCACTCTCACCAGGGCTTGTTTGAGAGGTAGTATCCAGCAAATGTTTCTGGGAGAAATAAGTGCTTGCTTTATATTGAGCTTTGTGCTGCAGGGAAGAAGGCAAGCTTCATAAATCCAAAGGAAGCTGTGGCGCTCAAAGAAGCTCCCAATCTAAGAGAATCAATACATGAGTTTAACACAATTATTACTTTGAACAACTTAAAAATAGTTCACATGGAAGGAAATGTCCAATAGTAGAGGGACCCACAGAGTTTCCCTCATGCAGATTTCAGAGTTGGCTGGTCTATATGAAATGATTTATGCCTCCCTCAAAAGCCTATCTCATAAAAATCCTTCACCTCTAGCCTGCTCTGGTGCTCCCAATTCCTGCTCCTGGCCTCACTTTTTCAGGACTTTCTGTGAATATTTTGTTTCTGTTGGGTTACAGCCTTATATTTTCAGGGAGGAGGGCTGAGGTGGGAGGTCAAGTTCAGGAGGATAACACTTAGGGACTCCCAAGATATGGGCAAGTGAGGAACAAGACTAGGGGTCTGTTTTTTGGAGTAGTGGCCATAGAAGAGGAAACCTGAAAGAAGGAACAGAAAGGGGTGGGCATGGAGAGAGAGTCTACAGGGCTTTTGCTTAAAACACTTTCTCCACGTTATTTCAGTTTTTCTGTTTTTTTCTCTCTCATAAACTCCATGAAGACCGGAATCACCAATGCTGTTTTGCTCATCACTTAATCCTCATTACTTAGCACTTGAAAAAAGCAAACGTAAATAAACATTGGTTTATTAACCTTTGTATCTTCAGTGTATCATAGTGGGCGCTCAATAAATATTCAAAGAATAACTATTTACAATTTTATTTGACTATCCTTAACCGAAAAACTCTTCTAGACATTTTCACCTCTGATCCTCAAAAAAAAAAAAAAAAATACCTTTAGGTCTGAAAGTGTATTGTACAATCAGTCCTTCCAGGTGGCTTTTGGCACTGAGGGGTAAACAGTGTTTTAAGTCTATTGCAAGACCTAGAGCATGTAGGTGACAAATCATGAATGTTACTTTCATTTGCTTAGCTACACTAAAAGTTTGAGGAACTATACCTCTTTACATGGGTACAGAGGAAAATGATTTATTATAACCTGCCATATACATTACTATATAACTATTACCTGAATGTGTTTAAAATCACACAGTATGTCTTAAAGCTCTTTTTCTCAGGTCACACAGAGAGTAAATGTGAATTGTTTGGAGCTGTGGTCTCCAATCTTTTTTGGTTGAAAACTCCTCCTAGTTAAAAAAATATTGGGGCCCGCCCGGTGGCATAGCAGTTAAATTCGTGGGCTCCGTTTTGGTGGCCGGGGCTCACAGGTTCGGATCTGGGCGCAGATTGACAAACCACTTGTCAAGCCATGCTGTGCCGGCATCCCATATAAAGCAGAGGAAGATGGGCATCGATGTTAGCCCAGGACCAATCTTCCTCAGCAAAAAAGAGGGTGGGCAATGGATGTTAACTCAGGGCTAGTCTTTTACACCAAAATATATATATATATATTTATCAGTTAAAAAAATTTGTGAGCATGCATCCCCAATATATGTACATTCATTCATAAGTTGTATATGTACTTCTATTAATATTTGTATTAAGATTTAACTTTTTTCCTCCTTGCTTTAGATAACCATAAGTTGAAATAGCAATTTAAATGGCTTTTGTCGACAACCTAATGTCTCATCTTGCTCCTGTCCTGGGTGTGAACACCCGACTTGGGAATAGACCACAGCTCTAGAGAAGTGGCTGGACAGTTGTGGATCTCATCATTATCAAATTTGCTTTCCTCTTTAGGGTATGAGTACAGAGTTAGAGAAGGTAGAAAGCTGTACTTGACCATGCGTGGAGAATGTTGGAGACCTGCCTGTGCAAGGGAGGGAACTCAATTGTGTATGCAGTGAGAGAAGCATGGGTTTTGAAGCCTCTATAATGTCTGTTTCTTCTTGGCCAACATTGTAGTAAGTTTAGTAAGTATATCTCTACAACAGGGTTAAGAGAACCAGTGTCTTCTGAAGAATATGTGAAATGATCACAACCTTACTTAAGTCTGTGCTTTGCAAAAAATTAAGGGTGAAACTAATTTCCAATATGAACCTATTACAATGCTTCCCTGTTCCCAGGCCACAGGTTGGTGAGCAAATTTGAGTTAAGACTTGGATAAATAGGATAAATGATTCTTTCTGAGGGGCATGGGCAGGTAGTGTGGTCAGGGATGGGAAAACAGAGGGCTCCAACTGTATATTTTGTTTTTGTGGATGAGTACAGAGATGATTGCTATATATTCTTTCTTTCTTATTGAATATCTTTTTTTAAGTGGATAAAGAGAAATAGTAGCCTTTTCCTGGAAATATTTTAAGAAATTTAGAAAAGTTCTAGAATTGGGTTTACTAGAATAATTTAAATAATCAGATATGTTGGGATTGGAGACACTTAAATTACTCTGGAGACACTTGTTGTAATAAGGCCCAACTTGATGGAGCAAGTTGCTAGAGAATTTGGTCTTCTTCCCTTTAAGTCTGACTTTGGAAAGATGAACACTGTGGTATTAAAAAAAATGTTTAAGTTCCTTTTAGGAGTGCATACCACTTCTTATAGCTTCTATAAATACTCTATTTTATGCCAGTTGGGTACTCCCAGGTTCTGTAAAATCCTCCATTATAATTTTCATGGAAAACAAATCAATTCTAATTCAATTCAACAATTACACATTGATCGCCTAAAATGTACCAGACATAATACAGAACATGCATTTTACAGGAAAATTGGACTGCACTAAGATATGCAGTAAATCATCTGCAATTTTATGAAAAGGGAAGCCAGGCATGTTAATGGAGTTTGTTTTTATAAACATGAAGTGTTTGGGCATGTTTGATTTTTCAGTTGGACTGCTCAGCCAAGCTTAGTTAACACCTTGTAAAAAGTAAGTTGCTTCTCATTTCCTTAATGGCAAGCAGTGAGAGTCATAGTTAAGATCCCCCTATCAGCTGGAGGCCTTCTGCAGCATTCCTTAAGCCTCTGAGGTTGGATCTAGGATGCAAATCCATCTGGATACTTGAGACCAGAAAGTGTGTTTCTCCAGAGAATTCAAACTCTCTCCCCATCAATCTTAGACAAGTAAACTATCTAAAAGCAGATGTTTGTTTCAAATTGCTAAGTTGGAATAAAGGTTCTATTGATAAGCTTTTACATCTTAATAATTTCATGAAATGTTTGGCTGGATCCTCATTTTTACAATCCATGTGGACTTCAGTACGTACCATATTTCTGTATCTGTGTGGATATCACTTTTCTCAGCAATATAATGTTAACTTAAGAATGTGATAAAACAGGAAGCATGCTGGAACTTTTCCTTGTCCTGTGGCCTTAACAAGCCACAGCTGGTCATTGAAGGAGCCTGGTCCTAGCCTCTCCTGCATCCTTTTCAACTAGATCAAAAGGAAATAGACAAGGCAGAAGGTTTCATCATCAAAGCCAACAGAAATCTATAGGAACCAATATTTCCATTTAGATTGCTTTAGCCTCATCAGACTGAGAAGATTTTTCTCTAGTGGGAAGAGGTTGTTAAATCAGCCAATTGAAAAAACTTTTTCATCCTCACAAATTTATCCTCACTGAGTTTATCAAAGAAAAAGAATATGGTGTCAAAAAGTGTGTTTACCTCCCAATATGCTTTGCTAAATTGTCAGCCTATACTCATACCAATTATTTTTAAGTTTGCGTTAAATACCACTAGTGATTACTTAGATGCAAATACTTCACTGCAAATAGTTTGCCTTAGATTTAATGAATGAACCCAAAACTTCCACTGTTGTATCTGCAGGTAAAGCTAAGGAGTAACTACTATGAGAGAATGAATATTATCAGTTTCTAGAAATAAGTCAAATAAAAATGGTTTCATTTGAAGCTGTTTAAAACAAACATTTATCTGAATTCTCTCAGATGACACTGTCTCAATGCAATTGTTTGCTCATCCCTATAGGCTAAGTTCAACCTATCATTCAACAGACTCACTGAGGCTGTAGAAAAATGTTGAGAAATATTCTGTGTTTATTTTTTTTAAAGACTTATTTTTTAGAGCAGTTTTAGCACCCTAAACTCCTCTAAAAATTGAGAGGAAGGTACAGAGATATCCCATATACCTCCAGCCAACACACACGCACAGCTTCCCATCATCGACATCTCTTTGCTCCCTGAATCGATACATTTATTACAATTGATGAACCGACATTGACACATCATCATCACCCAAAGTCCATATTTTACATTAGGATTCACTCTTAGTGTTGTACATTCTATGGATTTGGAGTTATTGGCGAGGATGTGGAGAAATTGGAACCCTTGGGCACTGCTGATGGGAATGTAAAATGGTACACCTGCTATGAAAAATAGTATGGAGGTTTCTCAAAAAAATTAAACATAGAATTACCATATGATCTAGCAATTCCACTTCTAGATATGTAACCCAATGAATTGAAAGCAGGCACTCAAAGAGGTATTTGTACACCTACATTCATAGCAGCATTATTCACAGTAGCCAAGGGCTGCAAGTAATCCAAGTGTCCATCAACAGGTGGCTGGATATACAAAATGTAGTATATAGCTTTTTTGCAATGGGTTCACCAGAAGAGCACAGGTGTTGTGAAAACCACCATTAAATCTAAGCCAAAATGGGAAAGGAAAAGACTCATATCAACATCATTGTCATTGGGCATGTAGATTTTAGCAAGTCTACCACTACTGGTCATCTGATCTACAAATGTGGTACGATTGACAAAAGAACCATTGAAAAATTTGAGAAGGAGGCTGCTGAGATGGAAAAAGGCTCCTTCAAGTATGCCTGGGTCTCGGGTAAACTGAAAGCTTAACATGAGTGTGGTATCGCCCTTGATATCTCCCTGTGGAAATTTGAGACCAGCAAGTATTATGTTACCATCACTGATGCCTCAGGACACAGAGACTTTATCACAAACATGATTACAGGCACATCTCAGGCTGACTCTGCTGTCCTGATTGTTGCTACTGGTGTTGGTGAATTTGAAGCTGGTATCTCCGAGAATGGGCGGACTCGTGGGCATGCCCTTGTGGCTTACACAGTGAGTGTGAAACAATTAATTGTTGGTGTTAGCAAAATGGATTCCACGGAGTTACCCTATAGCCAGAAGACATATGAGGAAATCATTAAGGAAGTCAGCACCTACATTAAGAAAATTGGCTACAACCCTGACACAGTAGCATTTGTGCCAATTTCAAGTTGGAATGGTGACAACATGTTGGAGCCAAGTGCTAACGTGTCTTGGTTCAAGGGGTGGAAAGTCACTTGTAAAGATGGCAATGCCGGTGGAACCACACTGCCTGAAGCTCTGGATTGCATCCTGCCGCCAACTTGTCCAACTGACAAGCCCATGGGTCTGCCTCTCTGGAACGTCTACAGAATTGGTGGTATTGGTACTGTCCCTGTGGGCTGAGTGGAGACTGGTGCTGTCAAACCTGGCATGGTGGTCACCTTTGCTCCAGTCAATATTACAACTGAAGTAAAGTCTGTTGAAATGCACCATGAAGCTTTAGGTGAAGCTTTTCCTGGGGATAATGTGGGCTTCAATGTCAAGAACGTGTCTGTCAAAGGTATTCGTCATGGCAGTATAGCTGGTGACAGCAACAATGACTCACCAATGGAAGCAGCTGGCTTCATGGCTCAGGTAATTATCCTGAACCATCCAGGCCATATCAGTGCTGGATATGCACCTGTGCTGGATTGTCACACAGCTCACATTGCTTGCAAGTTTGTTGAGCTGAAAGAGAAGATTGATCATTGTTCTGGGAAAAAACTGCAATATGGCCCCAAATTCTTGGAATCTGGTGATGTTGCCATCTTTGATATGGTTCCTGGCAAGCTCATATGTGTTGAGAGCTTCTTTGACTATCTTCCTCTGGGCCATTTTGCTGTTCATGACAGGAGACAGACCATTACTGTGGTTGTCATCAAAGCAGTAGACAAGAAAGCAGCTTGAGCTGGCAAGGTAGCCAAGTCTGCCCAGAAAGCTCAGAAGGCTAAATGAAAATAATCCCCAACACCTACCACCCCAATCTTAATCAGTGGTGGATGGTCTCAGAACTGTTTGTTTCAATTGGCCATTTAAGTTCAATAGTAAGAGACTAGTTAATGATAACATTGCACCCTAAAACTTTCAGAATGAAAGGAGAATTTTTGTGGACCATTTGTTTGTGTGTGTGTGTGTAGCAATTTTAAATTATTAGTTTTTAAAATCACTGCTTTTTAATGGAAACAACTTGACCAAAGATCTGTGATAGAATTTTGAGAGCCATTAAAACAAAGTTTAATGAGAAAAAAAACATATATGGTAAATACATGTAATGGAATATTATTCAGCCTGAAAAAGGAAGGAAATTATGACACATGCTACAACATGGATAAACCTTGAGGACATTATGTTAAGTGAAATAAGCCAGCCACAAAAAGACAAATACTGTATGATTGCACTTCTGTGAGGTACCTAGAGTAGCCACAATCACAGAGACAGAAATTAGAATGATGGTTGCCAGGTGTTGGGGAGAGGGGATAACGAGAATTTATTGTTTAATGGGTACAGAGTCTCATTTTTGCAAGATGAAAGAGTTATGTGGGTGGATGGGGGTGATGGTTGTACAACAATGTAAATGTACTAATGCCACTGAACTATACACAAAACAATGGTTAAGATGGTAAATTTTGCGTTATGTCTATATTACCACACACAAAAAAGTAAAACAAAACACTTTAAAAGCAAAAGGGAATACAATATCCAGTGCCCAGATCTTGGTTTCTAAATACCATTTTCCAATAAGAGGAACCAAGGCTCTTTTGAGAAATGGCTGTTTCTAGGGCTGGGCAGGGAAAGTCCAAGGTAAGCCTGGAGAGTCTCACCAAAAGGTAATGAAGTGCTCAAAGAAACAAAGATAGCAAAACAAAACAGAACAACAACAAACAATGGGGCTTGTCAAAGGGACCCAGGAGCCAACTGAAAGAGCCAACTGGCCAAAGCTGGAATAATTTGAGCAATAAAGTAATTAACATAGTATTGGATTATAACAAAAAGTACAAAATAAACATCTATGAGTCCATACTAATATAGATCAATGTTTCAATGAATAAAGGAGGTGGGGTCTACCTTCCTTACAGAAGAATCCTAAATAATACATGCAGGGAATCTCTCCTCCAGGACGTGGTTTAGTTCCTCTCTCCCCACCTGAGTATAGGCTAATCTTCATGACTGACTTAGTGAATAGAGTATGGAAGGGCACAAATTAGTAATTTTGCAGTGGGAAAACCTGGCAAACACTGTCTTAGTCAAGGTTACCACCACCAGAAATAAGTGAGGTTGAGATCATGTCCCCACTTAGATGACGTGATAAGGGCACTTCTCTGTGACATCCTTCCCCCAAACCCATAACCCCAATCTAACCATGAGAGAAACATCAGACAACCTCAAGTTGAGGGGCATTTTACAAAATAGCTGACCAAGTCTCTTCAAAGTTGTCAAGGTTATCAGCAACAAGGAAAACGGAGATACTGTCACAGACTACAGGAAACTAAGGAGACATGAGAACTAAGTGCATTATGGTGCCCTGGATGGGATTCTGGAGCAAAACAAAATTAGTGGAAAAACTGGAGAAATCTGAATTAACTCTACAGTTTATTTAACAGTATTGTACCAATGTGAATTTCTGAGGGTTTTGGTGGGGTTTTTTTGCTGAGGAAGATTCACCCTGAGCTAACATCTGTTGCTAATCTTCCTCTTTTTTGGAGGGTTGGGGGGAGATTAGCCCTGAGCTAACATCTATGCCAATCTTCCTCTATTTTGCATGTGGGTCACTGCCACAGCATGGCCGACGAGTGGTGTAGGTCCATGCCTGGGATATGAACCCACAAACCTGGGCAGTTGAAGCAGAGTGCACCGAACCTTAACCACTAGGCCATGGGGGTGGCCCCCGAATTTCTCAGTTTTGACAAATGCACCATGATTAGGCAAGTTGTCAAATTAGGGGAAACTGGATGGCTTTAGAACTTTTCTATAAAACTTTATTTTTAAAAAAGGAATATAAGTTACTTGCCATAGCATGATAAACTATATCTATTTCAAACCAATAGCCAATTAGATATTTAAGGATATTGGAGACATTTTTTAAAAATCAAAAAATCTAGGAAATAATAAACTAAGAAATAACATATAATGTTTATGAAGCAATTATGACAGGGCCTGTTACATAATAAGAGTTCAATAAGTTCCTATCTGAGAATAATGTAAGTGCCCAGCAACAGAGAAATGGAAGAAGTAATTTATGGTTTATGTATATGATGGAATATTATGTGGGCATTTGTAACTGTGATTTCAGGAGAATTTGTGATAATAAGTCAGGTGTCTACTATAAAGTTAAGTAAAAATTCAAGATGCTAATTAAGTAGATTCACAACTGGAAGGATGTTATGCAAATAAAAAAGCTCTAAAATTGACCCATTTGATTAAAATGGTTGAAGAGTAAAACTTCTCAGTAGTAGTGGCACAAGGAGTGAATCTCTTTTATAAAAGATAAGGAATTGGTTCTTCATCTACTGAATGAAGGTTTTTGATGTGAGCCAGTCTGGCCATTCGTAGTTGTCAGCTTCTTTTCTTAATTTCAGTTGTTCCCATTAGAAAAATGGGAAGGTTAAGTTTGAGATGCACATTAAATATACAAAAGGAGATACCAAGTAGGCAATTGAGTGAGAAGCAGGGGCAAGGGCAGGACTGGTCATATAAATTTGGACGTCACAAATGGTGGTTAAAGCCACAGGTATAAGGATAGAGAAAAAAAGTGAGCTGAGAACTGAGCCCAGACCACTTCACCAATTTTCCCTTTGACTTGATTTTTTTTTTTGGTGAGGAAGACTAGCCCTGAGCTAACATCCATTGTCAATCCTCCTCTTTTTTCGCTGAGGAAGACTGGCCCTGGGCTAACATCCATGCCCATCTCCCTCTACTTTATATGGGACGCTGCCACAGCATGGCTTGACAAGTGGTGTGTCTGTCCATGCCCAGGATCTGAACCTGCGAACCCTGGGCCGCTGAAGCAGAGCGTGTGAACTTAAACCGCTATGCCACTGGGCCAGCCCCTCTTTGACTTGATTTTAATAACATAGTATAGAAATTTTAAAACTCACTGCATTTGCATATTTCAAGGGATTTTGCATGTTTAAAATGATGAATTATTTCAGACCTACACTGGCAAGAGTGTAGAACAAGGGGAACACGTACACAATGCTGGTAAAAGCATAAGTTGGTACAACCACTTTGGAAAGTAACCTGGCATTATCTAAGTAAGTCCAGGCTTTCGTCTTCTTTGTAGTAGTACTCAATTTGTATCAATAGACAAAAGAGTTCTCTCTTTTTTTCTGTATATATTGAACTAGTTTGAATGTTCCTGCCTGCCTAAAAAAATCCTTTTACTCTAATTCTCTTTTCAGTGGATAATTCATTCAATGTAGTCAATAAAAGGATCATAGAGTGATATAAATTGAAACTATATGACATATTTCAAGGCTCTACAACTCAGCATGACTCACCTCAACTAGGTTTTAAGACTTATGCAATAAGGATGGACTGGCTGTTTACCTTATAGTGGTCAGTGATTGGTCCTGAGAATCTAAGATGGCTATGGTACGACTTATATGGCTAGAACAGGTGCAGCTGAGGCATCTATCCAGAGGCTGAAGGGAAAACTGAAGAGTGACAAAAGTATCTTGACATACCCTGGCACCGTCTCTCAAGCTTTGCACTTTATCCCAGAAGTCATAACACATTTATATTCAGTGAAAGCTACTTTTAACAAATTCCTGCTTTCAAAAAAGCTGACATAAAGTGATGTGCTAAAAATAAACAGACAAACATTTGTACCGTAGTAGTCTTCCAAAGGAAAAATTTTTGTGCCAGAGGGTGAAATTGATTGAAAGGTTTTGTCCAGTACATGCACAATTTTGGCTCTTTGCAATTTCTTATAGAAGATGTTGAACAGAAGTGGAAATCTGCTGGGACCTGTATTTGATAATAAAATTGTCCCTCACATGGACATTGCACTTGAGGCTATGCTGAAGAATCCTTCTAACAGTGCAGCGCAACTTGACCCTGTTCTGAAAGGCTGGGCTAAGCCTTGAGTCATTGCATCAGATGCCCAACTAAAAGGTTTTCATTTCTTCCCCCTTCCTCCATGTTCTTCACTTCTGTTAAACGTCTTTATACGTATATGCTTTGTAAAGTTAAGAGCAAGAGAATGCAAGTGCTGCCAGAATGAATGAAGAGTTCACAAGCTTAGAACAGAAAGGGAATTACTGAACTATTAAGCTCAATTAACAAGTGAAAAATGA
Organism: Tapirus indicus; assembly: GCA_031878705.1. Taxonomy (NCBI): domain Eukaryota; kingdom Metazoa; phylum Chordata; class Mammalia; order Perissodactyla; family Tapiridae; genus Tapirus; species Tapirus indicus. The sequence continues at coordinate 27,792,360 of CM062930.1, read as the reverse complement.
ACTAAGTTGTTCCAGAGTGATTTTTAATTCTGTCAAATAAAGAGGAACCAGACTGCAGGGTAAACTCTTATTTATTAGTTTTGGTTAATGAGTTTTTCCATAAGCAGAATTTCTTAAATTTTATTGAATCAATAAAGTCACCATTTGGAAATCTGGTTTTTCCCACCAGAGTAGGATTTTAATTGAACTTACAGCAAACACCCAAGAGCTGTAAAGTAACTCTACGGAGCTGAACTGGTCTATGGGTTATGTTATTTGTCTGGCAGACAGGGTTGCAGGAGTCCTTGATTTGAATGTAATGTCTACTATGTACCCTTTGTGCATTCATTTTTATCTTCGGGATGGTGGTATTTTCCCTGTACTTATTACCACAGAACCATTGTAAGGATAGTAATGTCAAAGTCTCTCCTTGAAGGAGGAGTATCCTTCTGTCTAGACTCTGACCAGACAACATTATTCTTCACCATGTGGAGAGTCTTGAACCTCTCCTAAGAAGGTGAGTCTGGGGTGTGACCATCCCTTTATAGTACAGATAGCTTTACGGTGTTCCATGGCCACAGGACACATCATGCCCTAGTCAGTTGCTTTGTGAACAGCTGCCTTTGTTTATCAGAGAGTCCAGGGGAAAAAGAGTGTTAGAGGAATGTAAATCTGTCCCACAACATGAAAACAGCATGGGATGTGTGCTTTGCAGATAGTCGATAGATACATCCTTCCTTATTTTGAAAGTTATTGGTGGAAAAGAAAATTCCTACAGTGTGGCCCCAAGTACTCACTTTTATGTTTGCACTATATGTTCTTAATGACAAGAAATAAAAGTAATGAGTACTTGGAGATTGTTGACTTACTACTAGGAGAATGCCTAGATTAGATAAAATGCTTCTCCACTGGTCGTTTGTTAAATGAAAGTTGTGTGATGTAATATAACAGTTGTATACTGGGGATCAGAACTGGATTTCAGTCCTATTCTCCAGACCATGTACTAAGCTACCAAATGGACAGCTTTGCCTGAATTCTATAGGGCCTCAAGCCAGACACATCAAGAAAGCAAGTGTATACCTCCCGTCTCTCTCCAAAAGCTCTTTCTGTAGTTCCACCTCATAAACGGTAATCCCAGGAGTGGATTTGGGTTTTGTGGGGTCTGGAGCTTATAAACTTCGGGGACCCTCTTTAAGAGATTTATTTCTAATTGTTGTCCACTGTACCATGCTAAGTGCAGAGAAACTGTAGGGACAGTATAGATGTTAGATGCATTCCACTGCTCTAGAGAGCTGTGCTTTTCTAGTGTTTTCTTCACCCTGGTAAGCGTGAAGTCCATGTCCCTTAGAAGATGTGCCCACGTGTGACTGGACAGTCAGGCATGGCTACAGATAGCACTGGCTGGGGGTGACAACGGCCTCATCATTACTACCCCGCTTTTCCACCTTGAGGGTGTTTGTCATGGAAGCTTCTGCATCCTGCATTAGGCTTTTGCCTTAGTCGATTAGGCTAGTTCTGTTTCTAGCCTGCAAGCACATTTTCCATCTTCTGGTAACCCCTGGCAAGAAGCCAGGTGCCCTAGGTATCCTCACAGGCACGTGAGAGGCCTCTCTGCTACTCAGCCCCCTCTATTAATACTTCAGAGTCTAACCCTGAACTCTGAGTTGAGAGCTCTTGGTGGCCTCTGCCCCACACTCGGGCGTCCCACTGGAGGTGTGTTCCAGATGGGGTCTCCTAGGAACTCTACACTGTTACTTGTATTTTTTTCCTGAAAAGAATTAACTCCAATTTTACGTTATAACGTGCAGTCATTTAAGCATTATCAAAATAACCTCTGCCTTCAGATTCTTCCACAAACATTTCCCACTGTCATTTTTTTATTTAAGAAAAGGAGGCTGAAGGAAAAAATCATCCATTTTATTGGAAAGGAAACAGCAAATATCCCAAACCGGATATTACTTTCTTATGGGTCTGTCCTTCTTTCCATGAATAACAGTTTTATGTTTTTGCTCAGCATAAGCTAGAAATTTCTCTGCAGTCATTTTTTCTCCAACTCTTAATACTGATGCTTGTGTCACGATCGTTTTTCAAATTTGCTTTGCGAACTGGTTATTTATTCTTGGGGTTCCTTTCCAAGACTCAGAACATAGAAATAATACAAGTTTTGGAGGGAAGAAGATTGGAGGGGAAGGTAAAATATTTAAATTGTAAGTAGTACAGCTATTAGGTTTGAAATGGCCTCAAACAGTAGAAAATAAGATGGCATGTACATATAATCGGTATCACTCACTGAACCAACTTACTAAAATAATAATAATGAAAATCTCGGGTCTTTTGAAGGTAAGCTGCATCAAGACTTTCTACACCAGTTGTTTGGAATGATCTCCCTGGAGTCCCTGGAGGTGCAGTGCACCAGTCGATAAACTGAGAAGCTCTTCATACTCACAGCATGAGCACCTCTCATGACTGTGGACAACCACTGTCTCCAGCTTTGCCTGTGGGCTATTCTGTTAAAGGTCAAGTCCATAAAATGGAAACATGGCTGGTATGAAAATAAACTTCTGAAAATAATTTCTGTCACTCTAAAAAAGAAACCATTAATTCCGAGCTTTAGGACTTTTCTAATTCTGTTGGCGACTGCAACTTTAGCTCTTTCCCTTGATGGGACACTGTCTGCCCTCACATCCAATTGGTTTTGTTCCTTCAAGAAAACACACTTTCTCCAGCCTGTCTGATGATTATCTACTATTAAATAATCAGGCTTGTATATACTTTGGGACTTCAAGATTTCTCTAACACACCTGGAACACAAAATGGACAGATCCATTCTGGTTTTCAGTGCTTCATTTTTTTAGTTATCTAATTGTTCAGATTATTTCCTAATGTTGTCAAAAAGCCCTTTTCACTGACTTTCCCTACATTATGACGACACCAAAAATTAAGGGAGAATGTTGGACTTCGCTTTTTTTGTTATCAGTCACTATAGGCTTTTGCTGCATTTTCTCAGTTGATCTACTCTTTGATTTGTGAGCAAAGTTTTAAAAGGCTAAAAAGGGGGAAATTGGTTCAATATTTCAGGAACAGTGAAACATTTCTTTTGTCACTTTATTTCCCTGCTGTATTAATTTGTGGTTACTCACCTTCTCCTCAGAGGTCCCCAGGGAACCCCAAATCTGACTCTCTATGATCTGACACATGAACTCAAACATTTCTCCGAATAAATTACGTCTCATGTGTAATGAAACAAAAATTAGGCTCTTTGGAGTTCAGGCACCAATTGGCCACATTATAGTTTTTTGGTCACACACATCCTGATGATGAGGATGGCCTATGCTGGTCTGGGAAGAGGAACGTTGGGTTCGTTCACTGGACTGAACAATGCTGGAATGTTTTTTCCCTGTCCATTCACTTAAACAATGTGCCATTCTGTACCTCATAAGCACTTAATTTATTCCAACTCTTTGGCCTGACCTGTAATCCCCCTCTCCTTACCCATCTGACCCATCTGTGTTTCATTTCCCACTCATCAGCATCCAGAGAGCTAGGCCCAGGCCCTGTTTGGAACCATTAGACAGAGATTGGCACTCTTCCCTCTTCCTGCACCACATCCTCCGCTGGAAAAAAAATGACCATCAGATCAGAGAACAGAGCCTGCTTTGTCCCCTGCAACGGGGATCTGGAAGCATTTTCAATCATTTGCACTCTATACCCACTCAAACGCATTAATGTGATCAACATTGGGCCTGTTGTGGGCATTTTTTCCAGCAAATAGCTTGCTAGCATTCCAGGCATGTACTCCCCTGAAAACAAGACTGAGACAGGGCCCTGAATATTCAATTGGAAAATCACCAAGAGCAAAAGCTTAGCTTGGCACGGCTGGTGTTGATTCTTAATAAGTGACTTCCTAAAGCTGAGGCATGGGGCTTACAGCGTCAATGACTTGTTTGAAAAATATTTTGTAGGTGCCTCATACCACTCTATTTCCTGTGGTATGCGTCATATTGTGAGCTATTCCAAGCCAGCCTGGTTAAGCACGCTAACTTTTTTTTCCCCCCAAGATCGTGGTGTTTAACTAAAAATGTCTTTATACAAGATGAGCTCATAGCTATTAGTGCTGATGTAGTTTTAACTGCTTGGATACCAATGGCAGTTGGTTGAAAATGTGCTGAAAAAGGGTAAACCTGAGTAAAAACATACCTCACCCTCTCTAAAATGGCGGGATGGCAGTCCCAGTGGCAGCGTCTCTTCAGGAGGAAAAAGTTCCAGATTTAAGTACAATGCATACCTTTCACTTTCATTAAAAAGGCTTACTGTTCTTAGTATATTACTAAAGTCGTGGTGCTGAAGACATCTGGAACACTGGAATAAAATTAACCCTTTTTGCTTCAGGTACTTTGTAAAACTTGCCGAAGAACAGAGCTAAGGTAATTGGAGAAAACGAGTCTATCTTTTCAATGGAGTTTCCTAAAAAGAAACGAAAACAAAATCCAAAGACCTCAAATTCTGCCTCAGGTTAAATTATTTGTGAGTAGGATTTGTGTAAGTATCAAATAAGATAATGTATATGAGATGTCTTGACAAGCATTTAGAATTCTAGAGATGGAGAAGGGAGCTAATGTTGAGTGCCTACTATGTGCACAGACAGCTTTTGGCACTTCCACATCCTAGATAAAGTGTTCTTCACAGTACTTATGATGTAGATATTATTATTTTCATTTTGCAAACAAGGAGAGAATCAGAGAGATTTAGTAAGCTCCCCAAGGTCACCTTGTTGATTAATTACAGAGGCAGGATTCACGAGGAGGTCAGTGTGAATACCCAGCTTGTGTTCTATCCTTTACCTTGCTTCTCACAGATTGAAATAGTCTCATCTCTATTAAGGTTGTGATTGTCTGCTTGTTCAAAGGATGTGTGTTTGCCATGGTGTGAAGGGCTAGAATAGGAGATGAATACAAATCTGTGTCATCTTCTCCTCTGCCTTCCTCCAGTGAATAGGTTACAGACAGTATTTATTTGGGGGCCTGTACCCAATGGGTGCCCAGTAGCTATTAAGTGATTAGACATTGTACATGCCATCTCTGAATGATTTGTGTTTCTACAATAGGGCCTTTTAGAACACAGAAGACAAGGATTGATACTCTGGACACTGCCTGGGCTGTTTGCCTCTCAGGGCAAATAATTTTCCGTGGTGCCAGGAGCAGCTCTGACGTGGCTGCTCTGCCCTTGTGTGGCCTGGGGCTTTGAGCTCCCAAGCAAGGGCCTAACTGGATCTGGGTTAGGCAGGAATGCAGTAAGGTGAAGCCAGGGAAGCCAAATTGTTTGTTAGGTGAAGAGGAAACCATGGATGTTTCTATCTCCAAGTCACTGAGGGGACTGGAGAATGTCTATAAGAAATGACCAAGACCTTTTCTGGGGCAATGAGCTATGGAACAAATGCGCTGTACAGTATTATAAAGGGAAGGAAGAGCCTCTATTCCCCTCCACATTTGGGAAGGCACATAATGAGGCTCTACCCATGAAGTGGAAAAAGGGGCTTTTGTGTTGGGTATTATCTGTGAGTGTTTTGGCTCTGTCAAGCTTACAGGCTACAGAATTATGCACCGGGACTGTCAATTGTGAGTTGATCCTTTATGACCTGATATTTAGTGCATTATCTAAAGGAAATAACTTGTTTCTTGGTTGAGATTCGCAGGCCAGATAATTTTCTTTTCACAATATGGAATTTAAAAAATATAACAATTTTTTAAAATTCTGTGACTTTTTCCTCCACTCTTTACAATTTAATAAGTTTGCCAAACAAGCAGTTCAAAATGTCTAGCTGAGTGACAACTATGAGATTGGTTTCCGTTCTCAAGTTATAAGTGGTTCGTATTTTCTACCTGAGGCATTAGGAGAAAGCTTTTTTCAAGTGAATAAAAAACATTAGCTTATTATTTTGAAGCAATTCTGACTTCAGAAGTTTATCACCACTGGATAGTGACATTTGGGGATAAACCATATAAACATGTTGCTAAACTAAGAAAATTTTGACAGTTTTTAGAGCTACCTAGATTTCTTTCATTCTTGCAGTTGAAAGTCTCCAGCAGAACTATTTAATGAAAAGGCAACATTAGGAAAGCAAAAAGTAGATTTTTTTTTTAATGAAAGCAGATGAAGGTGGTCCAGTCAGAAATCAGTTCAATTTAGGCCATTTGCAACCTCATCAAAAGTCAATTTTTTGTACACTGAATACTGTTGTATTATTATTATATTTCTTGCAAGCTGATTTGCTCTTTCTTGTTAGAAAGAGAGACTTTCATTCTCAGCGAAGTAATGGAAAGGGAACATGTAAGAAAATGTCAACAGACTAAAATTGCAGGAGGTGTCACTGTGTTTTAAGTGTAAATTTGGAAATATTGGCCAGAAACAGCTGAAATCCTCAACTCATGACGTTTGAGCTGATTTGAGTTTTCCCTGAGCTAGCTTCATAGCGGGCTTTCACGTTTACCACGGACATAAATTCACTGGGCCTCTTAAGTAAGGACTACGTCTGAAAGAAGTGAGCAGAATGCTGGGATTTTCTCTTAAGATTACACTTACCCCTTCAAGTAAAGTTCCATGCAACTTTCCTTCCCAGAGCTGTGCACACAAAATTTCAAGAAACAGCAGGTCTTAATTAGGCCTCCAGTTTATAGTTTCACCTGAAAAAATACATTTAAAAAAATCATATATGTTTGGCTGTTGAGATTTTTCAAGTCAATAAATTCTTGCTAATTAATCACATTAACGGTGCTCCTTAAAAGTTGAAACAGAATCAGAAAACAAACCAAATTCCCCATAAATATCCAACATAAAGGCCTATTCACTGATGCATTTTTAGTTTCTAAGAATTTTGCAAGTGTTTTTTTTCTCCCTGACAGGACACACTCGCACACACTATGTCACTATCTGTAGTCATATGACATGATCCGCACAGGAAAACAATTCTGGTGACAAATTTTAATACTTCAGAATGATGTCATTGTGTATAAGTACTTTGCTCCTTAGTGCCCATGTGTGGGACTGTTTTAAGAGGTCAGAGCCCCCAAATCCTCAGTGGCAACATGTCACCTCATCTCAGAGCCCCCCAAAAGGAGAAATTAACAATGTGCGGGTGAAGAGAAGATGATCAATTGGGAAAGCAGAAGCTAAAAGGGCGAATGGACTTCTTCCTGTTTGTCCACTGTTGCATTCTTCAGAAGAACCATAATCCTTGGTATAAATGTGCCCCACTAATATCCTAGTTGATGCTTTGGTCTGCCATGGCACATACTGTACGAAAGCGGATTGCTTAAATCCCCTTCGGAAACATCAACAAATAGATCTAAAATCCCACCCTCCCTCTGTGGTATGCTTCCCGAGAATAGTGCTACTGTTGTTCATTGAGAAAATAACCTTTCAAACTCGTAAACCTTAAGCTCCCCAAGTCTCTTTGGTGTGTGTTTATCAAGATGCTGTATTTGAGCATGCGTGAGCTGCAATTTAAGGTCTTGTTACTACTCAGTGTGTTGTAATTAGCCATTTTTCCAGTAGGATTTCTGAATGTGGTCGATGTTTTAGAGAGACAGAGTACGTTACTATTTTCAACAAGTAATGAATTTTAAATCAGCAAAATGGGAGAATTTCCTTCTCAGGGGAACAGATTTTAATTTCTTTTACGCTTTCATATAATACTATCAGGAGGAGATGCTCCTAATTTTATTATCTGTAGGGGAAAACGGCTGTAGGAATTTCTGCCATTAACCCCTTCCCCAAGCACAAATAGTTGATTATGGCAGAAACACAGAGTTTTATAAGATTCCTACTCAGAGATTTTAAGAGTACAGATTTGAGCTGATTTTGTGTTGTGTAGACAAAGAGAAAAATAACAGTATTTTAATCTGAAATATTTGCCTTTGGGTTTCTTTTTTGTAGCTCGGTTCTTTTTTGGTGGAGGAACTTTTGATTTATTATTCCTTCCTGCCTCCTTTCCTTGCATTTAGGTCTTATATTCTAGGCTCTATATTGCCCGCAATTAAGGAAAATGAGGTAAAAAGCCATATGTTATGTTGAAAAAAGTGCTTGACCTGGTTCCAGCTAAGCCTCTAACTCACTGTTTAACTTAGGCAAAATATGTCACCTCAGTTTCTTTACCAATAAATTAAGGGGATTCAGTCATTGACTCACTCAACAAACTTTCTGTGAGCGTCAGTTCTATGCAAGGCACTGGGTTGTATGCAGTTGATACAAAGATGTGTAACAGAGCCTATGGCTCTTGAGGGTCTTCTGTTGTATGGGCAGACATGCAAAAGACTGGAATGGGGATAATACCTCCAGATATATCAGCAGGTTTACCACTCTGTTATTTACCACAGGGAAAGAAGAAGGAAAGAAGGAAAATATCTTGTAAAGAAGCTCGGGACCATTCCAGGAAGGGGGACAAGAGTTGCAAGCGCATGCGCAAGAGAAAGAGAAGCAGCAAGTGTCCTTTAGTTCTCCCATTTTTCTCACTGAAATTCAAGGTGAGGAATGGAATTTGAATAAAAAGAATGGGTTAGTTGTGAAATCAAAACCAAACTAGGCTTCTGTCCCACTTCTGGTTTGGGACTGTGGATGGAGATAGCCTGGCAAATTGTCATTTGCCAACAAGGAACAGCCACAGTAAGTATAAAAATGGTGGCGTGGCATGAGAGAGAAAGAGAGAGAACACTTTTTGTTCCTTAGCACCTGTTGGAAGCACTGGAGAGATCCAGAATTTCCCACATGTCTCCAGTGATACTGAATGTTGAGAGCCAGCAGGCCTGCCATGGGGCTGCAGCAGTGAGGGAAGAAGGGAAGCAGGGGATGAAAAGAAAACAGCTTGCCAGGGATCAGATGGAGTCCAATGCTGAGATTCAGAAGATCTGAAGAGAAGAGAGAAATGAGGCCAGACTGAGGTGCAGAGTGTGAACTCCTGGGACCATGGCTGGGCTGAGAGAAGAAACTAGCATTACATCAGCTATAGGACTTCATATACAGAGGCAGAGAGGACAGAGACCAATGTGGAGACAGGTAAAATGAGTTTACCTCAGCCAAAGGCCAGTGGGAGCCAAAAGAGCAGCACGGGGCTGAATTAACACCAGGATCCCTGCCATAATGCCTTAAGAATATGCAAGCTTCTGCTTGTGCTCACGTGTTATCTGAGAACAGAGCGCGGGAATCTGCGTCTCAGGTGAGATAGTCCTGATGGGGAGTTTCAACTTTACTTTGACTGACTGCCAGAAATGGACTGAAGTAACCTACAAGGGGATTGTTTTAAATTGGAAGAGATTGAATTACTCTGAACTGGCAGGTTTAGGTCTTCTCCCACCTCCAAGTCCATTATCATGGGGCCTCACAATAAGGCGCAGATCCAACATGGATACTACATACATTTTTTTGCACATTTGTATTGTATATGGTGCAGATGTGTCCTCTTTTATGATAATACAATAATAGCTTACCTTTTATGATGTTTTCTAGTTTTTCAGGCACTCTCCCCTCCGTTATTTTATTTGCTCCTCTCTGTAAGTATGAGAGGTTGGCAGGGTAAGGATTATTGCCTCCGTTTTATAGGTGAGAAATCTGAAGCTCAGTGAGGTCGGCTTGCACCTCTTCTTCCAGAAAATGGAGACAATAGTAGTAACTTGGCCAAAGTCTTATGCTTTTGGTGAGGGTCCAATAGGAATGGAAAACTCAGAGGGAGATATGATTTACCGTAACCCTAAGAACACCTAAAAGCAGATGTAATCAAAATGACTAGGATACAAATAATGCTGTCACATGCAGAGATGTTTTCCCTAGTGGGAGGATTCCTATAAAGGTTTCGGTGGACCATTCATCATGAACTGCTCTGGTGAACCTCATGTTAAAGGAAACACTGGAGTACTGCTGTTGGGTTCAGGAATAGATGTCCTTTTGCGCTGTCTACAGAGCATGATTTAGAACACCCCATTTAAGTTTTAGGTCAGCACTTAAAGGAATGTAAGTTTGATAGGGATAGTAAATACATTTTTTCTGGAAGTTTAAATTTACTGTATTTTTCAGCTATCTTAGATCTATAAAAGATGTGATGTTGTATGCTTTCCTAAAGAACGCAATTTAATTTACACTCACAATTTCTGTAGTATGATAGGAGTGTGGTGCTCAATGAACCTAAGATTTGGATCATTGGCAGGTCAAGGCTGCCTCCAGGCACTTCTGCCCTCTTCTCATGGAGGGTAGCCTCCTCTCCTTGGCCATCACGGCCCTGTGTGGTCTGGTCCCTGCTGATGGCTTCAACTCGATTTCACATTCTTCCGCTCCACGTACTGCATGCTAGCCACAGGGCCCTTCATTCAGTTCCTCACTTTCCTGAGTGAGGTCTGGGGATATGATCTTCCCTCTGCAAGAAAGCTCTTTCCCTCTCTGGATTTTGGCTCCTTCTTATGCATTAGGGCCCTCCATCCACACCTTCTGCTCAGTGAAGCCTTCTTCAATTATTCCATTTAAGTACAGCCCATGCTATTCTTTATTTTAGCACACTCTTCTTTTATTGCACTTCATATTTTGTGAATATTTGTTAGATTGGTTATTTCTTGCCATCATCTCACCAAGCTATAGAAGGACAGGCACTTGGTTTCACTCACCACTGAACAACTAGTAACTACCTGAGACATAGTAAGTAACTGGAATGAATACATAAATAAATGAACAAACCAGGTGTATAAAGTCCTTATCCAAGTATATAGCAAATGACAAAAGCTTAGTAAAAACTAGCTCTTTTTATTATCATATTATTAATGACCTCAAAATTATTATTGCTAAATTTATATATAAATATAGGGGTAGAATATAAAGAACAGTAATAGATTTTGGTATTTTCTACATGATTATTTTATATGTATTCTTCGACTGATTCAAATTATTCATAATTTGGATTGTAAATCTCAAAATAGAAATGCAAATGAACAATAAATTTATTAAAAGATATTCAAACCAACTGAATATTAAATAAATAGAAATGGAAATGAGATATTATTGTTTTTACTATAAGATTGGCAAAGAAAGAAAAAGTTTTGTGATTGGTTGTTCTGTGTTGGCAAGCATATGGCAAAATGGACCCTCATGTAGATTTTTCTGAAGGGCAGTGAGGCGTCATGTAATAAAGTTTAAAATGTGTATTTTTGTTCTAATATTCCAATCCCAGGAAATTATACTATGAAAAAAATTAGAAAAGATAAAAAATATTGATGTAGAAGAATGTTTACTCCAGGATTTTTTATAGTATAAAAATTTACAACTTAGTCTGTTTAAATACTTCATTATAATGCAGAAAATTTGGGAAAAATTTATTATAAATAATGCTACATTTATAACTGCTGATGGAAATATAGATTGGTACAACAAGCTTGGAGAACAATTTGACATTATCTTTAAAGTTGAGCATGAACATGTCCTATATCTTAGAAATTCCAATCTTTAGGTCTAAACCTTAGAAAACCTTGCTCATGAGCCCAAAGAGGAATATATAAGAATGTTCTTAAACATTGTTTTTAGTAGCTAAACGATTTGATATATAGTACTTTCAGTATTATTTTTTAATTTCCATTATTTTTTAACAAGATTAAACAGTTTTTTAAATTTATTTTTTAAGCTTTATTGAGATATAATTAGCATATAACATCATGTAAGTTTAAGGTGTACAATGTGATGATTTGATACATATATATTGCAAATTGATTAACACAATAAGGTCAGTTAACACATCCATCACCTCATATAATTACAATGTTTTTATGTGTGGCGAGAACATCTAAGATTTACTCTCTTAGCAACTTTCAAGTGTGTAATACAGTATTGTTACCTATGGTCACCATGCTGAATATTAATCCCCAGAACCTCTTCTGGAGGCTAGAACTGATCTCCAGGGCTGTTTCAGGTTCCACAGCCTAGACGGAAGTCTGTAGACCCGGTTCTGGAGGCATGGATGGATGTGTCTCCTGCCAGGTCCCTGGGTGGGCTGCACTGGTCCCTGACAATGGCTAGAGGGGCTGGAACTGAGTACCGGGCCCTTTCAGGATCTTCTGAGGTACAGACATGAATGTCTCCCACCTGGACCCTGTGCTGGCAGGACTGCTTGCAGACTGCTGCTGGGAGATGAGTACAGAGCTCTTTCAGGATCTTCAGAAGTACAGATAGGAGTGTCTCCCACTGGTTCACTGGGCCAGGAGTACTGCTTGTGGACTGTGGCTGGGAGGGGCTGGAGCCACGTATAGGGCCCTTTCAGGTAAATCCATATATTATTATTAGAGAATACAATCTGTATATCTATTTTTAGATGATTGTTGATATTTGCTTAAAGCCCTGGCACATGGTCAGTTTTCATAAACATTCTATATGTTCTTGACAAGAATATTTATTCTTTACTTGTTGGGTACAAGAGTTCTATATACATCTATTATATCAAGTTTTTTATACTGCCCAAATATTTTATTTATTTTTTATTTATTTATTTTTTTGTGAGGAAGACCAGCCCTGAGCTAACATCCGTTACCAATCCTCCTCTTTTTTTTTTTTTTTCTGAGGAATACTGGCCCTGGGCTAACATCCGTGCCCATCTTCCTCTATTTTATATGGTACACCACCACGGCATGGCTGACAAGCTGTGCGTCGGTGGGCAGTGGGATCCAAACCTGCGAACCCTGGGCTGCCAGAGTGCGATCTAAACTGCTGCGCCACAGGGCCAGCCCCTGCCCAAATATTTTAAATAGGTATTGCTTAGAAATTCATCTAGCTATGAGTAAGCCGTTTCTTTCTCCCTCGAAAAAGTTCTCTCTTTCTCTAATTCTCTCTCTCTCATCTGTAGCTGTTAATTTCAGTATCTAATGTTCTAACTAGAGAGAATCTAATTCTGTTTTTGATGGCTTTTGCCAACTCTCACTCTCAAATTGACTCGGTTGGGCTTATGATTTTATAACTGTGGATTGCAAGCTCATCTTTCTCTGGACTCCATACCTGGCAATTATATGAGGCCTTGGTGGAGAGCTTATGTCTTCCTCTAAAGAGTTTTCTTTTTTTCCTTTTGCTAGGCAACCTTAAATTGGGTACCATTTTAAATTTGTTTCTCAACTTGGGGTTTCTTAGACCATGTGAGCTGTATGAATTTTAATCCCAAGCCTGTGTGAGAGCAGACTTTGGTTAAAAATTCTCAGAGAAAGACTTTTTCCCACCTAGTTTTTAGCTGGAACCAAGATGTTACCTTATAGTTCTCTTTACTTTTAGGTGGATTTTTCTAATCCACCATTTTACTGACAATGTAGCTCTGCAGAGAGGATTCTTAGTTCCAACTTGTATGTTTCATAGGCCTAATGCCATGTCTCTAGCACCTCACTTTATCTTGACACCTAAACCCCCAGAGCTCAGTGATTTACAAGAACTTAAAAATCCACTACACCATCCGTCTCAGTTTACCTCCCTGGTTCCTATCTGCCTCCTAGCCTTAAGTCTATGGGTATTTCGTAAACTATTTTGTCAGCTTTGTCATGCATTTTAAGGATCTATACTGAAGGGGTTGGTGTGAAATTAAATAAAAATCTGTATACAGCATTTAGCTCACTGCCTGAAGTATATGCAGATTTAGGAGCTTGGGTTTTAAAAATACTGCTCTGAAAGAAGAAATAACTTTTGGCATGTCCTATGAGTAACAAGAAATTGTCTAAGGTTTCTAGTCTATTCCCTAAAACAAAACAAAACAAAAAACCCGTCTTACACTGTCCTACAGATTGAGTGCACAATAAGCATTCAGTTTTGATAATGATTTAGGTAAGAAGAATATCTCCCTGATTTTTCTATGTGTGCGGGACAGAAGTAGCTGGAATTGGTATGCAGAAATAACACGGTTAAGAGTTTCGTTTCATGATAACCATGGACTGAAGGAACCTAGAGAGAAGGAGACTTTCACAAACAATAGGAATATTTCTTTGCCACTTTTCTTTTCAATCTAATTTTCTTTCCATTGAAAGCAGCTGTGCTTTTTCTCATCCTGACAATTCAGAATCAGTGTAACTCATTCTTTATAAATGCTTTAGAATATGCTGGCAGAGCTGCTTCTGACAGTAGACTGCTGCATGTTCAATGGTGCTTGATTATATAGAAGGTTAAAAAGACCACTGTGATTATTTCCTTCTTTGTAAAACTGTTCTTGTCTTATTACAAAACTGCTAATTCTTCCAGAAGCCAGAGATTATCTAAATAAGCTAGAGCAGAATAAGTATTATGTAACAAGGGCAGGTCCTTTTATTTCATTTTTTTTCTGGTGGGATGGGTGATTTTTTTAAAACAGCTTTATTGAGATATAATTCCCATATCATACATGGCACACGTTTAAAGTGTGTGATACAATGGCTTTTAGTATATTCAATTCTATTTTTACTTTTAGATGTCATCACCATCACTACAGCCAAATTTTTAAAACATTTTCATCACCTTAAAAAAAAATCCCTGTACACTTTAGCCATCACTCCTACCTTCAACCTCCCCTCCCACCCAGCCCTAAATAACCACTAATCTATTTTATGTCTCTATAGTTTTCATTCTTCTGGACTTTCATATGAGTGGTGTCATATAGTATGTGGTCTTTTGTGACTGGCTTCTTTAACTTAGTACAATGTTTTCAAGGTTCATCCATGTTGTAGCATGTATTAGTGTTCCATTCCAGTTTATGGCAAATAGCCAATTATATGGCTATACTACATTTTATTTATCCATGCATCAGTTGATGGACATCTGGGTTGTTTCCACATTTTGGCTGTTACGAATAATGCTGCTACAAACATTCATGTACAGGTTTTTATGTGGACATATGTTTTCGTTTTCTTGGGTATATACCTAGCAGTGGAATTGCTGGGTCCCATTGTAACTCTACGTGTAATCATTCGAGGAACTGGCAGACTATTTTCCAAAGTGGCTATATCATTTTACATTCTCATCAGCACTATACGAGGGTTGTTCCGATTTCCCCACATCCTTGCTGACTCTTGTTATCATCAGACTATTTGATTCCAACCATCCTAGTGGTTGTAAAATAGTGTCTCATTGTGGTTTTGATTTGCATTCCCCTGATGACTAATGATGTCAGGTATCTTTTAATGTGCTGTTGACCATTTATATATCTTACCTGGAAAAATGTCTGTTCAGATCCTTTGCCCATTTTTTAATTGGGGTAAGGGCAAAATTTTTTCAATGATTTCTAATTTCTGAATATTTTTATAAAACCTAACATATATATCATATTTAATAAAATTCTTAAGAAACTTCCTTGATTAAAAAGAATAAAAATACCTGAAATTGGAACTCCTTTAGAAAAAACGGGTTATTATACAGGTCATTCAACAAAAAGAACTTGAAATACTAAATTTAAATTGCTGGTCACCTATGTCCTCCATTTTAGCATTCCCCAAGGGCTCCTACGTTAGAACTTGGATCCACATAACCCAATGAATATCATTTCCAAACACATTCTATTCGACTGCCATGTTTTTCCCTTACAAGTTATTGCTCTAGTCAATATCTTCTCCGATTTTCACTTACCTATCCCCTTATCAGTCCTTTAAGAATAAGAACTCAGAGTTAATGAGAACGGTGTTTTGATTTTTTTTTTCTCACACATTATCTCATCCCTTCTGGCAGGAAATTTTCTTACCTTACTATTGATAGAAGCCTATTGACCTCTAGTAACTAGAGGTCACTGATATCTGACACGAGTCTCCGTCGTTCTAACCCTGCCTGGCTGGAGTGGGGCAAGCTTCTCACAACTCAGCATATGAAGTGCCACCGTTGCTCTTACCCATTCCATATCTGCGTGATGGCAACATAAGCCTTGGAATTTCCAGTAGAAGTTGATCATTTCTCAAATGCATAAGTAAATTGAATTTAATTTCCCTAGTGCTTTAAAACAGTCATACAAATAAATTCACAAGTCTTTTTCAAAGATCCTTTTTTTTTCTGATCTGGCATCTTGATTTGCGTTTCAGACACATGTGAACCATCTTGGAAACAACACTAAGATCTCCCAGACAAGGTTGGGGCGTGTGGGGATCCTGAGCAGGTTAACTGCTCACATCTTGCTTTGAACTGATATTCTATAAATATTAGCTTAACACTTATTTGGAGTCTCAAGAGAAACTGATTTCCAATTAATGAAAATTATACATAATAGGGAATTTTCCACAGGTATTCTGGAATATATGTGAAGTGGTATATGATAAAGATTAATTGGCGCATTCATTATAATAGCCAAAGTTAATAAACAGCTGAATGTCTGTCAGTAGGGGTTTATATTATGTTTATGTTTCAACCACACAATGGAATACCATGTGAGCCATTTAAAAAATATAAAATTCTATATTTATGATATAGAAAGTTCTCCAAGACATTTTAATTGAAAAAAATACAAAATGCAGAACAACATATATAACATGTTACCATATATGTGGAAAAAATATTTCTGTGAATAAGTCTAGAAATGCATGGACTCTCTCTTGAGGTTTATGCAAGAAACTTGAACCTGATTGTCTCTGAGGAATGAGATGGTAGCTGGGGGACAGTGGAAAAAAGGAGACTTCCTATTGTACACCATAGAATGTCTTTCCATCTTTTATCATGTGCATTAATCCTACTTAGTAATTCACAAGTCTTGTAAATTAATAAAGCAAAATAAGGAATTTATCACATATTTTTGTTACACACTATTTCTCATATCATACAACTTCTCTTGAGTCACTGTAACTCCTAAAACAGATAATCAAATAACTCCTTAGTAAAATGGACTTGGTTTACATTGTTAGCTTTTAGAAATTCTGCTGACACTGCTGACTTTGTACGACTATGTGCTAGCCAACTTCAGAAAATATGATGCTCTTTATAGAGAGCATATCAATGAGAACTTAAAAAAAAATCTATTTTCATTCAAGGTACTTTTATTTCTCTGGTTATTTAAGAAGTTGAATGAGGAAACCTGAATTAACTGGCAACATATTTCTGATTTATTCCAATAAGTTTTATTGACTTTCAGACTCGAGCTCTGGGAGCCTGCCCGTCTAAGTTGCTTCTTAATCCTACTGTGGTTTCACACCAATGTAAGAGTTTTGCCAACATTATATTGCTTAAAACTTAGTAGAAAATAAAATAACAGAGAGTTTAAAACCTTATTTCGGTTTGAATCCAGACAAAAAGTTTGAACTTTGGGGACTTTTTAATGAAGGCACCAACTCTTTTTAAGTCCATTGTAAGATGTGACCATTTAAAATGTCTTCTTAAAGATGACATTTAAAGAAAAAAGAAACTCAAGGAACATAAAAGATGTTAAGAGGATTTGTGAAATGAAGGATATAGAGGTATTTCTTCATCCGTTCATGGTTTTGGATTAATTTCATTTTAGTTTGATGATGCCTGTTGTCAGTATTGTTGATGATAATGATGATGAAAAATCATCCTACTATGGAAAAAACACTTTTATCTAGCTGTTGTGACCAGAGATATTCCATTAAGTTTTAGACAGATTCTTTCTTGTTATCTTTATGTCCATTTAATTTGTGTGTATGTATCTGTATATGTTAAACACAGCCCTTTTGCTTTGTTACAAATGAAATCTGATTTCTTCCAGTTTGCATGTGAATTATCTAGTAAACCTCATTAAAATGACTTGACCTTGGGGCCGCCCGGTGGCGCAGCGGTTTAGTCCGCGCTTGGCAGCCCGGGGTTCGCGAGTTCGGATCCCAGGCGCCCGCGGACGCCCACTGCCTGTTAGCCATGCCGTGGCGGCGTCCCATATAAAGTGGAGGAAGATGGGCACGGATGTTAGCTCAGGGCCAGTCTTCCTCAGCAAAAAGGGGAAGATTGGCAACAGATGTTAGCTCAGGGCTGGTCTTCCCCACAAAAAAAAAAAATAAATAAAAAAAATAAATAAAATGACTTGACCTTATTTGAGAATGACTTTGTATACCATTTCCCCAGAAAATGGAGAAAAATACTGATATGCCCCTAAAATTTTGGAACCAAACTAAAGTTTAATTGGGAAATATTATGCTAGTTCTCTGTTATTTAACATTTTAGCTGGGAATTTTTTCAGTACTATCAACTAATCTTATACTCTGAACATGAAATATGATCCATATTTGCACTCAAGAAAATCTAGTCCAAAAAATTCACCTGTGGAAGAGTAACTTCATAGTTGAGAAACCTGACGAGAAATACTTTAGCCAGGTGATCGAAATCAACACCAAGTGATAAGTGTCATTGATCGAATGTACCCTTGATATGATGTGATGAAAATGACACTTTACCTTTGTGTTCTTTCCCCCCAAAACACATAGCCCCAGTTTAATCATGAGAAAAATATCAGACAAATCCTAATTGAAGGGAATTCTACAAAATACCTGACCAATACTTAAAAGTGTCAAGATAATCAAAAGCAAGGGAGTCTGAGAAACTACTGCAGTCAAAAGAAAATTAAGGAGACATAACAACAAAATATAATAAAGTATCCTGGATGGGATCCTGGCATAAAAGAAGGATGTTATGTTTCCTTAACTAAGGGAATTGAAACAAAATATGGACTTTAATTAATAATAATGTATTGATTTTGGTTCATTAATTATAACAAAGGTGTCATCCTAATGTAAGGTGTTAATAATAAGGGAAACTGAGTATAGGTTATATGGGAACTCTCTATACTATCTTCTCAATACTTCTGTAAATCTAGAACTGTTACAAAACATTAAGTTTATTGACAAAATAGTCTACAAAGACTTTTTAAAAAATAATATATTCCTTACATTCAACAGGAAAAATGAGTATTATTGACAGACCTTATTGACATTAGTTTAATACATGGTATAATAAAGGACATTTATTATTATTGGTCTTTAGTTGGGATAAGAGTGACTGAAAAAAATTGATAATGTGTGTATTCATAGACTTTTCCTTTTTTCCCTCCTCACCACACCCAACACTCCATAGAGGAGTAGAGAAAGGATGAAAGATGTGCAGGCAGATTCTCACTACAGAGGAATTCAGAGCTGAGACGAGTGCTTTCCGGGGCCTGTTCATGGTGGGGATGGTGTGTGTGCGCACGTGCATGTGTGTGTCCATGGGAACATGTGTGTATGTCTGTGTGTGTGTGTTGGGGGTATTAGATGGGAGCAACTACAAGGAGTTCTGTGGCAAAAAGCAGCACAGAGAGGACTTGAGAAATCAGAATAGTAAAGAGGAGAGATGGAGCTTTTCCAGTGAAGGAGAGTGGAATTTCAGAGACCTGGAGAAATGAGAATTTTTTTAACTAACTTACTAAAGGATTGAAAGAGGTATAGGAATAAAGATTGGATTACATGTTAGCTGTCTTCTAAATGCAAGAAACTTTGGGATGTGTGTTATATATTTATTAGCATTGCTATCATGTTTCATACATATATTTCTGTTTTTAAATGCAGTATTAAAAATAGAAAACAATTCATCACAATATGGATGACAACAATAATATCTTGTCAGAAAATAAAATGCTACATATAGATCAAATGCATTCTCAAGTATAAATGTAGTATTTTAGGCATAACAGTCGCAAAATAGAATAATGGGATAATATGAATTTATTTTGAAAAATACCTTTACATATCATATCCATTATTATTTTCTTGTAGGGTTTCCTTGAATGATCAGGATAATTTGTTTCTTTTCTCATTCCTTTACAAATGATATACATATACTAGTAACTAAATTCAGAAAATTCAAAGATCCACATGCAATTCTGATTGAGTCTTCCTTCTGATAAAAAATCACATCAAATGATTTTAAGCTCTTGTATTGAATGCATAGTTTTTATTTAAAAAATAAATCTTGTGAAAATAAATCTAATGTAAATTTTGATATACACTTATATATTTCTTTTTTCATTAATGACCCCAATTTTCCTGGGTTGATAAAGCAAAATTTATCTCATTTCTAATGAATTTTAAAGTGATTTCTTCATTGTAGCTATTAATTCAAAAAATAGCACTTATAATTATGAAGACAGGAAAAAATTGTGAGAAAAAAATTTGAAATGCTCCTACCAGAAAATTAACTAATTATTGAGATAGTTTGTTGATAAAAGATGAATTACAAATCAAATTTGACAAATAATATAACATGTGGAATATAGGGTTTATTCATAAATCCTCACCACTCAAACACAGTCCTATCTTTTTTGGATACCACTCTATACCAAATAAAATACTAAGAAGGACAGAGAAAATAGAGCAGAAATGACACCTCCCCTCAAGCAGCTTACTGTGGGGAGATAAGGCATATACAGATCCAACTACAGTATAGAGTGACGATAATGTAGGATAACAGAGGTGGGATAAACTACTTGTCACTAGTAGAGATAAGCTGTGTTTGAGTTGGACCTTAACCATAAGTAGGATTTGAAGTTGCAGCTTTGGCAAAGTAGGCATCCTAGGTGGAGTTAACAACACGAGCAATGCCACAAAGGAAGAAAGCTCTGACAAATGCAACAATTAATTAAACTTGACTGAAGAGTTTGATCAGAAGTAGTTTGAGATAACATATATTAAACATAATACGATAATCGTGCAGGGAAGATATTGGCACATAATGAAATGAAGAGGTACTTATGTCTATAACTATCTAGATATTTGATAGAATTGACTGATTCATTAATTCAGTCATTCATTCATTCAAGCATTTCTGGACTCCTACTTGGTGCTGAATCATTGAATATCACTTTAGCCCTCAAGACCTTGCTCAGAAAACTGTTCCCAAACTTAACTTCATTTCCTCCCAAAAGGATTTAGGGTACATGAAGAGTTAACCACTACAAGTAATGAGAGAGAACAATTCAAGGCTTCTTTCTGCCTTCCATCTTCCCTGACAGAACAGCAAAAGACTGCTTGATTTGTCTGTCAGTGATCTGGCTTTCAGAAAAGCCACCAAGGCCACACACGGCATGAGCCAGCCTGGTTGACTCTGGCCTGTTTCTGTGGGGTGTGAGGCAGTATAGCACCAGGCTTCAGAACATGAGCTCTGGATCCAAGTCTGGCTTAGAATCCTGATTCTCACTTCCTAGCTGTGTGGCCTTGGGCATGTATATCACTTAATCTGTGATTGAGTTTCCTCATCTGTAATGTATGTAAAGTGTTTATTTAGAATAGTGCCTGGCACATGGTAAGTATTTGAAGGTCACTCATTATTATAACAATTTAGTATTAATATAATGATATAAATAATGAAGGATGACTCCCTAGAGACAGTCGTGAGCATTTTAGTTTTAAATTAAGGCTGTGGGGTTTCTCAGAGCCCAGAGAATTGTGCTCTGGCTTGCTTGCTTCTGTTCAAGACCATTGTCATTGTGTGGAGAGCTATGTCCTGTCTCTGCTTTTCTATCCATTTGGCTTATGCCACACCTGTTTCCATCTAGTCCTAGCATTCAGGTTGGGTAAATGGATGTTTATACATTTTAAAATACATATCTAATCCAAGGCTGGTATTTATTTAATGTGCTTTATTATAAATACACTAATAATGAAAATTTCATGGCAACATCAACATTTCCAAGAAGAAAATCAATTAGTTCTCCAGTGTTCCTGTTCCAAACTATTTCAGATAACTTAATATTTTAGATCCGATGCTCATCTTTTTTGACATAGATTCCCGGTCAAATTATTATGTACCATTCTCTAAGAACCCAGGTGTTAAGCATTCTGTTCCCCCCACTTTATTTTCCAGTGGACTATTTTTTAGAGCACTTTTAGGTTCACAGCAAAATTGAGTATAAGGTGTATAGAGTTCGCACGTACCCTCTGTCCCCACACATGCATAATCTTCCCCACTACCAATATCCCCCATCACAATAGAACATTTGTTACAATCAATGAATCTGCATTGACTCATTATTATCACCCAAAGTCCACAGCTTATTTAGGGTTCACACTTGATGTTGTATTTTCCATGGGTTGGGATAAATGTGTAATGATGTGTATCAACCATTGCAGTACCATACAGACTTGTTTCACTGCCCTAAAAATCCTCTGTGTTCTGCCTATTCATCCTTCCTTCCTCCCAAACCCCTGGCAACCACTGATCTTTTTATTGTCTCCATAGTTTTGTATTTTCCAGAATGTCATATAGTTGGAATCATACACTATGTAGCCTTTTCAGATTGGCTTCTTTCAGTTGGTAGTATGCATTTAAGGTTCCTTACGTCTTTTCATGGCTTGATAGTTCATTTCTTTTTAGTGCAGAATAATATTCCATTGCCTGGATGTACCACAGCTTATTTATCCCACCTGCTGAAAGACATCTTGGTTGCTTCCAAGTTTTGGCAATTACGAATAAAACTACTATAAACATCTGTGTGCAGGACTTAGTGTGGAAATATGTTTTTAACTTCTTTGGGTAAATACCAAGGAGCACAAATGCTGGATTGTATAGTAAGAATATGTTTAGTTTTATGAGAAACCTCCAAACTGTCTTCCAACATGGCTGTACCAGTTTGCATTCCAACTGCAATGAATGAGAGTTCCTGTTGCTCCACATCCTCACCAGCATTTGACGTTGTCAGTGTTTTGGATTTTGGCCATACTAATAGATGTGCAGTGGTATCTTGTTTTAATTTGCAGTTCCCTGGTGACTATGATACGGAGCATCTTTTCATATGCTTATTTGCTAACCATACACCTTCTTTGGTGATTTGTCTGTTAAGATCGTTTAAACAACCTTTTAAAATCAGGTTGTTTGTTCTCTTATTGTTAAGTTTTAAGAGCTCTTCGTATATTTTGGATAACAGTCCTTTGTCAGACATGTCTTTTGCAAATGTTTTCTGTCAGTCTGTGGCTTGACTTCTCGTTGTCTTGACAGTGTCTTTCACAGAGCAGAAATTTTTAATTTTAAAGAAGTCCAGCTTATCAATTTTTTCTTTTATGGATCGTGCCTGACAAAGAATCCCTCATTGACCAAACTCTACATAGGCTCCCCTGAACTTTTCAACTAGGCCTGACTTTTGGACTTCCATGCTTGTCTCTAGATTGCCCAACTTTAGCAAGAATATTGCTAAGTCAGTTTAAGCAGGACCCCTACCCTTGATATCTGATCACCCTTGATAGCTAATCAGGTTCCTTGTCTCTCTCAGGTGATGTCTGATCACCCTGGCCTGCCTTCAACAAGAATCCTGTTAGATAACTTAGCCACAATCCTCCCTTATCACTGATGTTTCCTCTTGGTAATTTTCCATCCACTGATCCCCACCCTGCTCCTTGGCTATAAATTCCCACTTGCCTGTGTTGTATTTGGAGTTGAGTTCAGTGTCTCTCCCCCACCGCAATACCCATTGCAATGGTCTCTATACTCAACACAATAGGTGCCCCCCTCATTGAATAGTCTTCCTTACTGTGCTAACAAGTATAATGAATAATTTTTCTTTAACATGGTTTTGGTGTAGTAGCTAAAAAGTTATTGCCAAACTCAAGGATATCTAGATTGTCTCCAATGTTATTTTCTAGAAGTTTTATTGTTTGTGTTTTACATTTAGATCTGTAATCCATCTTGGGTTAATTTTTGTGAAGGGTATGAGGTCTGTGTCTAGATTCATTTTTTTGCATGTAGTTGTCCAGTTATTCCAGTACCACTTGGTGAAAAGACTATCTTGTCTTCATTGTTTTGCCTTTGCTCCTTTGTCAAAGATAGTTGACTATATTTATGAGGATCTATTTCTGGGATCTCTATTCTATTCCATTGGTCTATTTGTCTATTTTTTCACCAATACTACAT
Organism: Tapirus indicus; assembly: GCA_031878705.1. NCBI lineage: Eukaryota > Metazoa > Chordata > Mammalia > Perissodactyla > Tapiridae > Tapirus > Tapirus indicus. The sequence continues at coordinate 27,768,564 of CM062930.1, read as the reverse complement.
TGTCTTGATGACTGTACCTTTATAGCAATTCTTGATGTTAGGTAGTGTCAGTCCTCCAACTGTGCTCTTCTCCTTCAATATTGTGCTGACTATTCTAGGTCTTTTGCCTCTTCAACTAAACTTTAGAATCAATTTATCAATATCCACAAAATAACTTGCAGGGATTTTGATTGAGATTACACTGAATCTACCTGTCAACTTGGGAAGGATTGATATCTTGACAATATTAGTCTTCCTATGCATGAAAATGGAATATCTCTCCATTTATTTAGTTCTTTGATTTCTTTCATCAGAGTTTTGTCATTTTCCTCATATAGATCTTGTACATATTTTCTTGTATTTGTACCTAATATTTCATTTTGGGGAGTGCTAATGTAAATGGTATTGTGTTTTTAATTTCAAATTCCACATGTTTACTGCTGGTATATAGGAAAGGAATTGACTTTTGTATATTAACTTTGTTTCCTGTAACCTTGTTATAATCACTTATTAGTTCAAAGAGATTTTTTGTCAATTCTTTCAGATTTTCTACATAGACAATCGTTTTCTGTGAACAAAGACAGTTTTATATTTTTTCTTCTCAGTCTGTATACCTTTTATTTCCTTTTGTTGGCTTATTGCATTGGCTATGGCTTCCAGTATGATGTTGAAAAGCAGTGGTGGGAGAGGATATCCTTGTCTTGTCCCTGATTTTAGCAGGAAAGCTTCTGGTTTCTCACTTAAGTATAATGTGAGCTATAGATTTCTTTTTATAGATATTCTTTATCAAGTTGAGGAAGTTCCTCTCTATTCCTAGTTTACTTGGAGTTTTTTTCATGAATGAATGGGCATCAGATTTTGTCAAATGCTTTTTCTGCATCTTTTGATAAGATCATGTGATTTTTCTTCATTAGCTTGTTGATGTGATGGATTACATAAATTGATTTTCAAATGTTGAATCAGCCTTGCATACTTGGGATAAATCCCACTTGGCCATGGTGTATGATTCTTTTTATACATTGTGGATTCAATTTTCTAATATTTTGTTGATGAGTTTTGCATCTATATTCATGAGAGATATTGGGCTGTAGTTTTCTTATAAAGTCTTTGTCTGATTTTGGCATTATGGTAATGCTTGCCTCATAGAATGAGTTAGAAGGTATTTCCTCTGCTTCTATCTTTTGGAAGAGATTGTAGAGAACTGATATAATTTATTCCTTAAATATTTGGCAGAATTCACCAGTGAACCCATTTGGTTCTGGTGCTTTCTGTTTTGATAGAGTATTAATTATTGATTCCATTTCTTTAATAGATATAAATCTATTCAGATAGTTTATTTCTTCTTAAGTGAATTTTGGTGGATTGTGTCTTTCAAGGAATTGGTCCATTCCATCTAGGTTATCAAATTTGTGGGCATAGAGTTGTTCATAGTATTCCTTGATTATCTTTTAATGTCCTTGGGATCTGTAGTGATGTCCCCACTTTCATTTCTGATATTAGTAATTTGTGTCTTCTCTCCTTTTTCTTAGTTACCCTGTCTAAAGGCTTATTGATTGTATTGATTGTTTCAAAGACCAGCTTTTTGTATTGTTGATTTTCTTTATTGATTTCCTGTTTTCAATTTCATTGATTTCTGCTCTGATTTTTATTATTTCCTTTCTTCTACTTACTTTGGATTTAATTTGCTCTTCTTTTTTCTAGTTTCCTAAAGTGGAAGCTTAGATTATTGATTTTATATCTTTCTTCTTTTCTAAATATACATTCAGTGCTATAAGTTTCTCTCTAAGCAATGTTTTCACTGCACAGCACAAATTTTGATCAGTTGTATTTTCATTTTCATTTGGTTCAAAATGTTTTTAATTTCTCTTGAGATTTCTTCTTTGACCTATGTTATTTAGAAGTGCTGTTTAATCTCCAAGTATTTTCCATCTATCTTTCTGTTATTAATCACTAGTTTAATTCCATTATGTCTAAGAGCAGACATTGTATGATTTCTGTTTTTCAAATATGTTGTGTGTTTTATGGCCCAGAATGTGGTCTATCTTGGTGAATGTTCCATGTGAGCTTGAGAAGAATGTGTTTTCCGCTGTTGCTGGATGAAGTAGTCTATAGATGTCAATTCTTTTCAGTTGATTGGTAGTGATGTTGGGTACAACTATGTCCCCACTGATTTTCTGCCCACTAGAGCTCTTCATTTCTGACAGAGTGGTGTTACAATCTCCAAATATAATAGTGAGTTTATTTATTTCTCCTTCTGTTCTCTGTTTTTCCCTCATGTGTTTTGACACTCTTTTGTTAGATACATACACATTAAGGATTATTATGTTTTCTTGGAGTAGTGACCCCTTTATGATTATGTAATGCTCCTCTTTTCTTCTGATAGCTTTCCTTACTCTGAAATATGCTCTGTTTGAAGTTAATATAGCTACTCCCTCTTTCTTCTGATTACTGTTAGCATGGCATATCTTTCTCCATCCCTTTATTTTTAGTCTATACTTGTCTTTCTATTTAATGTGGTTTCTTGCAGACAACATAAAGTTGAGTCTTGTTTTTTGATCCACTCTAACAATATCTGTTTTTTAATTGGTATAGTTAGATCATTTATGTTTGAAGTAATTATTGATATAGTTCAGTTAATATCTACCATATTTATTAGTGTTTTCTATTTGTTGCCCTTGTTTTTTGTGTCCTATTTTTTGTCTTCTATACTTTTTCTGCCTTTTGTGGTTGTAACTGAGCATTTTATGTAGTTCCATTTTCTATCTTTTCTTAGCATATCAATTGTATATATATATATATATATATTTTTTTTTTTTTTTTTTACTTTTTTTTGGTGGTTGCCCTAAAGTTTGCAATACATATTTAAAACTAATCCAAATCCACTTTGAAATGGCACTATATTGCTTCATAGGCAGTACAAGAACCTTATAATAACAAAATATTTCTAATTCCTCCTTCCCATCTTTTTTACCATTGTGGTCATTTGTTTCACTTATACATAAGTGTTTATAAGCCTACACATATACATAAGCATACTTAATCAAAAACCTTGTTGCTATTATTATTGTGAACAAACTGTCATCTGTTAGATCAGTTAAGAATAAAAAAATAAAAGTTTTTATTTTACCTTCATTTATTCATTCTCTGATGCTCTTCTTTTCTTTATATAGATCTAAGTATCTGACCTGTATCATTTTTCTTCTCTCTGAAGAACTTCTTTTAACATTTCTTGCTAGGCAGGCTTACTGGCAACAAATTCCCTCAATTTATGTTTGTCTGAGAAAGTCTTTATTTCTTCTTCACCTTTGAAGTATAATTTTGCAGGGTACAGAATTCTAAGTCAGTGGGTTTTTTCCCTCAGTGCTTTACGTATTTCATTCCACTCTTTTCTTGTGTGCATGGTTTCTGAGAAAAAAAAATCAGATGCCATTCTTATCTCTGCTCCTCTAAAGGTAGAGTGTCTTCTGGCTTCTTTCAAGATTTTGTCTTTATCTTTGATGTTCTGAAGTTTGAATATTATGTGCTTAGGTGTAGTTTTTTTGTGTGGGTCGTTTATCCTGCTTGGTGTTCTCTGAGCTTCCTGGATCTGTGGTTTGGTGTCTGACATTAATTTGGGATAATTTTCAATCATTATTGCTTCAAATATTGCTTTCATTCATTTCTCTGTTTCTTCTTCTACTGGTATTCTCATTACACCTGTGTTACACCTTTTGGAGTTATCTCACATTTCTTGGGTACTCTGTTCTATTTTTCAGTCTTTTCTTTGTTGTTCACTTTTTGGAAGTTTCTATTGTCATATCCTAAAGCTCAGAGATTCTTTCCTCAACTGTGTCGTCTCCTAACAAGCCCATCAAAGGTATTCTTTATTTTTGTTATGGTGTTTTTTTATCTCTAGCATTTATTTTTGATTCTTTCTCTGCTTACATTATACATCTGTTCTTGAATGTTGTCTGTTTTTGCATTAAATCCCCTACCATATAAATTATAGGGTTTTTTTTTTAAATTCCCGGTATGATAATTCTAACATTTCTACTATATCTGACAGTTGTTCAGTCTCTTCAAACTGTGTTATTTGCCTTTTAGTATACCTTGTAATTCTTTTGCTGAAAAGTGGACGTGATGTAAGGGGTAAAAGGAAGTGCCGCAAATAGGGCTTTAGTAATGTAGTGATAGTGTGTGGGGGTAGGGGAAGTGTTCTGTAGACCTATAATTAGGTCTCAGTCTTTCGGTGAGCCTGTACCCCTGGACTATGAACTTTGCCACTGCTTCTCAGTCCCACCACCCACCCCTTACCTGGGACAGGATGGCTAGAGGGAGCTAGACTTGGATATTTCTCTTACCCCAGGTAGGTTAGGCTCTGATAAAACCCCAGCAGCTTAGACTTTGGTAAAAATAGTTTCTCCTGAGGGCAAGACTTGTTTAAAAGAACAGAATTCTCTGGTGTATCTTAAAATAGTTTCTTTTTCCTCTCCCTGCTAGAAGTATGAGGCAATTCTTCTCCAATATTCACCGTGAGGACCTAGTAGAGCCCCTTAAGGTAAAATTCACAAAAGTATGGGGCTCCCCTATGACTGGGCTCCCTGGAAGCTTTTAACTCTCAGAGTTGTCCACCCTGAGCCTCCAGCAATTCGTCAATTATAGTTCAGGTTTCCCTATTCCTGCACTGGTTCCCATGGAGGTTTCTGTTTATGAATTTCTGCTCCAGTAAGTTATGATTCTCTGTATTCGCCTGTCTCTCCAATTTTGAGGGCAGTGGTTTGCCCTGTGACCTCACTTCTCTAATGGATCTAAGAAGAGTTGTTCAGATGTTTACTTGTTGTTAGGATGAAGTGGCAACTTCTAAACTCCTTACACACAGGACCGGAAACCAGAAGTCACTCTGACCCCTTTTAAAATACTCACATTTATCCACAACATCTGTGGAGCCCCATCAATTTTGACTATTGCTGGCTTACAGTAAGCTAGGCTTGGATTTCCTCATTTTGGAAAATTTGGGTCATCAGAGAAATTTTTCTTAAGCTCTAATACATCTGGTTCTCACTTTGTCTGATAAACTGAAAAAATAAAATCCTGATTGTCAGCCTCTGAGGCAGCTGAGGTCTCACTGTGGAGCATGACTCTGCCTTGCCTGGCCCTCCAAATAAACAATTGCTCACTGTGGGCCTGGGGTCCCCACCCAAGGTAAATGACTCAGTTGCAATTTCAAAAATATCATAAGCAAGCCCAGAATATTTGTGCAAGGAAATAGGACAATAAAGCCTACTTTAACTAAGTTATGTCTAGTCTAATTACTATGGCGTTGAATGGCATCAAGCAGAATCCTGAAAGTAATAAAAATAAGTATTGTCATAACCATTAGAAATGCTGCTCAGTGTCGAACTTTTGCCTTTATTACCTCATTTTACTGTCTTCTATTGCAAATTTTGTCCCAGCACCAGTTAGCCTGTGTGATAATTTATTCTACAGACATTTATTGATTTCTCTAGTCACAGTTTGTCCCCTTATGAGCTTATGGAGCTCCAATAAGCACTTTTTTATCTTGGATTTCAGTTTTCACCACTGAATTTCTGAATCATAGAATCTCTGAACTTTTTTCCCTTCTAGTTCCAAAAGTATTTAATAAAATATGGATTATTGAGCAAGGGACTCATTTAGAGTGATGTTAGTCAGAGAAAGCAACTTTGGAGAAGGCTCAAACCTGGTCTCTCACCTTCCCTCTGCCTCCCTTCACAAATTTCCACAAAGCTTTCCACACCGGGTTCCAGCGTCACCTTGTCTGAGAGAACTATCTAACTTCTCCTGTGAGTACTGCTCCTCTTTGCCCCATAAGTCTCTAATGTGACTTATGGAAGTGTTCTATGGTTCTATGGTTTACCTGTGTTTCCCTCCCTACCCCATACACTGTGAGCTGCACAAGACAGTAGCCATATTTCACCCATTTTTGAGTGAACAGAGTCCTTCACTCCTATAATATACATCATTTATTTATTTCAGATGATTTTGATAGTTGATAAAATCATATATTTTATGAATGTTCCATATATGTCATGTACTTTCCAAACAAGCCTACAAGCATGCTCAGTGAACACACAGTGTGTGCATCTTCTTCTGCATTTTCTTCAGTTCTGAGTACATGGCAGGTGGTCAGTAGGTAGGTGCTATAATACCCTAAATTGGAAGAAGACAGATGGTAATATTCTTGATGGGCCCTTTCTTAAGTATCCCCCTGTTTATCATCACGTAAAAGCACTTACTAATTTACTCACACATTGCTCATATCAAGTAGAAGTTTAAACTCAATGGTTTAATCTATTATTTTAGGGAGTTAAAAATATACACACAATCGTTCACTCCTGGAGGGCAAGAAAGGTGCCAGCTTATCTTGCATGACAGAGTACATTAAACAGTACAAGGTATTATAGCTGTTTTGGAGAATAGTCTTTTATGACAGGGCTGAATCATGGGGCCGGGTTGCTGATGTGAGCAAGCAACTCCCTTGCAGCTCAGAGGGCAAAATGCAGAGCCTGGGCAGGGATATTCTTAGTGTCATTGCAGCACAGCCCTTCCTTTATAATATGACCAATCTAACAGAAGGAGACATTTGCCAGCATTCTCTTGTGCACTTTCATTGGTGGTAGGTCTAGTGTTAATTCATTCTCAGAACTGAAGGCCAGATGGACTTTTAATTGAATTATTTAGATCATTTCTTAAATGTGTTTTGCCTTTGTGGGCAACTTTTGAGCTTTCTCTTCTCACCTGTTTATTGATAATATGGTCAATAAATCTCTCAGAAGATCTCAACACCTGGCCAACAGTCATCTTCTCCACCCTTGGGCCTGACATCATTCTGGGTGACTCAATGTGATAACCTTGCCTCAAGGTCCCATGTGTGCCTCACCTTCAAGGACCATCCCCCACTCAGGCACTAGTCCATGGCCACACCCTAGACCTTGTCACATCCAGATTGGGCTGCCTCTCAAATAAAGCATTCACACTCGTTCTTAACCACATGTTCCTGACCATATCCCTCTCTCACCTTATTGTTCCCAATATCCCAGTTCTGTGACTTCTTGCATATCTTTATTTTAGAATTCCTTGTCCCTCTCCCCATTAGGTCCCCCCATCTTCACTTAGCTCCCTACCCATGCCATCACTTTATCCCTTTGTTTACCAGTATTCTAAAACCTCTAATTCTACTGTCTTCCCACCACACCGAATGGAAGAAAACCCAACAAACCTTAATAAATCTAACAGCTACCTTCTCCGCTTTTGCATTCAGCTCAGTGACATTTTAAGAGAAAAATCACGGAATCGTCAGGATTGGCCCACCATAGAGTCACATCTCTAATCGTGGTGAGGCACTTGCAGCTCCCTGACAACACTGTCAAAACATACAGTTTTTCCTGGTCAACTTTCTCTCATTCCATGTGCTATTTCAGACAAGACCTATGCCTCTCAGAAGTACAACCCCTCCCTCCTCAGCTCCCCTTTGCTATCAGCCTCTGTCTCATCTTCTGTTTCACAGAGAAAACAAGTAATTAGACAGTAACACCTTCAATTTACTTATATACAACGCTACCCTTTTCTTCTCTCCCCTGTTAAAATGAAAGAGATTCTCTTCCTTCTTCCTAGGGGCTTAAATCTGGTTATTCCATCTCACTTTTTGTATTTAATATCCCCCTCCACTGGCGCATTTGAATACACGTGTGAATGTATTTCCAGTGGGTAGGGTTCCATTTCTTCTAACTCCTGATCCTGTCCACTGTTCTCTCCCTAGTTTTCTTCTTCCATTTAGATCCTGTCTTCTTGAAAGAATTGTCTTCACTGATATCTCCACAGTGCCCTCTCCCAGTCATGACCCAGCTTGGCCCTTCATTCTTACTATTCTACTCAAACAGATTTTTAAAGGCCGTTAATAATTTCCTTGTAGCAATGTTCAAAGAACGTTTGTAAGTCTTTATCTTACTGCATCTCTCACTGATAAAACACAGCTGATTGCTCCCTTCTTAAAGTACTTTCTTTCATATTTTCCATGTCACAGGACTCCCTGGTTTTTCCCCATGTCTGTATATATTCATTCACGGTTACCTCGCTGTCTCCCCTTCCTCAGCTCGTACCTTTTAAAATGATGCCACTCAAAATGTTGTCTTTGATGCTTTTCCTATGTCATTCCACACCTTGTAGTAGGTGGAATAATAACTGCCTCCCCAGAGACATGCACATCCTAATTGCCAGAACCTGTGAATGTGTTACCTTACTTGGCAAAAGGGACTGTGCAGATATGATTAAGAACCTTGACATGGGAAGGTTATCCTGGATTATCCAGGTGAGCTGTATGTCATCACAAGAGTCCTTACAAGGGAAAGAGGAAGGCAAGAGAGTCAGTGAAGGAGATGTGGTGATAGAAGCAGAGGTCGGAGCAATGCTGGCAGCCTCTAGAAGCTGGAGAAGGTAAGGACATAGATTCTCCTTTAGAGCCTCCAGAAGAAACGCAGCTTTGCTGATACCTCGACACTGAAAGATCCACTTCAAACTTCTGACCTACGGAACCATAAGATAATGCATTTGTGTTGTTTCAAGCGACTAAATTTGTGATAATTTACTACAGCAGCAATTGGAAACTAAGACAACCCTCTCCCTGGACAATCTCACCTGAGGCTTCAGGTCCTTATTCTTTACCTATCTTTGTTCAGAAGGCTCCTGAGTCAGTTATGGTAACCCTGTTGCTGTAACAGATTCACCCCCTAAACATAATTCCTCAATCATAATACAGTTTTCATATTGTTCCTCTAGCAATATTGCGTAGGTGAAAAAGTCAGCAGAAGATCCCCTCCTTAGTCATTCAGTACCTCAGGCTGACAGAGGTCTTGCCATCTTCAAAATTTACTAAAAACAAAAAGAGCGTAGGAAAAAGACTATGGACCAGTGCACCTGGGAGGTTTTTACAGGTCTGGCCCATAAGTGGGCATTTTTCTTCTCACATTCCACCGGCCACTTTTCAGTCACATAGTAGTATCCAGTTGCAAAGGATATAGGGAAACGTAGTCTACTTATGTGCCCATGATGAAGACAAAACATGGATTTTGTTCAGCAGCCACCTAGCCAACTTCTTACTGGTAGTTTTGCCCAGAGGCATCTAAGAACCTTGAACTCAACATTTCAAAAATTGAACCCATCAGAGCCGGCCCGGTGGTGTGGTGGTTAAGGTCTCATGCTCTGCTTTGGCGGCCCAGGGTTCGCAGGTTTGATCCCCGATCCATGCTCATGAAGCCATGCTGTGGTAGCATCCCATATACAAAATGGAGGAAGATGGGCATGAATGTTAGCCCAGGGCCAATCTTCCTCAGCAAAAAGAGGAGGATTGGCAATGGATGTTAGCTTAGGGCCGATCTTCTTCATCAAAAAAAAAAATTGAACCCATCATCTTCTCAATGTTGTGTCCTCTGGTGTTTCTGTCAGTGAATGGTAGCACTGTTACCCATGCCAGAAACCTGAGGGCCATCTGTGACTTCTCTCTCACTGCTTTAATTAATCACCAGGTCCATAAATAGTGAATAAAAGAACTATGTTTCAATTCTGTTTATCTTCCTAGCATTACTGCCACCACCCTAATCCATGCCATCAAGATCACTCACCTAAACCCCTGAGAATGCCTCATAATTGGGTCCATTCCATAATTGGATCCAATTTCTTTCCTAAGAAATTGCAAATTATATGAGGGTGGGAAAAGAGTCTGTCTTATTCTTTTTAACCTTGATGCCCAGTACGCAGTAGTGATGAGTAAACGTTTGTTTAAAGAATGAATAGATCCTCATGTATGTGTCTCTAAGGCTTATGAAGCTGGGTAAAGGCTAAGGTATTTATATTCTCATCACTGAGGACCAATTTCCACTTTTACTTCTAATTTTTTTATTGGTTGTAATTAACATTTATGTATATGTATATACATGTATATGTATGTACACGTTTTATATATAATACACACACATTTTATACATAATTTCCTTTTAGCCCAACTTCATGAGTTTATAAGTTTATGGTTATAGGTTTTATGGTTACTAAACTACTAACAAAACTCAAGCCACTTTTTAATTCAGAAAAAAGCCTAACAGTTCTCATAAGGGATTTGGTCCAACACTTTCTTATATGACAAAAAAAAGAGAATTACTCATAAAATCATTATGGTCAATATGCTCTATATTTCTTGTCATGAAACCCAGGCCATCCCTAATTATGAGGGACAAAGTGCATTTATCTAAGTTGAAACTTGCAAGCATTTGCTTAAAAAATAAATTATTTTGGTATGGAAATTTTTAAAAGAATGCTTAATAACTAATAAAATATATATTTTAATGCCCTAAACTATGTTAATATCAGGTTAAAAATAAGACTTCAATTACACCAAAGTCTAAAAATTCAGAATTACTATTCCCAAGGAAATCATAATTCATCTCCTGAGTGTACAATTCTGTTTTCAAAAGAAAAAGTTCTTTGAACATAGGACAATGCAATCTTTTATTTGGCATGTCAAGCAATTCAGTAAAATATTATGGGAAAGAGTAGATCTATGTAAGATTTAGGGGCTTTGATTTGCATTCAAATGGCATCTTCCTTAGAACTTGTCTATGCCATTTCCAGTGAAGAGTTTAATAAACGATGGAAAATAATACTGACTGTAAAAGTATGCACACAATTGGTCTTCAGTGAGAAACTTAGAAACATTTTTACTAGAATATAAATAGAAAAATTTTTCTGATGAGGCTGAATGAGTTAGTAACTCCAAACCAGTTCCTGCTCCAAGGAATTTGGTGACTAGTTTGATGTTATTGTCTATAGTAATGTTTTCATAATTTTCTCTGAGTTTAGGGAAGCAAATTTGATAATAATAATAATCAGGTTAAAAAATTGTTCAGACTGATGCTTAGTGACTCTGAACTGTTCAGGGGAGCCACAGAAAGATCTACTCACAAAGAGGGGAGAGTGAAGATATGAAACTGAAGAAGAGAAAAAAGGCTCCCAGGAAATGGAGGAGGGGGAATGAAAGAAGTAGAAGAATCACAAGAAAAAAGGAACCGATACACATGACAAGTGAGGCAAAAGGCCACTAGAACTGCTTCTGATTTTTCTCCTTGGCAATAGTTCTAGAAATCATCTACTCTGGGTCTGGAGTATCGAATGCAGCATTCCAAGATTCTTTCCTCTGCTGGACTCACTGTGGGGCATAAGGAATGACTAACAGCTTCACCATTGCAAATCTAATCCAGCTGTAACCCTTGTCTGAGCTAATGAGCTCTGTCCCATCGATGTGGTGACACAAAGTTGATTATGCCTCAGCACAGCTAAACTTCAACTGAAGAATTACCCTGGAAGTTACAGTGGAAATATTCATTTATTTAATCAATGATTTCTGAGTTCCCAACATGTGTCAGGAGTGTAGTGGATTTTTGGAATTCAAATAATAATAATTGATGCCTATACAGCATGCACACCTGCCAGGAATTCTTCTGAACACTTGATATAACTCATTTAATTTTGGCAACAACCTAACTAAGCAGCTATTGTTATTATCCACATTTTACAAGTAAAGAAACTGAGGCATAGAATGGTTTCATGGCGTTCATATAGCCCAAGGTCATATAAATAGTCAAATGGTGCAGCCCATGACAAGTGAGACCCATGGGGTGATGCATAACACAATGGTTGCAGTGTGATGAGAGATGTAATAGCAATATGTGCAAGATGTGACAGAGAGGCAGCGACTGTACCCCTACAACAGACTGAGGATGTCAGAGAAGACTTCATGGGAAGATGGTGACTGAATTAAGTTGTAAAGAATGGGTAGGATTTAGATAAGAGACAAATGAAGAGAAGGCTTTCAAGGCAGATGAGGAACATGAGGAAAATCCCAGAAGCCAGAAAGAGCACAGATGTTTGAGGAAAAACACAAAGGTCAGTGGAATAGGAGTATTTGACAGGAAATAGGAGTGGAGTTGGGAAATGGAGGTGGAGAAGTGATGACAGTCCAAGCCCTGACTGGTTTGCCATGCAGGCTGTGAGGAGCCATGAAACGAGTTTAATCTGAGAAAAACATATTTGGTTCTTAACATTTGAATAAATAGTCTGGAAAATATTGCTTATTGGTTAAAAACAAAATTTTTTAATTCAGTTAGATCTTGGTTTTGACTCCTGGCTCCTACTTATTCTGTGACTGAGGCAAATCACTCCACTGGACCTCCATTGCCCTGTTTGTAAAGCAGGATGAGGTGGGATCATGCTTAGAAATGGCTTAGTAAATGGAGGTGCCCATAATGTGCATGGCCAATTGGAGGAGAAGAGAGGAATAAAGGAAACTAGTTAAGAGTTCATTTCAGTAACTCATCAGTGAAACGATGATGGCTTTCAGTGGGGCAGGGGTGAGGGCTGATTGTGCCCCTCCCAGGGGGACATTTGTCAATGTCTGGAGACACTTTTAGTTGTCACATCTGGGAGTGGGTGATACTGGCATCCAGAGGGTAGAGTCCAGGGATGCTGCTGAACATTCTACAATATACAGCACAGTCCCCCCACCCCCAAAAAGGATTATTCAGCCCAATATATCAATAGTGCCAATGTTGCTAAACCCTGTCCTAAGGTAAGGTATGAGAGTGGAGATGGAACAAAGTGGACAGATTGAAGCAACGTTAATGAAGCTAAATTAAAAGGTCTTGGTAACTGACTTGATGTGGAAGTTGCTATAGTTAGAGGGATGGGATCTGAGTCATTTATCCTAGCACCTATTAGAGTGCCCCGCACATATGTGGTATTCCAAAATGTTTGTTGAGTGAAAAAAGAAATGAATATATTAATGAATGAAGAAATGTATGAACGGAAAAACAGGAATCAAGAATGATCTCCAGTTTGCTGGCTTGGACCATTCGATTAATAGTGGTAACAGCATCTGCAATGCAGGATGTGGGAAGAGGAAATGGTCTTGGGGAAAAGATGGAGAGTTCAGTAATGGACTTGAGACACCTAAGACAATTATTTACAATATAGATAAACCCAATTGTTCAACTGTTCAATCCCTCCATCATTGATTCTGGTAATGGGATAAAAATTCTTTTATATGGAAACTCTCCTTGAGTTTATAGTCTTTGAAAACTGTATTGAATATTTGCAAATTATAACTAAGGATAGATTTAAGGTGTTATGATAGCAAGAGAAATCTACATTTTTGCATTTATTAATTTTTCTGAGGAAACCATATTTTAAAACTTCGAATTATTTGACCTTAGGATGCTAAATATGTCCTTCCATCATAGTGCTTCTTTCTTGCCTAACCTCACTATTTTGGCTTTGAAGTGAAGTAAAAGAATCTACTCATGCCATTTAAGCACCAGAGGCAGTGGGATTAGTTTCGCCATCAGAAGTGGTTACTTGTCCTTTTCCATACTAATCCCTTCTCCAAAACCATTCTGTCCCCAAGGGCCCATCTGCCATTGATCTATTATCCAATGGCTCTAGAACCAGAATGGAGACGTTTGTCCCCAGGGCTCCCTTTGCCTCTACTCAGAGGGTGCCATTCGGTGGCCTTGTTGAGTGGTTTCTATGTCACTGGTGAAGCACAGGAGTACTTCATGTACCAGGGACATTTAGGTCACTGCCACTGCTCTGTTTGCACCCTGGTCACTCCACTAAGCCTTGTCTTACCCTCAAAGCCACCCTGTTCTTTCAGTTTATAAACCATTACCTAAAACCTTTTCAGGCAGGTTCCCTGGGGCCTGGGGCAGATGATATTTGCAAAGTAGCTGCACCCTCACGCCAAGTCATGAACTTTGACTCTTCTTGTCTCAGAGCGAGTTCCGTGCAGGCTAGGGCACCTATTTGTGGGCAGACCTCACCTCTCCGTTCAGTTCAAGGGTGTTAATCTCAGGGACCCTCATGTTCTCAGAGATGACAGTGATTATAAGTTCCCTGAATTCTCCTCATTATATTTTCCAGAAACTTTGGAGTCTTAATGCAAACAGGACATGTGAGGGCCTGACCTGATATCTCAGTCTGCTCAAGGTGGACACCCAGAGTATGCCTCACACCTGTTCTTTCCTATATAAATTTCTAATTAATTGCATTTTATTTTCATATTGGTACTGGATAGAATTTTATTCTTAGACTGTCTACATTTACTGACTCTTAAACCCAACAGAGTTAGCTTTTCAAAACACAGCCATAAAGACACTGAGCATTTTGTTCTCTGGAGTCATTATTATGCACCTTTAGGATACTACATGCTGCCCAAGTAGGATCTTAGCAAACACATTTGAAAGGGAGTTGTGATTGGACCGAGTCCTTCCTTCATGGCCTAAAATTTTTTTAAATCCAAAGTCCATCCTGTCATTTCTGTGGTCAAAGGGGTTGGCAATTATGCTTTCCAAAAATATTGAGACATCAGGAAGAGCCCTGAAACGAGTGAACATGTCAGCACCTTCATATATAAGAACTCACACTGCCGTCACGGAAAACATGCTGATGCCAGAAAGAGGGAGAGGAGATTAACGAAGCTCTAGAAACAACAAGTTGGAGCTGGATTTCCTGGTGGTGGAGCATGCATGTACCCTCAGAAGGGTGTCAAAACTATTTGTAAAGTTATTTAAAAATTGAGCAACGGAACAATTTTATCCAATTGTCAGAACTGTGAGCTCTGCTGCCTCAATTGCATTAGCTTTTTATTCATTTTTAAGTGACTGAAATGATGAAAACAAGTTCCTTGTGAAGTCTCGCCAAAAAGTGTCAGGGGAGACAGTATCTGTTCATGTATTGGATCGGAGTTCACATTCTGGTGGAGGAGTTTCATGTCAAAACCAGTATCTCCATGGTGGGAAATCCTAACATGACACTCAGAAAATGATGTTTTGCAGGATCATGTGACCCAAATTTCTCCCATGAAGGATTAATCTGGTTCTGGGAATAGTTCTGAGAGCTTTTATATCCATTTTTGTGAAGCTTGAAGAGGCTTTGGTGTAACACTGCACCCCAAGAGGTCCGTAAACTTGTTAAAATGTTAAGAAAGACGTAATTGTTAAAAGACTAGTTCTTAAATGAAATCCCTTGTGGAATATGAAAAATCTCCTAAGGCTACAAGGCGACAGTGTTGCACTGAGGACTGATGTGGCTCAGTTCATTTAGAAAATACCATAAACGGCTTTATTATGGGAATTTGGTAAAGAAATCTTTCATTAATAGGAAATATTTGGCTCTACACTGCAAATATAGTGATGTTTACATAATTTGTTGAGATCTTTCAGAGATTCAGTATCCTGCTCAGCCTATGTGAAGTACTATATTAAATATATGATTTTGAAAAATTAAAAGAAAAACATAAAATCAGTTATGGATGATGTAATTGCTCATTCTGGGTTGTATCCATTTGTTGTTCACTGAATTCATTCAATGTCACTACGGAAAACGCTTCCAATTCTTACTGTGGGCTGATGTGATATAGTCTGTATTAGTCGTCTTTGATGGAAAGTTATGTCAGATTCTGAATCCTCAGATTCATAAAGAGGAATCTGTGCTAGGTTCCCAGTGGTATACACAGAAGGAACATCTCAGTCAAACACACAATTGATTAGTATGGGCTTTGACTACAAATCCCAATGGAATCCTGAACCTGCTGATCTGGCCTGGACCACATATGAACCTTTGGACTTCCATTGCGCCTTAGTCTACACCTAGAATATGAGCTAGTCCAAGCAGCCTGCTTTATCTCCTTCCCCTGAGGACCAACCTGGTATTCATCGGTTAAAACTCCACCTTGTCCTTGGCTCAGCTCAGAATCTTTTTTCCTGGGAAGTGTGTTCCCTTGAAGTAGAACAGAGATGGTGGTGAGCCAGGTATAACCCAGAAACACTAAACAATCTCCAGCTTAGAGTTACATTAGTTATATTAGCTAGCGAGTTAGATTAGTTAGAGTGTGTAGCCAAGAGTCTCTAAGTCTAAGACAAAACAATCCAACTTAATTTTGAGTATCTATGAGCACTGGCGTTAGCCTTTGGTGGGCCGGGGTGGAGTGGGGAATTAAATGTACATGGACTTGGCCAAGGCTTCCCTCTAGTCCCTTGACTCCTTAGACTCCACTGGTCTCCTTTGAATCTACAGGGGAGCCAAGATTTTATCCTGTAAGCCAGGACAGTGACATGGTGAGATACGCATTTTGAAAAGAGAACCTAGAAGTTATCTGAGTGACAGATCAGAAGGAAAAGAAAGCTGGATGGAGTCAGGACAATCATGGTCATTAAAATATTCCATATGAGAGACCAAGAAGATCAGCATAAGGGAAGAGAATTGGTTAAAGGAAGAGTAATGCAAAATGACTCTCAAGATGCAGTGGAAGGTCCCCAAACAGGTGGAGAGAGGCTTCTGTTTTCTGAGCTTATCAAGTGGCATGAAAGAAAAGTGTGTAGGATAGGAATGCGGTAAACCAAATGTCCAACGTTGAAAAGATTTCAAAGTAAAGTGAAAGATGACAGTTTAAGAGGTAGACTAATCCAACATGTCAGGAGTTTGCTGGTGCTTCTTTACACTCTCCTTAAAAGCCCACCTAAGACTAGTATTAATTTTACATTACATAGCTCTAACTTCACTTTGCACACATTTTGATGAAGTCCCTCTTGTAACATACTACCCCTAAATTATGCATTAGGGTGCTCTGCTTCCGCCTGCAGCAGGCTGTCTTCTTTAGTGGTTTCTCCATCAGAGATGGTGGTTCCCTAGCATATAAAAGCAAGTGATCGTTATCATCCATCCCTGGCTTCATTATTATTTCACAGGATGGACTGCAGAAGATAAAGTACAAATATCCCTTTCTTACAGTTCATTACCAGTTACATTTTCTCATATTCAATTTCAATCTTCCCTTCCAAGAAATCTAAACAGGAGTAGACATTGATTTTGGAAATGTGTTTCTTAAATGGTCAGAAATAGCAAACTATACCCTGAAGCATACCCTTAAATATACATTTTCTGTCCTATGGATAAAACAAAGATCTGTGCTTTGTCATATCTTTAGGGGAACGTATCCGGAGACGGATATTTTGTGTTTAGCGGGAAAAAAAAATATTTTTACCAGTTTTTCAGTGGCTAGAATGAACAAAACATCTAAGGTTTCTTGCTTTTCAAGCCCTTTTACAGTTTAGCAGAATCAAAAAGGGAAAATTCACCTGCAATTTTGATACACAGCCTGACAGGACATGGACTAGAACTCACAAAATAATTCTGATAATTGAAAGATTTATCTCCTGGAAGAAATCCATGCAGATAAAGTGGCTAGATAAAGCAGGATGTAATAGCACACAGTTGAAACTAGTTCTTACATTCTTCATGTAATGGCATTCTTTTGTTCTTTGTATTAAATATTCTAAATAATCAGTCTCCCTCTCTATATTAATTGATGGAGTTAAAGCAAGCTAGATTATGTGTACATGCGTCATTTCTGATTGGCCCAGTTTGAAAGCTGACTGGGGCATCGCTGACACAATGCTTTCTTTCTGGGCAGTCTAAGGAACTTCCAAGCCTGGAAACAGAAATGGGAATGTATTCTGAAAATCACAGCTTCGAATCGGCAAGCTATCATTTTCAGAAGTAAAAGCACAGTGAGAGTCAGTGTGAGGAGACTATCCCTTGTTTAACCTCACAGGAAAAGCGCATCGAATCCAAACCTTCGCATCTCTTTAGTCACAGACACCGCTGCTGATGGTGTGATTTTCCCTGTAGTCAAGTGTGGAAGACTTTTTTGTGCAGTCTTTGCCTGCTAACAGGGTCAGCCTCAGGGGGCAGTCGCTCAGGGCCCAGCACCCAGAATGACCCTGAACTTGGTTTAATGCTCTGCTGTCCCTGAGTGTTGAAACTCTTAATTTTTAAAAAGGACCTCTGCATTTTCATTTTGCTCTGGGCCTCACGAATTATATAGCCAGTCCTACCTACTGGACCTATCATTTTGCAGTTCAGTCTTTTTGCTTCATGGAACGGCATGAAGCCTTTTTTTTTTTTTTTTTTTTTTTTAAAATTTCGCAGTCTCCCTTTTGGGGGCTGATTTATTGATATTTATGGACTTGAATAACTCATGGCTTCTGGATGGCAGGGTATTGTTCTTGTTCTATTTTTCTTCTTGGAATTAGGTCTTGCTTCCCCAACACACACTCAGTTTAACATGATCTATTAACTATAGGTAATGATATGAGAATAGAGCGCTAAGTCTAACTTCCATTATAAATACTGAAGACCTTCCTCTCGGTTCCCTGAGAGAGAATACTCTGTGGGTACGTCAAATACTCGCTTGCTTTTTCCCTGATGGTCCTTCAGTGATTACTTGGTTCCACTTTCAGGCTGTGTCTCAATGAGTTAGTTCTGTCAAAACTGCGCTTCACAAAGCCTAACTAAAAAGAGTGAAGCCAGAGGTTCACAGATATTTTGATTAACTTTTCCCTTTTAAACCACTTTTGAATTTTCAAATGCTTTCTGTAGAAGAGACTTAATTCTTTGCCTGTTATTGCATCATTTGAAACAGGATTAACTGAATTACAATCAAGTAATTGTCTCTTTTGAGGGACTCCACGTTGTTGAAATGGTTAATGTTTGGATTTTTTTTTTTTTTTTAGATTTCTGCTAATTAGATATGGTGGATTTACACATATGTTGGTTTTTGAACATTTTAAATGTGATGAATTTTTAAAGTTGGATTTTCTAGCTTCTCCTAAAACATGGACGGGGCTAGCATCATGGTTCAGTTGTTCTTAAATTGAAATCCAACTTATCCATCATTTTCTTATGAGTAGTGTTTTTGTGTCCTGTTTAAAAGATCTTTGCCTATTCTAAGCTCATGATTATATTCTCTTATATTATTTTCCAGGAAATGTACTGTTTTACTTTTCATATTGAAGTCTATTCCGTCTGGAATTGATTTTTGTACATAATATAAGATAGTGAAGTGGGATTCAAGGTTCATTTTTTCCCCTTTGTGGATATCCAATTCACATAGCACCATTTACTGGGGAGAGAAAAGACAAAAGAAACTACCATTTCCACTGCTTGTGATGACACCTTTGTCATTAATGAAGTATTTGTATATACATGGGTTTGTTTCTGGAATATTTTGTTCAATACATTTATTGTCTATCCTTTAATCAATAATTAACATAATTAAATAGCTATAAATAAGTTTTAATATCTGGTATATAGGTCGTCCAATTTCATTTTTCTTCTTCAAGGTCATCATGACTATTCCTGGTCTTTAACATTTCCACATTGATTTAAATCAGCTTCTCAAACTCCACAAATACCTGTTGAGATTTTGATTAGGAGTACATGGAATTTATAGATCAACCCGGGAAAATATGGCTTTCCTACACTATTGTCGTCTAATTCATAGACACGGTATATGATACATTGATTTAGGTCTTTTTCAATTTCTTTCAATAATGTTTTATAGTTTTTCCTCTTACACACTATTGTTAGATATAATCCTGGATACTTAATTTTTTGATGTTATTGTAAATAACATTGTATTGGTTTTTAATTTTATTTTCTAATTATTTGTTGATATTTTATGAGTATAACTTATTTTTGTGTATTGACTTTGTATCTACTGACTTTGATAAATTCACTTACTCTTTCTAATAGTTTATCTTATGCATTTTCTATGTACATTCTCATGTGTTCTCTTCAATTTGCATGTATTTTATTTCTTCTTCTTGCCTTATTGTATTGGAGAACTTCCAGGAGAATATTAAATGGAAATGGCAATGGGGCTATCCTTATCTCTTGAGTTATCCTTATCTCAGGAAGAAATTTTTTAATATTTCATCAAGTAATGGTTGCTATAAATTTTCTTGAAAGTACTCTTTATCATATAAAGAAATTTTCTTCTGTATCTGTTTTGCTAATAAGAATTTGTTGTCATTTTGTTTTGTTTCAATCGCGAATGGTTGTAAATGTTTTTATTTACGTTTTTTGCATTTATTGAAGTGGCTAGATGCTTTTTGCCTCATGTCTGTTAATGTAGTGAATTACAGTGATTGATTTTTGAGTAATAAATTAGCTTTGTATTATTGGTTTAAACCCAACTTTGTGGGGATATGTTATACTTTTCCATATTGTTGGGTTCAATTCACTACTATTTTATTTAGTATGTTTCTGTCTATGATCATAAGAAAGATTGAATCTAGAATCTTGCTGAATCCCCTCTCTACAATCTTGCTGAATCCCCAAGCATTCAAGATCTAGAATCCTCAAGTCCTGCTGCATTGGTTTATTTCTGTAATGTTCAAACAGTTTTTTCTCTCTTTTTTCTTTTTAAATACATACTTTTGCTGTTGTTTTTGGCAGAGGATGAGTCCCATACAAACCTATCATAGCCAAAAGCAGTTCACCGCTTCCATTAAAATTTTACCAGTAAGATACATTTCACTTCTGTTTATGTTATAGTACATATTTGTTCAACTTATTATTATCTAGAGAATGGCAATCTAGAAATATGGAGATTATTTTTGGAAATATTTAGTTTAAAAATTAGCTTAGTCATATTATTTCCTTTTTCTTTGTGTGTCAATACAATATTGTGTGTGTGTTATTTCAATATCTGATTTTATCACTTATATGATTGTAAATTTTTTTGAATGATTGCCATGGCAAAAACTTTTTTGGGGGGGATGGTGGAGAAGGCATCAAGCACTAACCACTTTTGGGTTTCATCAAACTTGCATCCTCTTCTTTGAGTGTATCGGTGTAGGAACTGCTGTGGCAGGGATGATGGTTGAAAATTCCTACTCATGAGGTTAAAACTTCCATGGGCTGCTCTCTGATTCACAGATATAGGTCAGCACTTTCAAACAGTTCTCACTTGTTATGCTGCAAATCTTTCCTCACTGCTGAAAACCTTTCTGACTGCTGTTGGTGGCTCAGCAACATCATCTTTCTCCAGCAAGAACAATCCCTAACAATTGTCAGTACAGTAATGTTACTTTGGGGAATGTCTTAATCCTAAAACAGGTGATTTCTTCATCATGCACAGATGAGTGGATTATGATGTGGTCACTCAGCTCTAGGTTCCATTTGTGATTTTTTTCTTTAATTCATTAACCAGAAAACAAGACTTTTTGTGCCAGTGTTTTATGCTCTGAGAAGCCGCATGCTTGTATTTTCACTTTATATCCAGGCTGGTGTGAATTCTGTCTCTTAAATTACATCAGATGGCTCTTTCCATATTAAGCTTTGCAGTCCAGCCCCTCCCTGGAGGCTCTGGACTCAGGACAGTGATTCTCTGAGGCCTTCTCCTTACTCAGCTTTTATCTGGGTGAGCTCAGGCTATGCTGAATATCAAGGCCAGCCTTGAAAAAGAAAGGACACATAAAAATAATATCTTGCAGTTTGAAGATAGAAGGAGGGAGGGAGAGTCAGGCTGCCCCCCAGCTTGTCTTGGAGCTGGGAGAGGAATTATGTTCTGGCTATGTGTGTTGAGACTATGACGTAATGAGATTTGTTCAACAGGTCACTCAGGAAAATCGTGTTCTCCTAGCCACATCCAGCAGCTTTAGGCCTTTCTTAGGAAGTGATACAGAGCCATTTTTCTTTTTCTTCATTATGGAAGACTGACTCCCTGGAGCTATGTCCCTCCCCATGTGTGCACCCAGGGTGATCAAGTACAGCTAGACAGAGAAGGCTTACGAGCTGAAGACAGGCATGGCCTAGGGAAAAGCCTCCACTGCATAACTTCAATGATTGTACCATTTTGTTCTCTAGAATAATTGTTATTCTCTACTTGAAGCAGATCCAATAGAGAGCACATTAATTGCTCCCCAAATCCTTGAATTCTTGCCACTATCCAAGCCAGAAATAGGACTGATGATAGGGACACAGGGCAATGAAAAAGTTGGATTGTCAGGATGGAGAGAGGGGAGAAACATTAGGAGAAAAACATGGGTAGTGTCTTAGTCTGTTCAGGCTGCTATAACAGAACACCATACACTGGGGGGCTTAAATAACAGACATTTATTTCTCATAGTTCTGGAGGCTGTGAAGTCCAAGATCAAGGCACCAGCAGATTTGGTGTCTGGTGAGAGCCCCTATTCCTGGTTCATAGATGGCTGTCTTCTCGCTGTGTCCTTACATGGCAGGAGGGGCATGAGAGCTCTCTGGGGTCTCTGTAATAAGGGCACTAATCCCACCCATAGGGACTCTACTCTCACCTCCTGAAGGCCTCACCTCCTAATACCATTGGGGGCTCAGATTTCAACACATGATTTGGGGGAGACACAAATATGCAGTCTATGGCAGGTGGGCTATGAGTTGCCTTGTTGGGCTGTTTTTGGAAGGGAAATGTTGCCTTAGGAAGGTCATAGTCAATGATGACAATGTGAAGATTGGATCAGAGAAACCGGTGGATGATGGCACCTGACTAGGATATGGTTAGAGCAAACAAGGAAAAGAGAGGCTGCTGCATTTTATTACCCCTCTGTTGGTTTCCACCATTTCTAAGGATTGGGATACTTGTTTATGAAGCAATGCCGGAAGAGTCTGGATTTATTTGAAGGAACATGAACATACATTTAGAAAATGCATGCCATCTCTCTTATAGTTGATGTTCGTCAAGCATGCGTTTCCTTTCCCTAAAACTAATTAGCTGATGAAGACTCTGGCTCCAATTCCTTCTTGTCTTGCCCACACAAGTGGTGGTAAATTTCTTCATTTATAAAATAAGGTGAGTAAACTAAACAATTCCCAATGTCCCGATAGCTTTGATAGTTGAAGCTCTGCTTTTGTGAACCCTAAGGTTTTATGACGTCTTACCCAGTTGAAATATTGAGTAACGTTTATGTAATACTCAGTGATATTCCAGGTGACTTAAGGACCCTTCTGTTCATTCCAGCTAAGATAGAAACTGCCAGCTGTTTAACATCAAACTTCATTTTCTCTAGGTGAATTGCCAACACCTTGAAGCTAGAGATCACAATTGCCTTTTGGAATATCATGTGATAACAGATATCACAGCAGTGCCAGCCAACTCAAGAGAAAGATGACGCTGGTTATTTGTTTCAAGAGGGCAATTCAGGTACAGGCAGGGTGGACTTCGCTGTGTTAAAGTGAAGCTTACTGATGAAGGGCCACTCACAAAGCATGGTGCCAACTGTTTTCTTTTGGCAGGTCACCAACATCTCTCAGATTTCAGTTTAGCAATTATAGATGCTAATTACTTTGACGTTTATCAGTCTACCTAACGACAAAAGCAATCATCTGATGAGTCGGGTTATTGCTCACATCAAGCATCATTAATGTGTCTTTGCCCATCAGAATAAATGTGTAGCTCCACAGAGTGGAAAGGAACTTGCATTAGGAGTCAAAATCCTGGGTCCTAGGATTTCATCATTTATTTGGGGGACATCCTTAGGGAAAATCACTGGTCTCCTCTAAACCCTTTTCCACATCTAAACTTCGGAATAATCCCGATACAACCACATTTTATAAGATTGTTAAAAGACCTAGAGAGAACATTTAATTCACCCTCTAGTTTGGTAAGTGAGAAAACAGAGACTCAAAGAATTTCATTAACTTAAGCAATGTGTCCAAGTTGGTGGAACTGGAAATTCAATGGGCTTTCCATTAGGTCATATTAGCTCTATTCTGAAGACCAAGTGAGACAATGTACATGAAAGTTATAATATAGAAACTGTAATATGTTATACCATGTTGAATATTTGAATAGTGTATTGGCAAAGAAGGGTAGTAATGACATCTCTATTTTCCAAATGAGAACACTAATGCACAGGTAAATTGAAAGAAGTCAGTTTTCTTACATACCTATTTCAGTAGTCTCTCCATGAGAATATACCTTCGGGGAAGATTATTTTCAATAGGGATTAAATTTACCTGTCACTGAGTGGCAGCATAGAATAATAGAAAGAACATCAGCTCTGGAGGCAGGCAAACCTGGGTTCCAAACCCGGATCCATCCCTTACTAGCTTTGTCACTTTGGATAAATGTTTACCCTCCATCAAGTATGGGATTACTCAGGTAAAAGTGGAGATATATCTAATTAGTAATAGTACTATCAAGTACTTATGGAGCATTTATCATGTAATAGTTACTGCTTTAATAGTTTTACTGTTATTGTTTTAATAGTTTTAAATTTATTAGCTCTGTGAATCCCCAGAACAGGATTATTGTGAAAACTATTGGGAGAAGATTAAATATGTAGAGCCCCTGTTGTATTTTCCTCCCTTCCTCTTAAACATTATTGGTAAGTTTGATATTCATGCTCGTGACAAAACATAAGCTGTGACAAATGAATCTCCTACTCTTTCCACTGTGACCTGAATTAGGAAGAAAGGGGATGGGAAGGAAAAAGTAATGGGATTGATTGTTTCATATCTATTATAATTGGAGACAAATTACTGAGTGTTAGTGTTTTCCAAGCATTAATAACAATAATGCTCTGGTCTAACATTGTGGTCATCTCTACCAAACCTGAAAAAAACCAACAATTTCAATTTTTTTGTTTTTAAATTTATGTTGTGGATGTTTGTCCACAACTGAGCAAAAATATTTTTTCTCCAAAAACTGTCTTCTGATTAAAATATAGGTAAATTACATCCATTACATAAGCACATATCATTCTATTCTTGTAATTTTATCTGGTAAAGAAACATAGTGAGAAGGAACTAATTCTCACAGGAGATTTTTAAAAAGAAATTATATCCTATAATCAAAATCAAAATTGACTTTCCAATTAGAAGAGGAGTTCAGGTCAAGAATGTGAACTAGCAGTTTCAAAATACAACCACATATATAATTTAGAATGAATATTAAAAACAAACTCTTTTTGCTGCCCTATTTACCAGAAGGTCTTTTCAGCAGTTTCTGTCAATTCTTACCTTGTTGCCAAAGACTGATTTGAGGTTCAAAAGCAACTAGAGAATAGAGCTATTATTTCTGTGACTTTTCATTAATTCTGGGCCTTATGGTGACTGAACATCTTTCTTTCCAGAAGCTCAGAGACATTGTTTACTGAGCTGCTATGCTAATTTGTACTTTGGAACAAAGCTTGAGCTAGTACTTACTTCAGAGATGGTGCAAATGAATTGGGTAGAAGCAATGGTACCCGGATCTTGTAGTTTGGGAGATTGTGAAAACTTTAACAACAAAGTATTAGATGATTACTCTTAAATCTATATCTCTAGTCAGAACCTCTCTTCTGAATTCTAAATAATATGTTAACCATGCATGATATGTTCACCTAGAAGTCCCAGAGTCACCTCAGATTTGACTCATCCTATATGTACTCATAATATTCTCCTCCAAATCTGCTACTCCTTTGGTATTCTACATCTTGATTAATGATTTACTATCCACCTAGGTGTCCAAGCCAGAAACCTGACCATCATCTTGACTCTTCCTTTCGTTCAGCATTTATATCCAATGAATCTCTTCTGATCATCAGTTCCACTTCCAAAATGTCTTTGAATCTGCTTGTTCCTCCAAGCACTATCCTCATTTTCTCTCCCTTGGATTACTGTCATAGCTTCCTAATGGGTCTGCCCATCTCCAGGGTAACCATTTTCTATTCCACCCACTGAACTGCTGCCAGAGTGTGCTTTCTGAATAACAAATCCAATCTTGTCACTCGCACAATTAAAGTCTTCCAGTGGATCCCAGCCACTTACAGCATGAAAATTCAAACCCCTGAGCATAGCCTGCAAAGACTGTTTTTGATGTGGCTCCTGTATCTTTCATCTGCAACCCAAGACCATCCTCCCTGGACTTCTCACGGGTTGGCCTCATGTAATGCTCTTTCATGTTTCCGTGGCTTTGCACATGCAGTTCCCATGCCTGGAACAGCCATTCTCTCCACTCCCTAAACACCTACTCATAGTTCAGGTGGCATCTGTTCTGGGCAGCTCCCCTCTGTGCATATTCTGAGTAACAGTCTCATGCACATCTTTATAGTAGTGTTTACTTCATTATATTTTAGTTCATTGTTTACATATTAGTTTCCCCCTCCTTTCTGTGTATTCATTTGAGCATTCTTTGTATTCTCAGCATCTATCAGAGTGCTTGGCAGTAGAGTAGGAGATCAGTATATGTTTGCTGAATATGAATGAATACCGAGGCAGCTGGTTTCAGTCAAAGTGCAGCAACTCTGGGCGTGCAACTTAATGTCCTTTGAGACTTTGTCCTCATTTGCAAAACCAAGGATGACAAGACTTATCTTCCTGTGCTGTTCTAAGAACTAAATAAGACAAGGACACACTCTGTAAACAGTAAATTAACATACTTGTATAAATATATCATATATAAGATCATGTAATTATTGTGAGCCATTGCACACTAAGCAATATATTTCTAAAAACTGATTTATCAATACACATGACACACAAGGACACTTCACAAAACAGCCAAGGCCTTCCTTTCATTCCCAGTTTCTTTGCTTTTCTTCCCCTCACTATTGATGCACGTACTCTTTATGTTATAACCACCAGGTCTGGTGTCCCAAATTTGCTGTCCACCTTCACACCTGCAAGACTTTGCTCATGCTGTTCCCCTGGTCAGAATGTCCCTTCCTTCTGCTGTCATGGTGAATTTATTCTCCAGAGTCTGACTCAGAGTTCAATAGTGTTCCAAGCCTTTCCTGTCTCCACCCAGGCAGAACGTACCGTGTTCCTCTCAGCCACCCAAACACTTGGTATTTGCTTCTCTTATACTTTGCACCACTGTACATAGTTTTTGTTTATGTGTTCATCTTTACACATTCTATGGTGAGCCCCTTGAGGTGTTATTCACTTTCCCAGGACTGTTGTTACTGTTTCCCAGTGATCACCCCCTGCAAAGTGGGTCTCACTTGGATTCCCAAACCAAAGTGGACACAATATAGACAAAATATTTAAGCATCCACAGTCCCCCAGATTGTTCCTCTCTGGGATGAAGAGTTTGTGCTCTGGGCCACCCCCCGCCCCAGGTTCATGAGTTCCCTTGATGACTGACTGACATTTGCCTGGGGCTCCCAGGTGTGTTAGAGTTTCCTCTGGTCACCTCTCTCCCTGGCATTTTGTGACTTGATTTATTTTACAGCTTTCAATGGATGCAGTGTCCTTGGTTTCCATTTTAGTGTCAACTCAATTGATACTAAAGTATGACGCTGACCCTCTCTTTCCTCCCTGGTTCACTTTTCCCTAATGTCTGAGGCTTTGCTCACGAACCGTAGCCCTGTGGTTTACCCTGAGCTATCTCACCCAGGACATGTGCTCCTGAATATCCTTCCCCTCCCTTCCTCTTTCCCTGTCCTCTGCCTTCCTTCCTTCTCTTCCTCCTCCTCCTATATCAACAACATTTTAAAAAGACAGCCAACTGTCACTGAAGATTTGTTTAGTGCCAGAAACTGTGCTAAGCACTGTACATGCGTTACATCATTGTTCTTTACTGGACAATAAATCCATGAGGAATTACTATTGGTGTCCCTATTTTAAAAGAAAAGGACACAGAGGCTTAAAGAGACATCATGACTTGACAGACATAGGATTTCAAACAACCTGGGTCTACTTGAGTGTGAAGCTCATGCTCTTGACCCCAGTGATCTTCCGCCTCTGAGACATCACTGACCCCGCCTCTCTCGCTCCTGTCTGCCTCCCACCCCCTCCTCTGAGCCCTCTGCCCTGCCACCAGTGGCACACAGTTTTGCCTGCATTGCGACTTAGACGATCATGCCCAGCTGCACGTCCATGATCAACTCCCATAGCACAACCTCTGCCAACCTCCCTACTCTGCCTTTCTTTATGTACCACATCTGGTTACCTTCACCTCCTGACATATAGCCAGGGACAGGAACTGTGTGTGACTTCTTCGTCTTTCTCTTCCTAACTTCTGCCACAAGTGGGCCCCAAACAAATCCATTAAACAAATAAATGGATTTTATTAACACAAAAATAGTAGGGAAAACAATGAAAAGAAGCCATACTCAAAATTCTTTTGACCACAAATTATTTTAACTACCATTGATTTTATATAGAAATACTTGAGATGCTAATTTAAATGTTCTCAAAGGAGATTTCCCCAAAGCTGACTGCTAGGCAATCTTGTTGGTTTGGGTTGAATTAAAGCAATATATTTAAACCTAAATGTAGAAAACTGGGTTCTTTGAGAACTGGGAAGTGAAATTTAGCTCCATAAAATTTTTTAATTGTGCCTTCTTTTAATTAATCTTAACTTTCATATTTTATTATAATTAGCAGCAACCATATTGTTTATAATTTCTCTTTGCAATATTCCTGTGAGACAGAGAAAGAGCAGATGATTGTAGACTTATTTGTAGACAGGTGGTTTGGTCAAGATCTTATAACGAACCCAAGAAACCACCTCTCTTTTCTTGATTTTGATCACTCACAAATCCTAATCCAGTTTTTCGCTCTCAAGGAGTTATTTGTAAAATTAGACAATTGTTATAGCAAAGGTAATTTGAAGTCAGACATTTACCTTTGTGATCATGAATCACTGTAGACTGTATGCTATAGACTAAATTCATTTTCTTTTTGAAAGAAAATGAAGTTTTCTTCCTTGAACTCTGAGCATGTGATGGGAAAAGACAGGAAATAAATATTCTCTATGAGCCAAGAAAGATATTAATATAAGAATACCTTTTGGATCCATGAATTAAATCCCACAAATTTCTCTTACCAAATGTTGCTGTCTATTATCCACATGCAATATCTCAGAACAAGTGGGCATCTATCAGTCTGAAAATAGAATAGCTGTATTTAGCTATTCATCTCAATGTCCTGCTGCTAAGGGCTCTACCAATACACCTAGACAGAGATTAGCAGAGGGGAGATGAGGGACAAGACCTAGATCAGAAAGAAAAATGGAGGAGCACTAGAGGGTATTGGACATTTCGGTCTCTAGAGTAAAATGAATTGTCTCTTCTTGTCATCCACAAGGAAAGGGTAGAAAACATCTTCCACCCAGATCTATAATCCATCTTTTAACGTTCAATTAAGAGAATTTTCTTTGAGAAACAACTTTAAGGTTTAACATCATATGGCAGATGTATTGTAATAATTACGGCAGTTCATCTTTTATTTAAGATCCACAATCACATTGAGTTTATATGTCTATATGGAGCCATAAAATCAACCATTGTTTTACAACTTTTTTAGTGTATAAGATAATAACTGATCTTTTCAAATTGTTTTAATAGGTCAAGTAGCTAATACAAACACTGATTTAAAAAAAAAATTCCCACCCTTTGGCCAATCAGTATGTAATTACAAATGCATTTGAATTCCAATTCCCAAAATAAATAATAAATTTTGAAGGAGTATGCCAGAGAAGATTAAACAAGTAGAGGAAATACACTTTGGTCTTTATAGAAATATATATATATGTAATTATTTTTTTAAAACCCATGCAAAAACAATCTGTCCACTCTCCCAAATGGCACCTGAGGTTAGATCATTCATTCATTTGTTCGTTTAGCAAGTAGTTACTGAGAAACTAATTTAAGCCATATGTTATTTAACCCTGGAGATGTTTATTAAAGAGTAATGTCCATAATTTATCAACCAGTGAGAACAAATCTGATGTCATTCAATAATTCTACATGTTGATTCTCCAAGCCCCTGCCTTCCTGAATAACAGAGAACCTAGAGGGTGGAAGGAACCAAAGAGTAGCCCAGAATTCATCAATATTTATGTTCTTCATAAGATTAGTTTCCAATTTGTCCATAGATCCATCGGATTAATTGTTAAATACTGACAGACAGGATGTCAACCCTTCCTTTCTTAACTCTCTAGGACTCCTGTGGAGAGTAGGGGGGTATGTAGATGAGCTGCTCGCATATAACCACACATGATCTGCCCACTGCTCCAGGGCCCCTCTTCTCTGGCTCCTGTTCTCACTGCCCATTTGCAGCTTTCCTTCTGCCTCCTTGTCTGATGTTCCTCTGAGGTCTCTCTCTGTACTTGTGCCACAGCCAGACCTATCCAGGAATCATTCTTCACTCTACACTGTTATTGCTTTTGCCTTTTTTGGGTATAATTTGCTTAGTCATGTGTGGTAGGCAGGATAATGGCCCCCCAAAGATGTCCCCTCTCTAATTCCCCAGAACCTGTGACTATGTTATGACACATGCAAAAGGAATTTAGGTTGCAGATATAATTAAGGTTGATAATCAATTGACCTTAAAATAAGGAGATTATTTTGAATTATACAGGTGGGCCTAATATAATCACAAGGGTCCTTAAATGAAAGAGGGAGGCAAAAGAGGAGGTCAAGGTGATGCAATGTAAGAAGGACTTGACCCACCATTCCTGGCTTTAGAAGGGGCCACCATCCAAGGATTGGGAGTGGCCTCTAGAAGCTGGAAAAGGCAAGGTAACAGATTCTTCACTAGAGCCTTCAGCAGGAGCATAACCCTGCTGACACCTGATTTTAGCCCAGTGGAGGGCATGTAGACCTGTCACACATCAATGCCTTTAGAAGGGAAGGGTGGATCCCACAGAGAAATGCCTGGGTCCCTGGTAATATGCTAATTTTATATTTTAAATGCACTTCTTCTGTCTAGGGCACAGATATTCCAGATTGATGTGGAGAGTAGTACTGAGTGGGGAATTGGTCACACACCAGCTCACTTGTACCTGGGCCTACTGCTGCCTTTCACACTCAGGCCAAGCTAAGCGGTCAGGCTCTGCCTGCCAGATTTGATGTGTTGCTTTCTCCTTTAAGGGCCCCATGGTCTTTCAGTGAAGTTTGGCTCCTTCTTCTACCTCCCCCTCTTTATCAGACGTGACTGCCTATATGCAACACTAACGGTAAACAGGTTCCATGCTCTTTCCCATGACGTTTTGGAGCTCCAGGGAAACCAGGCGTGTAGCCCAACCACAGCTTCTGTGAATCACTACCTATTCTGTGAGGGGTAAGGAGTTTCCTGAGCATTCTAGGCTAAAGAAAGACATGTATATGCTTGAGCACTGCTCCATATGCTGTCCTAATTCAGCTCCAGCATCATCAATATGCACTGTGGCGTATTAAATACCAGGTGGCCACTGTCCTCGAGGAGCTTTGTACCTATTGGAGAGATATACATAACATGATCTTTCCAGCAGTAGATGTGCAGCTGATGTGCACCAGTACTGCTGCACGGCTGGATCTGTTCTGCTCGGCCAAGGTCCCTGCTGTACTGGTTGTTCATATTTTGCATGTGGGAGAACAGTGATAATTGAGCTTAATTCATCTTCAGGTGGAAACGGAAGCCTATTGGGAGAGAAGAGTCAGAATATTGAAGAATTAATAGGATCTGCTAAGCAGTGGAAAGAGAATTCCTGGACATGGGCAAAGGTCAAGATTCAAATAATTGTTTGCTGTGTGTGGAGAGTATTAAGTAGTCCAAAGTGGCTAGGATATTAAATAAGTGCCCAGGGAGCCTGAGGACTATACATAATTTGTCTCTGAGGTAATTTAGTTATAATTTTTTTGAAAAGCTGATCAATGTAACAATTTGCTTAAATGTTTTGTTGTTGTTGAAATGAGTGTCTCTGGTTACTTTTTTTTCCCCCCACAAAGGTTGCCCATTTTGGCACACTATGAAACAGTCCCTCACATGGCTTGAAGCATTATTGATTTGTAAAATGGTTTTTTAATTTTAATTTTGTTTTTTAAAATTTTTAGTTAATTGCTTAGCCATTTATTTCTTCCTTGTGCTGTGCGTAATTGTTGATTGCACAACCTAAATATCTGCCAGTAGCAGGAAGTTGACTACTTAGGAGCATGGTTAGTCTGAGTGCAAATCCCACATCTGGATATTGCCACAATATAGCCTTGAACTTGAACTTAGTATCTCTAAGTTCCTATTTTCACATTAATAAAGTGATTTTCATAATATCTGCTTCACAGAATTATTGAGGATTAAAACAGACAATTAAAATTAAAATTTGCCACAGTGCCCAGCACACAGTAACCTCTCACTCATTAAACAGTAGCTTCTTTCATCATTAGTTTCTTCTGTTACTTTTTCTTTATTAAAAAAAGCAATGAGTTTTTACTGCAGAAAAATACTAAAACAATAGAACAAACACAATGATCCCAGCAGTTCAAAGATACCTGCTATTAATCTCTTGCTGAATATTTTCCAGATCCTTTTATATGACTCTATATATTCTTACATATTACTGATTTTTTTTGTAAGATGAGATCATACCATGTGTGCTACTTTATAACCTATCATACTCAAGAAAACACCATTTGATGGACATTTATGCTATTTCAAGTTTTTGCTATATGGCAATGCAAAACAAACAAAGTGAATTATAAATGAAAAAGCAGTAAGCATTCTAAAAACTGTCATGAAATTTAATATGCACCGAGTGGAAAAATAATGCACAATTGGCTAATACCTTAAAAAACCCATTTGGTCATCATTTAAACTTCATTTTCATGTGGATTTGCTTTCTTTCCATTAAAATATTCTTAGAAATATTTCAGTCAATTAAATTGCTTCTGGCTGAGTTATTTGCTACCAAGGCAGATGTGGAACTTGGGTGTCAGGAAGAGTGAGGTCACAAAGGGCTTGTACAGCATGTTAAAGAACTTGACCATGGAGGATGAAGAACCTTTGAAGAGTTTTAAAGCAGAGGCTGAGGAGGGCCCATCCCAGATTTAGACCTGCAACATTGACACCTGAAAAGAGTTACTCAGGTATGGAAGTCACCTTTAGATAGGGGTAAGGGCTGTGAGTTAAACCAAAATTTCCAGTAAGTTGCCTTGAATTCAGTCTGGACGGACAAGATTAAGTAAGACGTGAATAAGTATTAACCAGTCCAAATGGATCATGTCTCTTTTCTGCCCTGTAGAAACTTACAGGAATTCCTTTTTATGTTATAAAATGTGTTACACTAATAAACTCTGGATACCTGTTGCCCACGTCAGTATTTTAAAGATGAAGGGGGAAAACAATTAGCTATTCCTCTGTTTATGAACTGGACTGACTCCAAAAGGAAATGGTTAATGCCTCATGGCTGCAGTGAAGCACTTTATCTCGAGTGACATGTCTGTGAGTTACTATCCAAAGCAGACGCTTTCTCAGGCTGGTTCCTGCTTCCACTTCTGTTGCATCTGAAGCCAGGAACTCTGCAGAATGTTTCAGATTCGCTTAGTGGTCTTGTAAATTTTGCTTGAATTCCATCCTTGAAATATACATATTTCTTTTAAATGCCCAGGATCTTTAAAAAATTTGCCTCTCTGGTGACATGTCTGATTGACCAACTTGTGGCCCACAATGGCACAAGAAAATTGTCAGTAATCAGTGCTGTGAATACACACGCCTACCTGATTCATCCACTGGGCTCAGCTTGGTACCAGTGCTTTTGTCTTACATTCATTAAAATTCCTATCAGGACACAAAATGCTGAACATCACCCAAAACAAAACCAAGCAAAACCAACCAACCAAAGGAAAAAAAAAAAGAAAAACACACAAGGCTTAGGCTTAAGCGTAGATATAGCGTTAGTTGATGAAGAAACAAAACTGTTTATATCTTGCTTATTCTTCTTTGGCTCATTGGTAATTATTTTTAAGTTTGAAGTTATAAAACCCCAAATATTGATATTTTGATTATTCAATTCTCTTTTTGTCTCCTGAAAATAGACCAGAAAAGAAAAAGAAAAAAATTAATAGAAGATGTTCAGTCTTTCACACTCCCTCTAAATGTTCAAATACAATGGGATATCCTGTCTTTCATTTCAACTCAGATATTTTGGTCATTATACCTTCTAAAAATATAATTTTGCTATATGCATGTTTAGGAAGCATATAGGAGTTAAAATAGGTGTTTTATTTCTTTGAATAAAATAAACCTCTATCAACCATATGTTACATGAACATGCAAATATTTTGGTCTTTATTTTTGAAAAATACAAATGCAAGTTAATTCCCATTTTAGGAAATGCAATTATATCTTAAGGGAAAACCATAAACTATTCCAGGATAGAATTGTCATTTGATATAAGCTATTGGGTTTTAGTTGATTTTTTTTATTGAATACGTATGTACCCACTAGTTTTACGTTTTCTTGTTGTAGACATAAAGAGTTAGAGAGATGTTGAATAGGTCATGTGTTATGCATTTTTTTTAAAGCAGACATTGTGTTACACTGCAGAAAGGACCATTTTAGTGAACATGGCAGAGGCTCTAGTTGTCTCCACAGGGCTTGTTCTCACTTTCTTCTATAACAACGGAAAGCCTGCTTTTTGGTTTGGCACATCGCCGCTGGAAGCAACACCACATTTCCCAAACTCCCTTGATAGATGTGGCCCTATCTTGATAGATGTAACAAGTTCTGGATATGTGTGTTCAACTTCTGGAACATACCATCCTTCCTTTCTGATGCTTGGAGGTGGGTGTGATGGCTGCCTATTCATCTGACATGGAAAACTGGAAGCAACATGTGCCCCAGATCTGATGATGGAATCACCATGCCATCCCTGAACTACCTCAATCCAGACTTTCATACAAAAAGAAATGAAGATTCATTGTGTTTATACTTCGGGTATTTAAGATCTAGCTTATAAGTAGACAAATATAAACTCTAATGATTACAGAATTTGATGCCTTAAAGTACAATGTTGGCCATGACAAAACCTAAAATGTAGTGTCTGATGGCTCAGATGATGGAAGCTGAAAAGCCAAAAACTCTTGTCACACTGTGACAATATATTTGATGAAATGCTTACTATGGTATCTTGGAAAGCAGACCACATGCTATGGCCATGGCATTAGGGGAAATTGTAGGAAAGATTCAAGATGTTGTCTTATGTTTATTACTTCTTGCTGCTTTAACAGAATCTACAAAAGAAGTCAACTCAGGTGTGAGCTAATCAGTCCGGTAGCAGTCTGTATCCTTCAATACAAGTTGACCAAGAGTCTAGCAATCTTACACTAGTAAGTTAATACTAACTCCATATAGATATGGTGCTTACAATGTGCCAGGTACCATTCTAGTGCCTTATATATTTTAAGTTACTTAATCCTTAAACAACACAATGAAGTACATACTGTTTTTAGCCCCATTTTACAGATGAGGATCAAAGAGGTTAAGTAACTTCCTGGTTGCACATCTTATAAGAGAAGAAACTAGTTTGGACTAAGCAATTTTCATCCAACATCTGTACTTCTAAGTGCTTCACTACACAGTAATTTGGGCCTTAAGAGATTGAAAAAGCAAATTTCTTTTGTATCCAGGTTGAAGCAGTTCTCAGTAAAGGCTGGAAGGGGGCAGACTTAGAAGATAAGATGGTGCCTCTGAGTCTTTCCCAAGCACCTGTAGCTAAGTGTTCTCTGCCAGACAATGGGAGTCAACTCAGTGGCAAAGATCAGATGTAGAGTGTTGTCTCCCACCCTAGCTCTTTGTTTCCAATGGCTTTAAGAGAGCCAGCCTAAAACGCGAGAGAAGGAGGATGGGCAGAGCCCAGAGGCAAAAAGTAAAAGACCTGTGTGTCTTCAGTCTTAAAAACTCTGACTCCACAGGATTTTTATCTGTGGTTATTAACACATAGGGCTCATTAGAAGCAAACAACCTGGAAGACCATTAGGTTTTGAAGAAGTTATATTAGTAAAAATACAAAATCCTGTTCAATCCCCAAAGCATTTGCTTGTCCTCCAAATCAGTACCAGTTAGAGGCAGGCTACAAAAGCCAGGCAGGTCCAGAAAGGACACCGTCTCCAATGCCCCCCTCAGATGCGCCATGGAGGATAATGAACAAAGAAGTTGCGCTCAGAGGAGCTTTCATGTGGAATAACCTAGGAATTTACTCTACTGACAAGAAGGGAATCATTGTGATTCCTGCTTAAGAAGACATGATAACTTCCAAGATGGTTCTGTTTCCCATTCTTCCTTGGGCATCATGCTGCCAACAATCTTTACTGCTAGTACTGTTTTTCCTTATGATAAATTTTGGCTTTTTCCCCCCTCGTGTTTTCTTCATGGAAGGGATAATATAAGTATCTTAACTATAATAACTTTTCATAAATATGAAGATAACTGCAAAGCCTCTGCTCAATACATTTCTTCCTCTATGCTATGTTTCTCCTGAGCATCTATTTAAGACCCTTCTAAGTTTCTTTTCTTCTATAAGTGGCATTTTACGATGGTACTGGTTTTGTACAATAATGATAACTCGCAACTAGGTAGAAGATCTCAGTGAGGGCTGAGGGTGATGCTAGATAAAGTTCAGGAATCACTTTAATCTCTTCCACTTTGACATGACAAAGATGGGAATGAGGTTCTAGAAAAAACAGTAAAGCAATTTCTGTATAACCAAAGAGGAGAAGAAAATATTACACATTTCCAGTAATTCCAGACTACGTAGGAAGACAAAATATAATCGGTGGAGAGGAGATTGACTTGTAGATTAGGCATGCGTTTATGTAGCTTTGAACTCTGATTGAACTTGTTATTTCTGGACTCCAAGAAATGTCTTTATATCAGGGTAATGTTTTTATTTATTTAATTTGTATAATGTATCCAGAGCCTCAAGAAGTAAATGGAGGCATTATCAATGTAAATGAAGAGTTAGCCCTAGGAAGTGACATCTTGGGGAAGGACATCCAATCCAGATGTAGGGCTATTGGAAGGAAAGTAGAGTGGGTGTCAGTGTCAGATATTCCCACATCGACTTGTTGCTATGGCAGATGAATATAATGTCAAGGACTGTCTAATAAATAATTGCCATCGCTGAGGAAGGAGAATTCCCAGGTTCTTTTCTTAATGTCTGGTCTCCAATGAGAGAGACACCAAATGATTTGGAGAAAGCAAACAAACAGATTGGCCACTAGAAGAGGGAGAAGAGCAGCTTGCACCCAGGGGGGACAATGCAGTAGATGTCGTATAGAACAAAGACTTCCTCCTGCTCAGGGTTGGTGTACAAACATTGGATTGTTGCCGGGGCTGGCAGCAGATGGTGGTGTGTCCTCTGCCAACACGTGTCCTTTTCCTTTGATAATGATGCCCAGAATTCTTGATGAATAGTTGGGTAAATTTCCTAGGTTTCTGGGTGGAGACTCAGATCAATAGAATTGTGACACCCTTGCAAGATAATACTGGCTTGACTTAACAGAGGTGTCTGAGACAGGCTGTTACATAATCTCACATTTCTTTCTTTCTTTTTTTTAAACTAGCTAGCTCAAGTACCCAAAAAGTATACTTGTTACATCAGATAATGATTTTTAAAAAAACTAAAGTCTCCTTGAGATTATAGCAATTCAATATTTGAAATGGGTTTGAACCAGACAGTTTATACTAAGTTAGCCCTGGTTTTAAACCCATCAGACTGTCTTCAGTTATGTTACTGGGCCTGATACACAAACACTGAGTAAAATTCTAAAACACTTGTGGCGATGGAAGGGGTGGGGATCGCAGAATCAAACACCAATATTGTTTACTAATACTTGTTCCAATACAACGTAATAAAATGAAAAGGAGGGTTGCTTTTAGTTGGATTATTCGGGATAGATTTATAAAAATATAATTGCAATCGATCTGGGTAATTCGGAACAGAACTACTTGCAACATGTACTAACCCCAGACCACAGTGTCTGATTTGTAAGTTGTACACTTCACAAAAAAAATCAAATTCATTTCATTTTTCAGCCTCCTTTACCTGGGGCAGGAGCTGGTCAATTTGGACTACCCCTCTTTTCCAGGGTAGTTCTAGGGGGCATTAGAGAAATACCTAGGTACAGGCATCTCTGCTAAGATATCCATCATCTCATCTGCTCTTCAGTCATTGGCTCACATGGGACAAGAATCGTCATTTCTTTATGGCCCCATCTGCCTATGCAAAACTCACAGCCATCCCCTCTCTTCCTGAGACCTCAAACTGGGGAGCTCAGAATGGAGGTGGAGGTACTGCACTTCTCTATGTGACACCACAGCTATTTTTGCGCAACTTACTTCCTCCCATTCACCCTGTCTCCTTTTGCACCCAAATGAATCATTTTCTAGACTACAGCAGGGGAGAGGTCAACTGTCTTATGATGTTCCTTCCATTTATTCTGTCCTTGCAGAGTCCTCACTGTTGCTCAAGCACTGGGTTTCTCAACTTCAGCGCTGGGTTTCTCAGCTTCAGCACTATTGACATTTGGGGCTGGATCTTTTGTTGTTGTGGGGGGCTGTGCTGTTCACTGTAGGATGTTTAGCAGCATCCCTGGCCTCTGCTCACCAGATGCCAGTAGCAGCACCAGCTGTGAAAATTGAAAAATGTCTCCAGACCTTCCTAAACGGCCCTGGTGCATTTGCCCTCACTGGAGAACTACTCCTTTAAGGGCATAAGCTTTTGGAAACCAAAGCCATTAAAATTCTCTGGAGACAATGAACAGTGAAGAGCAGAGCAGGCAGAAGGGGTGGCCAAAGGAGATGTGGGAAAGTGAGAGTTTATATTTTAGATTATTCATATACCCCCTACTTGGCATGCAGGAAAAGGAGACAGGACACACAAACATTTCTACACAGAACATAGATATGTAAATGTTAGAAGAGTTTTGGCTTTGTATTTTTTATGAAGTAATTGTTTTCTCCTTATCAGCACTGCTGTCACTTTTCTAAGGGAAACTTTACATCATTGATGCAAATAAAATAGATTTCAGAAGCATGGACATAAAAATTGTACATGATTAGTTGTATAAAATTGCATTCTTCTAAAGTATATGAATTTTTTAATACATTAACCAGCAAATGTTATATAGAACATCATCATGGCATCTTACTAAATAGAAAAAGTCCTACTACACATAGACAGGTATGTGTAGCATACTTCTTGAGAAAGAATAGCGAGAGTACTAAATTGTAAAAAATTCAATTTCTGAGACTTTTTGAGTTTCTGAACTTAAGGGAAACGAAGTCACTTACCTGGTATTTCCTCATGACTGATCTTTGATGAGCCAAATAGAAATGTCAAAGTCTGTTGACAGAACAAGAATAATGAGTATACATTTACGGCCTTTGTCAATAGCCCCGGAAATCAATTGCCCCATTGACCAAGACCAAGTATTTCCTCCAAACGATGAATCCTGAAAAAAAGCTTTCCAGATGCAGTTCGTATCCAGGTGTTGTGTTGGCCTTTTTGACACCTTTTCAATCACCTTTCCTCAGGCAAAGGAAATCTGCAAACCTTCTAAGATCAACAAGCTTGCTTTCTTCCAGGCGATGTTTAGTCAGCAAAGGACTGATAGATGTGTTCCTTTAGTGGCAAGTAAAGAGTTTGGGAAACCGTGGAATGGTTATTTATGATGTTTGCCACTGAACGCTTAGACCCTCTCCCACTTGTAGTTGGATCACGTAAGGAAAGAACCTAAACCATTTGACGTTGAGCATATTTCTTCCATCTGAGGATGGCAGTCTTAAAACCTGTCACATCTTTGATGTTGTGCTTACACTGGGAAAGATTTCAGTGTACTGGCACATAGTTAGCTTAATGTGACAATTGTTTTACTTTGAAATTATTTTTCTCAAAACAGTACTGATATCTGAACTCCAAAGGTGAAAATTTGGTGCTATGTATTATTCTGTATATAACAGTTGGTTCTCTACCACAAACTAAAGTGTTTCATATGTTTTCTGGTTTTATTTTACTAATTTTCAAAAATCTATACTCATATTTTTCATGAGTAAATATGAATATTTGAATTTAAAGTTAACTGAATTAAGTGTCAACAGGAAATGCATAGAAGGGAAAATCTCATTATTAAACATGAAAAATATTCAACTTATTAGTAAACAATGAAATGCAAATTAGAACAAAACCAACATATAATTATTTACTTATCAAATTGGCAGAAATAAAAAATTTTAGAGTACTTAATAACGGACATAGTGTATTGCTAGTGGGAAAGAGAAATGTTGTAGCTTCTTTGGAAGATAATTTAAATTTCCAAGCCTGAGAGAAGTAATTCTAAATCTGGAAGTCTATCCAGAGAAAATCATCTTAAATACAGAGAAAGTTTTACATACAAAGGTACTCATTGTTGTACTATTTAGAATAGGGGAAACAAAGTGTTTGACAATAAAGGAAATTTAAGTAAGTTGTGATAAATCTCCTCTATGAATATGTATGTAGACATTAAATGTGCTAATGAATTATTTGTAATAATGGAAAAATACTCATAATATTTAGGAAAAGAAGCACTGTAAAATTATATATATATAAGTTATGTATCAAAATTATATAAATGTGATGCTTAGAAAAAAGACTAAAATACAGCAAAATACTAATATTTGTATTTGTATAGTGAGACTATAGATAAATATTTTTAAATTTTAGTCAAATTGCAAAATTTTCCAAAAATTCTATATTTATTTTTTATTCTTTTATATTTGGAATAAAAATTTTTATTTTTAAAAATGTACAGTATACATTTTTAAATGATTATTTTGCAATACTAATCTTCACATTTATAGATCTTATTTTTCTTTTTATTATTTTATTAAGGTCACATTGGTTTATAATGTATACAGTTCTTGAACTAACTACTATGTTTTTTCTTTCAAATGAAAAACTTCAGAATCACAACATCAAAAAATGAAAAGACGAGTATAACTTATATCCTAGTCACTACTTTTTCAGTTAGTCCAGCTTCAGCTGTCTTTGGTAAAATTGATCATCCTTTTTAACCTAACGAGAAACTTATGTCTCATGGCTTGATCTAATCCTTATTTATTATTAGTCAATTTTATTTCCAGGACTTCATATACATAATCTTCTCTGTTGGAGTCGTATGCTATTCTCTAAAACTATCAACAAGCTAACTTCTGGTTATGGCTTGTGTTTCTTTCCTTATTTGCTTCCTAGTATAATACCTATATTCAAGCTTGAATTTTAAGAAGCTTCCTCTGTTTGGTAAACAAAAAAGAATTGTCACACCTGTGGGCCTTCCTTCTCTGCTCTTCTAATGTTATAAGGGTACTGGGTGGTTGGCATGAGGGGTAATAGGCCCAATGTTATTCCTGCTATCTTCAGCCACCAATAACATCAGGATTCGTGGACTACAGAGCAATTTCTAGGTCTTATGGTATGTGTGTGTTTGTTGGGATATCAGGGGGAAAGTGGAAAATACAAAAAAAAAAAATAGTTTAACTCCAAAAATCTTGAATAGAACTTAAGTGGTTTTCAGCACATGGTCCTGAACTAACAGTATGTCTAACTTGTTAAGAATGCAAATTCTCAGGCCCCTCTGCACACCTACCTGCAAACCTGAATTAGAAACTGCGCTTTTGTTCATTGATTCTGGAATCCCTAGGTGATTCCGATGCACACTAAAATTTGAGAACTACTGCTTAAGAAGAGGCCCAAAGAACACATCAAAGTAATATGCAAACCAATTTTGTACAACACATTTGGAATAGGGTTGAGGCTAGCCAAGGCACTTTTTGGAAATGACGATTCTTATTACATGAATCCTAGCCAGTTTTTCTTTTACCTCCTAAGTATTATCAAACCCCTCGTGAACTCTGTCTTTCCCTTT
Organism: Tapirus indicus; assembly: GCA_031878705.1. Lineage (NCBI taxonomy): Eukaryota > Metazoa > Chordata > Mammalia > Perissodactyla > Tapiridae > Tapirus > Tapirus indicus. The sequence continues at coordinate 27,727,060 of CM062930.1, read as the reverse complement.
TCCTCACTTCTAAAGCTGGTCTTTCGTGGTTAGATTCAGGGGGCCGTGATGTTGGCATGTGTCAGGGCAGCAGAAGTCCTTGGATTTCTTTCCCGCATGACCTGCCTGGGACAGTACTCATGACAATAACTGTGGGTTATTGTTCCCTACACTTCATAGTTAAAACACTTCAACCTTTACAAACTGGGCTTACGTGTTCCTTTGAACAACATCTGTAGCAGGTGTGTGGCTTCTACATGAACTCCTACAAATAAAAAAATACAAGAAAAGTTTTATCCCTCCCCCACGATTCAGCTTCACAAAAGCATTTCCCATTTAGAATATAAATCCCTGTATAGATTTATTTGCTGGCTGTTTGCAGCTGTATCCAGTGTTCTTCTTTGATCAGCATTCTGGGAATGTCCAGGGAAAGAACCTACAGCTGTTATTCTGGATCTGTAAAATAGCATGCCTTCCAGCCATTCTATGTCTTCATTTCCATATTTATGTTTTAGGAATCCACTATCAATTTCCCAAATTCTAAACTTACTCAAACTCTTTCATGCCTGGGCACTGTTCCCAATGAATTATTTATGATTTCCTCATATGGTTTTTGCAAGATATTTTCATGTCTTTATCCATTTGCCTTATTCTGGCAGCCGGGAGGGTTCTACTGGTAGATAAGAAAGATAATATGATTTGGAGGATGACAAGGGGCTCCCTTGCAAAATGTCTCCTTCACTAGGCATGATACAAGACCTGTATTTTCACTGGTCTGTCAAATTTCCCATGCCTGATCCCTCTCCCACACACCTGCCCCATATTTTCAACTCGTTGCTTGGTGTCATTCAACCTTCTAGTTATGTTCTCTAACTCTAGAACAGTGCTTCTCAAACTTTACTGTGCATCAAAATCACTTGATAAGCTTTTTAAAACACAGATTACTGAGCCCTCCCTGCCAGGCATTCCGATTCAGTAGGCCCAGAATAGGGCTACAGAACTGACATTTCTGACAAGCTCACAGGTGATGCTGATGCTGCAGGTCTGAAGATAACACTTTGAGATCTTCATTTGCTCAATTGTTTTGTGATTTACCTTTAATTTTTATATGCGAGGCAGACACTATTGATGTCTTAGCCATCCAACAGTCATTTCCCTTTTTCCTTAATAACAGAACCTAATTATATCTAGGGACTCCTCTTGCTTCAGGAAAGCCGGCCTTCAATTCCAGTCCCAGGATGAGAATTTTAACAAGTTTAAGATAATTAAGTTAATAAATTGAAATTCGTAGTAATTTCATTCTCATGTGAATGACTTAGTATGAGACTTGAATAAAGTGGGCTGAGAACCCTTCTGAGAAAGGTTTCTTATCTCTCAGAAAGATATATCTGGAAGAGATAAAACCCTCTTCTGGCTCTGGACCAGCAGAGCGTGATTGTAGGAATGCTACATTCAGCTCATGACCATCAAGAGAGCTTGTCAAATGCTGAGGATGGCAGAATGGAAAAATAAGAAATAATTAGGTCCTTAAAATGATGACGAACCAACAAGTTAACCATCCTGGAGCCACCCTGCCTTAAGATTTCTCATTATGTAGGATTCCTGTTTCTGCAGCTAAAAGCATATTAATTGATATTATCTATTATCTATCTATCATCTATTTATCTATCTTTAACTTGTCTCTACAATTAAATTATATTTTTTGATAAATGTGTGATCAGAAAAGATAGCTACAGCACTGTTAGAATATAGCTATGTTACTTGGGAAGGTTAGCTTACCACCCATCAACATCGTACCAAGAAATGGTCACATCATGCTATCATGCAGAGATTTGGAAGAAACAGAACATAGGAAAGTTAAGTCTGATGAGATGTGCACAGAGGACAAAAATTTTAGAATCTACTCAACAGGACAGGCTGAGAAGAGCATCAGAATGGGGACCCTGGATTCCTGTCACACAGCAGGAAAGAATTGGAAGTCTCTGTTTTCAAAACATTCTTTCTGGTGCCCCTTCATGCCCTCTCATACCTCAGTAATTCATTCTCCACCATGCATTCAGTGTGATTAAAAAATAATAATCTGGTCATGCCTTTCTCATTAAAACCCTTTAAAGACTTCCCATTTTTCTTTTAAAAATTCTTTTTAATGTGGTAAGAACACTTGACATGAGATCTCCTCTTAACAGATTCTTAAGAGTAAAATACAGTATTATTATCTATAGGCACAATGTTGTACAGCAAATCTCTAGAACTTATTTTTCTTGCATTACTGAAACTTTGTACCCATTGAACAACTTCCCATTTCCTCCTCCCCCAGTCCCTAGCAACTACCATTCTGCTTTCTACTCCTATATGTTTAACTATTTTAGATTCCTCATATAAGTGGAATTATATGTCCTTCTGAGACCAGCTTATTTCACTTAGCATAATGTCCTCAAAGTTTACCCATGTTGTCACATATTTTAGGGTTACCTCCTTTTTTAAGGCTGAATAATATTCCATTATATAAATATACCCACATTTTCTTTATCCATCCATCCAAAGATGGACAATTAGGTTGTTTCTATATCTTGGCTATTATGAATAGTAATGCAATGAACATAAGAGTGCTAATATCTCTTCGAGATCCTGATTTCAATTCTTTTGGCTGAATATGCAGAAATGGAATTGCTGGATCATATGGTAGTTCTATTTTTAATTTTTTGAGGAACCTCCATACTGTTTTCCATAGCAGCTGCACTATTTTGCATCCCCACCAACAGAGTACAAGTGTTCCAGTTTCTCCACATCCCTGCCAACACTTGCTATCTTTTGTTTTTTCATAATAGCCATCCTACCAGATGTGAGGTGATATCTCATTGTGGTTTTGACTTGCATTTCCTTGATGATTAGTAACACTGAGCATCTTTTCATACACCTGTTGGCTATTTGTATCTTCTTTAGAGAAATGGCTATTCAAGTCCTTAGTTTCTTTATTAATTGGGTTATTAGTATTTTTACTATTGAGTTGTAGGAGTTCCTTATATATTTTGGTTTGCAAATACTTATCAGATACATGGTTTGCAAATACTGTCTCTGATCCGTAGGTTGTAAAGGCTTTCCACTTTTTTAAAGAGAAACATTCCAAATCCTTACCTTGGTCTATCAGACCCTGTCTGAACTGGTTCCTACCTGTCCCTCAGCCTGATTGAACACCACTCCCCCGCCCCTTGTTTTTTTCTGTTCTAGCTGCAAAGGTCTGCTTTCAATTCTATGTTTCTGCCATGTGCTTCCTGCCTCACAAACCTTTGCATACAGCACCTCCTAAAAAGCATCTCCCACACCTTTGCCACTTCACCCTTTACCTTTCATCTTTCATAATTCAACTTAAATGTCACTCCTGTACAGAACATCCTCTTTAGACTAAATCTTGTTCTATTCTTTTTTTTTTTTTTTTTTTGTGAGGAAGACCAGCCCTGAGCTAACATCCACTGCCGATCCTCCTCTTTTTGCTGAGGAAGACCGGCCCTGGGCTAACATCTGTGCCCATCTTCCTCTACTTTATATGGGACGCCGCCACGGCAGAGCTGACAGGCAGTGCGTCGGTGGGCGCCCGGGATCCGAACCCGCGAACCCCGGGCTGCCAAGCACGAACTTAACCACTGCGCCACCGGGCGACCCCGTTGTTCTATTCTTAAACATTCTTTTAACACCATAATCCTCTTTTGTGGTACTTATCACAAGTTTAATTATATAATTAAATGTGGAACTATTTAGTGTCTGTCTCCTAAATGACCATGTGAGCCCTTGAGGGCAAGAACACACATCTGTTTACTACCACATCCCTAGCTCCAGATACTAAACATGGGTTGAACAACCTCTTTTTACTTCGGTCACCTTCTCTAATGACTGCCAGTATTTTCTCCCACTCTTCCTTCATCAAACATTCAATAAATAATAGTGAACCTGATTTTGTGCATGACCTTTCCCACGAGGCATTAATTTTCCTGCTTCACAGATGAGAAAATGAGGCCCAAAGAAGTTAACCCACCTGTTGGCATTTAAAGTCAGAGGGCCTGACTCCTACTCCCTGGCTTCTCCTTGGACTAGTCACCTCCAGGACAGCATTACTCAGCCTGCTCAGAAGGAGCACACTCATGCTGAAGGAGACTACAGCTTTCTCTCTTCCTCTGAGCGAGAATTCTATGCAGCTTACACTTGCCTGAATCATTCATGGAAGGCATCTGAGAACACATTGTATGAAATATAGCAGCCCACCCAGGAATGTGCTTTCATCATTCCAGGCACAAAGGGTCAAATGAATGTTCTAGGATTATCTTTGAAAGGGAAGGGAGAATCCAAGGCAGAACATTTCTCCCCAGTCACTACTCCACTACTTCCCTGTAGACTATCTGTCGTGTGCTTGAGTATAAATACCTGGGAAACTTTGACAGTGAATAAAAGATTTTCAGTTCCTTCTGAAAGATAGTAATTCAAGAGATATATTAATGTGGTCATGGAAGTTAGGATCTCTGCTGTGGTCTTAAATCTCTGAAAGTAGCACTTGGACACCAACAGGTCTCACACCATGTACCAGGTCATAGAGAAAATTGGAGAATCATTGCTAGTATTTTTCTAAAAGATAAGGGGCTTCTGAGAAGTTCCTATAGGGCTGTGGACTTGTCTCCTCCTCTTCTTCATCCTCCTAACACTCCTCTGACAATAGTTCAGGAGTGGGATTCTTCAACACTGGGCACTTTTGTCTGCTTGAAGTTTACGTGCTTTTGTTTTCATACAGGCGAGCAGTTTAGCCCTGATTGAGGAAGTATAAAGACAGGGAAATAGCAAGGGACCAAATTTAAGAGGGATAACTGGCCAGTTTAGGGGCTGTTGGAGTGTTTGGAAAATCTGTATTAAAAGTTTGGCATCAAACTTCTATGCCTCTCTTCATCAATAAACAATTGTTGTTGAGTATCTGCTCTGAGTTCACTTTGGGATAGGAGCAGTTAGGAAATTTAAAAGGACAGTGAGAAAGTAGGAAGGCAGAGTAAAAAGAACAAGGCCTTAGAACCAGAAGAATGGATATGACTTCAGATACTGGACCAACTTCCTTTGGGCCTGTATTTTGTTTGCAAAGCACTAATAGCCTTACCAACTTCATAAGGCTGTCGTAAAAATTGGGGAAGAAAAATGTGTCAAAGAAAAATGGCTCAGCATTTTGTTAACTCTTTCATTTGACAAATGTTTTTGAAGGCTTATATTACACAATAATAAACTTACCAGACAAAATTCCACGCTCGGGGTAGATCCCTACTTATCCTTCAAGGTTTAAATCAACTATTACCTTTTCTAGTTATGATATTTCCTTCAATAAATCTCTTCCTTAATTAAATCTTGAAGGCCTTTACTGCCTTGCATTATTTTACATATTTGTTAACATGCCCATGTTCCACCCTAAACTGTGAGTTCCTCAAAGACAGAGACTGTACCTTATTCATCTTCCTGCTCCCATGATGCCCAGTGCAGCACCTGATACAATATGTTTTCATTGATAGACTGAATGGATTCTTGAAAAGATGAATGGGTGCCCAGGACAGCCTGGGCTCTGAGAGGGAAATCAGCATGACTGTAAGAAGACTGAGTGGACAAGAAGAGAAGATGGGTTTTTACTTGCAGGGGGAAGTAAAGTGAACAAACTTTAGTTTGTGAGGTCCCATGGCGGGAGCCTGGAGAACTACATTATGGGATTTGGACTTAATTTTGTAAAGTGTCAGAGTCTGTTAGAAGTCCTTTAGGAAGTGTGGTATGATCAAACTACCATCCAGATAAGAAAAAAAGTTTTTATAACTGGATAATTCTGACCATAATCATTGTCTTGCTACACATTTAGTAGAAAATTTCCTAGAATTAAAGAAAGTCTTGCCATTTTGGGAGTTGTCCTTCTGCTACTCTGTGACATGAAGTCATCAGAACACAACAGTATATCTATTCAGAAACACGGTGGATAATGAAAATCAATTATACTTGCAAAGTGTTGTGGAACAATGCTTTTATTAGAAAAGTTCAACGTAGGCTCCTTTCAAAATGTTAACCTGAATTTTTTCAATCAGTTTCTTTTCTTAGTTTTCACTTACAATAAGAATATTTTCCTGAGCAAAAAATGATGAAAAGCAGCTTCGGTTGGGTTCTCCTTTAATGCCATATGTACTCCTTAGAGATAAATATGGGCAGAAGAAAAATATGACCCAAACAGGGTTAACCCAAATGCTAAAGGGTATTTTATTACTAAAATTTTATTTAATATTTACTTTTGTTATACTGAAGCATTTACAGGAACTCAGAGATCAATGAAGTGCCCAAAATTAACCAATATTTCAAGAACTCATTTCAATGGTGAGATAATTTAAGTTACTGAATATTTTGTCATAGTCTCAATCTTTCCAAGGTTGAGTAGAAATTTCTACCTTCTTTGGTTGAAGAATCTGAATCCTCCAATAATATATCAGATGTTTTTAGTTTATATTGTATGTGTTCCTGGGAAATTTCAAGTCAAGCATTTTTAAGGGAATCCTTTAAAATGTAAGAAGGAGCTTAGAAAGAAAATCACCAATAAATTCCTTATGATATGAACAAGCCTCTATGTCATATGTTTTATGAGATCGATATTTCTTGTGTCAGATTTTTGTAAAAAGGGATGTAAATGGTCATAAGACTAGGCTTTTTTTTTCTTAATATTAAAAACAAGGTTACAAGATGCCGGTCTCAAGTACCATATGTCTTCCTTTCAATTGTTAAGAACCATTTCTAAAGATCTAACACAAGAGCAGATGAGCCACACTGGCTGGATTGGGGGATAATTGGATTTTCTTTTCTCTTCGCAAAAATTATGCATGCCTGGAAAGAACGGCAAGAATAAACTTCAACCAATGCTTACTAATTACCATCAGCTAGTGCCTGGCTTTTGAAATCTGATTTAAAAAAAAAATTAAATAAAACCACAGGCTTGGCTGATAGAAAACTCTACAATGTTTAAGCAATGATGGGGAAGCCCAATCTTAAGCAGGCTAGACTTTGGACCAAACCCAACTGATGTTTCTCATCCCTGTTTATTTTGTTACTTGACATGATTCAACTCATTAAGGATTTCAAAGGTCCAAGGGAAAGTACTTCTACTTTGCCAAGGAATCCTTCGTTGGAATTCCATTATCTCCCATGATCCGAGACAGGGATTTCCTCCTACTCAGTTCTGAGTAATTATGTGTAAGCAAACCCTTGGTGTTCTCGCAGGGTGACTGTACTGAGCTGATGGTTCACCCTGAATCATTCATGGGCAGGCATCTTCAATGAGAGGGTAAAGAGGGATAACATTGATTTGCAGTGTTTAGATGAAGTATGGCTTTTTCATTTGTTTCATTTGCTCCATCAGAGTTGATGCTTATCCCTGTAAACCATACCCTCTTCTAAAATGATTACAGAAAAAGGAGAGAGAACAAGCATATTCAATCAGTCCTTCCTGCGCTACCGAGTCTAATTTAGATTATGCCTTAGGAAACACTGCTTCCTCCCTTCAGAAATTGGGAATTAGTGACCTCTTTCTGTTTCTCCCCTTCCTGTCTCCCTCCACTCCTCTTCCCCCAACCAGTGAAACAAAATGGGTATAAACTAGGAAGTAGCATTTATTTTTTAATTCTGCATTTTATACTTCAAATTTTTAAAGCTTTCCTCTTTTCGGGGGTGTGGAGGTGGCACAATAGATTCCTCTAAGACTATGATAAATAAAAGTGCCTTCGTGAGAATAATTCAACTAACCACATATTCACAACTGACATACAACTTTAGGAGGGTTGCAGTCTGAAGTCATCTATGGATCCCCTCTCAGGACTCCTCCCTCCCTCCTACACCCAAGGATGTCAGGTTAACCCTCTGCTCTAAAAGTCCCAGTAGCATATCCTACCAAGATTTGAAGGCAATAGGGCCTGAGGCCGTTTTTTTCCCCTTAATTTATTGATAACATAGCCTGCCTGGGAGCATTACAAGATTCAAGAGAGAGCAGCTCAAAGAAAAACCTGCTAAGGTTCAGGATTCTGGGCCATACTGATCTTTTTGTGAGTGCCATCCTGCGGATTCTGACTCCTAACGACCCTGTGTACAGCGGAGTGGAACTCCATCTAGTTTTTTTGCGCCATCCTCTCACCTTCTGGTGCTGTATCAGACTATGCTCTGCTGCTATTCATAGGGTTTTCATGGCCAATTTTTTTGGAAGTGGGTGTTCAGGTCCTTCTTCCTAGTCTGTCTTAGTCTGGAAGCTCTGCTGAAATCTGCCCACCATGGGTGACCCTGTTGGTATTTGAAATACTGGTGGCATAGCTTTCAGCATCACAGCAACACACAGCTGCCACAGTATGACAACCGACAGATGGGTGGTGTGGTTCTCTGACTGGGAAATGAACCCGGGCTGCAGTGGTGAGAGCACCGAATCTTAACCATTAGACCACCAGGGTTGGCTATACTGAGTCTTACATGACTCTAAAAGTGTTTTAAGAACTTCAAAGATAAAATAACAACACATCATAGAGATGGCCCTGGCAAGTTCCTTGGCCTTTATTTTGTGAGGAAGACTAGCCCTGAGCTAACATCCGTTGCCAATCCTCCTCTTTTTGCTGAGGAAGACTGGCCCTGGGCGAACATCTGTGCCCATCCTCCTCAAATTATATGGGATGCCGCCATAGCATGGCTTGACAAGTGGTGTGTCTGTCCATGCCCAGGATCTGAACCTGTGAACCCCAGGCCACTGAAGTGGAATGTGCAAACTTAACCACTATACCACTGGGCCGGCCCCAGCCTTTCTTTTTTATGACATCTTTATTGAGATATAATTCACATACCATACCATTTATCCATTTAAATTGTTCAATTTAATGCTATTCGGAGTTGTGCAACCATCACCACAATCAATTTTCAAAAACATTCATCACCTGAAAAAGAAACCCATACCCACTAGCAGTCACTTCCCATTTCGTCCCCACCCTCCCCTGCCCCTTGGCCATCACCAATCTACTTTTTGTCTCTTTGGATTTGCCTACTCCAAATGAGACCTCACCTGGCATTTGCCCACTATGTTACCCTGATATAGGACAGTTGCTCCAGATGAAATGACCATAAAACTACTCATATGAATTACATAATTCATCATTTGATTGTCTAATGGGAGTGAAACATTACGTTAGGCATGCAGAAGTTTCAAAGTTGAGTTTTCAATCTAGCTATGGGAATTATTCTAAAAAGGAGTGATAAATGTCATGAAAGCAATACACGGTGCTATGGTATTTCTTGGTGTTCCATCCAGCCTCGCTCACCAAAGCCTGCAGGCCCTATCCTCACCTCTAAAAGCCAATGCTCACCAGGAATTACCCCAGACATAGGTTCCCATTCATAGTCAACATCCTGAACCATTCACTGGAATCCCAAACAGTTCCTGATTTCCTCAGATTCTGATCCTTGGAATTCTATTTTATTTATAGTCTCACAATATTCTTTTGGATTTTGGGACAGAGATGAAATGTTTCCTGCTTCCTGCTTCCTGCTTTCTTCAATGCTTCCTGGTCATGCTGTCTTCTTTTCATTCGTCTATTATATCAAATTCTTTTTGAGCAGGGTGCCTTTGCATATGCTGCTTCCCCTATTTACTCTTCTCTGACTCTTCCTAGGTTTCAGTCAACAATCCTTCAAGTCTAGGCTTAAAATGGTACTTCCTGGTCAGACTAGGCCAAACTAGGCCAGGTGCAGCCTTTACGAAAACCTTGTACATATCCTTTATCTCTCTTACCATAATTGTAATTTCAATTATTTCTATGGTTATTTGCTAAATACCTATTTCCCCCACTAAATCATGATGTCAGTAATTACACAATTTCACTGTTGTATGTCTAGAACCTAGAAGAGTGCCTATAGCAAATTAAACTCTAATATCTATTTGTGAATAAATGAAGGGCAAGAATATGATCAGAACTGAGATAAATATATATATCTATATCAGTTATATATATCTTAGAATAATACATGAGGACTAGAGGTAGGCCATTCCTAACCGAAAAAGAAGTATTTAACATGCTGTACTGAAATTATCTGTTTGTTTCTATTTCCACCACTGGATAGCAAGTTTCTCAAGAGCAGGAATGGGTGTACTGAAATGTCTGGCACATAGTAGTCACTTATTTATTGAAGTATACATAGCAGTTTGTGTCTCAAGAAGGTATGTTGGCCCTTTGTCTTAATTTAATTGACCTCTAAACTCTCTGCCCTTGGTCTTCTCCACAGTTGATGGCACCCAGCCCATTGACTAAAGACCACGTGCAGGCTGATGACTCACCAGACTGGGTCGTCATCCCTCGTTTCACCCCTTAGCACCTCTGATAACATCTCAAATTTAAGAGAATTACTGGTTCTGTCTTTCCTCTATCCTTCTCAAGCTGTTTGCTTCATTTCAGAAAATGGTATCACCATCCCTCCGAGTGCTCAAAATCCTTGATACCTACCTTTCCACCATGCCCCATGTCTAAACTACAAGTAAGCTCTTAAAAAACATACCTAGGACCCATTTAATTCATTTTATGTATTTTAAAAACATACTGAGATCCATTAATTCATTTCATCTTCACTGTCATTGTCCTCATCACAGCCCCATCATCCTCTATTACTCCAATAGCTTCCACACTGGTTTCTCTGCTCTCTCTATTGACCCTTAAATCCATTTCCACACAGAAAACAGGGTCATCTTCTAAAACTGTATATTAGATCATATCATTTCCCTGACTAAAACATTTAAAGAGTTCCCATTGGATTTTGAAAAAAAAAAATCCGAAATCTTTCTCATGGCTCATGATATTTGAGATCTGACCTTCCTTTTGGTCTCTAGTCTCATCTAGAACCCTCTCCAATCACTTATCATGTTCCAGATCTTTGTTCTGTCCTTCAAATACACTCACCCTCAAGGTTTTTGGTGTTAATGTTTTCTCTGCCTGGGATGATTTTCTCTTAGTTTCCTCAAAAGTAGATATAGCTCATATTTCTGGCGTTAATTCAAATGACTTCTTCTCAGAGACCTATCCTGACTATCCCATGAAAAGGAGCCTCCAGATACTTTCAAACTCATTAACATATTTATTTTATTCATTTACCAGTATCTGAAATTATTTGCTTTCTAGTTTTTGACCATCCCCCTTACAAGATCTTCAGCTCCTTGAAGCAATGAATCTTGTTCTCTCTTCACTATTCTTACCCTAGCACCCAGAACAGGACCTGCACCTTAGCAATATTTGTTGAACAGAAAATGAGCATTTGAGCGAGTTGGCTGAACTGAATGGCAGAAGCAATGGCAGTGGGAAAAGTAATAGCACATCCTTGAAAAAGAAATTGGCGAGGGGAAAAAAACCCAAACAACAAAAGGTAAAAATGAAATAAGAACATTCTGGATGCTAAGTTTTAACAGGTTTGGGTCACGTACCCCTTTGTGAATGTTTTTAAATTATTTGGCATATAGTTTCAGGGCATTCCCTGGCTACTCTGAATCTCAGCTAAGATCCTCTTGGGAGGGGTAATGGATACCAGGGTAAGGATTTCTAGAGGTTGATCAGTGACAGCTTTATCTTCCCAGAGAACATTTCATTCTGAAGGTCAGCTTCCATCTAACATTGCCACTTTTTTGCCATTTCAATAATTATATCAAATTCCTCTTTTAGTTGGGCAGAAGTGGGAGTACCTAGCTGATGTTATATCAGCCTAGCAGAATTTTGGTTAGCCACAGCTCTGCAGGACAACATACAAAGCAAAACATTGCCCCAAGAATCTGTTTCTTGCAGTGGAGCTACTCCAGACATAGCCGACTCCATTAGGTCTCACCTTAATCATAATCAAAATATCATTATTAAAATTTCTTAGGATCCACAGTGTACTCATAGCTTCCAGAGAGAAGTAAATTATTGTCAAACTTAGTGTAGATACAGAAACTTTAAAACAGATCCATTTGTCAAGTATAATTTTTCCATTGGATTAGTCCAAACGATAAGGAAATGTGTGTCTTTAGAGCAACTCCTCTTGTCCACTTCAAACATATACTATATTGAAGCCACTGGAGGCCTTTGAACCTTTACCTGCTAGATTACACTGGAATACTGTCACATTTTACCAACACTCCCTAGAAAACTTTACTTGACTGTACTGCCTCGCTTTCATGGGACGGTGTCCAGGATAAGCAGGGAAACATTTTCCTCCCTGTTTTATCTGAGTTTGTTCAAGAAACTGAAATCATCGTGTCCTGAGCCACGTGCCATGCGCAAGGCCTCCGATTAGGACGCAGAAAACTCTAAAGAATCGTTATTCAGTGACGCTCCCATCTGCAAGCCCGTGGAATTCAGGTGCCCACAGGAAGGAGTGGAGAGGTTTTTCCAGCCTGACCGTATCAGCCGTCTCACCACGAGAACCTTCTGTTTTGGTGGAAGTCCTTCTATCAGACTCAAGCTGTTCTTTATGGCCAAATGTGAGTTGAATGTGTCTGGTTTACATTCTGTAAGTGTTTCTCTCATTCACAGGCTTCTCTTCTTATACCCGATGGCTTGACTGCTTCGTACTCATGTTTGTTTTTCAAGAGGAGGTAAGATGGTTGGACATTGGAGAACATAAACTCTAGAAGTTTAAATTCAGATAGCAGTGAAATGAATGATAATAAAGAGAATCACAGACAGTGAGAGTGCAGCAGAGAAAATCAAACAAGTAGGATCGATGCTGTAAGGTTGTGGGAGGCGATTTACTAACATCAGGAATGTGGGGTGGCCAGTAATAGTAATAGAAATTTTTTGGTGAATTAAGCAAAGGTTTTAATGATTATCCTTTTCTCATATTTGTGAGGTGTGGTTTGCTGTAAGCTACAGAACTGTGGCAAAGGACTTGGTGGAGAGCGAAACAGTTTTTAAATTTCTCTCAGAACCCAGCCCACTGGAATTATGAAAGCAGCCTCAGTAAGTAAGATAGACTTGCATGCCTCCAGTCGCAGAGGTGTAGGAAAAGAAATGACTTCGGTTACTGGAAACTAGTATTTGCATTGGACAACATTATTATTTGAATTGGATGGTGGAGGGAAAAGGTGCTTCTTAACTTTATCAAACGTGTTACAGATGTAATTTTTAATTCACTCAGGGCCATTTGGTTTGTGGATACAGGATGATTAATATTCTTTAGACATGTTTTAAAAATTACCTTTAAGCTCGTTAAGTATTCTAAATATATTTGTAAGCTCTTTAAGAATTCCAAGAATAATTTGTTTGTAAGTCAGAGATTGACACCCTCTATATATTATTGTTGATTATTTTTAAAAGTAATCGAAGTATACAGCTCGCTATGGACACGCACGCACCTTAGTACACTTTCCTTGTGTCCATAAAAGAATCAGAGAAATCCATTTAACAAAATAGGTTTCCCCTCACAGAGAGTAAAACAGGCTGTGCTGTGCCCATCTAACACACAAGGTAGTTTGCCTTTTAAGGTTACATTCTCTGGGATGTAAAAATTATTCAGTTTAGGTGGCTTGGATGGTGATATCTGAAAATCACTCAAAGGTAAATGAATTATCTTCCTCCAGTAAAACGAGCTGAGCATTTAAGAGGCTTGCTTTTCTAAGTTCTTGTCTTCCACTTTTATCAGCTAGATTGAGAGTGAGTTTTGCTCGCTGATCACCACCGGGCATAGCCGATGCTTCCTTCCGCAGCTCATTAACTTGCAGGAAGCGGTCACGGTTGCCTCCCAGGCTCATCACGCTTCAATCCCCGTTGGGAGGGTGCGCGCGAGGTTTGAGCGTGGGGGTGGGAATGGAGGCGTTTCCGTTCTATTTTGGTACCTCCTACTGACTGGCTGCTCAGCTGTTCATGAGTCACCTTAACCTCAAAATCTGTCATTAAAACAGGAATAATGATTCCTATTTTCTGTGCCTTATATGAATTGCATGAAGGTGTTATTCATATTTCTGAAACACACGTGAGAATTAGTCAAGGTTAGATGTAAGGAAAAGTACAATGTAATTGTTCTTAAGCCATGAAAAATATGCGTTTATCGTTTAGATTGTGAGAATTCCCTGTAATGAAGTCAAGAATGAGAAGAGCTCCTAATAAGGATTAATTTTGACAAAATATTTATTTGACAAAATGGGATCAGGAATATAGGTGGTTTAAACAATATCTGTCATTAGAACTTATTCATTTAATAAAATTTTATTGTGCATCCTGGCACTGAATTAGACATTAGGGATAGCACTATGACACAGAAGGTTTCCTAAAGAAGACCACATACCAGAAATAAGACAGTAAATGATTCTAGGTGACAGGATACGTAAGTCTGGTAGTATCTGGGAGATTTTTACTTTAATATCATCTATACCAGTGATTCTTAAAGCATTGTTTAGGAGCTTCAGAGAGAAAGAAACAGGAAGAAAAAGTTTACATTTATTTTAAATTTGTTTTTCTAGGGTATGACTTACCTTACTTGATTGTGCTTTTTCTACATTTGTGAGTTTAATGTTTATTTTTTATTCATTCATGTTTACAAATAAAAATATTTAAAAACACGAATTTGTCTCTGGACAGTATTTTGTCCACAGTCCATATATTGTTTTTACTATTTAGTGCTATCAGTATTCTATAATAAATGCTTTATAATTATAACTTTTATTGGGTGATCATATTAAAATTTTTAAATGATAATCACCTATGGTTTAATTTTTGCTCTCAATGTCCGCTTAGCTTACATGAGCAGATTTGTTTGCATAGCTGTTTCTTTGTCTTTGTCATAAAGTCCAAGTTCCTCATATTGATTGTTGAATACTTGACCTCTGAATTAGGAAGAGTATTTTACAGATGCTCCATCTAATTCTTCCTGGTCCACCCACAAACAGGCTTCTGCCATATTAAGCAGTCTTGACAACAGGCTTCTACAAACAGGCTTCTGCCAAACCGAACGATCTTTACGACAGGCGCCTATGAACAATGAAAATGAGCTTGTTTGGGTTTAGGGAACAACAAGAAATAGGACCAAATAAATACCTACCCTTGTTCTCCCATCCAAAGTCCGAGGGAGGATACTCTCATGAATTGGCATTCTTCTCTGTGGGATGGATGGGAGAATTCTGAATGTGATATTATTGGCCACTCCTGGACCAGAGCTCAGTTATGTGGTCTCCCCTATTTCCTGTCCTGAGGAGAGATGAAAGAGTAGCATTGAGTCTCCATAGAGCAGCATCCGAGCACTGCGGCTGAAACCCCAAACTCCTAGCCTCAGTCTAAGAGCTGAGTTCAGACCTTTCACCATGTTGCCCTGCTCCTCCCAAGCAGGGCTGGCTCATCACTGCTCCCTGTCCCCTAACCTTGTCACATGAAATATGGGGCTTCTCTCTTAGTGCTTTGTTTTCTCCACCAAAGATCTACTTAGAGAGAAGTGAGATTCTAATTATTGCCACAATTGGTTTACCTCATTTAAGAGAAATAAAATCAATAAATTAAATTATTCTTCTAGCTAGATCTTGCTAACCAATATATATTTTTGATTCTTGTTATATTTTAAGCCAAAACATACTTGCCATCTGAAGCCTGAACATTCAGTAGGATGTTTCCCTTTCTTCTGCCCAGGGACAAATTTCATAATAATATTTTATGTAAAATCCTAGTATACAGGTGGACATTTTCTTTTCCTTTCTCATTCCCCAAATAAAGATAATGAAAATATTTTAGAAATCCATACAGGAATATGTTTGAAATTAGATTTCTCAAAAATTAGATAATTCTCTACATCCTAATTCATGAGATTTTTGCATACTCCTTTTAGCACTCTTTTTTCCACTTTACAGCTTCTGCATTCCCGTCATACAAAATGATCCTTGTTGAAAGTGCCATCATTACTCCCTAACTCCTCATTCCTCAACTCTCCAATTAAATCCCATCAGTAGGCTCAGCCGAATTATAGATGTTAGAAACAATCTTTTTATTATTGAGGGAAATTAAAGGAGCACTATTTTAGTAGCTTAGATTAATCAACATCAAATTAACCTTGCTTAATCTTGTTCTGACCTAGCTAGGTTTCTGACTTGTCCCCATGACCAAATGCCCACCTTTGTCACCAACAGCTGAATATCATACATATTGACCAAGTATTTACTTGGTAACCTACTCATCCTTTCCATTATCTTCCTATATCTTCATTTCCCTTGTCCATTCTGTTATATTGGTACCCCATCCACTACCTCTTTGTTAATTCAATTGTTGTTTCCCCCATCTACCTAGACTTCCTAATGCCAACTGTCATCCTGCCCAAGTCTCTGCCTCTCACCTGCCTCCATTTTCTCCATTATCATGTTTTCACTGACTTTTTCCTGAGACATCACCTATTACCTCCTTTATGTTGATGATCTGTCTGAGGTGTCATCTATCACCTGCCATCATACAATTTTAGTACCAGGGATGTTGGAAAATGCTCAGAATATTTATCAAATATTTTTAAAATAATCCTAATTTTAAGTACCACTTCTGAGAATCCATTAGAAGGGAATGCCAAACTACAGGGGAAAAAAGTAAATACACAAAGATGCCCAGTGTTACTGTTTCTAACAGGAAAAATAATCAGAAAATACCAGCAACAAAGGAATGTTTAAATAAAGAATAATAAACTGTCTAATGGACCATAATGCAAACATTAAAATCATGTATCTAAAGAAAGAGTGCTATAATAATATGGAAACATCTTTACACTAAATTAAATTATCTAAATTAAATAAATTAATTTAATTTAGTTTAGTGGTAAATTTTTTAAAAAGCAGGATTTACTGTATAGAGTGTGATAATTAATAACTAAGACTTTTTTCTAAGCATAGAAGCCAAGACTATAAAGAAAAGAAGCACTATAAATGTGGGTGGTTAACTATCTGTCACTCTGATACCTTCTTTCAATTTTTCTGCCTCTTCTAAATTTTCTCTAAAATGTGTGATAGGCAGCCTCTAAGATGGCCCCTGATGCTTCCTACCTCTTGGAATGCACACCTCTCTATAATCCCCTCTTCCCAAGAGTGGCTGAACTTGCTTCTAACCAATAGAATATAGTCGTGATGATTGAATGTCACTTTCATAACTAGATTACAAAAGATTGTGACTTCTGTTCTTGCCAGCAGACTTTCTCTATCACCTTCTTGGCTTTTGTGCTTTGATGAACAAGCTGCCATGTGGCAGAAGCCCACCTGGCCAGGAACTAAGGGCAGCCTCCAGTCAATAGTCAGTGAGGAACAGGGGGCCTCAGTCCAACAACCTGTGAAAAAATAAATGCTACCACAACTACTGATTGTACCTCGAAGTGAACCCTTCCTCAGTCAAGCCTTCAGATGAGACTACAGACCCTGGGCTAATACTTTGATTGGATCCTTGGTAGGGGACATGAAACAGAAAACCTGGCTATGCTGTCCCCAGATTTCTGATGCCCCAAAACAGTGAGATAATAAATGTGTGTTGTTTTAAGCTGCTAAGTTTTGGAGTAATTTGTTACATAGCATTAATTAACTAGCACATGAAGGTATTATTTTTATAACATAGCAATAAACTTCTTTTAAAAAAGACATTCAATTAAAAAAAATTGAAATGCTAAAGGACTTTGTGAAAATCTCTTGTACAGTTACCCTTAGAAACTTACCCCTTGCCCTAGACAAGAGGAAAAGGAGAAGAGCATAGGTGTCATCACTGCACAGCATAGCATATTTGCACAAGCTCACAGGGGTAAGGGATCATTGTGGATGCTTCAGCATTTGGGTTTTTATCCTTCTGCTCTCCCAGAAGACTGAGTGATTTGGAAGGTAGAGCTCTCATCCTGGAATTAGAAATCTGCCTACAGGGGTAGTTACCTTAAATATATTTGTGAGAGACCTTCACCTTCCTGTAAGGGTTTGCCCTCCAAGAAAGGAAGAAAATGAAATACTGTGACACTGAAGGTCTCTTTTCTCCATCCCATGAGAGGTGATGGAATTAAAGGGCTCTAATGCTGACCATGTGATTTTATCTGAGGACGCCATGAAGAGAAGCCTGTCAGAAGGGAGTGGTAACTTTCCACCCTCCACCTCTGGGGGCTTACCCTGAGAATGGGCTTGTGGTAGATGGAGCAAGGAAACATTTATCCTTGACCACTGAATCCTTTAACCAGCTTTACCAGAAGGAGAGAAGCAATTATAGTTTGGCAAAGGAGTAAGAAATTGCATCCACATGAGCATGTCTGTATGGCTTTGTATGTCAGAATTTTCCAAAGCCAGTCATTTTGAGTTTGTAAAACTATATGTGTATATATGTATGCATTTGAGTCAAGCAGGGGCTTAAGGATGAGCGAGAAAACTCAGGTAAGTGGCTGAGTGGACCCAGGCAAGGAAAGGGGAAAGGGGCTCTTGTCTTTTGTGAATTAATTCTCTTCCTTCTTCCTTCCACCTCTCAACCTACCCCACATAAATTTCTCCATCCAGCTGAGCATTGGCCCCTTCCTGGAATTGTGTCCACCCCAATATCTGTCTCCACTACTCCTCTTCCTAGTGGAGAACCCGGCCTCATTCAAACCATCATTTGGCTGCAATTCTTGGAACACAACCACATGGATCTACCAGTAGAAGGGAAACAACAAATATAGCTCCTTCTAGAGACACGATTTGCATTCTAGAGACACAATTTGTTCTAATATGCAAGACAGATGGGAAATACACATTATTAGTGCCTGCCTGAGTCACCGACATTTAGATGTTTTCTTTCAGCAGTTGTCACACTATGGGACAAATGCATCACCATGCAGGAGTGTATGAAGGACGAGCAGTCACAGATTAATAATCAGACACTCTCAGAGCCTAGTCACAAGTTAAACCCAAAAGTCAGAGATACAGTCTCATTACTACAAACATTTGCTTATAAAGGATGTCTGTTAATTAACTTTTTTCCCATCAACTTTGTCCTAGTCAGCTTAGGCTACCATAATAAAATACCATAGACTGGGTGGTTTGAACAACAGATATTTATTTTCTCACAGTTCTGGAAGCTGGAAGTTTGAGATCAGAGTGCCAGTATGGTTGGTTTCTGTTGAGAGCTCTCTTCCTGGCCACATTTTATTGTGTCCTCACATAGTGGAGAGAGAGTGAGAAAGAGAGAGGTGGGGTGGGGGGCAAGCCTTCTGATGTCTCCTCTTATAAAGGCGATAATCCCATTATGAGGCCCCCACCCTCATGACCTCATCTAACCCTAAGTATCTCCCAAAGGCCCCATCTCCAAATACTATCCCATTAGGGTTAGGGCTTCAACACATGAGTTTGGGGAGGACACTAACATTCAGTCTACAGCAGGCTTATTGTCCTATGTGTATTTTTTCCCTACCAAGTTTTAACTACATGTTTTCTAGAAAACAAAGTTCAAGCTACTCTTTGTAGAGAATCCTCTATGCGTCACAGAATTTTGCCATTTAAAGACTGATTTCTGGTCATTGTGATTATCTTCAAACTTTCAGCTTGTGAGAACTCAGAAGCAAAAATAATGTAGGTTGTATCAGCATTATGCCTTTAAAATAATATCTTTTGAAAATTATACTGATAAGAGCCAGCCCTGATGGCCTAGTGGTTAAAGTTCCGCACATTCTGCTTTGGCAACCAGGGTTCAGCTCCTGGGCACAGAGCCACACCACCCTCTGACAGTAGCCACGCTGTTGCAGCAGCTCACATAGAAGAACTAGAAGGATCTACAACTAGAATATACAACTAAGTACTGGGGCTTTGGGAAGGAAAAAGGAAAAAACAGAGAGAGAAGATTGGCAACAGATGGTATCTCAGGGAGAATCTTCCCCAGCAAAAAATAAATAAATAAATAACAATAATTTAAAAAAATAATAATGATAATACTGATAAAAATGCTGCAACACAGGCATGGATCGTGGATTCACACACAGATTTAAGTGTAATAAAATGTATTTTACACATATCAACATCAAACTGGGAAGCCACACTCACTTACAAATCCCAGTTACCTTATATACAAAAACTTACGCTGAGTGGCCTGAAATAAGGTCATTATACCCTGATGCTTTCACAACCTTCTCCTTTTCTTTATAACAAGTGCTCACTATTATGGGAAGAATGCCTGCATTTTTTTTTTTGCAGCTTTGCAGTTTTAAGGAAGCAGGGTTTTTAATCACACTCTTCTTTTCTTGTTTGCACTTCTGACTTCTCTAAGTTGGCAACAGAATTTTAAGTTCATCTCCGAGATAGCATCACTCTAACCTTGGACAGTTTAAAAGTCTCTCCCAGGGCATTTCTGGGCATTTTATTGCTTCATTCCTTTATTCTCATGTCAAGGCTAAGTGGACTTGAGCCAACAAACAAAATGAGAGCAGAGTCCTTACTCCATTTCCAGATCAGCTAAACCAATTGATACAATTTAATTAAAACTTATTTTCTTTCCTTTCTGCAGAAGGGGCTCAGAGTGCAGCTATTGCAGTTTGGGGTTTTCAGTATGTGGTTCCAACTTCATTTAACTCTTACAGGGACATTTTCAGAGAGAGACACCACAGGCATGTGACACAACTAATTGACCTCACTTTAAATTTCTCATGTAGTACCATGGCAAATTATCTCTTTAAACGATATATTTTCTTGATCTGGGTGAAAGTTGATTCATTCTTACTTCTTTTCCTTGGGATTTAGTGCTTCAGTAATACTTGTGCCTACAATGAACTATTCATCTTTGGCAGGTCTCAACCAATTCATTAGAACAGACTTAAAGTACACCTGCTACAATGAGAAATGTCCTGTAATCACATCACAGGATGTGTTCTGACCTTGAATAGGATTAAAAATTCATAACAGTAATGACGCCCACTTTTCCCCCTATAATATTTACCTAAGCATTCCTGTAAATTATATATATTGGCTAAATAAACTGATTCATTGGGGTAGAAGAAAAATCTAGCAAGAGTTTCCTTCTTCACCTGGATCTCCACATTTCTAGATGGGTTTCCAGAGGTCCCTCTTGGGATTCAGCCTGTTGTGGGGACAGAGTTCAAGTTCCTTTCTCAAAAGTACGCAGTTGTAACTTACTTCATTGCTCTTCTCTTCCACTCCTCTTTACCCTCCCCTAGTCCACGAAATCTTTATTGAGACTAGGGCGGAAAGAGTTGCTTTGACTTTGTATCAGTTAGAACTGAGTTTGAGTGCAAGTAACAGAAACTCCAACAGAGGTTCAAATAATTAAGTGGCTTGTTTTGCTCATGTAGAAGTCTGGAGAGGAGTAGATAGGGTTGATTCAGTAGCCAAGGGCACCATATTGGACCCAGGTTTCCTTTTCTCTTTTCTGCCAAACTTAGTGGATGGCCTTCAACCACCAATGGATACAGGGCAGTTCTAGAAACTACACACACCCATTTCTATGTTCCAAGAAGGGGCAAGGAAAAGACAAAAGCCTTATGCTAGCAGAGTCCATCTTACTTTTAAAGATTTTCCTGAAAGCCCCACCTAGCGACTTCTGCATACCTCTTTTGGGCTTCAGCTAAGTACGGAGGAATCTGGGAGGATGAGTAGTTTATGTTAACACAATGGTTCACCCAAACAAAAGTGAGGTTCTTAAAGTAAAAAAGCAGATGAAAATATACATTTGGCGGGCAACTAGTTATATCTGCCAAAGCCTATCTCTATGGCTACCCAACATCCATATACACATTTATTGTAGTATTCTACCCTTTAGGAAATATTGTAAAAGGTGTGGAGACATTTTTACTTGTCAAGATGACTGAGGAGGGGGAGTGCGTGCAAGTAGTGTTTGGCATCTAGGATCTGGTGGTGTTAATTGTCCTGTAACAGGTAGAATGCTCCTGAATAACCGAGAATTTCCTCATCTAGAATCCCAAAATTTTCTCCCACTGGGAAACACTGTCAACATAGGAATGCTACCTCCTGAAAAGAGATTGTAGCCTAAACTCTTAGTCATTCCTCTTTTGGGTCAAATAGAGAATTTCTGAGACTGTGTAACTTTTACTAAATACAGTATCTCATTACCGAGTAATCTAATTATTCACTTGCAAAACATGCAATATACAATGGCGGAGTAGAAACAGCATTAACTGTGATAAAAATTCACATGTGGGAAAAAAGTGAAGTCAGTGGTTCATGGCATATATCAGATGCTGCTGATAAAAATAACTGCAACTCTCCATTGAGTAAGCTGGTAGCTCCAGTTTGGATACCTTGGGAGATCTCTCTAGTCTATTATCTTTCACCACCACATTGAGCAGTGGGATAGGAGCACACCTTCAGGGTTGCATTTGCTCTTAGAGCAGTTCAGAGTCCAAGGATTGCTTTGGGGGTTGAATAGTCACAGGCAGATGTTATCTTGTCCTGGGATGTTTGTTTGTTTAGACAATGTAGGTCCCTCAAAACTTAGTAGACTTTCAGGCTATTTGCTTCAGCCAATTCTCTGAGTAAATATAGCCAAGGATCCTATGTGGACATAGTTATATGCATTAAGTCTTTTTTTCTACTGGCTTCTGTGACCTGATCATTTTTCTAAACTCCTGCTAGTCAGTGCCTTTAGGTAATTAAAAACAACCTTGGATGGGAATACAAACATTCAGAGTAACATTTTTTTCCAATAATAACTCCCTGTATTTGGCAGAGAACTTTTGTAGAAGGGATGTGGGCAAGGCCCAAGGTACCAATCTGAAACTGCCTCTTCTAAACCGTCCTCTGTTTAAACAGAGGAGAACTTAGCTTGTTCAGTCTCCAAAGCTCCATGAGAATTTTACTCAACTTGGTTTCCAGGTCATTTGCAGGAAGTGTGTCTCTCAGCCAATTTACTTTGTTAATCGATCTCTGCTTGCGGATGGTCTACTTGTAGTCTGAGCTCTTTTATCTCTTGCAAGGCTTAGTTCAGAGATGAAAGAAGAAAGAGCAGATCCCACCATTTGGAATTGTTCTCACCATTTTCCCTAACACAACAGCGTTGGTTTGCACATAGTCAATACCTGATGTGGTGACAGTTGAACAAAATGTTTTATGACAACAATTTTGTAATATTTTCTATAAAAACATCAGGAAAATAATTCAGTCTTTCCTTCTGCAGTGCTGATGAAAAAATATATATATTTTTTGCAGGGAAGGATTCGCCCTGAGTTAACGTGTGTTGCCAATCTTTCTCTCTCTCTTTGTTTCTCCCCAATGCTCCCCAGTACATAGTTGTACATCCTAATTGTACATGCTTTGAGTTCTTCTGTGTGAGCTACCACCACAGCATGGCAACTGACAGACAGGTGGTGTGGTTCCACAACCAGGAAAGGAACCTAGGCTGCTGAAGTGGTGAAAGCACAGAACTTGAACCACTTGACCATCAGAGCTGGCCCAAAATATTTTTTTTATTATTCACACTTTAGAAAAGTTTATTTCAGTTGCACAAGCTGGTATCAGTAATATCATTAAATGTTTAAGTTTGTGTCAGTTTGGGAAACTATCAAATTTCTATCACATAGGAACTGTAGGATTAGAGGGCATTTCAAGTTTTCTAGTGTAGTGACTCATTTAATTGGAGACACACATTAAGTGATAAGCTATGAATGTTGTCATGTCATTACTCTGGGTGAACTGGCTCAGTAGGTGTTAGGAGTGTTCCTACACCAGGATAGCTAGCAATGACCTAAATGTACACGGAAGTGACAGCAAACCATGACACCATATCCCAAAGTTGTCCAATCCCCAAAATGCCACTGCCACTCAGGAGATGAGAGAGGGGAAGTGTTATGAGCTTGACAAGGGATGTTGGAATGAGAAAGGCAGCCAAATGGGATTGAAATGTCTTACTTTTTCAAATTTTAGAAACCTTATCGATATGGTGCATAGTTTGCGGTCACGTCCATGTACAGTTCAGTTACTGCTAGCTGTCCTGGTGTAGGAACACTCCTACCGCCTAGTGTGCCAGTTCACCCAGAGTAATAACATCGTGACATCCATGGTGTATCACTTGTGTCTCCCCAGTTAAATGAATCACTACACAAGAAAACCTGAAGTGCCCTCTGATGGCTTGCTAAGACCTTTCACAAAGTTGGGTAAAGCCTGAACTTAAGCTCCATTAGTGGCATAGGAAATCCTTCTCTGGTAAACTATTACCAGAGTAAAGTCTACAAATCACTAAGCAATCACTAAGTAAAACAATCAGAAAGTCATACCTCTTGGTTATTCTACAACCACTCTGCTTATGACAGCCTAAATAAAGGAGGGTGAATAACTTGCACTTTTGCATATGTCTCTTATAAAATATCCTTTATCTGATATAGATTTTTTTTTTTTTTTTTGTGGGGAAGACCAGCCCTGAGCTAACATCCGTCGCCAATCCTCCCCTTTTTGCTGAGGAAGACTGGCCCTGGGCTAACATCTGTGCCCATCTTTCTCTACTTTACATGGGACGCCGCCACGGCGTGGCTGACAGGCAGTGACGTCAGCGGGCGCCCGGGATCCGAACTCGCGAACCCCGGGCTGCCAAGCGCGGACTAAACCGCTGCGCCACCGGGCGGCCCCGATTTTGTTATTTTTTAATTTACAAATTTGCTACTCTAGCTAAACTAAATGTTTGATTTTTAAATTTTTTTAATTTTTAAGTTTTTATTTTCCTTACTATCAATGCAAGAGCAAACAAATGGTAAAAACCTTGTCAGAGTAATACACGGAAGCAATCAGGAAAATACAAAGCTTAACAAACTAATTGAACCTTAAGGTAGAGAAAGTTCTGTTACACCCAGAAGCTAAGCTTTGGGGGAAGTTAATACTTTTTCAACAGTTGTACTAAGAACATTAAAAATACTTTTGCCAAGGGAGGGTATCAACAATTTAATCTACCTTGCACCGATAGAAAGAAAAACACACAGCAGGGAGGAGGCAGGGGTGGGTTTTCATGGAGCCACAGACGGTAGAAACAAAATGTTCTTTGTTTGGAGAATATTGCACCTGCATTAAATTTACTGCTGACATCTCTTCATAGAAATTTGATTTTTCTCCAATTCCCCCACCTTTGATTGTTTTCAACACTGAGGAATGTGAGGCATGCCACTTGTCCTCCCTGTCCTTGCAACATTTCTGTCTTCAGCTGTGAAGAGGAACAGGGCTTCCTCACCCCTGGCCATCAGCATGTCATCTCAGCAATGCACCTGCACTCGTAACACGACACTGCACCATGCAAAGCTTCATACTTCTGTGACAGACTCAAGAGATCAATTTCCTGCCAATTGGGCCTCGGAGTCAGGGCCCTGTCCTGACAAGGAAGGTCTCTTTCAAATAATCCTAACTACCTAGGGTAGCTCAAATTTGGACTCAGAACCTTTAGAGGAACTGTGATATCAATGTCATAAAGGCAGGAACCGTGGCTGTAGGCACAGTGGTTGTGGGGATTTTTAGGGAGAGAATGGGTACCCATAATCTCAGTTTCCATATGGTGAGTTGACTCTGACATTTTTATATGTTTTCTGAATATTCCATGTAGTTGCCAAAGGAGAGAATGTGAGTGTGATGGATAACACAATATGAATTTTGTTCAGAAATGATTTTACCTGTGAAAGCATTATATATGATAGATTAGTTCAGCTTTGTTATGTATGTTTAGGCCCTGGTAGCTTTCTGTTAGCCGTTGTAAAGGTAGAGTTTCTCCCTCCTCCGAACCTTGTGCTCACCTCTACGATCACACCTGTAATTCTGCGCGGCTACTGTTAGCTTAGCTATCATCTCCTCTCCTATCTGTGAGTTTCCTAGGACAGAGCTGGGATATATTCCCTGGCTCCCAGTGCCTAAGTCTGCATCTCCATTTTGGCAAATCCCTACTAAAAGTTTGTTTTTTAATGAATTAATAGATTGTCAAACAGATTAGTCACCTCCTAGGGGATCCTGGAGGTACAATCCTACTTCTTGTCGAAACTATGTCAGTTTGGCTTTGACTCAGAGCTCAGAAATTTATCTTGGGTTGGGAAAGAAAAGAAGAAAGAGGAGAAGGAGAGGAAGGAGCAGAGGAAGATGAAATGTGTTATCTTAGAGTCAGAAGACCTGGATTCCAAACGTGGCTCTAACATGTGGTATGAGTTTGAGAACTGATTTAATATCTGAGCATCATTCTCCTTACCATAAAATAGAGGATACTAATAAAAACTGGGGGATTAAATGAGAACATGAACGTCAAATGCTTAGAAGTGCTTGCTCTGGAGAAAGAATTCACTAAAAACTAACAGTACTAGAAGAGTAAGAAAAAAATTTTGGCTTCCATCTATCAAAGATGTTATCTGCATATCATAATTTAAAAGAAAATTCCAAAAAGGCAGAAGCACAATTAGGAAGCCTTAAATCAGAAGACATGCCTTACGTCACCTGCTCTTCCTCTCCATTCAGAAATCACCAGGCAGGGTCTGGCTTCTACATTATTATTTGCTTTATGAATACCTACAAACCACTCTTTGTAACTGCAAATGTGCCAGAGGTTAATTTATTTTTGGCAAAAGGGAAGAATTAAAATGGAAGCCTTTTAGATGTCCTTTCTCACATTGAGACTACACTGCTCATTTTTCATTTTACCATTTAACCTTTTACGTGAGAGTACTCAGATAATTTTAGGCATCACCCATGTACTTTGTTATAATTTTCCAGTTTATAGTGGCCTGAAAACATCATATCTGTGAACATTCCATGACCATTTCCAAGTTGTCCCTGAACTGTAAGATGCAAATTTAACACCAGCTCATAAACAAGTCACGCCATTATGGAAAATTTCAAGTCTTTCTTCTATTTCTCCCAGATTTTCTTGCTTATGAGGAAGTCAGGAAAGAGAGACTAATATTTAGTCCTAAAAGTTTTGTTTATTCTTATGTAACTTTTAATTTAATCCTTATAAATTTTACCTTGATATGTCCCATTTCATTAGTCTATGAAGTCACTCTTCAATGTTCATATCATAGTGGTTGAGCCTGATCACAAAGCAGTCTTGGAAGTTCAGTCTTTTACCAGGTTTCCCCTTTTCTAATGCCCAAATATTTCTGGTTTGGGAAGGCCAGCAGGCATGGAAAGGCACGTTCCCCATATCTGCCTTGATTGTTGACCACACCTCAGTCAGCTGTCTTTCCATATGGGTTCAGGAGCTTCCTCCTGCTATCTTGAGTCTGGCTTCCCTCAATCCGCTGCTGCTTTTCCCTGTCCCAGCTCATCTTGACTTGGGGGCACAGACCTTTTGCTCATACCCCCCAAATGATAGCTGAGACCTGACCGTCAGTTATTAAAGTCTTAAAAATAACAAAAAGGTCTTTAAACTGGTCATCAGATATGGCTTTTCTCAGAGTCCACCGCTCATGTGGAGCCTCCTGTTGGATACCTCCATCTAGACGTGGTCCTGCCACCATGTTGCAGACATGAACTTATCCCCACCATCTCCGCCAATGGTGGTACGTCAAGCACATCTCCCTTACTGCATGCCAAGTCCTCTGCTGAAGGCCTTCTATTCCTCAAACCTGAAGGAAGGAAGGGGCATTTCTGCCTTCGGCCAGACCTGAGCCTGCCTCCCAAATCACCACTTTCTCTCAGGTGAGAAATACTCTCTGAAATATTTTACAGTGAAACTATCCAATCCTCTCAAGGGGAGGGCAACCTTGGGGGTATCATCTTGCCTTTGAACCTTTAAGACACAATTGTCTGTGAGGTGCATGAGCATATTGCACGTTGTTCAAGTTCAACAGTTCAGTTCAGTTTAGCTCTCAGCCCCCACTAGCATGTAGGGAAGATCATATTTCTGTGTTCTCCTGCACTTGTCTGAGACTGCTCTTGGTCTACTCATCCACTCTACGTCTGCTCGTCTGCTCCATGTAAACACTTAGACGAGAACAAAACCACAAAACTCTCAATAAGTAACACACTTCAAAGACAGTGCATTGTAAATTCATTTTTAGAAAAGATACATTTTCCTAAAAGAAATGATCTTCCAAGATTCAGCTTTGTCCACTTAGAAGACAACTTTTCATATGAATCAGAGCTATTTGATATTTGGAGCCACATTGTCAAATCTATCCATTCTAGAATGAAGTTGTGTGTTATATTTGCATAACCAAAGGCCCTTGCAAATGTTTTTCTAAAATAAAGGAGCAATTTACTCCCAAAAGTTAATATAAGAATCTACCTCTATAGAAACAAAATGAAAGATAAACACTGTTTCACCTTTAAAATTAGTTTTTTTCTATTTCCAATGTGAAACAGAATAAAGGAAACCTCATTAAAA
The DNA here is from genome assembly GCA_031878705.1 of Tapirus indicus. Classification (NCBI taxonomy): domain Eukaryota; kingdom Metazoa; phylum Chordata; class Mammalia; order Perissodactyla; family Tapiridae; genus Tapirus; species Tapirus indicus. The sequence goes on along the minus strand of CM062930.1, from coordinate 27,698,789 downwards.
TGAGGTCAATAGGCCAAAAGGAGGAGCCCTCACACACTACTACTCAATGTCAATTACAGACCACAAGCAGGAAGACGTCAATTACAGACCCCAATAAGAAGAATCATCAATTACTACCCCAGCAGGAGGAGGAAGATTTTCTCCTTGCCCAGCAACTTAGCCAATGAGAAGCCATCACCACCCTGAACTCTTGCTTTCCACCAAGGGATTTTCATTCAAAACTACTCCCCCCCTCAACTTCCTCCTTTTTTTTTCTATAAAGTGATGTTTCTCTCTTTTACTTGCTGGACTTGCCTATGGCTTTTGCTATAGCTTGTTTGTCCCAAATTGCAATTCCTCTGCTGTTCCCAAACAAACCTATTTTGCTGGTAAAATAACTGGCTGTTTTATTTGTTTAGGTCAACACTAGCTGTGTCTATATCTTCCAACATTTAGGGTGCCAGGTTTCAGCCAAAATACATGCACAACAACATAACAGGATGTTGTGTCAAAATCATTTTTGAGCTATTATTTGGGATTTTTCTCTGTATTCTCCAAGGTAGCAAGCTCTTTGCATTCTTTACCTCTGGGATACTTGCAGAGGAGAAGCTAAGAGATGTGGTAAAAGTCCAACCTTATCAATCATTTCGGGTGTCTTGGAGGGTGAGGAGAAAGACATATACCTCTGACAGGGAAAAATATAAAAGAGGGAGAGATTTTTCTCTAGAGATATTGGTGGATCCCCAGAGCAATGGGAATCCTCACACCACCTCCACACAAGGCCCCAGAAAAATGAAAGCCCTCAGAGTGAATAACTTTTCCCAAGCATAGCAGCTCCTGGCTTCACCAGAGATGCCCAACATTCAAGTAGAGCCTAGTGCGGCAGGGCCACCAAACCTGAAGGGAACCCCAGAGCTGGGAGAATGTATAACTTCAAGGTGGACAATGTCGACAAGTGACTGATGTGGCTGTCCCCTTGCCTGGGAGCTCTGTGGCACTCTGGGACCTTTGCAGATTTATGTACATTTAAAAGAAAACAGGATTGGGATTTTTTTCTGCATCTCAAATTGTGAACTAAGAGTCACACTTTCCTCATGAGAAAGGTATTTGTAGAACCCCCATTTCACAGTTGAAGAAACCGATCCAGAGTAAGATTCACTGATCTGTATTCTAATTTCTCACGGACAGGAGGTGACTGAGCTGGGATTTGCATCCAGATCTGCTTAACCTCAGATCTGTGCCCTTTCAACCAAACCTCTCTGGCTTCCATGTTGATCAAACACTGGGGAAGAGAGTAACTATCCAGTGGAGAAACCTGGCAAACGCCAACTTTACCAAATGATCAAAGTAACACCACAGTATATCGTCATCATGAACCCCTTGACATGATGCACTAGGAAGGATGCAACATAATTTTTTTTATACTTTTGCTCAAAATGTGTAACCTTTGTCCAAACATGAGAACACATCAGACAAACCCAATTTGAAGGACGTTCTATAAAATAAATGATCACTATTTTTCCAAGTGTGAAGGTCATGAAAGACAAGGAAGATTCTGGATTGGATCCTGAAACAGAAAAAAGAACACTAGTGAAAATGGGTGAAGTTCAAATAAGAACTGTCATTTATTTAATAATATCTTAGTGATATTAATATCCTGTTCTTGACAATTATACTGTCATCATGTAAGATCTTTACATGGGAGGAGGTGAAGTGAGGGCTATAAGGGAACACTTGTACTGTGTTTGCAACTTTTCTGTAAGTCTAAAATTGTTTTCTAGGGTTTTTTTAACTGAGAAATAATCTGTATCAATCATAGAGGAAGTTTCAGCAGAAAATTTTTCATTGGTTCCCCAGTCACTTACTACAGACATTTGGAGACACCTGGCCTGACTCTAAGAGCTCATGGAGACATAATCTTCTGTGCAAATAAAATTGTAGGGCATTTACTGAGTCCACGTGGAATGTTATTCTCTGAGGGAAAAATGTTTATGATGCTAAAAACCAGGAGCTGAGGCAATGCTGTTTACCAGGTAAAGCAAAACAAAAGCACTCAAACACTTCTGTTAGGAAAACTCCTTTATAAACTGTGGAAGACATTAGTTTGAGGCAGATATTGAATTGAATAGATATAGTTAAGCTTTTCACACAAATAGGTAAGCTAATTCCTTCCTCAACTATGTGATACTTTACAAATGGAATGCTTCATACTTTATAGATTCCAGTGCTGGTAGCTACCAGATGAACAAACAATTATTTGCATTGTAAACAATTATTTGCATTGTAAACAATTCAGAGATATGATTTATATCTAGAAAATGTTTATTCATGCATCAGTTATGGGCTGAGCAAGCACTATGTGGGAATCTGAATCCTAATGCTAGAATATAATGAGGTGAGCTCTGTGGAAACATTGCTTTGGTGACAGGATAAGTATGGGATTAGAACAGGGAGAAGCTGGAGACAGAGGTATGATGTTACCACTGGGTGTAGGTAAGATGAGTTAGCAGCCTTACCTGAAGAAGTGTTAGGAAGGATAAAGAAGATGGCATGAAATTAAGAGATAAGATCACTAGCAAGAAACTGAAGCTGTATGACGACCTGTCTCAAACATTGTGTGAAATGTGGTAGCAAAAAGGAGATGAGATAGAGTGGGTGTTGAGAAGAGTGGATGTGATAGGGATATAGTGAGGAAGAAATGAAGGAGGAAGAAAGGCAAGCTGATGGAAGAGAAAGAAAGAAATGTTTTTTAGGCCAAAAGAAAAAAGACTTAACAAGAATCCTCAATTTCCTTAAACTTTTCTGCAACCTTATCTTAGCCAACTCTGAAAGACCTCTGCCATACCCAGACAGCCACCCATAATTCTAGGTAAAATTGGCCTCAGGAATTATAATCTTGGTTCTAATATAACTTAGACCCGACAGACCTCTACCACTTTTTTTTTTCCTCTGAAAAGTTATTAGGAAGCAGTAAGTTATCAGGAAACACTGCCCTTAGTTGGTTACAGGATGTTTTTAGGAACTCAGATATACTCAGGCACCAATAAATAGACAAAAGGAGCCTAGTTATGTTGATATGGGCTAAACCCATGTTACTTCGTTGCTGTAATACTAGTGAGTGGTCATGAAGCAAATTACTGAGAATGATCAATCTGGGTGGATTTCTCTTGTGTCCACAGTAAGCATGTAGAAAACTGAAAGTACATTTATTCATTCTTTCAGGAAATATTTATTAAGCCCTACTATGCATCAGGCAATACTCTAGATTCTGGGGATATAGTGGGGAATAAGAAGGACAGTATCTCTGCTCCAAAAAAATATGTTTTCACTATAATAAATACTGTACAGAAAATAGAACAGGGTAGATAGAACTTGACCTGCCTGCGGGGGTGGGGGTGGGGTACGGGGTGGGGTTGAGGGAGTGGAAGGAGGAATACTACTTGACTTAGATGATCAGTTCTCCAAGGGACTGTCATTTGAGCTGAGATCTGGCAGACGAGAAAGGGCAGCTGTGAGATGCTCTAGGAGTGGGGGAATGCTCCAGGTAGAGTCACACTATGGTGGTCACAGGCACAAAATCTGAAGCCAGGCTCTCTGGGTTTGAATCATGATTCTTTCAATGACCAGCTGTGTGATCTTGGCCAAGGTCCTTAACTTTTCTGTGCCTCAGTTTCCTCATCTGTAAAATGGGAATAATAAGAGGATTAAATGTGTTAAATACTTAAATAAAGTGCTTTTGTGTTTGTTAAATACATACATACCTGCATACATAAATTCAGTCTGGGGTTGCACTTGGAGGCAATTGGTAAAGGAAAGTTTTAAGGGTGTAATGGTTATAATGAATCTTGAAGTTTGAAGCAGGAACTCTCTAAGCAGAGAGAAGAGTAGATGGAAAAGCTGTTTAGTACAATTCAGGCTACTTGGGTAACTTCAAGTAGTTTGGAATAGACTGGGGCACAGGGATGTTCCGGGGGATATTCTGGTTATCTATTGCTATGTAACAAACCGTCATGAGACTAAAGAGCTTAAAACAACAACTATTATCTTTCACAATTATGGAGTTTGAGGGGCTCATCTGGGGGCTCTCATACAATTGCAGAAATATGGTAGGTGGGGCTGAATTTATCTGAAGACTTCTTACCTCACATTCTGATTCCAGGGCTGGAATGGCTGAAACAGCCAGAGGCTAATTAAGCATCTCTCTCTCTACATGGTTGCTCCACGTGGCTAGCTTGGGCTCTCTCACAGAATGGTGGTCTCAGGGTCATCACACCTTTTACATGGCAGTTTCCCCTAGAGCAAGAGTTCTAAGAGACGAGAAGTGAAAGCTACTAGTTTCATACCATAGACACAGACATAGACTTCAGCTTGATTGGAGAAGGGTCAAAGAATGTGTAGCCATTTTTAATCTGCTTCAAGGGGTGATGAGAGGCAGGGCTCTAGAAGTGGGGAATGAGGGGATGCCTATATTCAGCTGGGCCTTCTATAACAGTCAATCATGTTTGAACTTTATCTGGTAGGTAATGTTAGAACCATTTTAGATTTTAACTATGGAAATACTAAATCTCTAGATGTTACAACTGAAGACAAGATAGAAGAGATTCCTGTCTTCTAAAATTGTAGTGAAAGCATGAGAACCATAGCGACAGTAGAGAATAATGTATTACTCTTCAATTCAGAAAGATTATAATTTCCTTCCAGCACTGCTTCCCTGCAGAGAGATTCTCTAATGGCCACAGATGGGTCCTGAGGAACAGAGAGATGCAATTGTGACCAGGATGAATTATGGATAAGAGGTGAGTTTGGAGAAAGTCCTTTGCCTAATACTCAGAATTTCTCACTTGATTATATTGCTTTGATTTACACAGAGACCACTTTGGGGTGGGAGAGTTAACCAATCTTGGGAGGGTGGGTGTTGCCTTTTTAATCCAGCTCAATACTAACTCACTTAGGGGAGCTGATCTGATCCTGTAGTAATTCCTTAGCAGGTAGTTCTATGAAGAGTGTAGACACAGTCCATTTTCTACACACATTTACATAAGCATTGATTAACATTTTCTTCCCCTCAGTCTCTATTTTTAAAATTAGGCCCAAGAATTTAGAAAATTGCTCACGGGTGGAACATTTATCCAGTTAAGAAATTTAAAGCGATCTGACTTTCATCAACAAAATCCCATCTGGGATTGCTACATGTGGGAACTCTGGGCTAAGTGGAAGCATCTTTATTTTATGTGTAGATGCCCGGGTCCTAGGAGTAAGTACCTGGTATGGATAACATGTTTCTTTCATCACTATGAAAAATGAACCGCATACCTCAACATGGTTTCTTCTTCTTGAATCATTTTTCCAAGCCACAGGGCTTTATTTTTTTAACAAACACTTGCATCCTGCCTATTATGTGCCAGGTATGATTTAAAGTACCTTATAAATAACAACTCATTTTCTCATCATTCCTGCCCTAGGAGGCAAGTGTTGTTAGCATCGTCCCCAGTTCTGTAGATGAGGCATAGAGCATTGAGGCACACAGGTAATAAATGCCAGAGCTGGGATGTGAACCCATGCAGTTGGGCTCCAGAATTCACATTTTCAAACACTATGCTCTGTTGCCTCTATTTTCCCCTTAATGCCACTATTTTAGCCTCCACATAACTCTATTTTAGCCTTGACCCACGTGATTGCAGTTATTGTAAGCTCCCTGAGAGCAGAAGCTCTGACTTATTCTTCTGTGTATCCACAGTATCTGGCATCCTCCTTAGCAAGCAGAAAGTACTCATAAATAGGTTTGCCTGAATGAGTGAAACTGGGTTAATAATAGGAGGTAGAAACGATTCTTAGACCTTCAGATCTGTCATTTAACAGGACTGAATTATCCAACAATTATGTTATCTACACTTGCATTTCATGGGCATTTAAATCACACTGGGATGAATTTATATATTTATCCCATTTCCATTCTCCTGTATGTCTAAGCACTCATATTTTATTGCTCTCTAGGAAGATTCATAGTAAGTCTTACAACTCAAATTTGATTCCAAGACAAAGGTTAATTGGCAGAGATTGCATGAGTATTAAATATTGTACATGAATCAGAAGGTCAGTTGACATTTCTGAATCAGATAGCTCTTAGCATAATGAAATTTTAAAAGAAATGACATCTTGCACTCTAACTAATGGTTTTTAGCCTTATTGGGAAATCATTTCTTTAACACTAGTAGATTAATCAAGATTGATTTCTTTAACTATAAATTCCTAAGTATACAATCTGAGGGCATTGTTGACTAAATGCCTATATCATAGGCACTGAAAATATATCACTTGCCAATGTATGATAGACATTTGAAAATGTGTAGGATTCAGCAAATATTGCTCATTTTATTCATTCATTTTTTTTGCTAACTTTTTATAGTGATGACAAATTTTAAGATTAAAAAAGGAGTTCTTTAATCCTTGAACGGCATACATTCAATTTTAAAATGAGCCTTTTGACAAACAGAAAAGTTTTAAAAAATTTATTTTTCCCTAGGTAAGAGGGCAATTTTGTGAGAAAGTCACAATTCTAATCCTGATTTCTCAAATTTATTGATTTGAGTTCTTTTTTTGTGTGTGAGGAAGACTAGCCCTGAGCTAACATCTGTTGCCAATCCTCCTCTTTTTTTGCTGAGGAAGACTGGCCCTGGGCTAACATCCGTGCCCATCTTCCTCTGCTTTATATGGGGCGCTGCCACAGCATGGCTTGACAAGTGATGCATCTGTCCGTGCCCAGGATCCGAACCTGCAAACCCCGGGCAGCTGAAGCAGAGCGTGAGAACTTAACCACTACACCACTGGGCCAGCCCCTGATTTGAGTTCTTAATCAAAAAGAATCTGGCCATTTCTTCTTCTGAAAACAAGACACACAAACATATAAAAACATATACAAATATATATATATATATATATATATATATATATATATCTGAAATGCTTCCAATATTTGAAAAATATTTCCTCTGAAAATTCTTAGTTACAAATGTTCTGTTTTAAATCTTTCCTAAAATTAATTTATTTAAAATATGAATCATTTTATGCTTCAGGATTTGTGTATATAATATTTCTTATAAAAAAAATCAAATAAAATCTTTTTTTTACAAAAGCCAAACTCAGAGACTCTGAAAAAATAAACATATGAAAAGATAGAAAGACAATTTCAATATGGTTTAAATAAAAGCATGCTTTTCTTATTCAAGTTTTGGGATGGATTTAAGATGCATAAAACACAAATCAGGATATTGTAACCGGGACAGCACACAATTTGGGGACCTAATATAACTCAGACTCTAGGCCTCCATCTCCTGTTACGATGATGTTATCTGAATCCCTAAGTGTAGCTATCAGTCTGGCTTGTCAGCTGTCTGCGTTGGTCCAAGAAAAGACCAACCTTCACTTCACTTCTCATTTTTAAATATATGTCGGGGGGCGGGTGGTAGGGGGCAGCACAGAATATGCCATATGAAATGGTATATTGTAGCAAAATAGTTTTGTTATTTTATCTTTTTCTTTGACTGGGGAATAAGCTTATCCATGATGGAGGTTCTGACAGCAGCCAAGGCAGATAAGATAGTGCTGAGTGAAGTTGGATAGTAAGATACTAAAAGCAGCAGTAAAAGGCGGGAGGCTTGAGGATAGACTGAGAAGTTAGCAGCCATATATTTGACAACCGAAGTCATCTAATATAAAGATGACCTCTTACATGGTAATTGATGAGTGAAAATGCACACCTTAAGGAAAAATCAGGTAAACGATACTTTGTTTTCCTGTTATCTAATCCTGGGATTTCCCGTTTCAAGGTTTGAGGCAAACCTGTGCCATGCCTAGGAGAAAGCTCAGCTCCTAATCATCTTACGTTTGCTTTCGTCGACTTTCCCAAAGACACCAGACTGGGGATAGGACTCATTCATGGAATAACAGACCGGAAGGGATCTTAGAAATCATGAAATCAATCTGTCCTCCTTGTTTTTCAGATAGAGAAAAACTGAGACCCAGAGTGATTGAGTGATCCAGGGCACACAGTTCTTTAAGTTCGAGTTCATATCCACACCAGAGGTGAAGTCCCAAACCCCCAGTGTAATCCTTTGATAACATGCGCACAGTATAGTGATGGCCATAAAATTATCACAAAGGCAAGAAGAATGTTATTCATATATGAGGAAATGATTCAACATCCTGAGTTGACCCCCCTGCCCACCTCCTCATTTCAACAATACTTTTGTTATTAATATTTTCTCAGTTTTTGACATTAGAATCCAATCATTGTTTCTGTTAAATCATGGGTTGTAACCTCTTACTTGAATAATAGAATAAATTGAAGCTTCAGAAGGATGAATGACTTGCTCAAAGGCATGCCCTTAGTGGCCAATCAGACACCAGGTGACTGAATTCTCATCTGTGACTTTCTCCCTAAACACTACATTTTGTTCAGAGACTTCCTCTTAGACCCAAGAAATGCTGGACTTCAGAGTCATGCAGGAGAAGACAACTGAGGTTGATGCTGTAATGCATAGGGCCAGAAAAGTGAGTATCTTTTTCTCTTCTCTAGCAGCCACCAGGGCTTCAGAAGTTTGGGAAAGGACAAACTCATGGGAGCCTTAGGGCCGAGGGTTTTACCACTGTTGACAATGCATTATTGAGGACACTGCCTAGTGCCAGGATGTTTTGCCAAAAGGCCATGTTGTCACACTGCGAAGCCCAGAGGTTGTTTCGGAAGTCCCTGTGCTTGCTGAATTTCGGGATAGGAGACAGTCTGTGTAAGGGGAATAAAGTGAGGTGAGTTTTTATCAAAGATAAAAATGCAAGGGCTTGTTTATTCAAATATCCTATGAGCAAGAATCTGTAAGCTCATTTCTCTGATTTAAAGCAAAAAGTACATTGGAACGTCTTTCAACCTAGTGCCAAAATTTGACATGAAATGGAAGAGTGAACGCAGTATCTGCAACAGAATGTGAGAAGTCACACGGGCATGCCACAACTACTCCGTGCTCATGCTGCATTTGCAGAGGAGTGAGGGTAACGGACTTGGTTGCTATGTACATTGGTGAACACAAACGAATTGGCCCATAAGAAGTCCATGTTCCTGGATCAGAAGATTTCAGCCCTCCAGGAGCTGAAATAATAATACATGATGGGCCACACAAATCCATTATGGTTTTAGGGGTCTGTCTACTTTGTGGACGTGAGGTGTGGTATCATGAACCCTGAGAGTTTGCAGGATTCTGTCTCAAGTTAGTGCTATAGGACATCTTGCCACCATTGCACTGTTCTGAGTCATTAGATGTCTAATGTGATCAAATTTAGACCCTATAATTTGAATTCAAGCCAAGTCACAATCAAACCACAAAATTTCCAAAGCTGCCACCATCTTGGAAATGTTAAATGTCGGGTGGGGGAACAGGAAATGACTACACAGGGAATAAATAGAGCCTATTTTAATGAATTTTGCATCTGCTCTTTATGTGAGGCCATCAATCCATTAGATATAATTTAAACATCTTGATTAATATTTCATTACCTTATGTGACTGCTGGAAAAAAAAATATGTCTCCATGCACCACGCATACTAAAATATCCTAAACTCCTTTGAGTTTTAAGGTACTAAATATAGTGCTTTCAGGCCACTTAGATGGTGTGACAAGTCAGCTTGATATTAGGCATAAAAAATAAACCTAAGAAAAAGGGATGTTTTTATATGCTCAGATATGAGGACCTGCTAGAAGCACGGACTGCTTTGGCAGTCACTGTCGGACCTCCCCGGTGTCTGAGGAATTGTACGCTCCTTTTTAAATCCTTTCGGAAATTGCCAGTTTGATAGAATAACATTGCAGGAAACAACTCAAATTGAACATATTTGTTGTTTTATGTTCTGCCAGGCAAATGTCAGAACAATGCCAGGAGACTAGAGTGGGTCAGAATTGGAGGGAGCTGGGAGGAGGTGAAAGGAGGGAACTAGGAGCGAAAAAGACAATGAGAATGGAATAAAAAGTTATTTTAATGGGAAATTTTAAACACATAAAATAAGCTATTGCTTTTGGGAGTTAAAGGTAAAATAGATTGCATCTTCTCCATTGTCTTATGGTCAACAGCGTGACGTCCAACCTGAGAATTTTGTTGTAGAATTTAATTATTGTGGCCAACAATTTTCTAAGTCTCTATTTACTGGTCAATATGTTGCCAACAATGAAACTAAATTGAAGGCTTATTTGGAGAACTCACTAATGGAGCCTTATTCTTCTAGTTTTATTCCATTTATCTTGAATATGAATCTCCTTTACTACTGGGACAGTTTTTTTCACTTAGCATTTTTCAGTTACACAGCGTCACATAAATCATGTTAATTAATTGGGAACAACGATTTGACATAATCATTTCTTCAATCTCATATTTGAAGTCCCAGGGAAACATTTTTTTCTAAGTCTGACGGTGTAATAAAACTTACTGGTAGTGATTCTGCATAGTCCTGCAGGAATTTATTTTTCCAGAAAGATCAGCATGGGGAAAGGCTGCTTGAACGATCGTGTGAGATTTGCCTTTTTTTTTTTAAGGGACTGACTCATAAATTAGGAACTTGATTCTCTCTCCCTGGCTTTGGATGGTTTCCTAATGAGCAGAAGGGCTGCTTTATTTATTTATTTACTAACCGATGTGGATTCAAACCCTTGATAGCCCTTTAACACCTTAGTGACTGTGGTTACATTAGCATCACAGGCACGTAGTGTTGGTCTGGTTACCAGGAAAAACTTTTTGCCTCATCTCCACTGAGTATTGAACCTAGGGCCAAACACATGCTCTCTATTTTTGCCAGATTATCATCACATTTTAGCACATTGAACAAATTTGATACTGATTAAAGCTGAACGTTACTTGAAAGTAAATAAATTGACTTTATTTTCCACATCAGTTAAAAAAAAACTGTAGCTTCCTTTCTAAAATGTCTAAATACATTTGTTTTGGCAGCAGGCAAATAGAGAAAACTACATCTTATTTTCAAATACGTAACAACCCACCCAGTAAATTTTGTAAAAACCAGAGGTTGGATTAATTAATCTTTGGACAATATTAATGTTTGATCTTAGATACATATTCCTCTAATGGCTCTAAAATTGGGGACTTTCTCATGATATGCATGCCAAGATATTTTGTGTGCTCTAAGGATAACTACGGTAGGTTTCATGGTAGATATTATTTTTACTTAGCAGGTACAAATGGATTGTAAAGGAATTGAAGTGAGTTGTCCAATGTCACAAAAAGTTATCCCAATAAAGAACATCTAGAACTTATTCCCAAAGCATTGTTAATTAAACACACACTTGTGATCTCATTTTTTCTGCACTGATATGATTGCTCTGCCAAAGTAGCAAGAAAATAAGGGAACCATTCGCTGCTTTCCCAGGTCTTCAGGCGAATGGAGTAAAGTAATAATCACACACAACTTAAATAAAGAGTCAATCCAGTCTTCCTGGTGGGCAGAGTAGGTGCTCACATACTGATTTGAGAGAGAACAAAAAATTTCTCCTTGTTATATATCCCCTGAGCTGCGCTTATTAAAGTTAGACAGCTTCAACCAAGGGTAAACTATCTTCATGCAATTTTTTCTATTACTCTTCACTGCACATTAACTAATAGAGTGCCCCAGGCCCCCACCCAATTTGCTTTTGTCTGATTTTATTTGTCCCCAGCAATCAGTGTAGATGCTCCTTCCTCACAAGTTCTTTTCTAATGACCTAGCTATGACCATCAGCAAACAATGAGTTTTGTATTTTTACATAGTTGGAGAAAAGATAAAAAAATAAACATTTCATGACATATGAAAAGTATAAGAAATTCAACGTTCAGGGTCCATAAATAAAGTCTTAGTGGAACATGCCATTTGTTTACACACTATCTAAGGCCACTTTCACTATGTAACAGCAGAGTCAAGCAGTTGTGATATTCTATGTGGCACCAAAGCCTAACATATTTACTATCTGGCCCTTTAAAACAGGAAAATTTTGCCAACTTCTGCCCTAAACTCTTTAATCAAGTAAACTGATGCCCAAGTGCCCATGGCACTGTGAAGACTAAATGAGTGTCTTCTCTACTGGTGTTTAAGCTTCATGGGACAATCTTATCTTGCTCAGTGTGAAATCTCCAGCACCTACAAGAGAATGCCAGAGTGTACAGTAAATGCTCAATAGTGAAATGTCAAATTATTAACCTTTTCTAAGAATGTTTTCCTTTACAAATGATTTTGTAAATGATATGATTCCTACTGAGTTACTCCTTTATCAGTCAGTTAAAAGTTATTTTGCTCTGCTCCTGGTTAAATAAAACAAACAACTAAACCACAGATAAGAAGGCAGGCAGTGATCCAGAAAGAGCCATTACCTAGAGTGGATCTATTTTATTTCTTATCAATGATCAAATAAAACAGGGTTAGTATTAGGTTTAGGATTTTTTTTTCATTTATTCTAACCACCTTTATTTGAAGATTGAAGGAAGAACTAGAATTTAGTGTTAAAATTTATTTCTGGCTATCTGGGGAAGTCTTCTAATAAAAATATTGTTTTAGTCCTAATAACCATGGAGATTGCAACTTTTCTAGATTCATGACATTGTTATTAAGACACATATGTAAGAAGATGCACGTGGTCAGTAACTAACTTGTAGAGATGGTTAAGTGGCCACAAATTATGAAATGTAAGGGTGATAGATATTAACTGTACCAGTTTGCTAGAACTGCCATAACAAAGTTACACAGACCAGGTGGCTTAAATAACAGAAATACATTTTCTTGCAGTTCTGGAGGCTAGAAGTCTGAGATCAAGGTGTTGGCAGGGTTGATTTCTTCTGAGGCCTCTCTCCTTGCCATGTAGATGACCAACTCCCTCTGTGCTGAGGGAGATGCACAGATGTCAATCTTGCTGAGGAAGATTGGCCCTGGGCTAACATCTATGCCCATCTTCCTCTACTTTATATGTGGGACGCCACCACGGCATGGCTTGATAAGTGGTGTGTATGTCTGTGCCCGGGATGAGCTTGCAAGCCCTGGAGCACTGAAGTGGAGTGCTCGAACTCAACCACTACGCCACTGAACCAACCCCAACCACAGATTGTTATGGTCCAAAAAAGAACATACCATAAGCCATGCCCAAATTCTACAACTTGGAATAGCAACTTCTCTAGTGAAGAAGAAACATATGTTAGGCTTTGATATGAAATACAAATCTCTGTTTGTTAATTCAAGTTCATGGTTTTTGTTCATATTTGTCCTCTTTGCTTAAGTAATTGATTCTCCAATAAGTGGCATCCTAGTAAATGTAATGGTATCCTATCAGCATGAAAAATATCATATTTCCAAGTGTCTAAGCAACTTTAGTACCACAACGAGACATTTGGTTCAATTTATTCAGTCATTTATTCCTCATAACATATGGGAATGAGGTGGTTATGTGAGGTCTCTTTAAGATGGTGATAGAGAGGGATTATTTGAATAACTATCTACACTGGGAACCTATTCCTACTGGTATTAGCCCTTTACAGTGTAGATGTTTTTCCTAGAGGGTGACTTCTCTCCTTTTGTCTCGTTCTTCAGTCCCTGGAACTTGGGCCTGAATTGGACTAAAACTGTAGTTTATAGTTTGTAGTTTATCATTTGTGGTTTGAGTTTATACTAACTCAAAACATTCTGAACAACTTTTGACTTAATAGAATTGCTGCTGTAAAGTTTGCATTAAGGGCCGGCCCGGTGGCGCAGCGGTTTAGTTTGCACTTTGGCAGCCCGGGGTTCACAGGTTGGGATCCCGGGCGCCGGCTGATGCACTGCTTGTCAGCCATGCTGTGGCGGTGTCCCACATAAAGTAGAGGAAGATGGGCATGGATGTTAGTCCAGAGCCAGTCTTCCGCAGCAAAAAGAGGAGGATTGGCAGTGGATGTTAGCTCAGGGCTGGTCTTCCTCGCAAAAAAAAAAAAAAGTTTGCATTGATATTTAGAAGTTAACCTTCCTGTTTGCAATTATTTTAAAAGAATAGCATAACTAAACTTCAAACTTGTATCTAAATATTTTGTCCTTTCAATACCTTGAAATTTTAAAAGTTTCTTCTGTTCACTCCTTCCTCAAAAAAAAAAAAAATCTAGAGCCAGCCCTGATGGCCTAGTGGTTCAAGTTTGGCATGCTTCACTCTGGTGGCCCAGGTTCAGTTCCGGGGCTTGTCTGTCAGTAGTCATGCTGTGGTGGCAGCTCACATAGAAGAACCAGAAGAATTTACAACTATGTACTGGGGCTTTGGGGGTGGGTGGAAAGGAAGAAAAATAGGGGAAGATTGGCAACAGATATTAGCTTAGGGCGAATCTTCCCCTGCAAAAAAAAATAAAATCTATATTTTTTTCTTTCTCTTTCAATCTTTCTTCTCAGTTTGGAGACCCTAAAATAGTTTGTAGGGAGAGAAATTCTGAAATGTAGATGTTTCAGCAGGCCTCTAAGATGGACACAATTTCAACTACACCCAGAAACCACCCACCAATATGTCAGTCAGTGATCCAATTTTTTTTCCTCCTTCATACCTGTCCTCTTGTTCCTCATTCTTCTTTTAAACAAGTTGGTTTCTTTTTAAGAACCCATGTTTCTTAGTTCTTAGTTGTTATTTCATTTAGTGATTCTAATATGTAATTAAAATACATGAAAAGAAAAATTAAAACTCTCACATGCGTGGGTGGGATAGAGACCAATATTAGAATATTGGAAATTAATGGGAGTGAAAGGTTAGGGCTGGGGCTTGAGCTCTGTAATATATATATATATATTTTAAGGAGAGAGATCTGACTCAAATATGCCAAAATATGATATCGGTTCAACTGATGTGCCTGTTATAGTCTGCACTTTTCTCTATCTTTGAGTTCTTCAGAGCACGAGAGTTGAGTTTTGTTCCCCATTCTCTTTTCTTGACTTTGGGCCATTGCTAAAATCTCTTCATCTGTGTTGGTGACTAGAGCACCATTCAGTATTGCTGCTGGACTGCATGAGTGGTCAGTCTGTTTGAGCTTTCCTGTGAGTTGTACTTTTACTTCTTTTGGTCATTAATCATTCTGCCAACGATAACATTTTGTGTTTTAAATAGAGAGTGATGAGTTTACCGGGAGGGACGTGGTGGCTGCTGAAGGTGGATGAGGGGATTATGTCTCATAGAGACAGAACTGGCCACCGATAGTTATCTTCACTTCTTGGGGTGAATCATGAAGGTTTTCTAATATTGACTCAAGAATAATCCCGCTTTGTTACACAATATTTGTGGTAGAAACTGTTAGCATGAAGTTCATTCCACAACAAACATTTCTCCCTCCAGTACCTACAACAGCCCTTCCTTCGTGGCCCTAAATGGAACCTTCCTTGCAGTCTTTGGTTCTTTGACATGCCACTCTTAACCACCCTCCGTGCCCTTTCTTCTCCCCTAACTGCTACGACTAGTCTTGCCTTACTATATGGCTGCAATATGTTGGTTACTTATGCCCAACCCAAATAAAAGTCTAAGAATGGGATGCCAATGATTAGACAAGGAGAGGTATGGACTTTTTCTTTTTCAATAAATTGGGCATTTTGTTAATTAGCAGTTAAGAAAGACTTCAGGCTTTACAACTTGGGCTTACCACACTCAACTCTAACTGGCTGATATTTTTAGAGTTATACTAAAAATCTTTCATTATTATTTTTAATCCTAGGTAGATGGTAGGCACCCATTAGTATTTGTTAATTGATAGATTCAATTTCATAAATGTATGTGTTCCTTCTTAAACAATCACCAATATTTCTTTACTTTGTTCACTTTGTATCAAACATACATGTCATCTTAGTATATTACTATGTTTTATGTATAAAATTCACTTTAAAATTTCTAAAGTTTCAAAGAAGATTAAAACAGAAGCACTAGTAGCAGGCATAATCTAAAAATAGAATTTAAAATTTTGCTTGTGAATAAGTTTAAGTTGGATAAATGCCATGTTAAGTGTTAAAAATCAATGGGTGATAAGGTAGTACCATTTATCTGGAAGTTTTCAATTATTATTCAGATGGTGATTCTAGAAGAAATTTTTCTCTTTATTGGGAAATCAGGAGATAAAATATGAAGGAAAAATGTGTGCTTTTAAACAGTTCTTCTCAAAAAGCATAAAATTTTAAAAAAACGAACTCATACAGATTTTATATTATATTTTAAAATATTGACTCATCTGGGGTTAAATCTTATTTTCTCTGAGTCAGTCCCCTTGATATTCTGGAATTAGAAATTGTAGCAAAGACTTTAAATTGTTTTGCTTTTAATGGACAGGAACATGGAAACTGAAATAAAAGCTTTTCTTTAAATCCCTTGAAGCATGAAGCTATAATAGAATTCCATCTTACTTACTGAACACTCTCTCATTGCTAATTTTCAGGAGGTTACATTTGTTCAGTTTATAAAATTATGATTTTAGTGAGCTTGAGTTTTCCCTAGGACTTTGCAAAATCTGTGTCCTTTTGAATGGAAAACTTGTCACATGATTGATATTTCACTCATGTGGCTTCTTAATATTCTTACTAGGATGAGTAATTGACACAATGCTGTCCTATTTATGGTGTATAGTCCTCTCCAAGTGGCCTTCCCATCTCATGGACGTGAGATTGCTCATATCTTCATATCTCATGTATCGAAAATAAACTACTCAATGAACCAAAGTAAGGTTACCTTTATTTTGCTTTTTCCATTGAATTTTAAAATTATGAAATACTAGGAAAAAAATTAGTTCTAGAAGTAAATATAACAAGTACTTGTAAACTCACCACTTAGCTTTAACAAATATTAGCATTTAAAAATATTTGCTTCAAATCATGTTTCTGAATTCATGTTTGTTTTTGTGTTTTACTATGTAGATATATATCTAAAAGCAATATGTGTTATACTTTTGCAAATTTTAAAATTTTGTATAAATAGATTCATGCTATATATATCTTACTGTGACTTGATTTTTTAAAAAGGTCTGTTCGATAGCTATAACTCTGGTTCATTTATTCCCATTTTGTAATATTGCACTTATACATAAAACAAATTTTTTAATTTATTCTTCTGCTTGTGGACATTTAGGTAATTTGCAATTTTTTGTTAAATCAATACTATACAAAACTTATTCGTAAGCTTTGAACCTGTCAGAGTGTTTTTGGTTTTTTTTAAGGGGTTGCAGTGGAGGAGTTTCTAGAAGTGGAATTTGGGAAATATGTATAGATCATCAAATTCTTTCCAAAGTAATTGTAACAATTTCTAGTCCAAGCAGCAACTTTTGGAAATTACCATTTCCAAATATTCTTAACAACATTCGATACTGGCAGATTTAACATTTTACCAATTTGGAGACTGGTATCTTTATATTATTTTCATATGCATTGGCCAGATTACTTATAACTTTGAGAATATATGTATATGTACATATATATGTCATCCAAGTTTTTATTTATATAAATTATCCCTATTCAGAACTTTGTTCATTTTGTGTTTTTTTGTGAATGTCTTATATGTTCCCTATATATTCAATATACAAATCCTTTGTCATTTTTATACTTGCAATTTTTTTTCACAATTATTTTTTTGCTTCCCTGGTAGTTTATTTTGCTGTTCAAAATATTTTATTTCTATGCTATCCAAGTTATCAATATTTCCTTTAATCTTTGTGCTTTTGTAAGTTTTATGTCTAAAAAAATCTTTCCCTAATCCAGTGTCATATTGTTATTATCCTCTTTTTTCTTTTCAAAAGATTTAAAGTTTAGCTTTTCACCCTCATAAGTTAAATTCACTTGGAACTGATTTTTTTATATTGTGTGAAGTAGTGTTTTAATTTACATTTTTCCCCATAGAAAAATATTGTCCCATCATCATTTGTTTAAAAGTTCCCACTGAGAATACCGTGTCTGCTATATACCAAGTCACCTATATGCCTATCTGTGTGGATCTGCTTCAGAGTTTTCAAAGGGTACTGCCATCAGACAATCAGCTTATGTCCTTGATATGCCTGGGAATTAATAACTAACTTTTATTCAGATTGTTGATTACTGCTTGGCACTGACTTCTTCATGTGTTTCTCAGTTTCTGCTTGTTCTGTTTCTGGTTTATTTTGTCCGTTTTATTTTTGAACTCAGTTAAATTTACTTAATTTTTTTCTTTCATATTTTTGTTCATTACTGTGAATCATAAATCATAAATCTTATATTTATTGCTAGAACCCAAATTACAATCACATGAGGCTGACCCCAGGTGAGTACTGTCATGTATTAACCCTAGCTTTTCCCGTAAGAACATCTAAAAAAGGCACAGAAAGGACCTTCCACCCAGTGTCTTACTTCTATACATTTCTCTTGTGGCATCAGTGCTTGGCTAGACATGCTGGTCTCTGCTGACGACTGCCACGGCCCTCACCACTCTCCTTCCGGAGGAAGGGACAAAACACACTGCACTCTCTTTACTGAGCATGCTCAGTTTCTCACTGCACAGCCAGGACTAATCCGTCTAATGACAGTCTGCTGAAGTTTTCAAGAGAAGGAAGGAAATCTTCACAAGTCTGTGATCATGGCTTGGGGTCTCTTTTCAGGCCACTTCCCTGCCTCACTCTGGGTCTAACTCTATGAGGGGAGGGCTGCCTTATTCTCCACCGTAGAAGCGTTCTGCTTATCTCCATGCCATGGAGTCCAAGACAGGAGCTCTGACTGCTAGAAGGAGGAGAAATTTGCAGTCTCAGGCTTGTACCCCTAGTCCTATCTTCCTGCTCCTTAGCTGACTTTCCTCCAGGATGATTGGTCTTCGGTAATCCACTTCACTTGAAGTTGTATGTTTCCTATTGCTGGCGTAACAAATTACCACAACTTTAGTGTTTAAAACACAGATGTATTATGTTACAGTTCTGGAGGTCAGATTCCAAAAATGGGTCTCAATGGGCTAAAATCAAGGTATTGGCAGGGCTGCATTCCTTCTGGAGACTCTAGCAAAGAATCGTTTCCTTGCATTTTCCAGCTTCTAGAAGATACTTGCAGTCCTTGGCTTGCAATCCTTTCCTCCATCTCCAGATCCAGCAATAGTTGGTCAAGTCTTTCTCACATCGCATCGCACTGACACTGCTTCCATTGTCACATCTCCTTCTTTGGTTTTTCTGCTTCCCTCCTCTACATTTAAAGGATCCCTGTGGAAGTTTATAGCAATGCAGGCCGACTTCAGCAAACAAGAAAAATCTCAAATAAACAATCTAACAGTGCACCTAAAGGAATTGGAAAAAGAAGAACAAACAAAGCCCAAAATCAGTAGAAGGAGGCAAATAATAAAAATCAGAGAAGAAATAAATGAAGTAGAGACTGAAAAAACAATAAAAAAATTCAATGAAACCAAGAACTGGTTCTTTGAAAAGGTAAACAAAATTGACAAGCCTTTGGCTAGACTCACCAAGAAAAAAAGAGGGACGGCTCAAATAAATAAAATCAGAAATGAGAGAGGAGAAATTACAATGGACATCTCAGAAATACAAAAGATTATAAGAGAATACTATGAAAAGCTATATGCCAACAAATTGGATAATCTAGAAGAAATGGATAAATTCTTAGAATCATACAGCCTTCCAAAACTGAATCAAGAAGAAATAGAGAATTTGAATAGACCAATCACCAGTAAGGAGATAGAAACTGTAATCAAAAATCTCCCCAGAAAGAAAAGTCCAAGACCAGACAGCTTCCCTGGTGAATTCTACCAAACATTCAAAGAAGACTTAATTCCTATCCTTCTCAAACTCTTCCAAAAACTTGAAGAGGAGGGGAAGCTTCCTAACTCATTCTATGAAACCAACATTACCCTCATACCAAAACCAGATAAGGACAATACAAAAAAAGAAAATTACAGGCCAATATCACTGATGAACATCAATGCAAAAATCCTCAACAAAATACTAGCAAATTGAATATAGCAATACATTAAAAAGGTTGTACACCAAGATCAAGTGGGATTTATTCCAGGGATGCCGGGATGGTTCAGCATCCACAAAACAATCAACATGATACACCACATTAACAAAAAGAAGAATAAAAATCACATGATTGCCTCAGTAGATGCAGAGGAAGCATTTGACAAGATATAGCATCCATTTATGATAAAACCTCTGAATAAAATGGGTATAGAAGGAAAGCACTTTAACATAATAAAGGCCATATATAACAAACCTGCAACTAATATCATTCTCAATGGTGAAAAACTGAAAGCTATCCCCCTAAGAACAGGAACCAGACAAGGATGCCCACTTTCACCACTCCTACTTCACATAGTATTGGAAGTCCTAGCCAGAGCAATCAGGCAAGAAAAAGAAATAAAAGGGATCCAAATTGGAAAGGAAGAAGTGAAACTGTCACTATTTGCAGATGACATGATTTTACACAGAGAAAACCCTAAAGAATCCACCAAAAAACTTTTAGAAATAATAAATGAATACAGTAAAGTTGCAGGATACAAAATCAACCTGCAAAAATCAGTTGCGTTTCTATACACTAACAATGAAGTAGCAGAAAGAGAAATTAAGGCTACAGTCCCATTTACAATTGCAACAAAAAGAATACAATATCTAGGAATAAACTTAACCAAAAGGGTGAAAGACCTGTACACTGAAAACTATAACACATTGTTGAAATAAATTGAGGACACAAAGAAATGGAAAGATATTTCATGGAGTTGGAATTGGAAGAATTAGAATAGTTCAAATGCCCATACTTTCTAAAGCAATCTATAGATTCAGTGCAATCCCTATCAAAGTTCCAACAACATTTTTCACAGAAATAGAACAAAGAATCCTAAAACTTATACAGAACAACAAAAGACCCTGAATAGCCAAAAAATCCTTAGAAAAAAGAACAAAGCTGGAGGTATCACACTCCCTGATGTCAACATATATTACAAAGCTATAGTAACCAAAACAGGATGGTACTGGAACAAAAACAGACACACAGATCAACAGAACAGAATCAAAAGCCCAGAAATAAACCCACATATCTATGGTCAGGTAATTTTTGACAAGGAAGCCAAGAATATACAATGGAGCAAGGAAAGTCTCTTCAACAAATGGTGTTGGGAAAACTGGTCAGCCACATGCAAAAAAATGAAAGTAGACCATTATCTTACACCATTTTCAAAAATTAACTCAAAATGGATAGACTTGAATGTAAGACCTGAAATCTTGAAACTTCTAGAAGAAAACATAAGCAGTACGATCTTTGACATCAGTCTCAGCAACATATTTCCAAGTGCCATGTCTGACTGGGCAAGGGAAATGATAGAAAAAATAAATAAATGGGACTGCATCAAACTAAAAAGCTTCTGCACAACAAAGAAAACCACCAACAAAATGAAAAGACAACCTAACAATTGGGAGAAGATATTTGCAAACCTATGTTTGATAAGGTGTTAATATCCGAAAATATATAAAGAACTCGTACATCTCAACAACAGAAAAACTAACAATCCAATTAAAAAATGGGCAAAAGCCTGAACAGACATTTCTCTGAAGATATACAGATGGCCAACAGGCACATAAAAAGATGTTCATCATCATTAACTATCAGGGAAATGCAAATCAAAACTACAATGAGATATTACCTAATGCCCATCAGAATGGCTATAATTAACAAGACAGGAAACAAGTGTTGGAAAGCATGTAGAGAGAAGGGAACTCTCATAAACTGCTTGTGGGAGTGCAAACTGGTGCAGTCACTTTGAAAACAGTATGGAGAGTCCTCAAAAAATTAAGAATAGGACTACCATATGATCCAGCTATTCCACTGCTGGGTATTTATCCAAAGAACATGAAAACACCAATACATAAAGATACATGCACCCCTGTGTTCATTGCAGCATTGTTCACAACAGCCAAGACCAAGACTTGGAAGCAGCCTAGGTGCCCATCAAGGGACAAATGGATAAAGAAGATGTGGTATATATACACAATGGAATACTACTCAGCCATAAGAAATGATGAAATCCAGCCATTTGTGACAACATGAATGGACATGGAGGGTATTATGTTAAGTGAAATAAGTCAGAGGGAGAAAGTCAAATACCCTATGATCTCACTCATCAGTAGAAGATGAAAACAACAAACAATCATATAAAGACAGAGACTGGATTGGTGGTTACCAGAGGGGAAGGGGGGAGGGAGGAAGGCAAAAGGATAGATTAGGCCCACTGTGTGGTGATGGACTGTAATCAGTCTTTGGGCGGTGAACATCATGTAATCTATACAGAAACAGAAATATAATGATGTACACCTGAAATTTATATAATGTATAAAGCATTGTTACCACGATAAAAATTAATTAATTTTTAAAAATAAATAAAGGATCCCTTTATTTATTTAAATAAATAAATAAAATAAAATAAATAAATAAAGGATCCCTGTGATTTCTTTGGCTCTGCCCTGACAATCTAGGATAATTTCCTTGTTTTAAGGTCAGCAGGCTAGCAACCTTAATTCCCCTCTGTCACATAATGTAACATATTCATGGGTTCTGGGGATTCGGACATGGACATCTTTGGGAGCCATTATTCTGCCTACTGCAGAAATAAACCTTGCATTATGCCCAGCATTATAATGACTCTAAAAAGCCATCAGAATATGATAGTTTAGTATCAATTCATTCACCAAATTCTATGTTATTTGTCTTAAATATCTTTACATGTGAGACGTCCCTAGCTCTGTCCAGGGTAGACTGAATAAACTTCACATATGGATAGATTTTTCAAGACTTCCTAAATTTTAAAATATTTGCTTTTGTTGTCCAACTATGTCCAGACTTTAGGCTCTGAAAATGTTGTGTATTTCTTTCCTACCTTACATTTTTTTTACTTGAAATATTGCTGAAAAGAACTTACCAGTGAGTTAACACAATTTCTGTCCTCTGTCTCCTCAAACCCCTATCTAATCTTTTCTGAAGTTTTTATAAGTTTCTCCCACATCTTACAATGTTTCTCTCACATTTTCAGCTTCTACTCAAGCAAATATACATTTTGCTCAGTTATTGTTTTTTCCCTTAATGCCCAGCCTAAGCTATTATCCTTTGTTATATTAAAACCAATATTTGTAATACATACCAAGAGTATATTTGATCTATCAGCCTTTCTCTTTTTCCTTCCCACATATTATAAATTATAAAGAACAGTTTACGTTGTCCAAAATTGTGAACCCCATGGGGACAAGAATGGCATCTTTTTTACATTCTATAACCTTCAGACAATTGTGTGTAGAAAAATGTCAAAGTGCTCAATTAACAAATGAATCAAAGCACTACCATTTCTTTCTTAAATGTCACATATTTTTATCCAGCTAAAAATATTTTTCTGTGGTCTTGGCATTTTGCATGTGACATGGCATCTACTCTAAAAGTAACAATAGAGTTATCACAGACCTCTCAACTGCTATTTTCAGTAAACTATTTTGTCATCGTAAAATCTTTTGTTAAAATGCAAGAAAAGATAATTATTCTTTTTTTCTTAACACCATTGTGAATAAAAATGCAGTGTACTTACAATAGAAAAATTATCATTGAACTGTCTAATGAGGTTGATGTGAAGGCATTTTAGTAATGTGTTAATCCTCTTGAGACCATTTTATACTTTTTTCGCCCAAGTTATTTCTGCCTCAATAACTTAAACATTACTACTCTGACCATAATCTGTCCCTCAGGCTTTTCTTTTAAGGGGGACAAATACATAATCACTTCCTTTCCTGTTTAGATAGAAACTTGGCACTGCAGATGTATCTGAATAACAGATGACCTAAACTGCCACTGGGAAGCCTGGCACCATGGAATCAGACCTAGGAACAGACATTGACATTTGCCCAGAGAATTTACTAGATCAAAACCCAGGCCCCCCAAGAATTTTAGTATTTCAGTCACAGATCATCAAATTAAATAAAAATCAAACAATTAAAAGTGATCAACTTCATTTGTATGTGATGCCAAATAAATGCCTGGATTACTTTCCTCACATAAAATTAACGAGTTGGTTAATTAATTAGTAAATTGTTTGCCAAACTGTAGGAACAGAATACAATTGATCCCAGAATTAGGATTATAGAGATAAGAAAAGTGAAGAGAAAATGAAGTAGTTAAACAAGTAATTATGTACAGAAAAACATCAGTTTCATACCTGAATCCTGAGGATGTGTCAATATCAATATAGTTTGCCAAACAAGTTCTTGGTTTCTAGTTTATCAAATTTTTCATACTTCCCCAAATTTTTCTCTTTTGAAGCAGCAAAACTAAAAGTGAGGGTCAATAATTCTGATTTTCCACATTTCAAAATTAAAAAATTTTTCCTTTGATTTATGTATAAGTTGTCTTCCTAAAGTGTTAACACACACGAGCGTGTGGATTTCTATTGTAACTTTTTCTGGGTCTATTTCATCTTTACAATCCATACAAATATTTTACTCTACTCCATAATTTAGCTGTATTTATGTTCTTATGAAAACACTGGTTTTCCCTCAAACTTTGAGTAAAATTGATTCTCAAGGAGAATGCTCCCAGTTTATGCTGTGATCTTGCCTTCCACCTTCACACAACCTGTGGCAGGTGTCTCCTGGCTGAGCTCTTTCTCAGCAGAGCCCTCAGTAAAGGGGCCTGCTCTCTCACCCTCAGGAGTCAGAGGACCAGGGGGATTAGCCCAAGTTTGATTGCTTTTGGAAAATGGAGTCATGAAAGAAGAGGAAGCTGGAGTTGTTGTTTTTTTTGTTTGTTTGATTTTTTGCTAAGGAAGATTCATCCTGAGCTAACATCTGCTGCCAATCTTACTCTTTTTTTTTTGATATGTGAGCCACCACCACAGCATGGCCCCTGACAGATGAGTGGTGTAGGTCCACACCTGGTAACTGAACTGAACCTGAGCCACAAAAGCAGAGCTGCTGAACTTAACCACTAGGCCATCAGGGCTGGCCCTGCAGTTGGTTTTCTATTTAAAGGTTTGCTGCTTCCCTTTAGGATACGTAACAGATAATTAAAATGATCATTTATACATAAAACAAATTTTTGATTTACCCATCCTTTCAAAAATCTCCTATTCTAGATTTCTATACTGAGTCAGTAGAATCACTCAAACAGGGTTCCTCTCTTACCCTGACAACCCAAGTCCAATCCATCTGCAGATACTATATGCTACATCCATTCACTTCTCTCCATTCCACTGTTACCCCCTAATCCAGCCTGAAATACCCTTTCTCCCTCAATTCACTCAGGTCTCTTCTCAAATATGGAATCTCTCTCAGAGGTGCTTCCCTGACCATCCTTTCTGGAGTTGCACCACCTTCATCTTTTTCTATCTCCTTACTTTTATTTCGTGTTCTAATAATAAACAGCTTCTTCATTCATCTCATGGTTTCCACATTTGCCCCCTTACAAAGCATGGTCTTCTTAGCTTCCAGAGTGATCTTCCACTAGATAAAGAACAAAATCCAAAATGCTTACTGTGGCCTTTACTGAGCTGACTCCTTACCCTAGTGTTAGTGTGCTGGTTTCTCAGAGATGTCTTCTCTAAGTCTTCCTTAAGAGCAATGTCCCTAAGACACCCATCTGTCTATGCCCCAAGTTCCTCTGTAACACATCACTCTGTTTTGTTTTCATTATAGCTCAAATCCTAATCCAAATACCTAATATTTTGTTTTGTTTCATTATTTAAGTTTATAGTTTTTGGCTCTCCCAAGGGAATAAAAGCCCTGCTTGTCTCATTCAACACTGCAAATCCAATGCCTAATACAGTATCTGGCCTACAACAGGTGTTTAATAAATGTCTGTTGAGTAAATGAATGAATGATTTGACCGTGATTCAGGAAATCAGGTAGAGTGGTTCAGGAACACTACACGGCTCAACCACAAGAGTAGAAAACAAAGCAGAGAAATGGCATATTACATTTTTTTTTCACATGGAAAATATGAGAGTGGATTAAAAAAACCACTAAACTCTGTCAGAGATTTATACTCTAATCCCATGACATTAAAAATGTAACAAGGGGGCCGACCCTGTGGCCTAGTGGTTAAGTTTGGTTTGCTCCACTTCGGCGGTGTGGGTTCAGTTCCCAGGCACAGACCTACACCACTTGCTGGCTGCCATGCTATACCAGTGACCCACATACAAAATAGAGGAAGACTGGCACAAATGTTAGCTCAGGGCCCATCTTCCTCAGCAAAAAAAAAAATGAAGTACTTACATTCAAAGTTTAACACATATGTAGGCTTTTCATTTAAATGTTGGCAATTAGCCTGTGTGAAACTAATAACTCCACTTTACAGATGAGGAAACTGAGGCTTAGAGAAGATTTGCCAAGGACACACAGCCAGTTGCAGAGCTGAGAACTGAACCAAGCTTTTCTAAAAGCTATATTCTTTCCATGACATCATACACCAACCAGATTTTGATTTCTGTAGCCACGAGAGACTCAAGATTGCTTTGGGCCACAGCTACTTCCGCCACAAAGAGTAAAACTAACCCTGTTTTATAGGGTGGCACAAATTCAGTCAAGATGATGTGCCTGCAGTGCATAGGATGTGTTTGCTTATCTAACAGGCACAGTGGATACAAAATGTCTTTGAAATCCATAAGACACCAGATAGAATATAATGATTACTCTCAAAATAATCAGGATAATTTAAGATTAAAAGTTCTATATTATCATCTAACTTAAAGCTATAATTGAATTTACGGTAAAATCTAGAAAAATTCCGATGCAACAAAACATTTTGGAAATGGAAAGGTTGGACTTTTTTATTTTTTATGAATCAGCCTATGGTATATGCACACACAGGCATTTTGGCCTTGCAGAGGCCGTGGGCATTGTAACTGCCATCCTGGCCCAGCGTGCTGGGCTTGAATGGGAAGCACTGACCTTGGAAAGCTTTTTGGATGACTTTGAAATATTTCTTCCTTAGGGATGTTTAAAATCCTTTCATAGCATCTTAATAAGTTTGGTGGATATTATGATACTCTATTAAAAATACTTGACTCCTATGATAGCAAAGGGATATGCACCCTAGAATTACACTTCATTCTCTGTGAAGAGGTGCACAAAAATATACTCGGTCAGCACTAAGAAAACTGATCTCCACTAATAATTTTAACATAAAGCCTTTAACTATAAAAGCAGGTGACATAATTACAGCATCTCTTGGACACTTGGTATGTGCCAGATACTTACGTACACTATTGCCAATATCCCCACCAGCCATGCAAGATAGATATTTCTAAATGTTAAATAGTTTGTTTGAGGCCAAACAGCTAGCAAAATTGAAGAACTGTGATTTTAACTCTGTCTTCTCTGATTTCAAAGTCCTACTTTTTCTCTCATCCCACACTATCTCATTCGTTTGTCATTCATTGAACAAGTATTAATTTAATGCCTATTATGTAGCTGTTACTGTTTGAGCTATTGAATAAAACAAAGTCACCTTTCTTTTGGCGCTTATAGTTTAGTTGACCAGAAAGGAAATAAACCAATATATCACATAACATAATATTCCTTAACATAACATAACATTAGTATAATATTAGGTATATAGTTATGTCTGCTATAAAATAAAAATAAAACAGGAGAAGGAGCCAGGAAAGAGTGTTTGGTAATCATGTCAGCAAACGTCCTGAGGCTGGACTGTTTAGGACTTTGTTGGCTGCAAGAAGGGCTCTGGATTTACATACCAATAGTTCCCTTTAAATATAGGAACTAATAAACCACAGAATCCAGTTATAGTTATACAGACATCTCCAATAATATATTCTGCTTTTGACAGAATTAATTAAATCTTTAATTTACATATTCTTTCAGGAAGAGTTTATGGAGAACATTCTATATATCAGGCATGGAGTTGGTGCTGGGGCTAAAACGATGACTAAGACATAAACTCTTCCCTCAAGAGGAAGGCGGAAATGTAAACAGAGAAATTTATTCATAGATTTTATTCTAACCATGAAATTCATTCAAAAACATTTAATGAGACCCCAATATGAAATCCAACGACTGTGTGAGATATTGAAAATACATGAGAAGGGATGACCTTGAGAGAGGGGAGTCTGGAGAGAGCTACAGAGCTGTCTGCAGAGGACGCATATGATGTTGCTCTCACAGGATGAGTAAGAGTTTACCACACAAAGACTGGAAGGTGGTCTAAGTAGAGAAGACAGCAAATAGGAAAGCAGGGAATTGGTATGTTCGGGAACAGTGAGAAGACCAGGTTGCTGGAACACAGGGTACAAGAGAGGTAGTGGCAGGAGACAGACTAGTGAGTGGGGCTTGACTCTGAAAGATAAAGGTATTTAAAGTGTAGATTCAGTCAGTAGACTGTGATAAGGGGCACTTCTGTCTTGTTTTCATGAAGAACTTCCACTGCCCTCTCACCCCATCCCTTTCACACTCCTCCCCAGAAGAGGAAGACAAGCTCAGGGGAAGGCGAATTTGAGGAAAGAGCTGAACATGAGCAGCTCAGACACACTGCTCCTCCACAGGTAAACTCACGGGAGCATGCTCAGTCCGCCCCTGCTGTTTGGTGACTGGATCCGAAATCCCACCTAATTCGGGGGTGAAGTATTAGAAAGACCATTTGCCACGGATCTGATGTTACATCCCTCAATCAGCTTTCTCACTAATAAAGCTGACATTTCTATGCCCTGCAGTCTGTCTGACTTCCATACTTTCTTAATTGATTTCTGATTCGGAAGAAGAGCGAGTTTGGCTTAGTGACTTTCCTAAAACTCCAACACACCTGTGGAAGGCAGCATAATGGTCCCCAAAGACATTTCTGTCCTGATCCCCTGAACCTGTGAATATCTTACCTCATGTGGCAAAGGGGACTTTGCAGATGTGATTAAGGTTAAGGACCCTGAGATGGGGAGATGATTATCCTAGGTTATCCTAGATTACTCCAATCTGATCACACGAGTCCTTAAAAGCTGAAAGTCTTTCCGGCTGGGTCAGAGAGAGGCAACATGAGAAGGATCTGACCAGACATTGCTGGTTTTGAAGATGGAGTAAGGGAGCCACAAACCGAGAAATGTGGCCAGCCTCTAGATGCTGAGAACAAACTCCTGGCCAACTGCCAGCAAGGAAATGAGGACTTTGGTCTTACAACCGCAGGGAACTGAATTCTGTTAACAATTCAACTGAGCAGGAAATCATTTCTCCCCTAGAGTCTAAAGGAAGGAACACAACTCAGCTAACACCTTGATGTTAGCCCAGTGACACCCTTGTTTTACTTCTGACCTACAAAATTGTAAGGTAATCATTTGCATTTTTTAACCCACTCAGTTTGTGGTCATTTGTTATGACAGCTGTAGAAAAGTAATACAACATCACAAGGAGTCAAGAAGGGTTTTTTTAAATTTGTTTGTTGTTGGTTTAAAATTGATATACAATTGGAATATTACGTTGTGTAGGTTTGAGGTATACAAAGTGTTGGTTTGATACATCTCTATATTGCAGTATGATTATTACAGTAACACTAGCTAACATCTTTATCACATCACATAATTATCATTTCTTGTTTGTGCTGAGAACGATTAAGATCTAGTCTCTTAAGGAGCCAATGGAGGTTTTAACACAAGAGTGATGACATGCTCAGATGGGAATGACAATTCCCATGGCCAGTAGAGTCTAAGTTTGAAAACATTTGTGAGAGAGAGTTGACAACATTTGGTGATGGGATGCAGTGCTGGGTGAAGGAGAACGGGTATTCCAGCTTGGGAATTGGGTGGATGGCCACGTCGTTAGCCAAGATTGAGATTCCAGAAAGAAAAATAAGTTTATAAGAGCAAATCATGAACTCAGTATTGATATATTGAGATTGAGGTATATAAGGCCTCTAGAACATTCAGGACAACAAATTTACGAGTTATTGGAAATAAGTGCCCAAAGGAAAGCAGAAACAGCAAATGCCTTGGGATTGGATAAGACTATCAAAGTGAGAAACATTTTAACTGTAGATCGAGTCATGATTTGGATCATGAAAAAAATATTTTAAACAATTTATGTATTTTTTTTTTCACTACTAAACCAACCATCTACAACTCTACATAAAGAAAATATGGCCAAAGTCAACTTTGGAAATATATAGATGACTTTCTAGAGGTGGCTCAAGAAGCCTGTTTAGTTTCACACCATATCCTAGCCATAGCCTGACATTTTAATTTTTCATCAGCATGTGTTTTTAGACCTTCAAGTCATTTGCAGGAAGTTCAAAACTTTTCACCGATTTCCACTGATAATCCCATGTGCCACTCCCGGAATCACACATCTGACACTGTTTTTGAATCACGTAAGTGTTTAATCAGATCGTTGTCTACACTACATGATTATCCTAATTTGGCTTTTCCCTTATGCATTCATACTGAAGAAAATGCTAGTAAGTAATTCCCTGGTAGCTTAAAGGGTATTGTCTGCGAAACTGCAGTTTACTCCTCACCTTCCACCTTAAATTCCGTTATTCTTAGAAAGTGTGTTTAGATAACATCTTTTTTCTAAACTTAAAGTTGAAAATTATCTTTATTTGCTCTCTGTGAGGCCTAACTTAGCAACATATAATCAATAACATCAACATAAGTCTTACCTCTGAGTTTCACTGTAGGAAATTATACTCGGGGTGAAATGACCAGGAGTTCTTAGGCAGAAATAGCACTTCAGATTGGTCAGATCATTTCACTACATAGTTGAACTTGCGTAAATGACCCAAGATGCAAGCCTTCTTAAAAACAGATGAAATTTTTTTCTTTTTTTTAAATTGAGGTATAATTGCCATAGTTCTATCATTTTAAAAATGTTATATTATGAAATTATACAGTATGTAACATTTTGATGTTGGCTTTTTTTATTCAGTATAACTACCTTGAGATTCATTCATGTTTCTGCATATAATAATAATAGTTTGTCCCTTTTTATTGCTGAATATTATCTGTGATAAGGATTACCACAGTGTGTTTATCCTTCACCTACTGAACGACATTTGGGTTGTTTCTAGGTTTGGGCTATGATAATTAAAACTGCTGTAAGCCTTATCTATAGGTTTTTGCGTGAATGTAAATTTTTACTTCTCTAGAATAAAAGTCCAGGAGTATGATTCTTGGGTCGTATGGTAAGTGTATGTTTAATTTTATAAGGAACTGGCAAACTTCTAGAGTGGCTGTACCACTTTACATTCCCACCAGCAATTTATGAGAGATCCGGTTTCTCCACATCCTTACCAGCATCTGGTACTGTCAGTATTTTTTTATTTTTAGCCATTCTAATAGGTCTGTAGTAAAAAACAGATGGATTGTTAATGGTATTTTTGGAACTCTATATAGACACTTGAATGAGCTCTCTAAAGTGAACACAATTTCCTATTCCCATATATGAACATAGTGCTTTAGTTAAGAAGTAAAAAGACAGGAGGTTGGATCTTAGCCCTCCATATTTGCAAGTGAAAATAAACACAAGAGCTTGGAAATTTAAGACCATCAACCACAAAGGCCTGTTTATTTATAACAAACTCCATTTTGGAATCCTTGTGGCCAGTTTCAGGGGAGAGTAGAATAGAAGTCATGGTTTGCTATCTACTTTGATGATCTGATTCTCAATGTTCAAATGATAAGGAGCCCTTCGAAGCCTTTCCAAAGAGTTTAGCCTGCTTGCATTAAAGAATGGTAAATTTTGGAGATCTTCTTGGTCTGAAAACTCAGTGTTACTTTATTTACCGACAAAACCAAAAATAGCTATTGACAAGTGCAGTTAAATACTACCAGTTTTCTCTGTTAAAGGATGTTTAACTAGGTTATTGAAATAAAAGTCAAAGGTTATGAATTTTTAGATATGCTGTCACTTTTATTCATATGTATCTGTTCTTATTTCTTCTCCTTTTGTTTATTGACAAAATTAATTAATGAGCACTTCAGTTATTTAACACCTTACAGCCTACAGAAATCTTTCCACTTGCAAATGATTACACCAAAATTTCCCAATGTCTATTCTAAGAAGCTATATTTCCATGGAATGCCAACAAGCCGAAGAAGAGTTCCATGACCAAGAAAAGTTAAATAGCTTCTTTACAGCCAATCTTCTCAAAGTCAGTATTAAATGGATGAATGGATGTACAATATAAAACTCCAAGGTGTCAATGGAGTAACAAGAACCTCCCTAAAACTTATTTGTCCACAGAACCCTTTATTACACTGACTAACTCGAGGACTATATTAGAAAACCCTGGGTGATATTGATTGAAAATGTGATTAATACATAAATTATTTACATATCACTTAGATTGTTGTAGGAGAGGAAGCCATCAGAGATGCTTTTATTCTTATATGTTTTCTGGATGTGGTAAATTCCTAAAGAAGCCTAGCTCAGATTAGACTATTCATATCTTTTATGATTCAAAAATTGTTCATTTGATTGGTCTGGATGTTGAGAAATATTGTTTATGAAAGCCATAACAAGAAAATAAGTAATGCTATATGATTTTTAGCTATTTTGTGGCAATTTTAAGACATCAAAGTTCTCTTAATGTTGTGCCTTTGGAAAAAGCAAACTTCAAGAAGAAGTAGGGCAAAAAAGCAGAAGTCAAAAGAGTCACGTTGATGGAAGACTGGATGCTTTATTTTTTTTACACGTAATAATTAAGAGAATAAATTTAATCACAAAGTTGCACTCAAAAACTCAAATGAGATAATGATTCAAGAACAGTATTAGAAATTTAAAATTATTATTAGCACACATATAAAATATCAACACTGCAAAATAGAAGTTTTATTTTCTTTAAGGAGCATTAAAAAAGAAAGAAAGAAAAAAATCTGTGCTATTTCTTCCTCTATGCTCTTGGGTGGAAATTCAGAACTTGCAAGCACTAATCCTGGGGAATCCTAACTCTCCCTAACAAACCACGTAGAACTGAACTATTGAAGTCCTTGCAGGGACTTTTGTAAGTCAAGATAAAACTATTTGTCTTTAAGAAGTCTAAAAGCATTAATGAGAGTATAAATATAAGTTTCTCCTTTTTGTGCCAGATGATACAATATAGTGGAAAGAGCATGAGCTTTGGATCTATAAAGACCAGAGTTTGGGTATTTTAAACTTATTGTGCCTTAGTTTACTCATCTGTAAAGTAGGCATAATAATATCTACCCGAGAGGGTTTAGAAGAATAAATGATATAATAAAATAAAAGCTATTAACTTAGTACCTAGAAAACAGAAGGTATACAAAAAAATGTTTGTTTCTTTTCTCTTTCTTCATGGTGTGCTGAGAGTATAGCTATCAAGCAATTGTCTGGGTAATCATGATGGTGTGTGTTTTCTCATTTGATAGAACGATCAGTCACATGAGTGGCCATGAGTTTAGTTATCTCTTCTAAAATGTTGTGCCAGAGGAGAAGGGGGAAGAGAGGATGGTGAAAGGGGTAATAGGGAACATGTGTACAGTGACAGACGGTAATTAGTCTTTGGGTGGTGAACACGATGTAGTCTACACAGAAATCGAAATACAGTGATGTACATCTGAAATTTTTGTAATGC
Source organism: Tapirus indicus (assembly GCA_031878705.1). NCBI lineage: Eukaryota > Metazoa > Chordata > Mammalia > Perissodactyla > Tapiridae > Tapirus > Tapirus indicus. The sequence continues at coordinate 27,665,245 of CM062930.1, read as the reverse complement.
TATAAACCAGTGCTACCTCAATAAAATAAATAAATAAATAATAAAATGTAATTTAAATGACATTATACTATAGCGGACTTGAAGTAAAATTTGAGTTTAGACAATAATCTAGAGGATTCTCATTTAAACAAATATGTTTCACATCTTCCTTCTAAATCTAGTACCTATTTGGAGACTCTTTCCAACCACTGAGAGCTGCAAGGTTAGTGCAACGACAGAGCACATAAAACTTAAAGCCATCAGTTAGAGTTTTGTGATGTGTTCAGATTACATCCTTTTTGGGTTGTAGTTCTTGCTGTGCAGTGAGGAAAGAAAATAGCATGTGTGATTTGCATGTATACAGAATTGATGCTCAGAGAAAACTAATAACAGTGGCTCTACAAGAAAACATTAATCATTTTTAGCATTAATCATAGAGATAGCAATGAAGATGCTTTTAAGCTAGATTTATGGAGAGAGTAGAAATGATTTGAAAGTATTATATGAGCTTATACTGAGCATATTCCATTATGGACCATCAATGTATAAATGTTAATGCACTGTTCTTAAGTGATTCTGACTACTTACCCACTGTCAGTCATGAGCTTTGACTTGCTTCTGGTTAAGGTAATGAATTAGAAATGATTCTTAAACTATGTGAAGCCAAAATAACATGCTAGCCTCAGGATTAGTTTAGGGAAAGGAAGGGGGAGACATTCAGTACTAATTACTAAGGAACTTATATTCATTCACTGTTTAGATTGGAAGGGAGACTATATGAAGGTTTTCTAGAGATAATGATGGAAAAGTCAATATGTGTCATCTAAGAAAGGCAAGGCTGTCCGTCAAAGGCAGCTTTGGCTTGCACTGCCCAAAGTCTTGGGAACTTGCCGGATATGATGTACCAGGAGCCAGGACGTTGTCCTATACACTCCAGACATTTTCCTTTATAAGCTGCCTGAAATTATAGCTGGAACTCTTCTATGAGAAACTCTTACAGACCAAGGAGACAGTACAAATCTTTGGGAGGTCTGTATACAGGGACAGGCATATCACTGTAAAGAGTCCTTTTGAAATTGGCATGTAAGCCCCTTTTCTTCCAAATAAAACTGAATCACAAATTCAATATTATTTAGGAATTTTAATTCTTAACAGCAATGGTTTATCCTTTGTTTTTAATTTTTTGCTCCCCTCTCACTAATTTTACTATTAAGAGAAAAGAATCGTGCAAATGTAGTTTGAATATATATTTGTGTATATGAATATATAATGAACAATATGCAAATTTAATCAAATATATGTTTTATAAATATAATTGAATATATATCACCGGAAAAGAATAATGGAGGGATCCACAGACTGATTTGGAAGTCTCAAGAGATTGAATTGCCTCATTAGATTTATTTATACAAACATTCCCAAGGATGCATTTGCAGCATTGAACAAGGGCTATGTTAAATTAGAGAATTTATCTTCATCTAGACATTCATTATTGTGGACATTATAAGCTGTAATGATAGTCAGTGCTTTTGTCTTTTCTCAATTGACAATTAGAGTAAGAGACATATGAAACTCCTCTCCTCAAACTGGCAGTGTTTTCCATTCAATTTTCACTGCTTCTTAGCCATTTAGCCATGCCTCATCTGTATTTCTCAGTAATAGGAGTATGACCCAAATTCAGTAAAAAAGTGATTCTTTGAAGAAAAAATATGTACATGTTTTTCTTTTGCTTTACAAACAGGACTTTGAGAATTAATCAAAGAAAGGTTGCATTGAGTTAATGAGGCACTACTTGACTGAACCACAGTGGAACCTTCCTTTGGAAGCAGTCCCAGACCCAAAGTCCAATCTGGGTTCTTATACTGCGGTATCTGGAAGTCGACAATGTGAATTTCTTGGGTTTCATACTCAACCTCATCTATGAACTATGTCTTTCAAATAGTAAGCTAATTTCCCCCAAATTTATCACAACCAGTCAGGAAATAAGAAGGTACAGATACTTTCTATTATGTTCTACTTTATTTATCAATATATCTTTGCTTCAGCTGCAACAGGACATTTCTTCTTCCATAAAATATGACAGATGTAAATATTGGCATATAAATACATTTGAACTTAATACCTTTTTATATACAATAAGATTAAAATCATCCAAAGTTAGAAAAGAGCAATAGCTTGCCTTTCTTCCAAGAAATATATATATATATATACACACATGGACATGTACATATACATATACTTTTTTGAGAATAGATTTAAAAATATAATTATTTTAGAACATGGTGGAATCTTTTTTAAATTTGTCAACTGGTGTTAAATTTCATCAGAGCCAAAATCAGATGGGTCCCCTAAATTTTCTCCAGAAATGCTTTTATTAGTGTTTATTTACTGATATCAAATAGATAACCTCAAAGTAGTCTAAAGTAATCATATTTGTTTTCTGAGACATATAGGTAAATGAACACACAGTCCTCTGCCAATAAAGAGCATTTTATTTTCCATACATACCATTACTCCTGACCACCTTTTCACATATGGTGCTTAGGAAACATTTTGCTAACTTTGCTCCCAAATCATCTCACAGGACTTATTTTTTAAGTATTACATTATTTTTTACAGAGGAAAAGGTTTGATCCAGTTTATAGCACTTTTCCTTTTAATCCTTGGTCTTTTTTCCACGTTCGGTTCTTTTAGTGCTTATAACACATTTTTCTTCTTTTTTAATCTGGGAAAATTTAGCTTGGTGCACCATCTGTTTCATAACGAAGTGCTTGCATTCAGCTTCCCAGATGGGTTGAATAAGAGGAAAAGGTTAAATGATTTGCCTTGAATTCACACAGTGAGTCATCTGCCCTCAGCCCAGTCATGACAAAGTGAGAGAGTTTCAAGGTTTTTCTTCTTCTTCATTACTCTAACTTGGAAATCGCACAACTTTCAGCAGAGTTTTCTTAGAACAGTACAGAGAAGCAAATATACTCAATATTATTGGACAATAATTTGGATTTCAAGTTTATTTCTAACATACAACTTTCTCAAAATTGAAAAAGTAAACATTTCCTTTTACAAGAAATTAAAATAATATGGTTTTTTGTCAATATCATTGTTTCTTAGCTGGTATTCAATCCTCTCTTTTCTCTCCCTTCCAACACATCTTTTAAGCTTCTCCCATATTAATCTTGTAACAACGCCCCTTTTTTCCCCATCTCTGCTGAAGAGTAGGCAGTTCCCTCCTACTGACAGTGCACAGACCACCAGCTTTCCAAAGTGCCCGAAACCCATTTTTTCAGTACTTTTCTAGTGTGAAGTGTTAGTACTTCAATACAGTTCCAGAGTTTGCATTGCAAAAGAGCTCCCATTATAAGAGAGAGTTAGATAACAGAAGATGCCTGTATGGATAAAAGAATGTGTATTAATTGAATTTATTGCATATTAATAGCATGAAGAGAGGGTCAAATTTGATTTATTCACCCTTGACTAAGTTTCACTCAGTGCAAAGTTCTAGTCCAGAGACTGTGAGGAGTTCAAAAGAAGTGGAGATGATGGTTGACCCTGAGGAATTTGATCTCTAGTAGGAGCCATAATCAAGGTGTCCCCAGTTAGGGCAGAAACAGATTATTTCGTTAATGAACCGAATTCTGTGCCAATCGATTTAACCGAAATCTGATGCACTGATTTTTTTACTAAACTATTCTTCTTAACAATTGATCTAGTTACGCATTTCAACATGGTCAAAATATTGGAAGTCACTCTGCCTTTAATGTTTTGTGGCGAGATGTCCCAGTCTCTTAGTTTGCCATAAAGTTATTAGTCCTATTTGATTAATATGTGGACATGTTTTGATATATTTGAATCTAAAATGATTCAATATAATTTATTTGCTTACAAGGATCTGAAAAAATCTTACTTTTAGGATTAATTAAGTAAAGTTTCAAAAAAATAAATTAACTTTGGCATAGAGGGCTTACAAACACATCATAAAATAATATATTTATAAAGTCTAGCACAATGCTTAGCCCATAATTCAGTGACTATTCATTACCTTCACCAAGAAATGTGTAGTAGTGATCCCTCCAATGACTCCATCAATCTAGAAAATTAATCTAAGTATTTATGTCATACAAAAGTTATTAATAACAGAAACAACATTAAATAGACTTTGAACTTCCAAATTTATTTTCGTCAGTATGAGGTTTCAGACGTAGTTATCTCCTCACTGAGCATCACCTTTAAGAGTAATTACTTGCTCAATCTCTTTCTTCCCAGTTAGATTGTAATCTCTTTAGGGCAAAAATGATCTCTTTTTATTCAGGACTATCTCTGCAGCCCCTACACTAGTATCTGGAATATCATAATAATATTTTGTTAAATTGAATTACTTTGAAGACCATCTGCCTTCCATTTTAGGAGCTCACAGGTTACAGGAGAGGCAACATTTAAAGAAATAATTTTAATCAAAGAGAGTAAGCATTTTCATACCAGTATGAACAGAGTTGTACAACCAATACAGAGCTAGGCTTACAGAAGAATTCACTAGGGAAACAGCGTGTGACTTGGGTCTTGATGGATGATTGGGGTGATCCCAGTGGAAAGGTGGCCAAGGTACACAAGGCTGATAGAACAGACTTGATTTTCAATAAAGGGAAATGAAAAAAGATTTCCTTTACCTTATTATCCTCCTTACCTAGCCAAAGAGTTGCAAAATGTTGAATAGATTTCTTTCGATCACATACAATTTAGAAAGATGCCAGCACGACCAGATGGATGGTTTTGAGACTCACACTTTGGAAACACATGGTGCTTCTCTGAGGCAGTTGTGTACTGTTTCTTTTAAAATAGCAGAAAGCATATGGGAATAGGATTGGATCTGTCAGTTACTATCCAAAGAATGGTAAAGCTTCTAAAGTAAATTACATCAAACTGATAAAGTGGCAAAAATTTTTATTGTATTTTGAAATCCTAAAGTTTTACATTTGTAGATACATGGCCATTTAAAAAGGAAAAATATCTACTTTTTTATAAAAACCACAATCCCTGCTAGACCTGCCAAATCTGATGCAAAAAGAAAAGACAGAGAGAGACAAGGCCAGGGTAATGACAGCGAGGGGAAGAATTTCATTGATCAACTGTTAAGTATTTCCACTCTTCACCAGTATTACAAATTTCTTTTCCTAAGAAAAAAGCAATAGAACAAACTAGAGAACAGCTTGTCTATTTTCCTCTAACGTCTCTTTCTTTTCTTAACACAAACATACAATCAAACAAAAAACAACATCAAAGTTATACGTATGAAAACACCTGCTTGAGTTTAAGTAACTTGGGGGTTATGGTTGTCCATTGCTTCGTGTTGAGGCATCTCTCCATATGCCTGTCAGTGCCTTTAAGCAAGCGCGGAGGTAAGTGGCTTCACACCAGTTCTACCCACGGTGCTTCCACAAATGAGTGTTATAACTACGCTAGACTTATAACTCTACCATACTCTCTGTTTTCTACGGCAATTTATCTTTCTCCAAATTATTATTATGGGATTTGGGATGATTAAACTTCAAGGAGAGTGACTTCATAGGGCTGAACCCAAGGAATTAAAGGAGCTTTAGATAGCAAACCTCTATTTTAGGAAAACATTTTTTTTTCAAAGAGGATGACTTCCCTTGCCTTTTATCCATGCGGAGTCCTTGATCCCAGATAAAGTAAATGATCTGCTGGTAGCTTTGAAGTCATCAGCTGTCCTTCCCTCATTCAGGAATGTGCATTACTCTTCATGACCCCCACATGCATAGAGCTTTGCTTCCAAAATCTGTTACATGCCAATACGGATTTGTCAATATTAATTCTGGAATGGTGATATCATCTGTTCTTATTCATTATTTATTCATTCATTCCATAAACATTTATTGACTTCTGAGATAGGTGTTATGGGGGCATTCAAAAATAAATTAAATATATGTCATGACTTCAAAGAGTGTACAGGGTGTTGAGGGAACTAAGATAAAAAAATAGCTATAACACAAGGAATAAAGTGTTAAGTATTGTGATAAAGGTACAAAGGAAGTGTTATGGGAATTCAGAAGAGCAATAGGTGGTCATACACATTTAACATTCATAGACATTTGGCTGATTTTTTCTTTCAGAGTATTCAAAAAAAATCCCTTGACACAGCCAAATGTTTTAGTCGAAGTTAGTGTAGCAAATGTGCACAACTAGCACAAGACTTTATATTTCTACATGATACAAAATCATCATTATTATCATCTTCATCATCCCTGCTTATTGGCAACTCCTTCTTACACTTTTTCATAACTACAGGCACAACTAGAAAGTGATTAAAAGATAGCACATACTTATATTTTTTATTTTTTAATGGGATTGCTTGCATTTCAAATCCTATTTTTATGTATCTGAAACTCCAATAAAAGCTATTTTTAAAATTAATTTTTGATATTGGTCTCAACTTTAGAGGCACAGCATTCTCAACATATTTCGTTATTAATGGTATTTGGTTATCAATGGATATGCTCCATTTATGTTTTCAAATTTACTGTTCTAAATTGCATCAGAAACCGGAAAGCTCGAAACCCGGTATGCTAAGAAACTGCTTAGCTCTTATGTTAATATAACTTAAAAATATTGAAAGCATGTTTATTTGTTAATTTCTTTGTATTGTGGCAAATTGAGTTGTTTCCTAAAGCGATACTGAGTAAGAAAGAAGAAGCAGAATTATTGCCAATGCAACTAAGAGGATAGCTTGGAAATGGGCTTTGAGACTGGATGACAAAGTAAGTAAGGAGTGGGAGAATAAAGCCTTAAGGTCAGTAGTCAAGATGATGAGAAGAGCAAAGTCTTATTTGGTGACAGATTGAGAAAACAGTTCAGAAGAGTTTCTTCTCATGCTGTCTGGTTCATGTGGCTTGGGCAGTCACAGTAAATTGAAGAAGCTTCAACTTTGGATCTATCTCCATTTAGTTTTTGAATAAATACACTCCAGATAGTCCTGCCACCAAGCATTTATATAATAATATTTGACATCACCCATACCATTTCAATTTCAAACTCTCCAGCATATTTTAAGAAATAATGAATGATCACCAAGTATTGGAGCCAGGCTTAGCCAGGTATTATTTTCTTACGATGACTTCGTAAAGATATCATCTCCATTTCCCAAGTTTCCAAATCAACTTATAGTGTGTGATTGCGAATTTAGTGGATTTGCTAAGTTGGAGGCACTTGCCAAGAAATAAAATTAGTATTAGATCAATGAAGACTTTGTATCTAAATTCCAACATTAAATAAAACATACTCCACAGAAAGCAGTAACTTCAAGCATATGTTTTGTCAGTAAAAAAAAGAGCATTTAAACTCCAAATTTTTAGTGGCTGTGCCAAAAACAGTTCAGCCATGCATATTCAATTATAATATATGCAAAATACAATATCATAAAGTAAACATATGCTAATAAATAAGCTTGTTCACCATAAGTAATGCTTTAATTATCTGAGAGATAGAGGGACTCACATTTAATAAATTTACTTTAACATCAATGACTTCTTTGCTAACCATTCTGTTTTTGACCAGAGTGTTGTCACCTTCCGTAGGTTTAAGCTCCCATCCTAAAACACGACCAGGAAGCCAGGTCTCTTTGCTTCCAAGAATATTGGCCTCTACATATCAAAAAAGTAAAAATAAAGTAAAATAAAGCTTTTTATTAATAGCAAAGTTAATACTGACTTCCAGAGAGATTGAATGTCTTTCCTCCTTCCTCCCATTTGAGCATCCCAAAGTCAATCATGGGGCTTGGTGGAAATTCACTTGCCCTGCTCCCTGCTAGTGAGGTTCCTGTGCTGGGACAGAGCTGTGGACACCCCACAGTGGGCACTCAACTGTGGGTTCACTGGGCCTCACATCTCTCTCATCTACAAGTTTATCTTCTTTGCTTCCATATGGTTACCGTATCTCCAGTGTGATATGTTACATTGCATTGAGTAGTGAAGACAGTTTGGATTTCCCTCACTGAATTGTGACTCCCTTGAGGACCAAGTCTATTTCACTTTCTCATCCTCAAGATCCCTAAGACAGTGACTTACATACTATAACTAAAAGAGAAGTGAGGGGGACTTATTGAAGGCAACTAAATTGCTATTAACTCTGTTTTAAATAGTGGCCAACTGTAGTGTTGGAATATTATATGGGAGAAAAGCTGGCTCTCCACCCCTCCCAAGTCTCGCAGTGTGAGCTTACTGAATTTCCCACACACCCTTGCAGGCTCAGGAAGCTGACTTTGTGTCATCGGCACAGAGCTACATTAACCTAGCCCAAGGAATCAATGTGTAAAATCAAAGTGTCAATGTATTACTTTACACTGAAAAATGTGCTCACACACTTCTCAGCTCACATTTCCGACCTGGAGCATCTTTCCATCAGATTTAGCTTATAGCATGATAGAAAGGTAGTCAAATTGTCTTTACTAGCAAGACTGGCATTGATAGGAAGAGGCTGCACACTCCTATAATTGAAGTTTAAACTACATGGTTTCCAGTAACCCAACTAGTCTCTTAGGATTGTTTCCAAGGAGACAGTATCAATTATGGTTTGAAGAAAAAAATATTTCCAAAGAAGAAAGAACTTTTATAGGAATTTAGAATTTACTCATTTGGTCTCTTTTTGCATAACTTTCTACCTAAATTAATGACATTTGTCTTTTCTTATTTGTTGCTTAACTGAGATTTCATGCTATTTGAAGAAAAGCCTTCTAATTTTAGCATAATGACCTGGAAAGTAGACATCTTTTCCAACATAATAATGACATGTAGGCTTTTATTTTCAGATAAATGAAAATTTATCAGATTTTTAAGCAGGAAAATAAAAAAAGCCTGGAAGAAGGATATACCCTGGTGGGATGCATTTCTGTTATCGCATCTGCTCTGCAGCTTGGATCAGAGCATTTATGATACCAAGGACTAAAGCACTTAAACATCTTCTACAAATTAATTATGTTAGGAATATAGAGACATATAATTTTAATCACTAACTTAATCAAATACATATTTAAACAATATCCAATCAATGCCCTCTACTGAACAACTATGTCTTCAGCAAAAACTTGATAATGTAGTTATTAGAAGTTCTCCATGCCATCAAGCTCTAAGTCACCTGCAATAAGTAGCTTGAAGAGAATTTTTATCCCGTCCGCCACCACCTCCCAGTATTATAGTCATCAAAGGGTTTAAGGTTAAAGCTTAACTAGAAGCCAGACAAACCTGTTCTTCACCAGTTTCCAAGACAGGAATCTCATAGAAATTATCTTTCTAAGATAAATGTTATGGACTGAATTATGTCCCCCCCAAAATTCATAGGTTGGAATCCTAATCCCCAGTGTGGCTATTTTTAGAGATAGGGCCTTTAGGAAGTAATTAAGATTAAAAGAGATCATAAGGGTGGAGCCCTGGTGTCCTTATAAGAAGATCATGAGACACCAGGGATGTGTGTGCATGGAGAAGAAGGTTATGTGAGGACGCAACAAAAAGGCAGCCATCTGCAGGCCAAAGAGAGAGACCTCAGGAGAAACCGACCCTGCCAGCACCTTGATCTGGGACTCCCAGCCTCCAGAACTGTGATAAAATTAATTGCTGTTCTTCAAGCCACCCAGGCTATGGTATGTTGTTAAGGCAGCCCTAGCCAAGTAATACAATAAAATAGCAGGCATTTTTGAGGAATCTGTTCAACTCAGACCTCCCCTTTGGCTAAGAACTATCCCCAGACACAGTGGATCTCTAAAACGCTATATGCGCCAAGGGACCTTGGCCTCTTGGTTACAGAAGCTCCGATTTGTGGAGGATCCTAGCACAAGTTAGGGCCAATCAGATTTTCTCTCCCGGGAAATTGAGACTGGGAATCAGAAATACTTGTCCGTCTCTAGTAGAGCTTGAACTTGGATGAAATAAAGTAGGGATGGTGTTGGCCACGGACATAGAATATTCCACCTGATATGCAATAGGAATTCTTTTCTTCAGCAAGCACTTACTAGGTGCTAGATACTGCTCTAAGAGTTTTATATATATTATCTCATTTAATCCTACAACAACCTTCTGAGAGAGAGGTTTTTCAAATGAACAAACTCAGTCACAGAGAAGTTAAATAATTTGCCTAAAATTAAACAGCTGGTAAGTGGTAGTGTGAGTTTCAAGTCAGGCAGCCTGGCCCTGAAGTCCAAGTTCTTACCTACCATCTATACTGCCTCTCCCTTTAGGAAGGGAGGTGAGGGAAGTAGGGAGGGAAAGAGAGGAGGGGGAGGAGAAACTCACCCAATTTTTTTCATAAGTCTCTTTACATTCACAGATTTAACTATAAGGAATTCCACTATTTGCAAACAAAACTGAAGGTTCATCGTTGGCAGGACTTAGACCTTGCCAGGGCCAACTGAATCGTGTCATATGGCAGTGCTAGCATGATGCAGCAAGTGAGTGACATGGCAGCTCATTTATGCCTCAAAGCAGCTCTTTGGTCCTCCAGATCTCATTACTGTAAAACCTTTTTCCTTCGTGCTGTGACCACCAAGTCAGAGAGAAAGCTGGATGAGTGCTAGAAAGAAGGCCGCATTTGCGATGTGAAGATAGACGTGAGAAATGTGTTACTGTGAATGAAAATGTGAGTCAGCAGAAATCCAGGAAGCAGCAGGCCCAAACATTTCAGAACTCGGGAACTGGGTAATTGAGATAGATTCCAGACATGCTCCTGGAATGTCCAGAGTCTTACTAAGGTTTATCTGATTTGTCAATTAGCTCTGAATGCTCGGTATTTGGAGTTCCTTCCTTCCTTCCACATGAGACTCACTTCTTTTAACTGAGTTTGGCAGACTTTATATGTGGAAAATCCAAAGTGCTTTCAGCTATACTCGTTTTTTTACTTATTTTACATTTGAAGTGTTTTACTAAAAAAGAGAAAAGTAAATGATATAGAAATCAGATCCAAGTATCTTTTTAAATTAAATGTGTAGAATTTGATTTTATAGACATGATAAAATTATATTAGGATGGGCTTCTTTGTTTGGATATTGTTTTATTGTACTCAGTAATTTTATGGTGAGGCTCTAGGCTAATGTTACAAAGGGACACTTACACAATGCTTTTTTATAGCAACAGGTAACAAATCTTGATGCTAAGAAATTAACCATGAAAAATAGTAACTTTCAAACATGTACAAATGTCAACATATGTAAAAAAAATATATGTTTGCAGGATGCACTTGCCTAAACTAAGGATCCCAATGGACAGGGACAAAAAACAGGGATCTCTCACCCTCTTCTCTAAAAAATATCTTGGCCATTCTTTGCCTAATGTTGTGAAAATGCCAAGTAAACCAACTCTTGGGTTTCATAGTTCATCAGGAGCCTGGGTAGATGTCCATTTTCTTTATGGAGCTGGAAGGAGGTGGGCATACATAGAAAATGGAAGTGTCCTAATATGGTTTCAAGAAAGAAGAGGAAGAAGAAAGGTAGGCTTAGGACCTGGGAAGTAAATTTAAATTATTTGTTAAGGCAGAACAGTTCTCTGTTGGGCTTTCCTGTTGGAAAAAGCCTAGAGATTTCTTCAGGCTTCTGGAAAAGAGCCAGTTTTTTATTTGTCTGTTTGTTTATCCCTAAAGCTTTGGAATATGAAAAACCAAATTCTACACTAATGACTTCTTCTTTTCACACAGCTACAAAGCTTCCTTGAGTTTTTTCAACCAGTGATGGACATCCCATATGCCCCCAAGAATAGGGAGCAACTTTGAAATTAACAATGAGAATTGTGGATCATACAACCATGGATGTACTTAGATCTTACTAGAACTGAATTTGGACTAGTTGACCTCTTCAAGTCTCCCCTAACCCATCTATGTTTCTGTGTAATATTACATGGCAGCTTCTCTACAGAATATTTTATAAAAGACTGCCCCATTATATTTTCAATTTGCAATTTTAATATCCCAGGAGGGAAGTCATCTGTACTGAAAAAGGATTGTTTGTCTTCATACACAACATATTCATATAAATTTTTATTACAAGATTCCTATCATCTTTCTGATGCATTTCACATAAATTGAGCTTAACCGGCTTAATTTCCTAAATGGAATACATCACTAATGATGAAATATGTTTTGTAGTGTCGCAGAATTGACTAGAGCCGGATTGGTTTTAATTATGCACATGCTTGTCATCTAAAAAGAGAGCGGGTTAAAGGGAGAGCGAAAAGGAGGCATGTGAAATTATGAACACCCAAAGCTGTTGTTAATTCCACCACATCTTAAAGTCTTCTTTGCAGACGATGCCTGGAGTTTTAAAGAGCTCCCAATTTGACACCTCACTGTCTTGAGTTACAGACAGTTGCATTCCTTAAAACCAGTGACTGTCACAATGAAAGAGAAAAGTTCTCAAGAGGAAGTAGCTGTCAAGGATGGCTAGACTGGAAATTTTACTTATCTTGACAGCGGTTTTCACTGTAATGGATTAACCCACAGGATTAGTGTTTGCTTACTTTCTCCTCTTTCTACCTCTTCTTCTTTTAAGCAAACGTCTGGATCCCTGTGATGTTGTTCTATTGTCTGGAGATATTTTTGTTTGTCACAACTGCAAGGGGGTGCTATTGGCATCTAGTGAGTGAAAGTCAGGATTGATACCAAACATCTTACAATGGACGAGACAGCCCCCTACAAAAGAGAATTATCCGGTCCAACATGTCAACAGTGCCAAGGTTGAGAAGCCCTGTTTCAGTCCTACCTTACAAATATCAGGGCATGCGTGTCAACTAAAAGCAGAACTTCTTTTCCCTCAATTTGTGCTCTTGTCATAGTTTAGCTCCTTTAACAAGAAATAAACAATATATCCTTCTGTGAAGGAAATATCCTTCTATGCTTAAATAGTGTTATCTTCCTGAGTGATAACAAATAAAATTAAGTGTAGCTGACTCAGTTATGTGGCCAACGCATGAAAATTGCTTGCCACTGTTGGATAATAGTAATTTGCATGTAAGTCATTCTCAGCCCTGGCTGCACAATTATAATCACCAGGGGAGATTTTGAAAAGTACTGGTGCCAGGGTCCTGCCCCCTGGAAATGCTGGTTTAATTGGTCTCAGTTTGGGTCTGGGCTTAGGTGGCTTGCAAAGTTCACCAGGGGATTGTAACGCACAGCCAGTGTTGGGAACCACTGATTCTAGCCTGCAGGGCACCACTGCTGTGCCAACAGGTTCAGAAATTCATTGCAGGATCCAGACTGGGACTCGTTTTGACAATGAACTAGGTAAATAAAACAGTTGTGGGAATTCACTCGGTGTTCTAATCTTATCAGTTTTCTCTGGATGGCTAGGGGTTAAAGAGTGAACCCCAAGATCTTCCTCAAGTCCATAATTTCCTGCTAATGCCCATCTGAAGAACCCCCAGAGAGAATCTAAACTCTCCGAATTTAAAAGCAACACCATCTCTGAGTGCTAGGTGAGCACGCTGCACTAACTTTCCACATGTGTGTATCCTTTCTTTGCATTGTTCTTTTTATACCACCTGAAGTAGGGGTGGAACCGGCTCAGCTCTTGCCTATTAACTGCCATCTCAGATAAAACATTTTCAGCAGTAAGGATGGGATGCTATTTAACACCAAAATATTAGGGAATGCAAATGTATTTTCCAAGGTTAATGTTTCTTCTCCTTTTCTTCCCATAGTCCCCTGGAATGAAAAGGATGGGTTTTCTCCTTTGCACTATTTCCCACCTTCCAAATGCCAGCCTCTAGCTAAGCCTTAACATGAAAAGTGGATCTTCTCTCTACAAATTTGAAGGACCGCATGATGGAGGTCTTCTTGGCATTGGTGTTGAAATGTCAAGACTAGCGTGTGTGCATGTGGTGTAGAAGGAGTTAGGTGAAGTAGGGTATGCTCAAGGAATCTAGCAGTTCCTAGTCCTGCTCTCCACAAAGCCTGCCTTTCAAGCCCATTGCTTTGTTACAGGGTCAACTCCTTGTTCCATCTCATCCTAAAGTGATCGGCTATTGCTCAGCTTTGAAACCATGCAAAAGAAATTTTACTTAAGGGAAACAATTTAAATGAATTGGTTTAATATTTGCAAAAATACTATTTCTATACTAAGAACATGTATACATACTGAAGTTGCATCAGACAAATTCAAGAGCTGAAGGCAAGCATAATTGTTCAGTATGAATTCTGGAAAGCACCAGAGTATTCAATAATAGCTATTGTATTTGAAAGATGATTTATATCAAGTGCAAGGTATAACATATGCAAATCTGATATGAACAATACAGAAATATTACAGACTCCTGACAACCTTAGAGAGTGTGGCTAGTCACTTAGGATACCATGTCAAGGCTATTAGGTCATCTCAGGATATACTGAGGGTTGAGGAAGCCAACTTAATCAAACCAATGGGAGTATGCAGTTCTCCAATGGCCAGCTGACCCCCTTCCCATTATATCCTTTGCTAATTTTAAGGCAACTATCATCAGGAAGCTTAGGAGAAAAGAAATTCTGTGAAGAATTCTATATTAACCATCATCAGGCACTTTATTCCTTCAAGTGGCTGTGCTAGTTACGCTTTATGGAAGATTCAGCTAGAAGTGGTAGTCAACACAAAACACAGAATCCCAGAGAACAAAGGGATCTGGGAAAGTGTTAGTCTATATCTCTGACTTAGCTCTCATAAACCCAAAAGAGAAAAATGATGTCTCAGCTCATTCTCAAGACCTAGAGAATAAGGAACATACATCCTTCTCTGATTACCCAGTCTCTTCATTAACTTTTAGACATGATGAGTTTGGGTCCTTTGAATTTTTTATTTGCCAATATCTGCCTCTGAACTATGATAAATGACAATACTAGAAAAATCACTCTACCTGTGAGAGAATAATATGATCAACTATAAAGAGCAAAAGTTTTGGAGTCTGCAGATCTGACTTTAAATAATGATTCTGGCACTTTCCTAGTGGTTATATTTGGCAAATTTTTAACCTCTCTGAACCTCAAGCTTCTCAACTGGAAATAAGAACTGGACACCCAGCACCCAGCATTGCTGTGAGAATCACAGGCATCACACCTGACACAAACTTGGCCACGGAGAGAGCCTTCAATAAATAGTGGCTGCTGGTGTGATTCTCACTGCTTTCTTCTCTTGCCCGCAAGTTTTATTTTTTTCCCTCCATTCCAAGGCTCTCAGGTCCTCTGCTCTGAAAACAGAAGTGGGGTTTGACCATGCAGAAGTAGAACTGGGTCCAATAACTCAGAAAGAGTGAGAACAATAATTGGAGAAACTGGAAAGTGAGTGTTCATTCATTAGGAAGAGGAAATAAGAGGGTTGATGGGAACTTCAGATTATGGTACTAAACTATACCCTCGCTTATTATTCCTTGGCTTTCTTTGCTCACTTTATGATAGAAAGTTTTCATAATTCTTGGGAACTGTGAAAAATTCCAATTTTGAATTTTTTAGGAGAAGAAAACAATATTGTATCCTTAGATATATTTACCTTTAGAATTTCTTTTAGAATTTTCCCTGTGGTTAGATTTTGCTTTCTAATTTTATGTTTCAATAGTGTATGGTGTGCTACAAGAGGCATCTTTGTCCATTAAAAGTGGATAGTTTCTCTCTGGGATTGATCAAATTTGAGATGACTGACCTTCCAGACTTTACAAATTACACATTTGGTTTGTTAATTGATAAAATCAGGATAACAATACCTACCCCCAAAGTATGGTTGTTGTAGACTTAAATTAAAAATTTAAGTATATGTCAAGCCTGGCATGTAGTATGTACTCGATAAATGTTCACTTACTTCCATCTTTATACAGTGGTTACTCAACATAACTTTTTTTATTAACTGCAAATGATTTGAAGAAATAAAGGTAGAGAAGCATTAATATTTCTTCAAATCCATAGTCCAAATTGTTGATTTCTTTATCTTACAGACTCCTTATAACTTAGAGATGCCATTAACTTAAAAGAAAGTCTCTAAGAGGGACACGAAGCTAAAATTTAGTACTTTGCAAGTACAATATGCCTCAGTATTGGGATTTGCTTTCCCAATAAGGTCCGACTGAGTAACTCAATGTATGGAAGCCTATTCATGTTCAGTTTGGGTTCTGCAAAAGCAAACAGCTTTCAAATCTACAGAAACTTTCTCAGTTACATCTATTCTGAGGCAAGAAAAAAAAATCTAGGTAAGCCTGGATTTTATTCTAAAAGGAAATTATTTTCTGTCCTTTAACATAAGTCTCAGAGAATTCAAAACTCATGTCAATTTAGAGGAACTCTTTTGGAAACAAGCTGAATCCCATGCTTTGGGAGCAGGCAGTGGTCTCCTGGGATGGGGATACCCCAGTGTATTAACCCTCAGTGGGCATTGTTCTGGGATCAGGGAAAGGACCTACCTTATACCAGAAAGCGGGTTTAATATTTTAAGTGAATTCACTGCCATATTTCTATGCAAACACTCACAACATAACTTTTATTCTTGGTTAAATAAGAGAAAGGCAGAGTCATTGTTGGTGACACACAGAGGAGTTACTGTTCAGAATGTATAATGGCTCCAGGGCTGACTGAGAGAAAATGTGTCAGTTCCTGGAGCTAGAAAAGATAATGGTCACCAAAAGTAGATCCAGACGTCCCCTGTAAACAAAATGCACCTAAATGCAGGTACTGTAGGGAGCGGGGAGGAAGTGGGCAAATGTAAGTGTCATCCCTTCACTTTTTAATTCATCTTGACTTCGAGAGGTAGTCAATAAGGGCTCACACTTTTGAAAAGAGCATTAATAGGTTAAGTACATTATAAGGCTAGGGGATCAGGACTGATTCTCTTCTAGTCCTGTGGAAAATTCAATTGCCAGAATATTTATGTTCAATATAAGAGTTAATGAGTTAACCATGAGAATAATAGCATAGACTTTTTCTTCCAATTTTTATTAGAAACAGATTAAGTGTAATTTTAATAAATAAACATATCTCAAAAATAGAGCAGTCAAATATTGCTTTTAGCATGAACACATACTTATTCCAAAACTGCCCTATGTTAATTAAAAATGCAAAATAAGTATTCTGCAGTTTTAAAATTATGGATAAGGAAAGATTGAATAACATGATGAGGCCATAATTATGCTAAAATGTTGGCTGAAAATAGTAAGAAACAAAATTCTCCATATGGTTAAGGTCTCAACAATCTATTTTTAAAGATATTGGAAAAGACTGGAAGAAAATATACTAAAGTGTTCACCGTGGTTGCTTCGAGGGGTGGTATCATGGTTGAATTTTTTCAGCTTAATTTTTCTATTTCCATATCTTGTATAATCTACATGTTTTATTTTTACAATCCTTGGGGGGATAAAACAAACTTTCTATGATTTCATAATACAGAAATATCATGGGCATATTTCTGTTTCATTAGAGATGACATTCACATCCCAAGGATCCAGCAGCTTTTTCTTTTTACTTGCTAAATTAATCGAACCATGCCAAGATATTTTTTATTTCCTCTTCATCTCAATGAGAATTTTACTTTGAAAAAAGGAGCTCTCATTTTTTTCCTACCCTCACACAGTGTTCGTGCTTTTTCTGGAATCCAAATTAGATGGCTCCAACAAACTAATTTCAAAGGCAGTAGAAAAACAGCCTCCATAGAGCCCCCAGCCAGCACAGTCACTGTTACTTTAAGAGTAGCATTCCACCTCCCCCTCACACCCACATACTTGTCCTCTCTTTGCACAGCAAGTGCCAAGCAGTGACATCTACTATAGTTTCTAGGACACGATGGTCTCTGCTATACAGGGAAAAAAAAGGAGCCAGCGAGAGAAAGAAGGCGGGTAGTGAGGGAGAGAGAGCACAAATCCAGCTATGTTCCCAGAGGATGAGTCACTTCCTCGCAATAATCCTGAGATGCTGTTTATGGCTGTGCTGCTGATAGGCAGCCCAGCTCCATTTCTCAGCAGAGCTGTGGGATGCAGCCTCCCCCCTGGCTGTCCATTAATCATGAGGGACTGTTACCCAGTGTACACAGAGTGGGAGTTCTGCCTATGAGTGGCCTCTAGCTGTCTCCAGCTCAATGAAATGACCCTGTGTGAAAACTTGTTTTATGAGAGATTGGTTTATTTGTAACTAAACGACTTCCTCCGTTATTTGATAAGCTCAAATATTTGCTACTGATAGTCTGAGAGTGTCACATTTATTATCCTATTTCAGTGGTTGCCTAACTCCTTTAGAACTGACTCCATTAACCCTTTAAGGGACAGCAGTAGCTGTTAATGGACCAGCTTCTATTTTCTTTCAGCAAAGCCAATGCCATCCTTCAGGCAGTCGCGTTATTTTGGATCAACTATGACGTGGGAATCAAAGAGAGGTCTTTCTGTTCCAAAACAGAACACAGACAACTACAGAGACAGGGGCCTCTGCAGAACTCCCGAGAGGTTCTGAAGCCACCTTGGAAAGGAAGGAAAGGTATTCTAACTTACTAACATAAATCTAAGACGTTCTGCACATATTAGTATTTCTGAAATCGCAAATTTTAAATATGTCACGATGCCTTTCTATAGTTTCTTGGACTCCCAAATACCGTTTGTGCAGGGCATGCTGTCTTAAATCCTGTACCATTCTGCATTTTGAAACCTTTCCTTTTGGAGCCTGAGCTCATTTGCATTTGGCAAAACTTGATTTCCTGCTTCTACAGAAGGGGGGCGGTGGTGAAAGCCTTTACAGTCCTGCCTCAAAGGGCTCAAAGGGCTTTCTGAACATATTAAACTACGTTTCCAAGAGTTAAATGAACCAGAATGGGGCAGATTTCATTTGAAATGAAAAAGAATTACAGGCTTTGTTACACGCCATACATTTGAAAACCCTAAATTGAAATCGCTCTCCTGACAAACCCATATTGGGACTGTTTTCCAGTTTTCTTGCTCTCTGAGCGGCTACACAGGGCTCTCAGTGAATGTAGAAGAGGCTAAGGAAATAACCACTTATGTGTGGCAAAATGTTCCAGCCTTGCAGAGATTTTCCCAAAATCATTAGACCCACCAAAACACTTTCCATTGGCCAGGTCCACACCTTCTCCATCAGATTTTCCACACTTCTCCAGACTGCAAGTACTGTCCATCTGTATTTCCTAAGAGAGCCAGTCATTTGGAGCCGAAAACATAACCGAGCTGACTCTCATAAACCAGAGATCGCCTGACTGTCAACCAAAAAAGAAAAAGAATTTACTCCTAACTCGTTTCAGGAAGGTCAGAATGTGAGCATTCATACACACCCACTCCACAGAAAAGGAGGTGAATTTAGGGCAGCTGGACTCTGAGGGCGTATAGAGATGAACATGAAGAGAGCCAGCGAAATCTGCTCCTCCGTGATGGTGAATGGCCGGGGGTTAAGGGTTAATTGCATGGATCCCACCTCTGGTCACTTTTTGGGCCAGTTCTCAGCAGGTGGCCTCCCCCGTGTTGCTGCCCCAACTGCCTATCACTGGAACAAAGACTAGCCCTGACTGATGGTCTGAATTGTCATCTGCAGTGGATTTGTATTCAGAAACAGTCAACTAATGTGTTGAATAGATTTTATATTTTAGTCCTCCTATCCCTTCCTTCATCTTGTTGTGGTTTTTCTATTGTGGTAAAAAACACATAACATGAGACTACCCTCTTCACAAATTTTTTAAATATACAGTACAGTATTGTTAACTATAAGCACAATGTTGTACAGCAGATCTCTAGAACTTTTCATCTTGATGACTGAAACTTTATACCCATTGAACAGCAACACCCCTCTTCCCCTCCCTGCCCCGCAACTACCATTCTACTTTCTGCTTCAATGAGTTTGACAACTTTAGATTCCTCATATAAGTGGAAGCATGCAGTATTTGTCCTTCTGTGACTGGTTTATTACTTAGCATAATGTCCTCCAGGTTTATCCATGTTGGAGCATATGACAGGATTCCCTTCTTTTTTTTTGTGGCTGATATACACATCTCACATTTTATTCACTCATTCTTCAGTCTATGTTATTTAGGTTGTTTTGCCTACTGTGAATAATACTGCAATGGATGCAAGAGTGCAAATATCGTATATTTGATAAGGGATTAATATCCAAAGTATACAAGGAACTCTTACAACTCAATAGCAAAAAAACCAAATAACCTGATTTAAAAAATGGGCAAAGGACTTGAATAGATATTTCTCCAAAAAAGACATACAAATGGCCAACTGTATAGGAAAAGATGCTCAATGTCACTAATCATCAGGGAAATTCAAATCAAAGGCACATGAAATACCACCTCATACCTGTTAGAATGGTCATTATTAAAAAACAACAACAATGACAACAGATAATAGCAAGTGTTGGCAAGAATGTAGAGAAATTGAAACCCTTGTGCACTGTTGGTGGGATTGTAAAATGGTGCAGCCACTTGTAGATAACAGTTTAAAAAATTAAAAATAGAAATATTATATGATCCAGCAGTCCCATTTCTGGGTATTTATCCAAAAGAATTTAAATCAGGTTCTTGAAGAAATATCTGTACTCCCAGTTTATTGCAGCATCTTGGGTTTTTGTTGGTTTGTCTGTTGATTTGGAAATCTATCCATGTAGACCTTATGTTTTATCAAGAGAAGTGACGTGATGATGGACTGGAAAAGGAACGGAATTTGGTTCAGACATCTAGGCTTTAGGTGTAACTTCAATCTTTATTGCAACATGACCTCCAGTAGGTCACTTAAACTCTGTGGGTTTTGATTTCTTTTTTTCTAAAAGTATGATCCCCTCTACCTTAAGGGCTGTTCTGAGAATTAAACGGGGTGACAGGTAAGAGTTTTAGAAACCATAGAGCACTCCACAAATGTTTGTCATTGTAACATGAATGAACAAAACAAAATTCTGCTTGTCCTTTCCCCCTTCACAAAACAGAAAAAATCCCCCCTAGAATTTGAGTTTTCTAGTCGTCATCAATTCTGGATTATTAACTGGATAATAACTAACCTTTCATGTCTCTTTTTGCCACATAGATACAAAAAGTGTTTTATTCTTTAAAGAAAACAGTGGAGGGGCTGGCCCAGTGGCCTAGTGGTTAAGTTCAGCGCACTCCTCTTCGACAGCCCTGGTTCAGTTCCTGGGCACAGACCTACACCACTCATCAGTAGTCATGTGGTGGCAACCTACATTCAAACCAGAGGAAGATTGGCAATAAATGTTAGCTCAGGGACAATCTTCCTCAGCAAAAAAAAGAAGAAGAAAACCCCAAAACAGTGGACGATAAAGTATTTATACATGTGTATGTGTATAACATAATTTTTAAGTTATCTTGGATGAACCTTTCAAAAACTGTGCACTGTCCTTGTTAAATTTATTTTCAAGGTAATTTTAAAAATGCATTTCTTTTTCTTTTGATGAGGAAGACTAGCCCTGAACTAACATCCATTGCGAAACCTCCTCTTTTTTGCTGAGGAAGACTGGCCCTAACATCTGTGCCCATCTTCCTCTACTTTGTATGGGATGCTGCCACAGCATGGCTGGCAAGTGGTGCGTCTGTCGGCACCCGGATCCGAACCTGCGAACCCCAGGCTGGGAGCGTGCAAACTTAACACTACGCCACGGGGCCGGCCCCTAAGAATGCATTTCTATGTGAAAGACATACCTGGTAATTGCTATTACTTGTCCTCAGCCTGTGAGTCTCAGGTGGCAGGACAGAAGACTAACCAGAGTTGAAGTAGCTGTGGAACAGAACAAGCAGTTATCCTGGCCAGGTTCTGGGGCACTAACTTTCCATTGCTAGCACCTGCCTTGGGGAGGGGAGGGTGAAGGGTGATTTGGTCTCCCAAGATGGTTCCCTTTATTTCACACTCTGCTTTCTGCAGTTCTCTTGGGTTAGCCATTCCACCACGTTGTCTCTGTAGCTCAACATACCAAGTCAGTTCAGTGGCACGACAATGCTTCCTGGGATGTCAAGACCCCTAGAGGGTGGAAACTCTACATAGCTGAAGTGAATTTCCTGCACAAGGTCATATGACCCAGTTGGTTTGGTAGTTCCTCCAAGGGCTTCCAGTTTTCCCTCTATTCCTCTGAGTTCACAGTGCCTGGTGCATATTAGACACTCATATTGAAGAAGTTGTTTTTGTTGTTGTTATGCTTAACCCTATACCCCATTTCCTTTGATGAACCTGACATATATATAAACACATCTTGATTCTGATGCCTCCAGATCTGTGTCCTTTCTGGTCCAGGATATTATAAAGACTCAGGACAATAGTGATGATTTGGCATTAAACTTGATCTGGATGTAAATACTGGTTTTTCAATCTATAGCTCTGTGACCTTGAGTAAGTTACTTAATCTCACTGAGCTTCAGGTTCCTCATATGTAAAATGGAAATAATAATACCAATTGCAAAATGTGTTTGTGAAATTTTATGTAATGAGGTATGTAGAACGCTTAGGTCAGTGCAGGGCACAGGTAAGTTTTTATTATTATTATTTTCTTTCTTTCTAAAGCATACATTCTTTTTTTAATCAAAAAAACAAACCATCGAGATATGATGAAGAATTATACAGACGGCAACTAGACTTTTGGTGGTGAACACGATGCAGTCTATACAGAAGTCAAAATATAATGATGTGCACCTGAAATTTATATCATGTTATAAACCAGTGACCTCAATTAACAAGATAAAATAAAATAAATAGAAGCACACACATAAAACAAGAATTTTACAAAATTTCCATTAATTTTAAAATAAGATGGGAGATTTGAAAGAAGTTTTATGCATGCTTTGGGCTTCTCTGGGCTACACTTTCATGTTGTCATATATTCATTTTTATTTTCCTCTGCTATTTCAGAGGGAAATTTTGAGAAGAACTATTTATTCGTTGGGATTTTACCAATTGCAGGTGATAGAAACATCAACTGACAGGCATATATGAACAATGGGATTTTTAATGGTTCACATTGCTAAAATGTACAGAGGTGGAATTCAGGCATAGTTGAATCCAAGATTCAAACACTATCCTATAGTAAGATTTCAAGAAGCCCTTATTATCTTTACTTAAACATTTTTTTCATTACTTATTTCTCCAATCTGAATCAACTTATTTTCTCTTCCTCTTTCTCTCTCTCCTCTCTTCTGAATCCATGTTTTCACTAAGAAAGTCCTCTAAGATCTTAGCAACTCTGATTCCCAAGTGTCATCTTTTTCAAGTTTGGTTTAAATCTAAACTTTCCCCTAAATGGTCCTGCTTGTTCCATTTTTATCATGCTAATACTAACAAAAGCACATGAGGATGTTGAAGAAAACCTTTATCTAACAATATTGTCCCTGCAGTGTTAAGTGGCAGGTATAAATCTCAATCTTCAATGAAGAAATTAAGAAGGAGCCAAGATTCCTGCTTTTCTCTTCTTTCTGCTCTATCCTTACACTGAGGTGATGAATAGAGAGTAGCCTTTAAAGGAAAAGTTTAAAAAAATAAAAAAATAAGGTCACTATCTTAAAACATTATTCCACCTGATCTAAAATATTTCATCCAACTATGTTTGCATATATTTACATTTTATTTATATTTTGCCAACATTACTTGCTTGTTTCCCTGACTGTAGAATGAGTTCCCTAAGGCAACAAAAAGTGTCTTCTTTATTTTTACATTCATTTCTAAAACTTAGCACCCTGAGTGGAGTATAATGGGGGGGGTCACAAAATGTGAATACATTTTATGTTACCCATGAGTAATATCTTTGATCAAGTTTAATTATATATTTTCAAGGATAATTTTCTAAAAAGATGCTCTTTTAATTGTGTAAAATATATAAATTAAGATGTGGGATGTAAAAAATACAGAAACTTTTTCTGTGAAGAACACAGTAATAAATATTTTCAGTTTTGTAGGCCAGACGGTCTGTTGCAACTAATAGTTGTAGCGGGAAAGCAGCTTTAGACTTACATAAGTGCATAGGTGTTGCTGGATTCAGTAGAGTTTATTTACAAAAATAGGCTATAGGCTGGATTTGGTCCAAGGGTCATAGTTTGCTGACCACTGTTCTAAAACAAAGCAAAAGTACGCAATGTTAACTTACTTACATTTTCTAGAGTGACTAATCATTTAGGTTGCCAGGGCCTGAGGGTTTTCCCGGGATAATTTCAGTTTGAAAAGCAAGACAATCCTAGGAAAACTGAGATGGGTTGGTCACTCTACTTTTCCTAAATCCTAACATCATTCATTCACTCATTCATTCAGCATTGAGTACCTACTAACATTAAATCAACACTCAAAGTTTCAAATTAAAGGGGCCAGCTCGGTGGCATAGTGGTTAAGTTTGTACACTCCACTTTGTTAGCCCGGGATTCATGGGTTCAGATCCTGGATGCAGACCTACACACCACACATCAAGCCATGCTGTGGCGGTGTCAAATACACAAAATAGAGGAAGAATGGCACAGATGTTAGCTCAGGGCCAATCTTCCTCACACACACACAAAAAGTTTCAAATTAAAACAAGCACTTGACGATGTTCTGCATTATCTGATGATCATATAACATGTAATTTTGAAACTAATTGTAAAAGGCATTACATTTCCTTTATTATTTTTTTAATTTAGACAACTTTAAAATAAACATACTATAGTAAATAACATAAAATAATAAGTTATTACTCAAAGAAAAAAACACAATGTAACAATATAAACTTTTTTCAACTAACATCATGTAGAAGTTCTTCACTTAATCTGTTTCACTAATGCATATTTTATTCAGGCAATAAATGACATCTTCCTGTAATAAAAATCCCAAATTAGACTTCTTTACAGGCAAGAAATTTGAAGAGTTTGCCAAACGTGCTTAGGAAAATCCCAGTGACTTCGTGATTCATCATTTGTATTGAAAATTAGAAGGTGAGAAAATTGAGAGAAAAAAAATCTCACTAATAAGGATTAAACACAAATGATTCATTTCTTAAACTTTTTTCAGAGAAGCAAATTATAGCCAAATTATAGGCCTGACAAACCATAATTAAGGCATATGAGGAATTATGGGAGATCTAGAGGTGAAGGCCATGTTTCAACTTAAATATCAATTTCATTTTGCATCGTTAAAATTAGCTCTTTCCTGCTACAAATTCTTTTAGTTTCTGAAGTCACTATTTAATGGAAAGGGAAATGGAATATTAGAACCTACATATATAAATCAAATGGGATTAAACATGGGAAGGAACTTACATAAAGTTTAAATAACGTTCGTATAGAAACATGGATAATATTTTTATCTGGAAATTAGAAGGGAGGCTCCAAGTCCAAGGGTCAAGAGAAAAATAAATGCACACATTTCCCTTTTTTCCTCTTTGCAATTTGAGTGTTTCAAGAGAGTTTCTGCAACGATCATTACCCCAGACAGTGTTTCTCTTTGGATAGTTTAAAAATTTGGAGTAGAAAATGGCACCAATTTTTAATTCAAGCACTCATATAGTAAAAATATAACTTAAGAGCTCAATTTACTGGACTATCTTGAGAATAGACGAATGTCTTTAAAATAAATGTTTGTGTAGCTGATTATTAATCGAGAGCATATTTCCTTTTACTACTCTCCATTTTGTTGCATATTTTATTAAAATGACATGAGTGAACCATACTTTTCCTTCAATAATTCAGTAATAACCACAAAAGAACCTTTAAACTGAAAAGCGTTTTTATTTTCTATCACTGCATATGTTAAATAGATGCTGTGTATGAAACTAGATGCTTTAGGTGTGCATTAAATGAGGGCAAGAGGGTTTGGTTTTTTGCTTTAGAATTTTAATTGCATTCATTTGTAATCCGGTAGAGGAAGTAAACAGCATACTAGTAACATTCATTAATGAGAATAGGGTAAAAAGTGATTTCAATAGAGTCTGGCTGCGTGAGTCTAATCAAATGAGGCCAGCAGTGTTAATACTCTCTCCCATTCTCTCAGTAATAACAGTTCATTCATGAAAAACTTTATAATCATTTTATTAGCCATCCTTGTCAGAGGTCTAGTAACTTTAATTTAAGGGTCTTTGACTGTGGAAGAAATGGAAGTATAAAAATGTAAAGGGGGCACTTGTGGTCTGAACGTAGTCCATGTCGTTAGCATATCCCCCTTCTCCTGCTGGAGAACATCCAAAAGCAACAAGAAGAATGAGAAGCAAAAATGCAAACTCCATTTTCAGCGACAGTAGGAGACAGCTCAAATCTCCAGAGCCCAAAATAGGTGCAAGAGCTGCTAAAAGCAGTGGAAACTGAGCGGGGCAGAGCTGGGGGCTGTGTGGGAGGAAGAGAGAAAATGCCACAGAGTGAATGCCGTGGCAGCAGGCCGAGGGCCAGCTCCTGCAGATATCAGAGAGAGCAAAATGACAACTCTCAGATGTGAGGGGTGCAATCCGCTTGTTAAATCTAGATCCTCATTTGCACCACAGGACTGGGGTGCACTAGAACGCAGAAGAAGCAACTCTGGACCTGAGTTGATTTTGAGACATGGACGAGGAAGATCTAAAGAATCACTTGTAAAACAGCCATATGCACAGGAAGCAGTTTGTCTTGTGGCAACAGGGTTCAAGATGGTCTTTGCACCGTCTCGCACCTGCCTATACCCATTGGCTGCAGAGAAGCAGTAGCTACGGGAACCGACATGTAAAAATGCCACAGCCTGGAATGCACCTCTGGCTCCTCCTCCACATCGGCAGCTCCTGCACTAGTTGGTCCAGAAAAATGCTCCTTTGTCAATGATGAGTGCAAAAAGAAAAACAAAAGTGAAATACTACAAGGGGAAAAAGGAAGAAATAAACAATAGAAAATAAATAACAAAGAATTCTCACCTGGGAGGCAGGATACGATAGTCATTGTACAATAGAGCCTGGAGGCAGGCTGCGTGTTCATAACTCTGGAGAAAGTTCCCACCTCAGTGTCTCATTGTCTTCAGTTTGTAAAACAGGGCTCAAGGTGATACCTACCGCATGGGGTTATGATGATGATGAAGTGAACTAATATTGTAAAATGCTTAGAACAGTGCCTCTGACAGATTAGGTTGTATATAAATGTTAATTTTTTTAAATGATACTATGAAACACATGGAAATTTACCTTGATTTTAAAAAGTAATTTAATGGTGTAATTACTGCTATGAAGCAAGACCACACAGCAAAAATACAAGAATTAAGGGAAATAATGGTGAGATACTGGGAGGAAATTAAAAGTGAGTTAGTGTTGCTTAAGAAAGGATAGGAAAAGTATCTTTAAAATAAAGGCAACATTGGACAGATTGCAAGAAAGAATAGACGCTGCCAAAAACACAGTAGGTATACGAAGTGAAGAAATGATTAAAGTGACAAAATAAAATTAAACTAAGGTATGGTAAAAACGTTCAAAAGAATGGGAGATAAAATGATGACTGTAGAAGACAGACATTGAAGTCTTTTAATCAAAGCATAAACCTAAAACAATGCAACAGAGTAAAGATTTCAAAATATAATTGAGGAAAAATTTCCTGAAATATAAAATGATTCGAATCTACTATTTGGAAATATGTATTTTATGTCAGGGAAAATTTACTCAGTGTTGTCAACAGTGAGACATATCTTCATATATTAGTGAAATTTGAATGTAAAGATTTCCTTGGATAGCAGGCAAAAGGATCAGATTACTTATGAGGGGAAAAAAAAAGCTGAATCCAGACTTCTCCACACCACCATTCAGTATTGTAAGAATAATCCTGAAAAAAATCTTTAAGGAAAAAAAAGTTTAACACAAGGATTTTATGCCCAGCTAATTTGCTATTGAAGTATAAAGGTAACAAACTATATTTCTCATACAATAATTCAGGCAACATCACAGATCTAGTAGAATCTACTAGAAGACCAAAAGGGAACTATGGAGAAAGGACTGGTGGTAGTAGTAAGAATTGACTGTTTTTACCTGTACAACAAGATGAAAACAAATATAGACATTAGGGTGATGGAAGAGGGGTAAATTGTGTGTGTTTGTGTGTGTGTGTACATGCATGTGTGTGTAGTTTGACTAGTAAAAATATGGAGGGAAAGAAAGCAGAAGATAAGGAATGCTGATATCTCATCTATATCAATCAGGAATCAAAGAATATTATTTATAGCTAATAAACCAAGTGATAGCAGGATAATCCTATTTAATATACAAAGGCAAACACTAAGAAAATACATGTAATTAATTAAAATTTGATGGTGGAGGAGAAAGGGAGGAAGGGGAGGAAGATAACAAAATATATCCTTTTCCTCACTGTCCACAGTAGGAAAGTAATAAATACTGTCTATTGAAATGAAGGTCTAAGGGTATAATATAGAGTAATAATTATAAAAGTAACTACTACAAAAAAATGTATTATGGTTCAAAAATATAAGAAAAAACTATATACGCCCCAAAAAAGCAGAGAAAAGAAAAAAACCTCAAGTTTAAACAATTTTTAAAGCTAATAAAACAGAAAATATGACATAAAACAAAATCCAAGCACATTTTTATTGCATTAAACTGACTTATTAAAAGTTTTAAAAGGCTTTTATGTTTGATTATAAAACAAAACTCAAGAGATGCACCAAAAAAAGAGAATGGTTTTCAGAAATATTGAGAACAAACAAAGCCCAAATGTTGAGTAAAGGAAAGAAGTCACAGATGAGGGCCTAGAGCACAGCCGCCTTGATAGGGAATTGAAGGTAAATAACATACAGTCCCAGAGTGCCTACCCTGGGAGTAAATTATAAAGAAGGGCAAGAGAAAGATCAACAAGTCAGGACTGGAGATGTCTCTGAGAGAGGAGAGAAGGGAACAGACTCTGGAAGTGCTGAGGACTCTCGAAAGGCTGGCTTGTTCTGAATTATAATGTAAAAACATGTAATCATTTTGGGAGAAAAAAATCTCTTTTCTAGATACAGACTTAGACTACAATATGCCTGAAAAAATTAGTGCTTGTTTTAGCAGGATGGGTGTGTGTGTGTACAAGAGATGAGAGGTGCAGAGATCTACAAGAATACAAAGGTAGATATGGAGATGGCATCTTCAACTCATGTTGACACCTTAGGAGATGAGACTCCTGTCCTTACTAAAAACCAACCTGGACTGAACGATTAAGCCCCCATGTATAGCATTATTCAAAATGGAACAAGCCAGACTTTAAAAAAATCATACTCTCAGATTTTTTTTCAAATATATTTTATGAGCCAAAGTTCAGATCACATCTCTGAGGGCTGTCAGGAGAAGTGGATATTCTTGCTCCTGATAAAGCAGATAGCAACTTTGAGTGAAAGAAAATATTTTTAGTTTCTTGCCTATCACATAAAATATGTAAAAATGTTATTTGGTACACAAGCTATGTATTAATCTCTTCCTTTGAATTTAAAAAGATATTTACTGTTTTTATTAATAGAAAAACATTTTGTCCCCACTGAATAAATGTTAGACACTTAGAAATATCAGTTGGAAGACTAGCAAAAGTTTGGCTTGCCGGGGTCCCACATGGCTTCACTGGGCTTGGGTAGGGGTGAAGTTTTCCTGCCTGAAAGAAATTAAAATGTCCTCTGTCAATCGTCCTGGGAAGAGTGAATTCCTGAGGGAGAGGGGAATCTCTAATAAGAGGTGTTATTCTGGAATGAGAGAAAAACTTCCTCCCCTCTCCAACCAACCCTCAGTGAGCTTGCTTCTCGGGTACGTGGCCAGGCTCCTGGGGGGTGGTAAGCTGACTCCTTCCCCACAGTGGTGGATGCCAGAAGACGACCTCTGTGGGGACTGAGGACTGTGGACTCTAACAGCAACTGAAGCTGACATCCAGTTTTAGGTTTGCTTTCAGTTTTTCTCAAGCCTCTGGTGGTCTTGTTAATATTATAACAATGTCTCAGGTCATGCTACAATGAATTATAGAAGGAACATCCGCCCAAGCTTGGGGAATATGGTCCAGGGAAGAAGAGAAGGAGCATGGGGGAAATTTGATCTCAACATGGCAAGACGTTCCCTGCAAAGAGGAGCAGAGGTCGTTTCCATGTGGAGAGGCGCGGGGCCGCAGTTTGAACCCAGGCAATAGGACTCCCAAGTCCCTACTCTTCACCTCCATTCTCTACTGCTTCTAAAATTGGCAAAAGTTGGTTTTGCTACAGTCAAACGGGATGTCAGATGCACCAAGGAGATCTAATCAGTCAAGGAAAATGTGACGTGACAGTCACGTGAAAAGTAAAACTGAGTCTCTGAGAAATTAAATAACGGGCTCCAACTTGGGAGAATCTGAGGCCAGGCCTGTCGAACTCCAATGCCCATGCTCTTAATGATTGTGATTCATAATGTCTTCTCCGCCTCGCTCACAGGCTTGTTGTAAGGATCAGACAAGGACAAAATTTTTGAAAGCACTTAAATAACTATAAAGTGTGATACAAGTATGTGTTATATTGTACAGTGACAGCACACTTGGCTTCACTGTAGAGAAAGAGAAGATATACAAATCAAAATAGGTACGGCCAGTCGGAATGCAATTACATTTTTCTTCTTCCTGTCTTCTTGAGAACAGAAATACTTTCGGCCCAAAACCATTCTCCAGAAGTCAGCAAATGCATTCAAAGTCCGTGATCTCTGCCTAAACTGCTCCGTGCCCCAAACCTCCTAGTCTCTCAAAATCATATTCATGTTATGACACCTACTTCTAATGTCACCTCCCCTGGGAATCTTTTCTTAACCCCTCCAGAGACTTAACAGCTGTGCTCCCACTCGACCGCATTCATACCTCTAACTTCATGTATCGTGAGGTACCTTTTCTCTTCCGCTAGCCTACACACTGCTGTGAGCACAGGCACTGAGCCTTATTCTTCATTGAACAGCCAGGCCAGCACAATGCTTAAAAACCTGTTAGGATTTAATAATGGTTGAACAGACACAGAACTTTGCCTAGACTATTAGAGAACATGTAGCTCCCTTAGGAGGAAGACACCATACACCAATCCTCTAAATTTTAAGATGTATTAGTTAATATTATTCTGAGACTGAGATTGCCAAGTATTCAAGAGTTTCTGTCACATTCACATTTCTAATTTCATCTTTGTTCACGTCAACTATTATAAACCATCGATTGACAGAGTTTTGCTTTTGTTGGGAAGAAGAGTTGAGTATATTGATGGCAAATCGGAGACTAGAATATGGAATAACAAGAAGAGAGAGACAGGTAGAAGAGAAAGGAAGGATATTTCAGGAAGAATTTCAGTGCTCTGAGTTGGAGGTGGGCTAAGGCCAGAGTGAGGATGCACCGACTAGGAACAGGGCTCAGGAAAGCGATGGTCAGTTGGTACCAAGTAGAAGGCCTGGCTGTGCAGTGAGTGATACGGGGTCCTCTCTCCTGTCTTGCATTCTGTTACCGCTGATGAAGGGTATGGCTGGTGTCAAATACTCATATGGATCTAATCCAATCACCATTGAAGAATTTTACCAGCAGACAGATTAGAGTTTACAGGACATTTAAGAGACCAGTAATATGGTTTCTCAAGAAAAATACCATAAAAAATAGTTGTTAAAAGAAAAACCAAATGTGCAGAATAATTCCAGGAATCATGAAAGCTGAGTAAAAGATGCCAAAAATGAAATGTATCATTTATCAGACTTCATTCTTTGATCTTTAAACCCCAAATTCTATACTCACTGAGATATTCCAGGAATATTTTAACCACAAATTCAAAATGTTTTGTCAATATTTTCTCATGATATTTTATAAGAGCCCTTTGCAGGAACGAGCACGATTTGTAGTCACGCCCATTTTACAATTATGAAAATGCCAAGTGTAAAGTCACAGGGAGCTGGCCTGAGTCTCTGGGGTACACCAGTTTGGGGTTGTATTTACTTTAATTGTAACTGACCAGTTTGAGAGGGTTTTGTCAACCATATGAGCTCTTTCTTTCCAGGCAGCATGCTGACTTTTTAAAGGATCAGAATAAGGTCTGTTGAATACGTAGCATGGCAGATAGATTGTGGAGAACTTGTGATCAGAATAATTCTCTGAACTTTCTGTTACTATA
Organism: Tapirus indicus; assembly: GCA_031878705.1. Taxonomy (NCBI): domain Eukaryota; kingdom Metazoa; phylum Chordata; class Mammalia; order Perissodactyla; family Tapiridae; genus Tapirus; species Tapirus indicus. The sequence goes on along the minus strand of CM062930.1, from coordinate 27,633,263 downwards.
ACAGAAAAGAAAGATGATGAGAAGAGAAGCCTATTAACCTACAAAAACCAACAAACATTCTAACTATCCTTGAAGGCCATCCCAAAGCTCCTCCTCGATGTGGCCTTGCCACATTCCCTCAATTATTTATGGTCCTTCTTCTCTTATACTCCATAGCATTTAGTTTTAATGGGCTTGTGGTGACTCACTTAAACATTTATGTTTTTTATATCATACTCATTGTAATTCCTACCTAAATAGAGTATATGCTTGCTGTGTATTTACTTATCTCCGTGCCCCATGTAGAGCTTCGTACAGTGCTTTTTTATATAGGAACTCCAAATATATTTTAATTATATCATAAATAAGTATTAAAGGATTTGATCCATCAATCGTAAAACAATCCCCAACTATGTTAATTCATAATAATTATTTCCTTTTAAAGAGTTGAAAAATTAAAATATTCTATAACTAATTCTATTAATTTATTTGTTCATTCAGCAGATTTTTATTAGCCATTTATTATGTGCCAGCAGTGGAGATATAGCAGAGTATGAGATATAAATGTCCCTGCACTCATAGTGCATAAAGAGAAGGGAGAATAAACAAGTAAATGAAATAAATTCATATTATGATAAATACTGTGAAGACAGTAATATAACAAGATAATATCATTGAAAGTGATTAGGCAAGTGGCTACTTTAGATAAAATGATTAGGAAAGGCCTCCATAAGGAGATGACATTTGAGCTGAGATCTGAATGTGAAGAAAGCCTTGCAAACATTGGTGAGAGGAACACTGTATGCATATGGATTAGCAAGTACAAAGGTCCTGAGGTGGAAAATAGCTTGTGTTCGACATACAGAAAGAAAGTCAATGAGGATTGAGGTTATTGTGCTCAGGGAAGTATAATATAAAATGATGTTGGAGACAGAAGTAGAATTGAAATCATGTAAAGTTTTATAGGCCATGATTAGATTAGGTTTTCTAGTTGTAACATAAACCATATGCTTATCTACAAAAGATTTGAGTGCCATGTTCAATAGCATCTGGGTGGGCCCCAGTGACAAGTTCTCACCAGTGGAATGTGAACAGAAGTGCTCTGTGTCACTTCCAGGCCAAGGTAGTAAAAAAGTGTGCCTTCTCCACCCTCTCTCTTCACTCTCTTACTGGAAATAGAGAACTCTGACGCCTGGAGTATGTCAGAGCTGCAAGATGAAATTAGCCTGGAGGAAAGCTTCTCGTCAACCAGGAACACGGGCACTGGTCCCTAGTGTGAGAAAGAAATACACCTCTATTCTCTTAAACTATTGAAATTATTGGGTTTATTTGTTATGACAAATTGTATAATCCAACTAATACAGATATGATGTGACTTACATTTGTAAACGATGGCCCTCGTGGTGTGGGTGTAAGAGAACATAGGGATCAAACATAGAAGCAGGGAGGACATTGAGAAGACCACTGCAGGTGTCTTGGTAAGCATTAATGCTCACTGGTTTAGGGAGCAGACATGAGGATAGAGAGAAGTGGACTGATTCAAGACAGTCCTTTCGATCCACTGTTGGTTGAATCCGTGGATGTGGAGCCTGTGGAAACAGAGGGCCGACTGTATAGCTGCCTCATTTTGAGCCAATTAATACAATTTCTGAAATCTTTTTTTTCTCCATTGAAATTTTTAGGCATAAGTTCATCTGCAAGTAAAAGAAACTCAACCACAAGTTTGTTGGTTTCCTTTTACTTTTTCTTGAATAATTAGAAATCCCAAGGTAGTCAGCCCAGTGCTGTTCTAAGGAGCAAAACCTTGCCCAATTCAAATTTATGAATCAATGTGTACTCATTCATTAGATTGATAACTTGGAATGTCCTAGGTAGGAGACATAAAATCCAATAGTATTTTAGCCACTGTGAGAAGAGGACGGTGGATTTTCAATAGGGAATGGGTAACAACAATACCATCATAAATGGTTCCCAGGCAGGAAAAAAAATATGAAAGACAAAGAAAAAAAAATGACATATGCTAGTCTGGCCTACTCCTGTTTATCAGGAAAATAACATTTCTTGGAAGCTCCTTCCAAAAATAATTCAGTCATATCTCATGGCCAAAAATGGATCTTGTGGCCACCTATTGTCACAAAGGGTCTGAGGAGGTAATGAATTTTAATTGAGCACATGATCGTCCTGAAAAAAATTGGTTAATTTTTAAGGAAAAAAAAAAGAGTTTATTAGTTAGGGTACAGGTTAGGGTGCTATAATAAAAAGCTCCTGAACTACAATTGTTTAACAGTCTAGAGTGAAGGGATATTCTAAGGCTGGTAGTTCTGCCATCTTCTACAATCCCCCACTTGTAGACCTAAGATGGCATTCTGGTTGTACCATTTCCCAGGGATCTGGAAAGGGAGAAGAGCTGAGGGGCGGTGCACATCCAGTTATTTTAAGGGTAGACCCCAAATGCCATCTATTCATTCTGTTCATAAATCCTTGCCCAGAACTTAGTCATATGGCCATTTCTAGCTGCAAGGGAGGCTGGAAAATGTAGTTGTTAGCTGGGCATCCATGTCTAGCTAAAACTGTATTAATTTGGAAGAAGGAGAAAATAGACATGGGGGTGGGTGTGTGTGGGGAAATGCAACAAGAGGTTTTACCAAAGACATCTCTTTTCCTTTCAAGTTCACAGGGACATTTCAGTCACTACCTCTGGACAAAATTATTCAATAATCCAAAACTAATTGTGTTGACACCTGGTTTATGGTTCTCCATCTCATATAAATATATAATTGATGAGGAAAGAATAGATTCATTCACTCCTTTATCCAATCATTAAATAAATACTTACTGAGCAACAAATTCCCAGCAGGAACTAAGATCCAAAGGGAAGAACAATGCAGAAAGATGAGCAGAAACAGTACTTGAGGGCATGAATGGTCAAATGAGCTCAGAGGAGGATAAGACTGGTTTGATGGGCTCTTATCATCCAGCGACAAGAGAAAAGGTTGAAAGGTACGTTGAAACCACATGCCAGCGTATAGAGTTGGAATTTGTTTCTTTAAACAATGCAAAGCTATGAAAACATTGTAAATAAGAGAACTGCATTATCTGAGATGTGGTTTTGGAAGATTACCTTGGCAGCAGTGCAAGTATTAGTGGAACTGAAGTTGAGCAGGGATTCCCAGCATTGCAATAGTCCACGTGGGAGGCGATGAGTTCATGTGGCAGACAATGTTCACTTGGGAGGAAGACAGCAAACATGGGAGAAGCAGATGTGGCAACTCACTGTATCTGAGGAAACCAGGGAGAGGGTAAAATGAATCAGACCGGCTAATCTTTATGACTAGGCGTCTGGTGCCGAAATTGGCTGGAAGGTGGAAACAGAAAGAACATGTGTGGGGAAAAAATGGTGAGTTTAGTTTCAGACTTAAGTTTGAAATTTCATTCAGGGGGGTGCAGTAGCTATGATATGTGACTAATAGAAATAAGCATTTTGTGCTATGCAACAGTTAGTACTACGGATATTCCCATATCGTTCCGGGAAACTCTCCCAACTCAACATTTGGCTGCAGTCATTGTAAGCCCTTGAGAGTCGTTCAGGAAATTCCGTGCACTTATGACTCTACTTTGAAAGTGCACACCCAGGAAAAGACACGAGTTATGATGCACTTTGTAGAGTCAGCACTATACTATGTTAACAGTAGACCTGAAGAGGCCTGGAGCCCCCTAGGGACTTGCTCTAGGAAACACCAAATGTGAGGCTAGATTTCATGGGCTATACAGATCTGAGGGCTGACTTGAAACTTGCACCCAGCAGTACAGGATAGAGTGACAGGCAGTTAAAAAAAAAAAGAGAAAGAACAAACAAGAACAAGGAACCAAAAAAGTCACCTGAGTCTCTGGGAACCCAGCAGATAGATTTGTAATAATACAGCATCACGCATCATTAAGTTAAAGAGTCACAAGTTATGAATAATTCCATCATGAGATGCTGGCCATTTGAGACTCAGTCCCTAAAGGCAGAGACACATAACCTAAAAGTGTATCACAGTGTATGACTGACACCCGGGACATCAAGCTCTATCTCCACTCCTAGGTCTTCATGTCCCGTATCTGACTTTGGCCACATTCCTCCTTACATTCCCTAATCTATTCTTCTGGCCTCCCCTTCTTTCCTATTCTTTCCAACTTAGGCATTTCTGGACTTCCATTTCAGCTCACCCTGGGTCTTTTTTTGTCTGGTTTGCTGCATTTGGAGGACCTTGCTGAAAATGACCTCTGGCTATGCTCTGAAACTGTTCCCTCAAAAAGCCCCTTCAAGGGCACCGGGGGCATGGTCCTGCCAGCCCTGGCAATGCCCATTTCCCACTTGTGCCTCAGTGCCAGCCAAACTGGAAGACAAGTAGCAGTGTGTACTTGGATGCCTGTGCACTTCGATTTTTGAGTTGTCACCTCTAAGTTTGGAACTAATTTTGTCAAGAATGTGTTAGAGTCATATCATATAGTTAGATTCATCGCCAGTAAGTCTGTGGGGGTATCCTTGATTTATCTTATTCAACAAATTTTGTAATGAATAGGGATCCAGGAACGGTGTTGGGCAATGACATTACATTGATGAAAAGAAAACAGCAGCTGTCCTCAAAAAGACTGTAATCCAGTAAGACAACTTAAAAAGAAAAGTCTACTACAGCATACAGTATTATGTTCTATGATAGTAGTTTGCCCAGAGAGGTTTTCTCACCTTGTTGTACATATATATATCTGTATCTGTATCTACATCCATGTCTGTATCTATAGGTGTATCTATATACCTAGAGCGTCTCACTTACCAGATATCTAATAGTGGAGACAATTAAAAATCATAGTCACCAATAAATTAGCCATATTAGTTATAATTGATTATGAAGACTTGAGTGAGAGAAGTCCACACGTGCTACTTTACATTCACTATATTTATATTGAACAAATATATTTGCTAATAAAACATTCATCATACTATAGCAATGACAAGAACAGCAGTTTTCAAAGTTTATCCAGGAAACTCGGGGTGGGGGAGTGGTCTCCCAATATGTTTCAGGGGGTCTGCAGGGTCAAAACTATTTTCCTCATCATACTGAGACATTTTGGGTGTTTTCATTCTCCTTCTCTCATTGGAGTTGACAGAAGTTTCCCATAGGCTCCATGAGATGTGATGTTGCAGCAGATTGAATGCAGAAGCAGAGATGAGACACTGTCTATTAGCTAGACATTAAACATATTTTTCAAAAATGTAAAACAATACTACACTTTCCCACTGCATTTTTGCTTTAGAAAATATCATTGTTTTCCTAGAAATACATTATTTATTTGAACATGTAATGGATTTTTTTAATGAATTAATAAGCAAATACTTTAAATTTTTTCTCTGCTTTAATTTCTAATAGATTAAATATTGAAAGATATAACTCATAGAGTCAAAGTTGCTTCAGGGTGCTCAAAAATTTTTAAGAGTGTAAAGGGCCTTGAGAACAAACAGTTTGAGAACTGCTGTCCTAGAGCAGTTAATAGCTATTAGGACTGTATGAATCTATTCCTCCTTTTCCAACAAAGAAAAGATGGGAGTCAGGAAGTTTGGAATAGGAAATAAGATATATACTGGAGAATTGCGTATAACGTATGGAACAAGGAAAGCATTGTTTTCACATAAGGGAAGGAGAGAGAATAAAATTATATTTTTTCTTGGCAATCTGGAGGGATTCAAGGAGGAGCTAAGGACTAGACTCATTCGACCCTTGGAAAATCAGTCACTGTGTATATTAGCTTTTATCTGTTTCCTTCGGAGCAACAGTAAAACATCACTTGAGAAGATTCCAAAATATGAAGCCAGAAACAAATGGATATTTCTTTAGTTTCGATAGTCAAAGAGCAAATGAGATGTCAATGTTGACCCCCCAGGCAAGGCCCCCAGGAAGGGCAGTGAGATGCTTTTGGATCTGAACAACAACTCTATTGTAATTAACACAATTGCTACATATATTCTTTCCTCAGTATGTGGGCACAGATCCCATGGAGTCAAAGGGACTTCAGTATATGTGTCAAGGGAGTATCGTAATCTGGAGTAGGAACATACATTGATCAAAACCTACTTTTTACAAAGGGCTCTATAATTCTTTATTCTCACATGTCTATAATAAGAAATGCTGCAAATTCTTTTGAAATGAGGCTGAATATTGACCACATTCAGAGAAATGCTATATGTGTTAACTTCATCTTTGTGCCCAAGAAATCAATAAACAGAAATTGCTCTTACGTGAGACAGAAATTTCCTGTAAAAGCCTGAATGATTTTAACATCTGAATAATGAAGGTTTATATTAAATTCCATTTTGCTATTCAAGTCCACGCAAAAACTTGTACACAAAAATTGTAGCAGGTATATTTGCAACAGCCCAAAACAGGAAATAATCTGAATGTCCATCAGCAGGGAAATAGATAAGATGCATATTTATGCAATGGAATACTACTCAGCATTGAAAGGAAATGAATCACCATGACAATAAATGAATGAATCTCAGAATTGTCATGCTGTGTGAAAGAGGCCACATACAAATAGTACATGCTGTGTGATTTCATTTACATAAAATACTAGAAAATACAAACTAATCTATAGTGACAGAAAGCAGATGAGTGGTTTCAGGGAGTGGGGAGGAGCAGAGGGAGGGATGGACTGCAAAGGAGTATGAGGAATCTTTCGGAGTGATGGAAACATTCTGTAATTCTGTTGTGACAATAGTTTCACCGGTGCATAACCTATCAAAACTCTTCAGATTGTACACTTTCAATGGATTCTGTTTTTTGAACATACATTATACCTCAATAAATTTGATTTTTAAAATGCACTGTAACACAAATAACCTCATTTGATCATCTCAACAATCCTATGACATAGTAGAGAAAATTGTGACCTTATTTTGTGGATGAGGAAAGTGGAGATAGAGAGTTGCAATGACTTGCCCAGAGCCACTAACTCTCAGAGCTTGAGGAAGACAGTTGTAAAGAGCAGTGACTTTCAGTCTTCTTCCTGTGACTTTTGTCAAGTGCAATATTCTGCAGAACTCCGTTGTATAAAACAGTAAAGGCTAGGGTGCTCCGACTGGAGCAGAGATGGGTGTGAGTGTGGGCTGGAGGTGGGGAGGATGCAGGGCAAGAATACCTACACAGGATCATAGGGCTTTGAGAGTCTGAAACCCCCTGAGGTGATGGCACAGACGTGGATGCTGTCCAGACCTCTGTTCTATAGTTTACTAGCTGGAAGTCCGTGTTTGCACGTGAGGTCGAATATATTCACAGAATTAGTCACACAGAAGTTTTCAGTGCTTATGCCACTTACTAAATGTTTTGTATCATTTATTTGTTGTATTTTAGCTTTCTGTTTACTTCTTAGCAATGCAACAATATCTAGGTTTCTGATATTTTAGATACTCTCAAGAGTGTTGGGGATGAAGGAGATCCCATGCAGTAATGTTCCCCGAAACTAATTACTTAGGAGAATTCATGAAATTTGGGCCCATGGTGTTATATCAATGACAGCCAGGAAATGACTAAGCAAAAACCTGAGCCTGACCTTCAACTCCTATCTCTCTCATATCTGGTCAGTCTCCCCAGCAGATTCACCCAAGTGATTCTCACTTGAGTAGACCAACTTCTCTTTAGCGCCACGGTCACCACCGTAATTCAGGAACAACCAACATCCTTCTCCTCCATGACAGCAGAAGTCTAGTTTCAATCCCCATCTAATCCACTCCACACACTGCAGCCAAAATAATCCTTCCAAAAATGCAGTCAATTCCTGCCACTCCTCTGTATAAAGTCCTCTCGTGGTTCCCCATTTCCTTTAGGAAAATGTCCAAACTCCTTCTTAGTGTTTACAAGGTCCCAATGAACCGGATTCTACTTATCTCTCAGCAACATCTTTTACCACAAGCAACCTTAAACTCTACCCTTCAGCTAAATAAAACTTTTCGAGTTCCTGAGACACGAGACTTCTGGGCTTTCAAATATGCTGCTACTTCCTCTCCCACAACATGCTTTCTCCCTCCTTTTCATCTAACACCCATTCATGCCTCATCTTAGCTCTCACTTCTTTTGGAAGGCTTCCTTCATATCCTCCCTCTCGGCTGAGTTCTTCTCCCATCATACTGTTTTCACAACGAGATAATGAACTATTTGTGTGCATGTTATCTTCCTCAGAGTTGTAAACTCCTGAACACACATACGTCTTGCTTTTTTGCCATTTTCTCTCCAGTATGTAGCATAGTGCCTGGCAGGGAGTAAGCACTCAAAAATATTTCTTGCATGAATTGACTGAATAAGCCATCCTAACAAATAGCCAGAGCAGATGGCCCTCGACTGCTGGATGGCACCAGATTAAGATATTGTATTTGCTGCAGATGGGACACATTACTTTCTTCCAAAATTAAAGTAACAGAAAGTGAGTGTGGGCTCATGAGTCAACATCTCTTCCAGCTGAATATTACATGGAATGGCTGCATCTAGTTCAAGGCCAAAGGTTTTAATCTCTATAAGAAAATATAGAAACACTATCATTTTCCAAGATGTTCTTCTTTCCTGGGCAAGAAGGATCTCCAAGCATTTTAATCCATAAAGCACTTCCACGATTAAGTTTAAGATTTGCTGTGGGTATAAGGGCCATGTCCAATGAGACTAATGCCCCAAGGTTGAAGAGGGAAAATACTGGAAAGCTTTAAGCATGTTAGGATAATTGGGTCCAACATGCGTAAATTGCTTTCAGATGAAAGGCTCTAAGCAATTGTTAAATTATAAACATTGGAAAAAAATTCTCCACATTCAATCTAGAGAAGAAAAGGTTTCCATTTGTAGAGCAAATTAGATTCAGGTATTTCTGTAAGTCAGCGATTTTTTTTTTTTTTTTCAGGCAGGGAAAGCTCTTCTGGCGCTTGCTGCGTCTGATTCAGGGATGGAAGGGATTTGGTAACTGCGGAAGCCTTTTTTTGCCTTGCACTTGTCCCACAGCAATTACATTGGAAGGGGTCCTAGACTTGTGGGGTGTGGGATGTGGGATAAATTTGGAGAAAGACCACAATATGTAAACAAAACCTGCCGGTTTTCCAAAATACCTAACCACAAGACTTCACATTTTGGCAGCTTAGAAAGAGTCAAATGTGCTTTATTCTGACAACAAATTTTATTCTCAGCAGGGAGAATTATGAATCCCAGTTAAAGCAAGCAACTACCAACAACCAAAGTTAAAGGAATTCTAAAATATAGCCCATATAGTAAAACTTAGCAAGCCCACGTTCTGAGACAGTATTAGTCAAGAAACCAATGACATCAGTGGAATCTTTGAAGTGTGTGTGTGTGTGTTCAAAATCCTTTAGACTAAGAAATCCTATAGGAGAGTTATTTCTGAAGACAGATCATTAACATTAAACTGCTTACTTTATGTTGATGAAATCTTCTAACTTGCAGCATCATCAACTGAAAAACAGTGTTTGAGTCTTCGATAAGATTTTATGATGGTTTTTAAGCTTACAAAGTCCTAAAAGGGTTTTATTTTATATCATTGTTATATGGCTTTGCCTAACTAGCACACTCTTCAAGGCAATCAGAAAGTCAAAAAATAGATAATCTGTCTCAAAGCATTGTTACTTTCCCCCAGAATTTCAATATTGCTGTTGGTCTAAGAAAACAACTGGTTTGAATCTCAAATAGCTCTAAACTTGTACCATATCTACTGCCAACTCACATTTAAACATGGCCAAGGGAGCTGTTCATCTTCCCTGCCTTCTAGAAGGAAATGGCCTTCAAGCTCTCTCCCTCAGCTAGAGGTCTCCAGAGCTGGTTTTTATCAAGTCTGGAGATCCAAAGAAAGGTAAATAGCTTAGCTGGCTTTAGGGACGCTGATGGAATTGCTTTGATCAGTTTCCAGTCAGGGAAAAGGATAAGCAACTGCCAAGGGGTCTGTGGTAGCTTTGCTAGTCCGAGGTTCAGAAATGGGGGCAGGAGGTAGGCTTGATAAACCCCATGAAATGAGCTCTGGGTGGGAGCAATTCCAGTTACTGTCTCAAAAGGGAGTTGGGAACTATAGATTAGGACCAAATAGTATAGATTTATTAAAATCCTGTGATTTTGGAGGTAAAATGCTTCTCTTGAAAGGCACATTCATTCACCTATTCTTCCATTTGTCCAAGAAATATTTGCTTAGTACTTACCATCTACTCTTGTCTGGTATTAACTCTGCCTGACACTGAGAGCACTACAGTAAACAAGAAAGAGACACTCTCTGCTCTCATGGAACTTTCTATCTGGCAGGTGAGTAATATATGTGCATGTGTGTAGATAAAGAGAAAGAGATAGGGAGATATAAAACTCAGAATTCAAATACCATTTTTTTTTTTTTTTTTTGCAGGAAACCCCAAAGAGTTGGAAAGGGAAAAGAGGGCCTTGCTTCCCATCTTCCCACTGTGGAAGTTAATGGGAAACAATCATTCCTTTCCCATCTCCCAGCAGCTAGGACCAGACATGCTCTCCCCCAGGAATCTGAGCTTTGAGGGCATGCGACAATGGCTCAGAAACAATGAAAAGTCCTTCAAGAATGTTGTACCAACAGTGTTCTGAATCCAGCAGTGTGCCAGCAGTCTCAGTGGTGAGGTTCAAAACAGAGTAACCCTGGTGCGATCTGGCTCACCTTTCAGCTGCCTGGCTTTGGGCTTCCTGCCAATTTCCCTTCCCCATTTTTTCAGTAATCTTGTCAGTCTCTTATACCTTTCAGTGCTCCAGTTGAGCAGAGTTAGTGTCTAATGTTTGCCACCAAGAATAGCGACTAGTAGAAAGGAGACATTAAAGAATTAGTGCTGGCATCATCAATTAATTATAATCGTGGTGAGTGTTATGAAGAAAAGGTGACTTTGTCTTTTTGGGTAGCAAGCAAAGAAGATACTTGGGAAGCCTGAGACCCATGCTATGTCTAGGCTGGAGTAAAAAGTTCACCCAAAGAACCAACAGGATGCTAGAAGTTACTGAAGGAGAGGAAAGCATATCGAACCTCTGGACCCAAGGCAAAGGAAGAAGGAGCTGCACTGAGATCCAATATGAGAAAATGAACAACGGAAAGATCTCTGTAGGGTTTTGACATTCCTATTAAGGTAAACATTCCTATTGATCAACAGCAATTCAAGAAATGCCTCAGGAAAGATTTGTATTCCTCCCTGCACCTCTGAAAATCCCTGTATCCCAATGCTGACAGCTTGACGTCTCCTCCATTCACGCTGCGATGGCCCCAGGGCAAGTCCCCAGTGCCTCTACCCTGGACTCACATCCCAGGTTCTTGTGTGTTCCACCCTTCAAATCTCTCCATGTCTTTGTCATTCTGGTGATCACTCTAAAATACTATGTGATTATGTCACTTCTCTTTCTTAAAATCCTTCTGGGCCATTCCATCACCCCATCGCCCAAAGGATGACATGCATGCTCCATAACAAACATAAAAACCCTCACTAATGTGGTACTGACTATCTCCCCAGTCTCACTCCTGCCTCTCACCACCTGCAACTTAGCCTTCTAGCAACATGGCACTGCTAGGAAGTCTCCAAACATGCCAGGTGGTTCCATTCAACTGTACCTTTGCTCATCTATGCGGTTCTCGAGACCTGAAATATCCTTGCTCCCATCTCTTACTCCTCTGCCTTTGCCTAACTAATTCTAATTCACATTTAATGAATGAGCTCAGATATCATCTTTTCCTTGAGAAACTTTCCTGGAACCCCTGTGTTGGATGAATTGCTCCTGCAGCAACTTGTATATATCTCTATCATAACATTATCACATTTTATTGACATTATCTTTTTATGTTTTGGTCTTACCCATTGTCTTAGCTTGAGGTGCTTTGACTAATTGCCATAGACTGGGTGGCTTAAACAACAGAAATGTATTTCTCACAGTTCCAGATGCCAGGAAGTCCCAAACCAAGGTGCTAGCCAATTTGGTTCCTGGTGAAGGCCCTCTTTCTGGTTTGCACATGGCCATCTTCTCCTTGTATCCTCAATGGCAGAGAAAGAGAGATCATCTCTCTCCTGTCTCTTCTTATAAAGGTACTAATACCATTCATGAGGGCTCTACCTCATGACCTTATTACTACCCAAAGGCCCTATCCCCAACATATGAATTTGGGGATGACACAAACATTCAGTCCATAACACCCATTAAACTATTAATTCCTAGAGACAAGGTTTGTGTCTTATTTATTTTGGTATCCCCAACACCTAGAACAGTTCTAGCCAAAAATTATACCCTTAATATGTTGTATTAAATTATGTATATAATATTCTCATTAACATCTGTTACTAAATTATAACCTCTGTCTTTACTGAGAACCTTGACTTATTATGATTTCTTAATGTTTCTGCAAGAACTGTCTCTTCCACCTTACTTTTTGATCATTTTAAATAAGCGATAGGATCTTCCTAAAAAAGTTAAAAGACAGAGTTGATGGAGAAAATAGCAAGACAAGAAAAAGAAATATGAGGGAGTAATGTTGTTGCAAAAAAGATGAGTCACGGATGGAGACATTTGCAAAATGAAGAAGGAAAGAGTAGGAAATGAGCAGGCTTAATTATGGTACATGATTCAACCACAGATTAGAATGCTGTATCTTACTTCCAGTTTTCTTCCCTTCTATTTAAACTGTACAAATCTGACTTCCTGAAGTAATCTATTTCTAGTAACACATATTCTGCCCTGACGTGTAATTCCTGTCACGAGCCACATTGACCTGTGAAAGACAAAAACCAGATTCCTGACAATTAAGGCAGGAGCCCCTGCCTTAATTCCCTGAGCCACTCAGGAAATGAGTGTGGTAAAGGCCCTGGTAGAGGCGCATGTCCCCAGCTGGTCTCAAGTCCTCAAGAGTGCCAGGCTTTTCCCTCTCTGCACAAACTCCACTAATAGTCCTCTATCTTTAACTGAGGATGAAGACATTTCATGAAGTTAGAATCCCCTTATATGGCAGCAGAGGGGCTCAGGAAAACACTCCACAGCTAAAATAAGGGCAGAGCTGTCTATCTACCTTCAGGATAGTAGACTCAGCAGGTATAACCCAATATTACCAGCAGGTGTAACTCCAAGACATGAAGCTTGGAGTAGAGAGTCTTGATGCTAAATGGTCCTGGATTAACTCCCAATTCTATTACTTCCCACTTCATATGACCTTGAATACACTGATTAACTTCTCCAAGCTGTTTCCTCATCTCAGAAGTGGGGACATAATAGTGCCTAACTCACAGGGTTTGGGTGACAAGTAAATGCTATTTGTGATCCTCTTAGCACTATGCCAGGAACACGGTGAGTGTATTCAATAAAGGGTACATGCATTAATTCTTCCCAGCTGAAAGGAATACGTGTTGGCCCATGATGATTCATTAGGTCATGTAATATGAGGCTGGATAGCATCCCCTCCTTCTGTGTAGCCTCTACTGAGCCTTCCAGGTAACCAAGTGTGCAGCATGCTCTTCCACCAGGCCCCAGTCATCTTCCTGGGAGATGATGACTGTCTCACTCTCTGGCCCTCAGCATCACTGCCACTCTGGAGCACTGGACGACCTGTCTCTAAAGCACGGTGGACTCGTGGCAATTGCAGTTTCCACCTTTTGAGAGTTTGGCCGCATCTGTGTGTTCTGCCACACAGCTTATGTGCAGAAGCAAGTTCTTAGCCTGACTGATTATTCAGCCTCTACATCTTGATTAGTATTTGTGAATTTCGGGATTCTGGAATGTCTCAAGATGTTCACTTTGCAAATGTCAAGGGTGTACCATATATGTGGAGCCGGATTTCCAGGAAAAGCTCCATATGTCAACCAGAAACAAATATATCTTAACTGAATTCAGCTTGGAACATCCTGTGTGAGATTTTCTCCAATGGGTTGTAGACCCACCTTTCGAAGCACATCTCATATCTCACCTCCTCTGTGAAGTCCTCCCTGACTTTTCTCAAATAGCATTTGATATTTCTTCTGTGTTTTCATAGCATTATATGCATAACCCATTATAACAGTTGGTCTCCATAACTAGCCAGTTACTTGAGAACAGAGACTCTATCTTTATCTTTGTATCCATAGTATTTACCTATTACAATTTCTGGCATGTAGTTATCTCTCAATAATTTTTTTCCCATAAAAATGAGCCAGGGAAGGCAGTACTTATTCTGTGTTGGCAGCTCGCCAAATCATACACCTATAGAATTGGGTTATACCTGCTGATTCTACTATCCTGAAGGTAGATAGACAGCTCTGCCCTTATTTTAGCTGTGGAGTGTTTTCCTGAACCCCTCTGCTGCCATATAAGGGGATTCTAACTAGACTATCCTTGTGCACTTTAGATTGACATCTCCTAACGTGTTGGCTCCTCTGGCAAAGTTTGCCCCTGAGTTGTGACCTCTCTATGCCTCCTATTGTTGCAAGATGTCATAGAAACCTAGTCAACAGCCGAGCAGCACACTTCTAAGACTGCCAAAGCAGGATTTATTAAAGAGAAATTCTCAAAGATAGGAGCAATAGCAAGTATGCCATACTTCCACTGCCTATATGGCAGTACATGGGGATTCCAGAAGGTCTGGGTGTCACCCACCAGAAGAGGAAACTCAGACCTTTGAAGTCAGTGATTGGGAAATACCAGCCCCTCCCCTGGCACAGTCAGGAGCTGAGATCCAATAGCAATATGATGGGATGGAACCTTAGCTCTAGTCCTAGTTTGTCAGCCAAGCACTCATGGTTAGGGAAGTAAACATTGTGGGGTCCAAGCTAGGTGGTTGCAGCTACATAATATGGCTATTACATGGCATGGTTTATACCTCGGTATTCACGGTTGGGTAGCATCAGCCCCTCCTCTGGCATAATCAGGGGGATTGAGGTTGCAGCTTACATGATGTGGTGGATGGATGACCTGTTTCACCACTTCAGCCTTCTGTCAGGATCTATGGCCTGAATCACTCAGCTATAGCTGCTTTCATGTAGCTTTGCAGGAGGAAAGCCTGTAGGCTATTAGTACCAGACAAGTTAAACCCTGATCTTTCAATCAACTTAATTCTTGTATGGTCCTAACTCATTAGCATCTGCTGGACTGAAGCAAAATTAATGGATCAAATTCAACCATACTGAATTACTTCTTATGGACAAAGTCACTAACGCTCCTATCTAAAATAAAAGTGACCATTAAGCCCATGAGGGCAGGAGCTCCGTCTAACACCCTAAAGCATCCCTAGTGTCTGTACTACTGCTTTTGTTGAGTGAATGAAAGAATGAATCTTTAGTTATGGGAATTAGACCTCATCTCTGTTCTACTTTGATATCAAAGGGGATTCAAATGTGCATACTGTTTCCTCAAAGCATGATCCTGACATAATGATAAGAAGGACTAGTATTTAAAAGGGTCATCCACTTTATAGCATCCTTCTCTACCCCAGCTGTCACACAGTGCTCTAAGATCTACTTTCAGCCGTAGTTCATATTTAGAACAAATGTTCATAGATTTGGTGATAATTTAAGAAAGAACAGGAGTAACAAAGCCCTGCTTCACCAAAAAATTCATCTCCAAACATTGGAGGCCTTATTTAAGGACAGGAGCCTACAAGGGCCGCTTTTCAGATGACATTGTAGCAATAGCATTTCTTTATAAAGCTGTACATTAGAATCACCTGGAGATCTTCTTTAAAAAGAAACAAAACAGAAAGGAGATTTCGACTCCACTCCTAAATGTTCAGCTTCACTTGGCCCGGAGTGGGGCTTGGATGTGATTGTGACCTGAAGTGATAACGGAGAACGGCTGCTGACAGCAGTGCCACTCAAAGCCAATCTGGGAACTGATGCTTATTGTTGTTTGTTTGTACAATAAGGTAAATACAGGAATCAGGACTAAGTATTTAGAAACTTTTACAGCAAGCCTGCAGAGTAATTTTTATCTGTTGACACTAATAATAAATACATCAAAGGTTGTATTTTCTATGTCTTATTTTTTGTGTTACTTCATTTTAAATTCATTTGCATTGTGTTTAAAACAATACTAGTCCATAATAGATTAAATAAGAAAAACAACAACAAATTGGCCATTTACCTCAGTTTGCTCTCTCCCTAATCTGCGTCTCTGTGTGTCTGTGTGTACATACACACAGACACACACAGTAGGAAGAGCAGCTATGGGGACACTAGGGGACATGAATTTTCAAAGGTGGATGGTAACTTTTGCTCTGTCCCTGACTCCCAACAAAAGCAAAAAGAAATGATAATTCTGTCTGTCATCAGGCAAGTTCCTGATTATTCTCTGAGGGAATTTGCCTCTAGTAACAGGAAAGGCTGCATAGTCGAGTACTATCTCCCTATGGAATTCTTCTCAGTAGGATTACCTATTGCTTTTTCATAGTCAGCTAAATCGAGCAGATCCTTGACCTCATGGCCTAGGGGACACTTTATTCCACCTTCTACCAGTTCTAACCCTGATATCAGATGTCCCAGTGTTTACAGACATCTACAGTGGAGTTTAGCACAGAGAGAAGAAGGAAAAGCAAGTAGGGGAGAAGAAAGAAAGACAAGAAAGAAGAAAGAAAAAGAATGAAAGGAAAAAAGAAAAAAGGAAGGAAGGAAGACAGTCATCTCACATGGACTATCCCAATGCTGCTTAAGTTGATATGATGGCCTTTCTTTTCACAGCCAGGAGAAGGGTGCATCAATCTGCAGACATCATTTTTAGGGTTCATACCTTCCCTTGCTCTGTGTTCGCTTTCTGGTAATGCTACCAGTTATTCTCCAAGATAGTGTTGGCTTGAATAGTGGACTCAGAGAACAGGATTAGAGGGAAGCACGTGGAACTGGGACCAAGAGCCTTGAGTTCCAGTCTTACTGCAGCGTGAAGAAGTGGGAAAGCCGCCAGGTCTTGTGAACTCCAGTTTTCTCATCAGAAGATTAAAGAGTACAGCTTGACCCTTTCCATTTTGTTTGAAGCTTTCACCTGCTTATGTTCTTCCTTAAATCTACCCGTTACAAAAAAACGATTAAAATCTAATATTTGCTTTTGATTATTCAGAATGAGGCAGAGGTGAGGGGGGTTTGTTGTTTTGTTTTCTGCATATGATTTTGGCTCCGAGGATCATAAATATATTGCATCTCAAATCCTGTTTCTTTTAGCGCATTATCAGATATGAGAATATGTGTGTAAAGCAGCCAGCAGAGTGAATACTCTGCTATAATAAGTGGGAGCTATCTTTATTACTTCAATAATTAAAACATTTATTCATCTCATAGAGATGGGTTTATAAATGAAAACCATATAATAGATGTCTATTTTCCACGTTTACTTTATTCTTTATTCCATTCAGGAATTAGGAGGCTGAATGGTTGAAGATTGTAGTAATTTAGAAGATCCACTTGTGGTTTGAATTTTCAAGAGTTGCTTGTTGATAAGAATATTTTAAAAATGATTTTCCCACTAATCTTTTTAAATTGCTCAGATAATAAATATTATTCCCCTGTCTGACCAAATGCCTATTAGTTCTCTGCCCACCGTTCAAGAAGAAACCAGTCCTTTAGCTATCTTAAGCACATTAACAGTAGAAAAACTATTTTTTCCTGCACAAGACAGTTTAGCCCTTGGGGAAAAAAAAATCTTTCAAAGGCAAAACCAGAATCTTTACAATGTTATAATGAAGAGTATTTCTCTTGGTTTCTAATACCTTTCTCCAATAAAAGGAACCAGGGTTGGTTGGAAAACTGATTCTAAGGCTGGAGTGGGAAATATACAAGGAGAGCCAGAGTATCTTGTGATACTAGAATGTAAGGAAGTGCTCAAACAATAAAAGTTAAGGACATGTCAAAGAACACAGCAGCCAGCCTGGAAGAGTTCCTAATGGCCAAAGCTGTAACAATTAGAGCAGCAAAATAAACTACATTGTATTGGATAGCTCACCCAAAGTATAAAATAAATACACATTCATCCATATAAATAAATGATTAAATAAATAAATGGAAGAGAAGAGACACATTTTCCTTACAGAAGAGTCCAAATAATACATGTAGGTACTTCCTCCTCCAGGAGATAGAGCTTAGTCTACCCCCATCCCCCTCCCCACCCCACCCTTGAGTGTTGGCTGGATTTAGTGACTCACTTAGTGAATAGGGTATGGAAAGGGAAAAATAATTTTACAGTGGAGAATCCTAGCAAACACTACCATAACCAAGTGATCAAGGTGTTAAAAGAAAAACTGAGGCATATTAAAATTTTAAGAGTTTATTTGAACAAAAATAAATTTGAATCGGGCAGCGCCAAACTGAAAGGGTTAGGAGCGCTCCACCGACAGGAGCCCGGGGAAGCAAAGAAAGGAAATGATTTGATTGGCTGTAGCTTAAAGCTTAGTTGACTGTGATTGGTTGTCCTTGGGTTTCCATTTGGTAACCTTGAGGCATTTACAGGCTTAGAGTTTGGTTTGCTTATATAGGCCTCCAGGGCGTTAGAGCCGCCTTGGTCTCAGGGCTTCGTTTTTAATTAACTTAACAAAGGTTAACATCAGTAGTGCATGGCACTTTGATAACATATACACTCTGATGTAATGTTATGAGAAGGGCACTTCACCTCTGTAACATTCTTCCCAAAACCTGTAACCCCAGTCTAACTATGACAAAAACATCAGACAAACTGACATTGAAGGACTTTCTACAAAACCCTAACCAATACTTTTCAAAAATGTCAAGGTCATTAAAAAGAAGGAAAGTCTGAGCAACTGTCACAGCCAAGAGGAACCTAAGAAGACATGATGACTCAGGGTAATGGGTGTCCTGGATGAGAGCCTGAAACAGTAAAAAGGACACTAGGGAAAAACAAGTGACATCAAATAAAGTGTGGAGTTTTAGTTAACAGTAAGGTACAAATATTGGGTCCTTAATTGTAACGAATGTAATGTCAGATGTTAACAGTGGGGGACATTGAGTGAAGGCTAGACAGGAACTCTTGCTCTATCTTTTCAAATTTTCTGTAGATCTAAAACTATTATAAAATAGAGTTTATTTACATGGTTTTTTTAAGTGAATGCTACCTGATACTTTATGTAAAGGTGTTTATAGCCACTTGACTGAAAGCAGGCAAGAGCATAGTACCCAAAACAGGGCCTGGCACACAGTAAGCAGTTGCTTGTCTCTGTTGAATAAATTTAATGGTTTTAAAATATTTATAGATCATATAAGCTATGTAGTTGCAATTAAAAAGAGTTTTAAAAATCCTTAAATTTTAAGGTTATGGGAGAAATCACTCAAAAGGAGGAAAAACAATGTTTTCATTTCCTAAAAGTTTCCAAAAAGATATTCAAACCAGGAATAATTTAAGGAAGGTTACAGAGGAGGTGGCATATGCAATCAGTTAGCAAGCTGCCCAGCCAAACGGAACATTGCTGTAAGGAAAATGGAGAGGGTCTGATTAAAAGTAGGTATGTTTTCTTATGTGTACTTTAAAAATTGATACCATTTCCTCTTCTGTCTTGTCTTTGTTGTGGTGAGCTCTAGCCTTCTTGCTTTCTCTTGTTTCTTTTTCTATATATATACATGTATTTATAAATATATATAAATGTAAATGTATATACATATCTTTTTTTCCTCTTGTGGTCTTTCTCACGTTTCATTTTTCTTCTTTCCTTTTTATTTATTTTTCTTTTTGGTGAGAAAGATTCACCCTGAACTATCATCCATTGCCAATCTTTTTCTTTTCTCTGCTTGAGGAAGATTAGTCCTAAGTTAATATCTGTGCCAGTCTTCCTCTATTTTTTATGTGGGTCACCATCTCACCATGGCTAATGAGTGGTGTAAGTCCATGCTTGGGATCCAAACCCAGGAACCCAGGCCACTGAAGCAGAGTGCGCCGAACCCAACCACTATGCCACAGAGCCAGCCCCCTCATTTTTCTTTTTACTTACTCCTCTGATTATCTTGTCTTTCCTCTTCATGTCTCATGACCTGGCAGCCCCAGGCTGAAGGTTGATTCACTTTCATGTGAACGACTTTCTTCTATTCTTAGGCACCTGGCTTTGGGCCTCCCCATTGCTTATTAGCCTTTTCTTTAGAGACACTTGCACACATTTATAAAGAACTCTGTGATTCACTATTCTTGCTTGTCTACATCTGAAAACAGGTGCATCTCATAAGGTTTGTTAATTTACAGATCTGGAAAACATTGCAGACTTTGGTGGAAGAACTTATTTTCCTGTGAATAAAGTGATATAATAACTGTTATCCTCATTTAAAAGCAGAATTATGTAAAAAAAAAAAAATACTTGGCCAAACATTTTTATCCTTTGTTTTTGAAATATATTTTTAAACCTTCGTCAATTTTGATATTATTTTATTGCCCAAAGAATCAGAAAACTTGGTTTCTGGTCTCCTTCCTGGGGGACTCTGGGCAAGTCCTTTGATCCTTCAAGTCTCCATCTACCTAGCTGTAAAATGGAAATAATCTGTAACACTTTACATAACCAGAAAGACGGTCAATCCCAATTATGGCTAGAGGTCCTTCCAGATATAAAATCTTTGATTCCAAGTTTGAATCAGTATTTGAGGGGCAACTTCTATGCACACTTTCCTTTGCAGGGCAATGAAGATGGACGTGCCAATTGAGAGTAATAAACAGATAGTCCAAGAGAAGGATTTGACAGGCAAGGTGTGGCGAGGAGGAGAGGGGAGAGAGATGCTCTTGGTTTTCTCTGTGTTCTCTCTAAGGTCAAGCACACCAATAATGTACCCATTCAAATGGAGATGGGGCTGTCCTGCCAGTTACTCTATAGATAGATGTGATCATAACCCTCTGAGTCTACTAATGAGAAATCCCTTATCATATCTCTATGTTGATTAGTAATTTATATATTTGAGTCAGATTTTTACAGAAGACCAAACTATGTATTCAGATGGCAAGCGCAAATTCAATTTCAGTCATGTAATTATATTCCTACTAAGGTATAAGTCTAAACAAAATATTCATAGAACCATTTACTGATACATTATTATTTGTACAATGAAGTGATAACTCCTCTTTTCTTCTCATTCTCCCACCCTCAACAGCTCTGAGACTGCGTGGATGGTAGTTACAATTTCAGTCTGTGGTTATCCTTTTTTTGTAAACCAACTATATAATCAGCCAGGGTTTATGGCAATCTGACTGTCTCATTTTTAAAGAAAATGAGAATTTCTCACATATCTTTATTTTAGATAGTAAAGCACAGAGCTCACCATGATAGAGTAGAACAGTAGAGAATTTCCACAATGTCATTATTTCATTTGTATGTACAAAGTGACCATTTCATTTTCCTACTGCCCTGGCATATTTCCTTCTTCAAAGGAAAAATGATAATAATACATTGCTTTCCCTCAGTGGACTTGCTCTTAAGTGTTATTTGGTTCAGTTCTCATACTAACCTTATGATGAATAGAACATGCTACTATCCCCATTTAACATAAGAGGGAATAGAATAAGAATTTTATAGAGAAGTAAGTGATTGGTGAAAAAGTGGAACCAACATGAATATTTAAACTTAAGGCAGTCCACAAATCATGCTCATCCATTTATTGGAATACTACACAGCCATTAAAAAGTAATCCATAGAAATATATTTGTGACTAATGCATATATTGATATGAAAAGTTTCAATATATGTTACAAAATTATGTGTCTGGTATGCGCTATTTTTTTTGTGTGTGAGGAAGACTAGCCCTGAGCTAACATCCGTCACCAATCCTCCTCTTTTTGCTGAGGAAGATTGGCCCTGGGCTAACATCTGTGCCAATCTTCCTCTACTTTATATGGGACGCTGCCACAGCATGGCTTGACAAGCAGTGCGTCAGTCTGCACCCAGGATCCGAACCTGTGAACCCCGGGCTGCCAGAAGCAAAGCACGTGAACTTAACTGCTATACCAGCAGGCTGGGCCCAGTATGCTCTATTTTCAAATATACATTTATGTGTATATATTTATGCCTATAAATAAACATTTGGAATGGTATATTGTGAAAGGAGTCAATATAGCAAATTGGTTAAGAGCATGAGTTCAAGAGCAGTGAAATAGAATGAATTATAATTTCTGGATTTACCATGTAATCATTGACTGTATAATTTCGAATCAGGTACTTGTTCACCCTAAGCCTGTGTCCTGCTCTATAAAGTAGGGACAAAAGTTGGATTCCCTCGCAGTTTAATACTGTGAGGATCAAATGAGATGATGCATGTAAAATCCTGAGTCTAGTTTTCTGCACATAGCAGTCATCCAATAAACTTTGCAACATACATGCCTGAGTCCCTGGTTAAGAATGATTTTGATATTGTTTCCTTCTATGCATTTTCTGATTCCTTAAAATAACTTTAAAACTTTTATTTTATCTAGTTTTGACTTTGAAGAGCACAGCCAGAATGAGAACTCTGTCTCTTGGCTCTGAATGTAGTCTTATTTCCATATCATCCCTTATCATTCAACTGTGAATGTGACTAGAGATCTGGGAAGGGATTAAGCCCCTGGGCTCTGGAGGCAGACTGCCTGGGCTTCAGTGATGGCTCCACCATTCTATCTGTGCAATCTTGGGCCTGTCACTTAACCCCTCTAAGCCCCAGCTTGCTCATCTTTAAAATAGGGTAATAAGAACTGTATAATATAATTATTGTGAGGACTGAATGAGATGAGGCATATAAAGTGCTCAGCTGAGTGCCTGGCATATAGTACATATTCAGTCAATGTTACTGTTATATTATTTATCTGGGTCCATGAGTGGACCATGGGAGTCTGTGAGTCTTCTGAAACTCCAGGTAGAATTTTGTCTGTATGTGATTATATTTATATATATTGTGCATTCAGAGGTCGAGGGTCAAGATTCAATGATTTCTCAAAATGCTCCATGCACTCAAAATAGGCTAAGAACCATTGCTCTAAACGGTGATATCCACAGAGTAATGGAGATGATTTTATCTTCATTTTAGGATATTCAAGTATCACTACACTAGAGAGTACTCAAAAACACAGACAGACACCAGTGGAAATTTAATCAAAAGAAAATTTAAAAAACCTCATTATTTATTCTTTGTATCATCCCAGTTACTTGTAGTGTCTGGGCAGATGTGTCTGTGCAAACTTGCATGCCTCCCTCCAGGACTCATCATTTCCTGTTCCTGTTGGCCTGACTCCTTGTATTCAGGGAGTTTCCTTTGGCAGCAATTGCTGCAGCATGCGCAGAGGTCTGAAGCGTTTCTAGAACCCCTGCCTGGGGAAGTTTTATGTAATTTCAAATATTATATAATTCTGGGTTAAAATAGCTTACATTATGATTCCAAAATCTTTCTCAAGATTTGAGTAACATTATTTTAGCCATTGGTAGAAAGAACAAAAATCTGTAGCTTATGTAGCTCTTCCTCTATGAACTGAGTGCTTCCTTATGTTTTTGCTGCTAAGCTAGTTTTGATTTTCACAAGGATGCACTTAAAAACAGAGGTTAGGAGGCATCCCAGACATTTAGGTAACCTGGACATGATTAAATGTATGTATTCGTGAGTATTTCTATTTTCACTGGGTTTAGAATAAAGTCCAAACTCCATAGCATTTATTAGAAAACTTCTTCAACTTATCCCTCACCACTGTTACACATCAGTCCCCCACTGCCCCACCTACCTGCAAACCCTCAACTCTGCGAGTCATTCATATTCTCCATGCTCTTTCCTACTTCTGAGTATTTGTACATATTTCCTCTGCCTAGAACACTTTTTGTCCCTTTTGCCCTCCCCCATTCCAACACAAAGCAGTGACTTCTATTCATTCACAGGTCTCGACTTAGATGTCACTTCCTCTGGAAGTCTTTCTCACCCCAGTCATGGATTCTGTGACTCTCCTGTTTTCCTACAGCACATGATGTCTCTCAGGCCTCCTCATGCTGTATTGAAATGTCCTCTCCCCTTGTCTGGATCCACAGTAGCCAATAAATAATGACAATGGGTCTGTGTCTAGGCCATAGTTGTATTTGCACCTATCACAGCACCTTGTGCCATATCAGACATACAAGAAATAGTCATCAGATGCATGTTTCTTAACTATTTGTTCTCCATTGGTTCAGTGCTGGATAATAACATTTCTGCTGGAGAAAGAAAGAAAAAGAGAGAGAAAAACGAGAGAGAGGAAGGAAGGAATGAAGGAGGGAAGGAAGGAGGAAGGGAAGGGTGGAAGGAGGGTTGGTTATGTATGGGATTGTTTTGCCATCAGGAGGATTCCTTTTTGAAATATTAGGCACAAATTCCATTAAATTGCACTGAAATTGTTTCAATGGAAGAATCAAGTACTGTTATTCATTTTTGTTTCTTAGATAGTGAAGCATATTTCTATAAGTAGATATATTGGCTATATTGGATATAATAGACTCTCAAAATAAAAATGATCAGATAAATTATGTGGATGATTATAAATTATATATCTCAGACTATTGTATAATGTCTTTGAGGAACTGATTGATATTTTTCCTCCACTGAGAATTCTTTTGAAGAGTTTGTACTGTATGTAGCTGTGTACATACATATAATTTTTTACAGCTGTCTCACATTTGAAACTGAAGCCATTTCCTTTCAAAATTAAACATCTATTCAATACAGACAACTGTTTTTAATGTTAACAGATTTTGGAGTTATTCTAAAGCACTGTTAATGCATTATTGATGCATGACTTGTGAGAGACTATACAAGATTGTTGAAAACGTCAAATATCCATTTTCAAGCATAGGCTTTCACAGAACATAGCACCACTTTTGTTTCTGATGACACTTACATTCATCACTGAGACTTTTAAGAAAGTATCTTTTGAGAAGATCTGTGGGGTTTGGCAGTGTACTCCTTTCTTAGAGGTTTATAAATGGAGGGCTTAATCAGCCAGTTAATAGTTCTAGAACTAGGGATAGGTCTTTGGCAATATTGTGAAGAAGTGTAATTTGCCTTTGATGCTCTTGCGTCCTTCTTTGGCAGACTTTTAGCATCTCTCCCAGGAGCTCAGGACCTCTTGCTGCCCCCTCCCACCCTGCACCTGGGGCCATCTCCCCTGGTCATCCTAAAACACTTCCCCTCTACACTCACTCTCCACAGTCCATCTGCTCAGCATCAAGGCTAGTGCCAGAAAAAGCTGCCACTCCCACCTCCCGCTCTTGACTTCTATGGTAAAACGTACCCGCAACACAGAGAGTGTCCAGGAAGGTCATATTCTCATTGGTTCCTGCCACAACAAGAAAGCATAGAGAGACTATGGGAATGAGACAGAAACTGGCCTTATTGGGATCTAGGTTCTGATGCCTCATATTTATTCTCTGAAGAGTATTTTCTTGCTTCTTCAATCCTATATTTTCTCTAGGTTCCACACTGTTCCCTTGGACTTCAGGCTACCAGTGTTTGTGTCCTGTTTCTTGTCTGTCTGCTTCCTTTATCTCTGACCATACTAGATATTTTTATCTCTCCCTTCTGTGCTTGTCTTTCCGTTCCTGTCCCATGGCCTAATCAAACCTCTGGATTTTACACTGCAACCCTGGAGTTACACCTTGACTATCAGTAGCTGACCCTTCCCTTCAGTTTGACAACTTCCATTTCTATTTTATTTTCCCTGTTACTGGCATTATAAGGATTGACTCCTTGCCCTACAACCCACATGAGGCTAGCTAAATCAATGACCTGATTTTTCTAATGTTTTCACGTGATAATGCTTAGCTCTAACCTTCAACATAATATCATGCATATTTCCAGGAAATCAATAGTGTTTTACTATAAAGGAGTGATTGGTGTGAATTTTTTTTTTTTTTGATCTATTTCTACTCTGAATGTAGGGATGCAGAGCCATTGCTAGAAAGACAATGGTTTACAGTGGAGGAGAATGTGGCTCAGAGGCAGGGCAAAGACTTGATCTGTAGTTCCTTTGCTTCAGGGCAGGGCATCAACTTCTAGAAATGTGAGTAACATTGTTGTTTTTCCCACATCCCAGTGAGAGCATTCAAGTGACTATCTACTCACTATTGGTTACGGTCAGAGTTGTAACACTTTTGCCTTCATTTGTAGCTTGTTTTGTTTTATATCTATAAAAATTCATAAATTGAATGTCAATAAGTAGAAATATTTCTCCACTGAAACTCTATCAGTCAAGCAAGTATTGTTTTAGACACAGTCCTAAGAGGTGTGGCTATCTGAATCCCCTGCCCATAACAGCTTAGAAGTAACAAACAAAAAGTGGAAATAATATAACAAATAAGCATGTTGAAATATGGGAGCAGACAGCTAAAACAGCCTGGCTTGGGGAAAGGATGCAGAAAAAAAAATGAATAGAAGTTTGGGGTCATTTTATATAAAGAAAAAAATCTGTTATGTCTCTCAAAGGAAGATGAAGGCCTCAAAGCATTGTAGGACAATTCAATAACTGAGATTAAATTAGGTTCATGTTCTCTTTGAGGAGACAGACAAGCTTGCAATATATTTAAGACTGTCTCCAGCCTCTCTCCTTCCAAATGCCTCCTCTACTCTGCAACAAGAGCCCCATTTCTAAGACACAAATGTCATCCTGTCATCCCTCTGATTAGAACCATTCAGCGGTTCCCTCCCCGTTGCCTACAGGATAATAATCTAAACTTCTTAGCCTAATGTACAAAGCTCTTCACAGTCAGACTGTAATTTATATTTCTTAGCTGGGCTCCTACCACTTCTCCACAGGGCATAGCCTACTACGCACCATGTTTAAGACCTAGAGAAGGCCCTGGAAATAATGATTGTAATACTTATATTCGTTGACTGTTTGCTATGTTCCATGTATGAGGCTAAGAACTTTGTGAACACTATCTCATTTGTATGACGTGAAAAAGATGAATGTTATTAGTTTATAGATGAGGAAACTGAAGCTCAAGTTAAGGTTAACTAACACATCCGAGATATTACAGCTAGTCAGTAGCTGAGGTCAACAGTAAGCCCAGGCATCTGATTCCTAGTAGGTACTAGCCTCAGGCCTTTGCCTGGGAACCCCATGGGTACCTGTGATCATCCTCCCATGAGAGAATAGCCCCCACCTTGCCATCTGTGTAAGTCAGGATTTCCTCCCAAAACCTGAAATATTTCAATAGGAGAGATTAAGATGATTTCTATGTATTGTTCAGTAAAATTTTAAATTCAAAGAGGCCTGGGGTAAATGTGTAACAAAGTGTGTTGTCTTTCTGATGGGATAGACAGAAAACAGAGGTCCTGATCCACTCCAGGTAATTAAAGAGTCTGTGACACATCTAGAAAGTGAAGAAGTATGAATTCCAGCGCCCTGGCTAAATTCCAAACCACATAATTATACCTTCCCCTTTCTACCTAAAAATGTTCCTCAGAGTTTCAGCTAAAAAATAAATTCTTCACTTCTCCTACTAAAAGTTACCACTGCAGCTTGTGAGACATCATTATGCTTCTTTAAGCAGACTCTTCCTATATTTCATTGACAAATCAAGTTTCCCTTGCAAGCTGGCACAGAATAAAAGATACTGTTTTACATATCTTTTCATACTTTCTTGAATAAATATGCTGATCATGGCCAACTTAATCCTAGGAAGGAGGTCAACAGATAGACGATAGATGATAGATAGATAGATAGATAGATAGATAGATAGATAGATAGATAGACAGACATTAAAAATATACTAAAGTCAAGATAATAGAAAACTATGAATATTAGATTTCTTTGAATTATTGTATGAATGCTTCATTTAAACTACAACTCACCTCTTGCACAACTGATGGTTTTGATCCCTTGGGATGGTTGTCAACATGATGAAATAAAAGGAATTATTTTAACTGTAACTGATCAAAATAAAGATCAAGGGTCACTTGCAAGTATCATTCTGAACTGGATTATGCATTAGCTTTTAAGTGTAACTGAAATCTGTGTCAAATGATTATACTAGAGCTGTTGTAACAAACAGTAATTAAAGTAGATGTCTCTTTATTAAAACTGATTGCATCCTTTTTACACTCTGTAAATGTTAGTAGAAATCCTTGCTTAATATTCACAGAGACGAAGTACAGAAACAGAAAAAAAGAAATCAGTTTGATCACACTTTCATTTGAAATGAACCACTAATCAAATTTATCAAAATTACATGCCTTATTAAATTAGTGAACTGCTAACATTTATTGGATAATGTCCTCAGCACTGTGCTAAGTGCTTTATATGCATCATTCTTAGAAGAGGACCGTGGGCTTCCCTGAACTGCCCAAAGGGGAAAATGGGTCTAGAGCATCCACTCATTTTACCATTGAGGAAGAGGAATTAAGTAATTCCAAAATTATTTTTTAATTCCAAAATAAACAAATTGTATAATGAAATGACTTCAAATTTTAAATTAGTTTTTGGATAAAGCAACATTTCAAAGGAATGTTGCACTTGTAATGAGGCTGCTTAGTAGATGAAGAAGGGAAACAGATGGTCCGAATAACCACAAGCTGAATGATTGGTCTGTGAATAATAATTTCTTTAATACTACAAAGCCATGTTTCATTCCGGGTCAAGAAATCTCTAGGTTTTCAATTTTTTTTTAACTAAAATTTTAAAGTGTTTTAATCCACATTTAGCAGAGTTTTTCCTCTCAACCAAAGCAAGACTCCTGGTGGGCACCACTGCTAATCTACCAGTCATTATTCAAAACCATGCAAAATAATCTATAAGGGTTTGGGTGCAGAAG
This sequence comes from Tapirus indicus, assembly GCA_031878705.1. Classification (NCBI taxonomy): domain Eukaryota; kingdom Metazoa; phylum Chordata; class Mammalia; order Perissodactyla; family Tapiridae; genus Tapirus; species Tapirus indicus. The sequence goes on along the minus strand of CM062930.1, from coordinate 27,604,559 downwards.
GTATGCTGTGCATATTTGATCTGTTGTGTGTATGCATGTCCATACACTCAAACACTACTCTTTTTTCCAAAGAAGCAAAAGAACAGTAAAAAATCGGTCTTTTAGGATTTCATCGTTTTATTTCGTTTCTTTCAGTTCACAATTATCTTTACATGATGCACCTTGTTAGTTGCTTTCTTCTTAAGATAAATTGCAGCTTTGTGAAACGGTCGATGCTGCTCACAAAACGCTGTCAAACTGTGAATTACAGAACCTTTGATGGAGATAATAAAGATCAAATAACATTGCCTTTCCTTTTCCAGACTGCATTTCTTTCCAAGATTTAGTTTCAATCACTACTGTTATTGCTACCCATGCATTTTTGTCATTCCAACAAAAAGTAAAATTCTTCTTTGCCTTTCTAACTTATTAGATAACTGTTTTAGGCATTAGGATTTTTTTTTAATTTATACATTTTAGTGGAAAGATATTAATGTTCTAACCGCGATGCTTTGCCCAACAGGGTCTTTGTTCGTGGGTGTAAAGACAGTGAGTTATACAAATATTTTGCAGCGTTACTGAGGTAGAACCAAAACACCAAAACTTGAAGAGAGAATTAGTTCCACTTGTTCAGCACATCTTTCCTTCTATACAGTACCCCAGTAGCATGAACCTTTTTAGAAGTGATCTATGATTAATTGTGAGCCCTAAGTCATGTCCAGGGCCAAGCCTAGGCAGTCCTGGGAGACCTAGAGGCTCAGTTTACATTTCTTCAGAAATCTTCCACTGTGCCCCATCAGGTTGGATCACCAGATTCACATTCCCAAGCACTTGGTCTTTCTCCAGCATAATACAAACAACATTTATCATTATTTGCATGATGTCTGTCTTTCTCTGTAGATTGAAAACCTCAGGAGAGCAAGGACTGAAATTTATTCAAGTCTACCTGCCTAGGACTTAGCCTGGCATATACTAGTTGTTTAATTAATATGTGTTGAGTGGATACATGAACAAAGACAGGGCTTGCCCTCCCAGTTTAGGGCACTATTTTCATTTCTCTCATTCTAGTCTAGAACAAGCCTACTCGGCCACAAACAGCTGCCACGGAGGGGAAGAGAGAGGTGTGGCACAAACTGAAATCCCTACAGGGGCCAGACAGGGCTGGTCATAGAAGTCCGCTGTGAGCTTGAGAAAAGAGGGCTACCCAGTCCAGCTCACTGTAGCCATGTGGCAATGCCAGATCTGATTTTCTTAAGGGAAGCAACATCTTGTATTTTCACATGAGATAACCAGATTGGCAACATTTTCTGATTTTTTAAAATACAATTCAGGCCATCAGAATATGTCTGCTGCCCATCTTCAGCATACACATCACAAATTTACAATCTCTGATGTATATATTCTGTTTTTCCCTAGTGTATAAATTTGAAAAGGAATGTTTCTTGGTAGTTACTACTTCCATTTGCTAAGATATCTAGTATCCATATTAAATTCAAGGTTATAACCAAATTTTGCTATGTTGCTTTCCATGTTTTCTGGTTCTTTGGTTCCATTTTAACTTCTGTCTCTCCTCCACCAGTGGGCTTCTTCTGATGATAAAATGTTTCCACAGTTCAGCCCTAAATGGAGTAATATCTTGAATGTCTTCACTTGTCTTGAGATTAGCCTGAAATAGCTACTTTCTGTCACTTTGGCCCACACTGAAGGTAGCTAAAGGCAGGCACAAGCCTGATTCAACCTTGGGGTCTTCCTCTCCAAGGTTAGTGTATTCCTCATCATTCTACAAGTCATATCAGTAAGATTTGGGTTAATTGTAATCAAAGCCACATCAGCCTTCCATTTCTGCCCCATCACTCAATTTTAAGACTATTCATGTGGACTTTAACTGATTTCTAGTCTACTTTGAACCTCATTCTTTTTCTATGGGGAAAAAAATCTTAGGTTACCCCTAGTCAATCTTGTTCTAACTCTGCCATCAGCATTCGGAAACAAGATCTTCCCCCATTTCATAGATTCTTCATAACTGGCATCAGTTATAAACCCAAGGTCCCAAGTCTACTTTCTTTTAGGCCTCACTCAAGAATAACAGCTGCATCTCTGCCCAAGAGGTACCCCCTACTAACCCCATGAGAAATGTCTCTGTTCTTCAGTGCTGGCCCTGCAGAGAAAAATGTCCCCTTGCAGTGAATCATGTGCTCCTGTTGTCACAGGTAAAGTAGTTACTGTCAGCTTTACTACTCATGAGTCCCTTCAGATTTTGCCTGAGTTTATATCTCCCTTTTCTCAGCCCTCTTGAAATTATTTCTTTTTTTCTCTCTTCTGGGACAAGTCATGGGCTACATTTTTTGTCACTGATATCCCAGCCTTCATTCATTCCATTTTAAGTCAGTTAGCTTTGCTTTCGATTGCCTGAGAGTAATTTGTTTTGATTCTTTATTCTCTGATACCCAAAGATATCTGCGATGGTAATGTTGACTGAGCTCATTTAATCTACTTGTTTTCCCCTTATATCTGCTGTGATTTTCCTTATCATCTATTCTAACGTCCAAATATTTTAGCTACAAACTGTAATGGACTGCCCACCCCACTTGTGGATTTAGATGCCAGAACTTCTGTGCAAAGGAATCTGAAATTGGACTAAATATTTTACATTTTAGAAAATTAGAAGGAGCACTGATCTGAAGTCAGAAACCCTAGTGTAGCAACTTAGAAGCTGCATGGTCTTTGGCAAATTAATTAATCTCTTTATGGTTTAGTTTCCTTCTTCATGACTTGGGTATGCTGGCTGTATAATTTTTGCGGTGTTGCTGTGGGGATTAAATGAGATAATATTTGTGAAAGTAATTTAAAACCTAAAAGGTACTATAAAAATATACAATATTATTAAATAGTGCAACTTTATATTCTATATTTATTACTGCCTTGAAGGATAGGTCATGTACAGCTGTGACCATCTTGATACACAGAAGGTACAAATTTCATGCCCTATCTTCCCAGTTATACACTAGTTCCTCAAGGAGACCAAGATACATATGTTGCTTTAGGCTATAATCTGGAAAATGGGTTGTGGTCTGGAGGGTAGGTTGTGAGAGGAATGAAGAGAGCAAAAAGATTTACTTTGCTTGGTTGCTTGCTTTAGGTTTATCCTTTTCTAGTATTAGCTGCTTTTCTGATTTAACAATTTCTCTTGCTTAATGTCAGCTGTTCGTGGTATTTGGTCAGTGCATGGTGCCTGGCTTCTGCCCATCAGGTGTATTTATTTGCCTGGACTTGGGGTCCAGTCCTGTCCCTACTCTGACTGTATCTTTGCTTTAATCAGGGGCCCCAGGCCTCCTAACCTATTGTCTCACTCCCTATGGTATACGATTCCCATTCTTATATGCAATTCCTCGGGATATCAAGTCTCCCCTATGCACCCTGGTACATGGATCTCAGCTCTTACATTCCTGTCCCCAGGGACTCTGACTCAGTCTGCCTACTTGGACCTCAGCCCCACCAGGTACCAACTTGCCTAAATTGATGGTCTGGCCCTTTATAATTTTTCTTTCTTCTCCTTAGTGATGTTTATCACCTGCTTCTCAAACTTTTCCCTCTAGACTGCAAGTTCCTTGAGGACCAATTCCATTACTCATGCATCATCTCATCCCCAAAGCCTTGTTTGGGTCCTTAGCACACGTAGTTTGATCAAAACCTCGTGTAGCTAATGCCTTGCTGGTGACTGCCTTCCTGCCAAGATGCTCCACACTTCCAGATATCTGGACTTTGTACTGTCCTCACTCTCAGGGTCCTAGAACCTTGTATCGGACCTGTGTCCAGCTGGAGCACTGAGTAACTTGCTCAGTTTGCTTCCTATTGAATTGCTCCATATCCCAACTCAATTTGGCTGGCCCTGTTTCTCCACTCTTAAAACCTGGACGTAGTTCAGATATGGAGATTAAACTTAGTGCAGATGCAGATAATGAGAAAGTCAGGTATGACCTCACATAAAGTCTCACAGTAATGGCATCCTCTGGAAGATGGTTAAAAATGTGGAATCCCAGGCTCCATTCCAGAATACAGGCCCCACCTACTGAATCAGCATCTGTATTTTAATAAGGTCCCAGGTGAAATGATTCATGTGCAAATTAAAGTGTGAGAGGCACAGACTTAAAGCACACACAGGCACAGTATATAATACAGTAAATATAATATATAACAAAGTATATCTAATATATTTTGATATATATAGACTATATAAATAATATATTTTATAAAGTGAAAATACAGCTTAAAATACTACAATACCAATTGGTTTAATTTTCTTTATAAAACTTATAAATTACACAAAATAGAAAAATGTCTAAAAAGTAGCAACAGCAAACATTAAAGGCAGTGTGAAGTAGTAAAATATCAGGGAATTCGGTTTTATGAGATCTGGTTTCTAGTATAGTTTTGCTGTAGCTTAAGCAAGTTAGCTCTTCTAGCCCTCATTTGTTTATTTGGAAAGCTATAATGCAAAGTTAGGTGAACTGGAAAATGATGTCTTCCTCTAACATTTGTGGTTTTTATAACTTATTATTCTCTATGTCTCCTTCAAACTCACAATTTTGTAGTTATATAATTACTGAATCTTTAATCTTATCAGTTTAAACTTTTACCAATATCTCTACTTATTGGCTTTTATCTTTCTTCTGTAAGTGGGATGTGCTCTAGTCAGGGTTCTTTTGGTTGCAAGAAATAGAGTCTGACAGGATCACAGTCTCTGTCTCGGTTTGCTGAGGATGGAGATATTTCCTGATAAAACCAGGATGGTTCCATGCAAATTGGGATGGTTGGTCATCCTGCTCTGTCCAGACCATGCCCGAGAAGGGAGTTTATTGAGAGAACATCCTAGCATAGAATTCAGGGAAAGCTCAATAAAGCCTCAAACAAACCACCACCAGTCAGTTTTATGGCCCAGCCACCCAATCCTCTCTGTGTCTCTTTTTCATGACGTCTTTCCTCTTTCGATACATCATCCCCATTCCCCTCTGTCTACCGACTAGCTACCTTTACGTCATATCTGTTTCTGTTCCTGTACAACTTCAATCTGTACCAAAATGTAAACTTTGTGATTACATCCTGTCTTTAAATCAAGGACATAGACTTTAATTCCAGGTGTGCCATAATCAGGCTATTCTTAGATCTGACTTGGCCAGGGCCAGAAGTGGACAGAGAAGTGAAGTCATGTGTGACCAAACACTAGGATTTTGGAGAACAGAGCCTGTGAGTTTGGACCTATCCCTTAGGTGGGAGCATGTGTAGGGCAACCTTTCCAATCTGTTTCTAGTCTACCGTTCTCATTACTACTCACTCTTGCCTCCATCCATTCAATTTTATTCCCAGATGCAAGTTCACATACAAGTGTGAAATACAGCATAGAACTTCTCACCATGTAGCCAAATGCCCTTAAATGATCTCAACTTTTCACGGCACAGCCTGTTCTTCCAGCAGTCCAGTTCAAAGCATCTGCAGCCTTCCTCGGGTCTCTAGCCATCTGGTTCCAAACTTATGATCTGTTCCTTGAGGCTTCTCAACTGCCCTTTTAGAGGAGATATGTAACATTGTAGCCTGTCCCAGATTTTCCTAATTAACTTTCAATTCTTACTCCTTCACAAATAGGGTGATATCATCTGATTTTGCATATTTTAACCTTCTGATTTTATAAAGTAGGAGGCTTTTTCTCAAATACCTTGAAAAAAAGTTCAACATGGCTGTTAACAGTTAAGCTTAAAACCTCACATTCCTCAAATTATCTATAATTACTTTGTAAAATACATGATTTATAACATAAATATCTATGGGTAAGTGGTAAAAAAACAAACAAAACACAATTGAAACTTCTGATTTGGTAGTCCCTTCTGTATATGAACTATGCAATGAAACCAGACAACAATTTCTCTTCCTACTGGAGAACTTTCTCTTTTGCTATCTTTCTTTGTATAATGTGATTACTGATCCGTTTCTGCCTCTCATCTCAGAGCTTTAATTTGCTTTGACTATTATTTAGATTAATACGGTAGAATCAAATTTTAAGAAATGCATTTCAATAGAGGTTTATTTCTATTACATATAGGAGACTATCCAGAAAAAGAAAAGCATTTTCTGAAATTATAATTAACATATTTTATCCTTTATAATTATAAAAATCAATAACATCTGTCTTCCCAAGAAATCCTTCAGGTAAATTTTTAATTTCCATTTATCCAGAAAATCTGCTTTTATAGAATAAGCTGGTCCTCCTACATTATAAATAATAAGTAATAATTTAATAAATGATAATTTACTGGATTTCTACTGCTATTCTAAAATAGCCATCGAAACCTTAATAAAATGTATGACTTACACTCTGGCATCCAGTTAGAATTTATTAAACTAAAAGAGCTGAGGTGACTCAATGATTCACAGAAAATACCCTCTGAAATATTTATTCTATAATCAGTTAGGTACACTCAACCTTCAGACATACACATCATCAATCACTCAGAAGATATAAATAAATAAAAACTTTTTATTTGCTGGGTGAATATACACATTCATCTGTAAATTTGTGATGCAATTTTATAAGCTCAAATCCACAATCCATGGGCAATTTATAAATTTTCCTGAGCTGGTAAATGAAAATCCCCTACCGGTCATATTGACTTTAGCATACATCCATTTTATTCAGTTAAAAATTGGTTTGGTTTGGGGCTGGCCTGGTGGTACAGCAGTTTAGTTCACGCTTTGGCAGCCTGGGGTTCATGGGTTCAGACCCTGGGCGCCTGCCAATGCACTGCTTGTCAGCCATGCCGTGGCGGCGTCCCATATAAAGTAGAGGAAGATGGGCATGGATGTTAGCCCAGGGCCAGTCTTCCTCAGTGAAAACAAGGAGAATTGGCAACAGAGGTTAGCTCAGGGATGGTCTTCCCCACACACACAAAAAATTGGCTTGCTTTATAATCAAAATGTATGTATATGTTTCTTGTATTTTTCTCTTCTTCATCCTTCTTACCACTACCCTGGTATAGGCTGTCATCACTCTCAACTAGATTATTTCCCTTCTAAGTAGTAAAATTCTCTAAGTCTCTTCCCTCCACAATCTACATAGTATATTCCGCCATATTGATCTTCTTAAGACCCTGATTTTAAAATGTAACTCCTCTACCAAGAGCCTCTAATTTTATGTCAAAAAATTATCTTGAAATACTAAAATTATGAAATCATAAACATCTTGGTTGGAAAGAATCTTAGAGATATCTAGTCCATCCTCCCAAAGCATCCCTAGTATATGCTTTATTTATCTATTCCACAAATATTTATTGTATGCTTATTATGTTTCACACATGGGTATAGGACATAAAGATATGGTGGTGAACAGAACGGATTATAGTTGCTCTCTTGGAATTTACACTATAGGCAAGAGAGAAAAAAATAATCAAGGAAACAGGAGAAATAATCAAGTAATGATAAGAGCCATGAAAAAAATAAAACAGTGATGGTGACTGCATAGCTACTTTAGATTGGATGTTCAGAGAAGGAGCATTAGTTTCCTGAAGCTGCCATAACAAATTTCCACATATGTGGTGGCTTAAAACAACGTAAATTTATTCTCTCTCAGTTTTGGAGGCCGGAGGTCCAAAATCAAGGAGTCAGCAGGCTTATGCTCCCTCTGTGCTTCTAGGAGAGAATCCTTCCTTATCTTTTCCAGCTTCTAAAGACTTAAGGCATTCTTTGACTTGTGGCTGTGTAACTCTAATCTCTGCCTCAGTTTTCACATGGCCTTCTCTTCTTCTCCTCATGTCTCCTCTGTGTGTCTCTTATGAAAACACTTGTCCTTGGATTTTGGGCCTACTTGAGTAATCTAGAGTCATCTCATCTCAAGATCCTTATTTACATCTGCAAAGACCCTTTTTCAAAATAAGATCACATTCACAGTTTCCCGGGGTTAGGACATGGACCACCATTCAACCCACTACAAAAGACTTCTCTAAAGAGGTGATATTTAAGTTGAAACCTAAATCACAAGAAGAAACCAGACATGTGAAGGTCAGGGAAAGAGAGACCAGCCAGGACAAAGGCCTAAAAGCAGAACCAAGTTTCACATGTTTGAGAAAGCAAAAGAAAATCAGCGTGGCTGAAGTTTCATAGTGGAGAGAACGAATCGTACAAAATGAGTTCAGAGTGCTAGGCTGATTGTAGATGTCATGGTAGCTATTTAAAGTGTTCCCCTAACTTACTGCCAAGGTTGGGAGTAGGAATTTTATGTTTTAGTGAAAAGGAAGTCACTGAAGAGTTGTAAGCAGAACAGTGGTATGATGCAATTTAAGTTTCAAAAATTTCACTCTAGTTCCTGTGTATAGAACAGATTCTAAGGAGTCAGGAGGAAAAGCAAAGAGACAAGTTAGGAAGATGTTCAAGTAAATAATTCAGGCAAGAGACAAATGGGACAACAGGTAGGTTTAGAGGAGAGAATAGTGTACAGATGCAAGATATATTTTGTCAATAATTGATAGGATTTGCTGGTTGATTGCACAGGAATATGAGAGAAAGGGATGGATCAAGGATGGCCTCTAGGTTTTTGTAGACAGTACTATTATTTCTTGAAAGGAGAAAGACTGTGAGAGGAGCATGTTTGAGGGGAAAAATGAAGGGTTTGGTTTTGACCATCATTCATGTGGATATGTCAAATAGTTGGATAAGGGAATCAAGCATTAGAATAAAATGTCAGAGCTGAAGATACAACTCTGGTGGTTGCCTTACCTCTGCTTAGACAGTGTTGATGATCGCTTAATTTTTAGGAAGTCATTTGTATTGTTGTAATTAGAGCTAGTTTATAAACCATGCAATCTCACCGCTCTCTTCAAAGACTGCATGCCCTCTGGGCTATGTGCCCTCTGATTGATAAGCACAACAAAAAGAGATTTACCTAATTTATTTACTCTGTTCTCCAACTCAAGTTTTCACTGAAATTTCACTGATTCTGAAAGAGATTCCAAAAAAGGAATTCTAAAAAGTTGGAATTATACCAATATAGTCACCATGATTTATACGGCTTCCTGGGGGATCAAATTACTCTAGAGAGCAGCACTTATTTAGATTTGTAAATTCTGGAATATTTTTTAATTGACTCTTTACATTCAAATCTTACATAGATTTCTATCTATGTATATTTGTATGTATATATATGCAAATATACATACATACATATGAAAGATGTGCTCTAAAGGTGTTGTGTGTGTGAGAGACATAATAGACATAGGTAAAAGAAGAAACACATCACTGATTTAAATAAGATTGCCCTAGTAATTATGTGAAGAGCTTACAACTTTACTGCAAGAGTAACAAATGGCTCTTAAGGTTTCCTAATGACTAAAAAGTATGCACATAAACAAACTCAGAAAACTCATAGTGCAAATTCTGTGTTCCGTTACATGCTCCCTCAACTGCTACTCATTTTGCCCAACCTAATGATCCAGAGACCAGTTGAAAACTCCATTCCAAGTAGCAACGCAGTAGCTCTTAAGGAGCCAGAGTGCAAAAGTCCTTTTGTTTTACTCTCCCAGGCAAGGAGCAGTCACCCTCAGGCCAGGACCCTTTGACATAATGCTGAGAATAAAATTAAGATTAGTGATTAAGCCATCTCAGTTATTTGATTCGGACTGGGACCCTTCAGTTTTCCTTCTGTCTCAGCAACAATGAAGTAAGGCTGTTCCCAGGGTGGGCAAACTGACAACATAAAAATGCACAGGAAGCTGTGAAGTACCAGCATGGAGAACACTTTGGTATAGAAACAAATAGCCCCGTGTAATTTAGCTGTCCCCAGGGTCCTCTCTGGAGGGTGGCAACTGCAATATTCAGATCTGCTTTGTCTCTCTGAAAGACCACGTGATATTTGGGCTCTGAACCAAAATACCTGCCTGGGTTTGAATCTGGCTCTACCACTTAGGAATGTGTGACTTCATAAAATTTGTTTAATTTCTCTGAATCTTAATTTTGTTTTTACCCGTAAAATTTAAACTATGTCACCTACCTTGTAGGGAGATGGCAAAGTGATTTGAAATATGTTTGTATTGATTTTTGTCAATTATGATCAGTTGAAAACCTTTTTTTTTTTGAGTTCTCAGAGAATTTAAGTCTACTGATGTCAGTTTTAGAACATTGGTTAAAAATAAAAACTGTGGAGCATGATCCAGGGAAAGGTGTTAGATCACAAAGGAAGATTATAAAGTGTCCCCCCCTCCCCAACTCCCAGAGAAAAGAGATGGGGAGAAATGTATGGAACCTTCAGAAGAGGGAAAGTGCAGATGTTGAGAAGAGAGAGTAAGATCTAAAAGTGGCTTACTGAGGGTCGCTGGTCCAGAGTGAATTGGGTCACTAAGGAGGCTGTACATTGAAAAGTGATGAAATGCAACCAGGGAAGACTGGAGGAAGGTTGTCTGCTTAGAATTCAAAGAATATTTGTCCACAAAATTAGCTTAGCCTTGGTCTGTATGTAGAAATGAAAAGTAAACTAGTGAAAAAAAAAAAGGTAATATCAAAGGTCAGCTTGAAAAATAGTAAAATGCGGACTTCTCTAGATTGATCAATATTTTTGGCATCATCGATCTATTTGAGTAAGTTGAAATGTATACCTTATACTTACTTCAAGTTCCTCTGGTATTTGCCACAAGATTTTCTCTCCTCTAAATATAGGCTAGTTGTGAATTTTTCAGTGGCTAATTGTGTAGCCTATCATAAGATAACACCATGGGTCAAAGGTACTTCAGAAAAAAATCAATAGGAAAATGGTGCAAATTAAAGATGTGGAGAAGTCGTTGCCCTGATCCTTCACAGACAAGAAATCCACCAAACAACCCTAGAAGCTAACTTGGAAGTCTTCTCTTTGAGAGATCACCCAAAGAAGAGTGACAGAGGCATTTCTTTACAGGAAGGAAAATAAAAGTATTTGGAGAAGGCATCAAATTTTTTGATGCCCGGATCTTTTTCTGGTCCTTTGCTCTGTTATCTAGCATAGTGCCATTTGGTAAATTCAGAGCTAAAGGAGGAAACATCGTGTAAACTGAAAATTTTAGTTGCAACAGGACTCCAAATCCACTAAATGAGGTGGAACGGGTCCTGTCTCAGAGACAGTTCAGTAATTTGAGGAAGGCCAGGTGAAGTCCCAACAGAAATAACGATCGCAGAGGAAGGAGGATGAAACAGACTGTGACGCACAGACATACAAATAGCTTTGTTGGTTCTTAATATCATCAGTGAATTCAGGATGCGCATATATCTGAACTGTGAATCAGCTGCCTCTCTTCCAGCTAATACTGTCTAAACTCTTAAAGAAATACTAGCACGTCCTGTGGTGATGTTCAGTGTCCTGATTCATGCTCCCACCTGGGTTCTCACCCTGGTTCAACATCCCAAAGTGATGTGAACTTTCCATTAATTATCATTTAACCTTGATTCTGTGGAAAGAAGCTGGGCTGTAGAGTAATTTCTAACTGGACTGGATACCATTTCTATCCCTTACTGCCTATGTGGTTTGGGTTAAGCCATTTCCCCTTCTCTAGGTCTAAGCGGACTTTTGGTAGGTGGGCTGTATTGCTCTTATCCTAAAGGTGCTTTGCGATTGTTGCTTTCCTGTGTGGTCGCCAATGGAGCAAATTAGAAAGAAGATGAACGTTGTGTCTGAGGAGAAATAATGAGTTAAAATTTGGACATGCTGGGCTTGAATAGATACGAATGTGACAGCCAGGTGAACCCATTATTGTTTCCAGTCATACCTGAGGCTTAATTGATGATCTACAGCTAAACACCCCTAGAGTGATACATTTGTTACCTGACCTTGTTCTATGCAGAGTGCTTTAAAACCTTCCATGGCTCTCTACTTTCTTCAGGCTTGAGTCCAAATATGGCATGGAATTTAAAGCTATTCACGTGCACCATCTCCTCTCTCCAGGTGTGATGATGCCCCCTATATGGAGGGTTTGACAGGGTCTGCCTTGCAGGAGATTACAGTATAAGCAGATAATGCTCACCTGGGTACATACACACAGACCAGAGATTAAAGGTCCTTAGAAATCAAGGAAAGCAGCTCGAGGCTCACCCAATCCTTAATTTTGAAGGGGAGAAAAATCTCTCTTATTATCCTCTTAAAACAAAGATCTACGTATCCTTTGTATTCAACATCTTTGTCATTGGAGAATAATCCTCTCTATGCCATGTATGTAGCTCATTGTTCATAATCCTTTCAAGTGCAATGCTCTTCTAGTATCTAATTTAAACCTCTTCCTATAACATAAGCCTCTTCCCTGCCATACTCAGTGAGATGAGAAGTCCACTTAAATAACATTCCTTCATATATGTTTGCATGATTTGAAATTGTCTTTTTCAATCTTCTCTTCCACAGGCAAAATCTACAAACCCTGTTCCTTTAGCTTCTCTTAGTAACGTAATATTTTAAAAACATTTTAGTGGAAGTGTTTCTTTTTATCTGAAGCCTTTATCAAAAGCCAAGTTCTATTTTATTAAAAGTGGATAGCACGTATTACAAGTTTAAAAAAGATATATGAAAACATGACTTTGTTTAAATAACAGAATGGGCACGTTCTGTTATACAAACACTATTCTGGGGGAGATCCATGATCCATTTGGAGCCAGTGTTTCTCGTCTATGTAGACTCCTGTGGCTGCTCTATGTCTCTTTCAGTCCTGCCTTTCTGTAAAATGCTAAACTTTCACATTTGTCTTCTCTTAAGCTAATTTTCACATATTTCAAGAAAGCATTACTCAACTTTATCTTAAAATCTTGACCTTTGCATCATTCATTTGTCTTTATAGACGACATATAGGTTTCACAATAATCTTATTATGGTTATCTTTATTATTTAAAACCAAATTATTTTTAAATCCATTCTGTAATCTTTATGTACAGACTGAGAAAAGAAAAGTAATCTTGTCTCAAAAGGATCATTTTGATTTCCTCCGTTAATAATGGAAAGCTTAATGATTTATCCAGGTCATTTAGGGGTATGTGTGTTGTGTGTGTGCTTCATAATTCTACTTGACATTACAGGAGTCTTTATTTGCTTTTTTAAAATAGTGACCCAAAATTTATTTTGAACTGTGTTATATTCACAACACATCCGTCAATATTTTTGGCCTGCTCTAGTATTTCAGATAAATTCTTTACCCTGACATAAATCAGTAACGAAATGCAGTTTAGTTAAGGCTTCCATTAGGCCTGGTTTTCTTAGGGATGAGATGTGATGTAGTAGTAAACATCTTGCTTTTTGCTTATGTGGTACTTCTGGGAGCTGAACAGTCTGCCCTCAGGCGCATGCATCCCAAGCCAAGGAGGGATGCACCCTTATATTCTGTTAATTGATTGAAAGGGCAAATGATCTATAGGAAAAGTTGCATCATTAACTTAATTGAGGGCAAAGCCTAATTAGAGGGGAAATGGAGTAGACAGAGCCAGAGACACAGCAGGCCTTCATCTGTGATGTCAACAAACAGACCTTGTAACTAGAACCAGACAGAGACTGAAGGCCTTCATTTACATCTTCAGTTTCAATGTGAAAACATTCACTCTGTGTGTGTGTGTGTGTGTGTGTCTGTGTGTGTGTGTGTGTGTGTGTGTGTGTGTGTGTGTGTGTGTTTGGCCAGAGGAAAAGCAAAAGTTTATGAACTTGGATAGAAATCAGTTCCTCCCAGGTGGAGCAGCCTAGTGGGAATCACTATGTTTTAAACAAGTTAACTGAATTGTATATATTTGAGAGGGTAATCTGAAACACATCTGAACTTTAAATTTGGGAGAGGGGATGAGACCATTCTCATTTATAGAGGGGTCTTTGAAGTAAATTAACCACGTATAAAGATCTATTTTTTCAACTTGAATGTGGGCAGATTACAGTGGGGATTTATTCTGGACCTGATTATATTACTGTAGGAACAGATATGAAGTATTTGAACACATTTTGATTGACCCCAATTTATCCTAGAGTAAACAGCCTTCCCGAAATAGGTACAAAATTATACTACATTACAGAAGATAAGAGGTATTGATTCCACTGCAATCCAAGTTTAAAGTGAAGATTTCCAGCTTCCCCTCTACTCTATAACTGAACTTTCTAGCAACTTCTGGCTCCTTGGGTGTCTTAGAATCAGAAGCTGCTGCATCATAAACAGCAATATTAAATTTCAGATGCTTCTGAAGTGTTTCAAATTTGGGGTTCAAATCTGAGCTGAGATGGATGGTAATGGTCAGAACATGTGCTTTGTATTCGCTCAGAAACTTTTGATGTCCCACTTGCCACTGAGTGCACTTTTCTCTGACTGTAGCAATACAAACAAAATCTTTCACAAGAAATGCCACTTAAGAGAAATAAAGAATGCAAGCAGACATGTTTTGGGTACAGTGTTAGTTGTTAAAATACATGGTATTATTTCTCAATTCAACTATAGTCCTTGACTTTGCAAAAACTGGACCCCATTTCTTATTTCTCAAGCATAAACAGATTTCTATATTTAAATAAGAAAATCATAGCAAAGTTAATAAGTAGAAAGGATGGCTAATAAAATGTTTCATCTAAGAAAAAGAAAAGTCACACATTAATTAACTAAAATTTTATTTAGCTAAGCATACCAACTAGGTGCTATATTTGAGCAATAAAATCAGACCTTCTGTATATAAAGAAAAATCCTAATGACATTGAGCAGGAGACAAGTAACAATTTGTACCAGTAGGAACTTAAAATTGTATAAACACATTGTCTTATTGGAAATCTGGATCAATAATGGTATTTTCAGACTTGGTTAGGAAATTCTCTTTTTCTTCCATCATTTATTTCTCTGAATATTTATACTTCTGCTTTTCAAGTTTGATTCATGTGCACACTGCTAAAGATTTTCAAATTTTCAAAAACATATTAAGAGAAAGAACTAATCACAGACAGGTATGTTCTTAGTGGTCACGTGGTCATGAAGAACAAATCTAGTTGCAGCCACTAATCATCAGAAGAACCAGGCATGCTTTATCTTCCAGAACCTTTCCTCTGTAAATGCTAAAATCACAAATTTCATCCCAAAAGTAAAAAAGGAATCATTAGCCTATGGTTTGATGATTTCCCTCAACCATAGGACCGAGGGCAGCTGGACTCACCTTAACAATTGAATTTATTGCATTTTTGGCTAAATAGAGATAATCTTATTTTCCTCTCAGATTGCATTTTCTGAGAAATTGTGAGGCATACAAAGTATAATTTTGAGAGTAATGATAACACCATATTCATTTTCTCAAATCTAAATCCAAGGAGTTATTGGCTTGTTGTGTTTGTTGGTGGTGGTGCCATTTGGTCGATTCTGACTCCTAGCGCCCCTGTGTACAGCAAAGTAGAACACGGCCTGGTGTTTTTCCATCATCCTCTCACCTTCTGGTGCTATATCAGACAATGCTCTGCTGCTATTCGTAGGAGTTTCACGACCAGTTTTTTCGGAGGTGGGTGGT
Source organism: Tapirus indicus (assembly GCA_031878705.1). Taxonomy (NCBI): domain Eukaryota; kingdom Metazoa; phylum Chordata; class Mammalia; order Perissodactyla; family Tapiridae; genus Tapirus; species Tapirus indicus. Next base: position 27,589,085 of record CM062930.1, on the reverse strand, counting down.
CAGATCCTTCTTCCTAGTCTCTCTTAGTCTGGAAGCTCACCGTGTCCACAATGGGTGACCCGCTGGTATTTGAAATACCGGTGGCATAGCTTTCAGCAGCGCGCAGCCATCACAGTATGACAACCGACAGATGGGTGGTGTGTTTCCCTGACCAGGAAACGAACCCAGGCCTTGGCGGTGAGAGCACCGAATGTTTGCTATGTTTAGTAGTAATGTTTTCCCTACAAATCCATAAAAATCTTGACAGACTCTTAACATTTTTTTCCCAGCAGGTCTTTGAAAGAGAAAATGTGGATCTGAGATAATAATTCAGACCTCTGTTAAAGTGGTAGTTTTGGATTAACTAACTTTGGTTCTACTTCATACCGCATTTGCTTCTGGAGAAACATAGCTGAAGGCTTTTCTCACCTAAAGGGCCTTTGAGAGGAATGGAAAGCCTCGGTCTCCTTGTGGTTTAGATTCTAATGCCTGAGCTGGTAATAAACACTGGCTGGAATTGGGCAATATGTGACTTGTATTGGGAATACATGACATAGGCCTTCAAACCGTAGGACTCAAAATCCTCCCAGAGTCTTGGATCTCATAATTATAGAATCCAAACACCATCACCAGCACTATATAAAAAATCCATACCAAAAATTTTTAAAAATTCATGTAATAATCCTAGTAATTTATCTACATAATGTTAAAATCTGTATAATTAATATCTATTTTCTTCTAAGTGCTTAATATTAAGTAGTCAGTGTTTATCCTCATACTGGGTCCCCATTCTTGGATGTTATAAAAAAGCATTTGGGAATTTTTTTATTAGGATTTGAATCCGGATGCTACCACTCACTAGTCGCGTATTCTTGGGACACTTCTGAAACTTTTTAAATTTTCATAATTAATTTTCAAAATTAATAATAATAAGTACTTCATTGCGTAATTGTAAAAGTTAATGAAAATTAAGTGAGATGGGGTGGGGGGATGTGAAGGTCAGCGTTTTATTCTAAGCACAAAATATGTCTCTCATGAGTCATGACCCTTGCCCCTACACCGCACTGAAGTGACTCTTAGGAAGTGGAAAGGGAATAAACTGATAACAATAAAGGGAAGATAGGGAGTGGGTGTAGTCAGTAGCAGATAAGAGATTTCAACAAATTCCGGGAAGATAGGAGCAGCTGCCAGAGAAACAAAAGGGAGGAATCCACATTCCAGAAAATGCCCAGGAGAAAGCTTGGTAGGCGCCAATCTTCTCGGCAGGAGCACTGTAGGCTCAGAGTTGACAGCACGAAGAGGGGGAGTGAGGAATGAAGCTAAAATAGTGGGATTAAAAGAACTTCCGCCTACAGCACACTCCACCTCTCCAACTCCACTCCCTCATCCCTCCTGCAGCCTGGAAAAACTGGAATTGCAGCTCAGCGTTTACCTCCAGGCTAAACAGTGTAGGGCTTTATCGGCAAAAAAGGGAACAAGTTTCCAGTTTAAAGCTAAGACTTCCAGTATGAATGAGGAGGATAAAACTCTCCTCACTCTGGCCTTTGAGGGCATAACTGACTTCTGGCTTTCTCCCTGTGCACCTAGTTAAGTGAAGTCTGCCAACTGACACCATTCAATGTCTTTACATTTTTCTTTTATTTAATCCTTTTGGGATTAAATCTGTGTTAGGCAGGTACTATTATGATCACTATTTTACAATTGGGGAAACTAAGCCACACTAAAATTTTAATCACTTGTGCAAAGCCACGTAGTTAATAAGCGATAGAGCTGAGACTGAAAGCAAGAATCTATGTTTTTAAAAGCTATGAAACACTACCTAGCATTTTTTAAAGTATTTTTTTAAGGAGAAAGATAAAGAAATAGAAATAAATCAGAGAATAGAAAAAAAAATTCATCTTTAATTATTATTCTCAAGAAATTTGAGAGCTTATTTCATGAAAACAGAAATAGCCAGAGGGAAAAACATGGGTTCTTAGAAATTAAAAATATGATTGCCAAACTTCAAAGCAAAAAATCAACAGTGTGAGTGGAAGCTAAAGTCAAGGAGATCTTGCAGAATGTAAAGCAACAGTATGAAATAAAACATTGAAAGAAAAGATAAGCAACACAGAGAATCAATCCAGAAAATCCAAAATTCATTTATAGTAATTCCAAAAAGATAAGAAAATGAATGGGAGAAAATTATATAAGATTTATTAGAACAAAATTTCCCAGTAGTGATAGGCAACTTGAGGCTGAAAAAGTCCATTGTGTTTTGAGGGAGATGAATGAAAAAAAGACCATGTCTAAAATATACCTTTGTGAAATTTTCAGCACATTAAGCTTAAAGAGAAATGTTAAAAACTTCTAGAGAGAAGGGAAACCATTTGCTCGTAATGGAAGAAGGACCACCACACTGCAGACTGATAAGTGATTTTTCATCAGCTATACCAGATGCTAAGAAGTCTTTGGAGCCAACTCTTTCAGGTGCTGAGAGGAAATTTTCTTGAGACTGGAATACAGTACCAATTGAATTATAAATCAAGAATGGGGGCAATAGGAAGACATTCTCACACTAAAATTGATGGAACAAGATACAGTGGTATATGCATATTATTTATATTTATGTATGTAACCACCAGAAAAACTAAAAACTACCAATAGTTGAAAGCATATAATTCTGAGAAGTGAGTATGCAGATGAGAAAGTATGAGTCAGAAGACTATTAATTTTTGTTGCATGCCATTTTATACTTTGATTTTTAAAGTGTTTTTACCATTTTCAAGTATTAATTTAATTTGATATTCTTTATTAAAATTGAAAAACATATCTAAAGCACCTAGTCAGTACCTAGTACAGGTAGTCAGTAAATGCTGGTGACCTATTCTATACCATGGTTCCATTTACTAATCTTAGTTCCACCACGTGTTTGCTGTAAGAACTTGAGTGAATTACTTAACTTTCCTCTGCCTCAGTTTTGCCTTCTGTAAAATTGAAAAAAAGTAGTGCTCATTGTACTTACATGTGCTTAGAATATATTCAATAAATATCAGTAATGATGAACTATGTACCAAACTGGCTCTGTTATTTATGATTTTATAGCAATCTACATTAATTCATTGCTTCAAAACTGAATTTAGAAAAATCCTTATTAGTTATGCAGTGGGGTTCTAAACCCATTCTGAGAAACAAAATTTTAAAATGTTAAAACTGCTCATAATTTTAAACAATTGGATGCTATTTAATTTAAAATTTGAGTTCACTCCAGTTATTTAAAATTTTATATTCATACTAACATAGAGATTCTATATATTTGTTTTATATTTATAGTATGTCATTATTAAGCATTTTTTAAATTACTGCATTTGCTTTATAATTTTTCTAAGGATTGCCTTGTAGGATGTGACTATTTCAAAGGTAAGAGTAGGCACACTGTAGTTTTTAAACTGTATTCATAAGAACTTGTCAGCCTTGGAAGAATGTGTCATCACAGGAAACGTATTTGATTTGGGTCTGCTCTGTCATGGCTCTAAAGGTGGTGGTTTAAATATAATGTGAAGACGTCCATGATCTGAAAGAGTTACAAACCGCTAGTCTGCAACAAAGTACTAGCAATCAGAAAAACTGGATGCCGTTACTCCCTGAAGTTCATATTTGAAATATTCTAGAAAATTATCAAGGCCGTTACCACAAACACATTATTTTTTTTGGAGATGACCACATACTAGCTACAATACCTTAGTAAAATACTGCTCAATGAAATTTGGTTGTAAGAGGATATGCTGAAGTATGAATTTCCTATCGCTGCAGTAGCAAATTACCACAAAGTTAGCAGTTTAAAACAACACTAATTTACTGTTTTATGGTTCTGGAGGTCGGAAATCTGTAATGGGTTTCACTGGGCCAAAATCAAGGTGTTGTCAGGGCCACACTCCCTCTGGGGGCTCTGGGAGAATCATTTTCCTTGCTTTTCCTGCTCCTAGAAGCCGTCTGCTTTCTTTGGCTCATGGCCTCTTCCTCCATCTGCAAATACATCACTTCAACTTCTTGCTGCCATTGTCACAATTCTTCTCTGACTCTCACCCTCCTGCCTCCCTCTCATAAAGATTCTTTAGAATGTTGGGACCAAGCAGATAAATCCAGGATAGTCTCCCATCTCAATATCCTTAATTTAATCACATCTGCAAAGTCCCTTTCACCACGTAAGAAAACATATTTGAAGGTTCCAGGGATTAGGATGTGGGTATCTTTGGGAAACTTTAATTCTGTCTACCTCACTGAAGTATGAAATTAATCTCAATAATAGAATCTAAAGGTAACAATCATCTTGAATGAAACTAATAAATTTAGTCAAAATGAATAAACCAATGATACACATAGAACCAACCTTATTCTATGACTAACACCAAGAAAACACTTCTTGATGTATAATTATTATATTTGATTGTCGTAGTGACTCAGGAGTTCATATTTAAAAAAAATACTTTACCTTCATGGACGCAATGTATTAATGAATATGTAGGAGGTAAGAGGAGGATGGGGAAGTTAGGGAGGGAGGGAGTAAAGCATGACTCATTTATCATTTTATATCAAAATGACTCACAAAAGTCATAAAACGGAAACTTTGTTATCCACTAAAATAATTGAAATTGATAAACGCAATCCAAAGTAAAGGTCAAGAAAGCAGATTTTTAATAGCATATAGTGGAAAGAGGAGGTTTGGATCCAAGTCCCATCTCTTATACATGACCTTGAACAAGTAACCTAATCTCTCTAAGCTTTATATCTGATCCTATGAAATGGGGCAGTAATATCTGCTTTATGGATAGGTCGTAAAAGTTTGAGGTTATCCTGTCAGTCTCGTAGTGAACAATGAGTTACATATAGTCTTCTCAATCTCTACCAATACATTAATCCTCAATATGGTTCTGGAGGTCAGAAATCTGTAATGGGTTTCACTGGGCCAAAATCAAGGTGTTGTCAGGGCCACACTCCCTCTGGAGGCTCTGGGAGAATCATTTTCCTTGCTTTTCCTGCTTCTAGAAGTCATCTGTTTTCTTTGGCTCATGGCCTCTCCCTCCATCTGCAAATACATCACTTCAACAATGAGCATGGATGGGGCTGCCCGGTGGCACAGAGGTTTAGTCCGCGCTTGGCAGCCCAGGGTTCGCAGGTTCCCAGGTGCCTGCCGAGGCACTGCTCATCAGCTACACCATGGCGGCGTCCCATATAAAGTAGAGGAAGATGGGCACAGATGTTAGCCCAGGGCCAGTCTTCCTCAGCAAAAAGAGGAGGATTGGCAACGGATGTTAGCTCAGGGCTGGTCTTCCTCACAAAAAAAAAAAAAAAGAATATATTATGTAACTATCTAAGATTATATCTCATAAATTATCTCTCTTCAGATAACATCAGACTACTCTAGTTTGGGAGTCACTAAGCTGGAGAGTCATCTTTACTATTTTTCATGGTGTTGTTGATTCTCAGCAGACATTTTTGAGGTTAATTCTCACCAATCGCCCAAAATTAACATAAAAACTTGCTGTCTGATTCAGACATGCTTGTAACTTTATTATATTTCTGTTTGTACTGGTTGCATCAAAATTTAGGGCTAAGTGATTTTAAATAGCTGAATGATATGATCTTTTCTTCTGTGAAGTACTGTTTACCATCATTTCTAGGACTCCCTCCAACTCTCTAGCTCACTCTAATACTTCAATAATATAATAAACATATACATAATATAATATATTATACATATATAATACAATATATAATATAATACAATACATATTGTAGCTAATGTAGTTGAAGTACACAATCTCTACATTTTTTCTCTTTAAATTTTGCACACAAGTTTAAGTATTATTCTTTCTATATGCATAACTGAAAATTACTTGACCTATATCAATGGTTTTGACCCCAGGATCTCAGGTAGATATTAAAAAAAATAAATCCACATGAAATCATAGAATCTCAGCATTTATTTCAATCTCTTAGCAATGTTTAAATTCTCCATGTGCTAATGGTACACATAAGTATCCATTTATTAATAAAATGTATGATAATTAAGACCTATTGGAGACAAAACCTTCTGATATTGTCATCTAACACAGGAAATTATGTGGCATTTTAGAACTTCTCAAATCATAACCAACATATGACATACTATCTACATGTATATTTCAAAGCTCAGTGTAATTTGAAATAAAGAAAAAACAGATTTGCTAGTAGGGTTTGACTCATCCATCTCACAATATCTGGAATGGTTCCCCATTTCATAAATCCATAGTTGTGAAAAGCAAACACATCAAGTTTGGTAAATCATCCTTAACTGGGGATGAGAACTTTGCAAGTGATTGCTCAGGCCCAAAAGAGGCTGATGAATTATCAAGTTTGGGGATTTTTGCCATTACCTTGTTATTTTTTAATTTTCTTTTGTTACCCACCAATACATTCATTTAGTCCTATGACATTTATACACCCTCTGCTCAGAAAAGAATTAATTCAAATATTAAGGTGGATTTTTCAATATTGAAAAAATGATTAAAGCACTGCAATTTTTTTCTTGAGGATTAATTAAAATGCAGTTAAGGAGTAAAATTATCAGAGAGATTTTAAAGAAAATTCTTGGTCAGAGTTGAGGACAGTGAGATCAGCATCAATAGCCAATTAAAAAAAGGCAAATGATTTTGAATAGTTTTCCCTGGCTCTTGATGAATTGACAGATGTTAAAGATGCTGCTCAGCTGTTACTTAATTGAGAACGGAATGCTGAGTTTGAAGTGACTGAAGAATTAACTGCTGTGAATAGCCTGCATGTAGCAACCAAAGGTAAGAATATTTTCAAAGATGTTGACAAAACACTAATTCAGTACAACCTGAAGTGGAATCTGCTAAGATGTGTTAAAACTAACAGTGGTAAAAACGTGAATAAAGCAGAAAAAGGCTTAGCTGGAAAAATTTAGAAAGTTTGTGGGAATGTAAAGTGTTTAAAGCCTATGATTATTCATCAACAGGGCTTTGCAGAAACTATATTAATCTACCATGAGCTTTTGAACCAGTAGTGTCAACAGCAACCTTCATTCACTCTTGTGGGCTAACCAATATCAGTTCACAAATTTTTGTCAGAAATAGAAGCTGAATATTCTGACTTGCCCTACCACATAGGAGTTTAATGGTTTAACAGTGAGAAAGTTTTCTTGTGATTTTTTTTTTTTTAGCTCAGGGCCAAGATGAAAATTTTTCTGAATGAGAAGAATTACCCTCAACCACTATTATCAAATACTAAATGACCTTGGAAGTTAGCTTTTGCTGTAGACTTGATATTGTTTCTTTATGAACTTAACCTAAAATTACAAGGTCAAACAACTCTATATGAGAAACTTATCCTGCAAAAACGTCGTTTTGACAAAAACTAACATTGTTTGAATCACAAGTAATGTCAAGCTACTTTATACCCTTCCCATTCTGTCAAAGGTTAAAGCAAGGAGTAAGATCTTTAGCCTACTCAAATATGTGGTTGATATATATTCTGAACACCAGTAACATTTTCCAAACATGATGTAAGTGTGAAGGAAGTTTTCATATTTCAAAAATCCATTTAAATGTGCAATTGAGGAGTTTCTATTTAACATTCAACTGTTAATAATCTGCAATGTAATCACATGCTAAAATGCAAATATGAAGAGAAGAATCTAATAGAATTCTATAAATGCCTTCCAAATGATGAATATGTTCAATTAAAGTCAGATGATAATGGATATCTATCTGTCTGAAATGACATTTTCCAAGATGAAGTATGTAAAATCTCATACACACTTTAAAAATCAGCATTTCTGGAGATAAAGAACTAATTTTTGTGTGTGTGTGTGAGGAAGATTAGCCCTGAGCTAACATGCATTTCCAATCCTCCTCTTTTTGCTGAGGAAGATTGGCCCTAGGCTAACATCTGTGCCCATCTTCCTCCACTTTATATGTGGGATGCCTGCCACAGCATGGTTTGATAAGAGGTGCGTAAGTCTGTGCCCGGGATCTGAACCTGTGAACCCCGGGCTGCTAAGCAGAGCATGTGAACTTAACCACTATGCCACGGGGCCAGCCCCGATAGAGAACTAATTTTGAACTCCAATTAAGTGAAATGTTATCACCTCCAAAAAAATTATATTATTCTCATTAGGAGACTTGTATCACAAAAATTATACTTTATTATTATTTTAAATTTCACCAATACAAAATTTGTAGAAAATTTTACCCTCTAACATGATATCCTTGATTTTTTTTCTTTGTCCACAAAGCCTAAAATATTTACTATCTAGCCCATTATAGAAAAAATTTTCTGACCTCTTTTCTAAAGCCCCATCTGATTATAATCTCATTGGAGGAAAGGACTGGGCCCTAGACTTTTTGCTTCTTCCTCAGTGACCAAAGCAATTGTTGATATTCAATGAATGATAGTGATATCTTGTAATTATACAGAGTTTTTCAGTGAGCTGAGAAAGGACTCTTTTGATTGCTATGATGATGATTATTATATGATTCTATGAAGAACTTGTTCTCTTTAATATTCTTTTGTAAATAAATTCAAGATAGATAGATGATTACTCAAAGCAGTTACAAGCAATTTCTCACAGACATTCTGCCAACTTCTCCAAAGAGAATCAGTGGATACAAGGGCCATATGGATGGTACACAGGATCTAATTCTGTTTGTTTTATACAAAGGAAAATGATTTCCATCAAACATAACTTTAACTTTGCATTTTAAAGGAATTTATTTTCTAGTATATGTTTATATTTCTAATAGAAAATTGTATTCTAAAAATAAAATCACGCTGCTAAGAATAACGTCATTTCCACACATTAAATTTACACAATTGTGCAGGCACAATGAGGATATCTGAAGTACTAACAAATTATGCCTTTTCTTCCTCTATCTTATACTTATCTATCTCTCTATTTTATAACTGCTTCTCTATCCATCCCTACATTGCCTTTTTTTCCTCATTATTTTCCCCTGGAAGTGGTCTCTGAATCATTGATTATACTCAATAAATATTTATTAAATGTTCAGTGATGAAATCAAAACCGGGTCACTGTTGGAGGCACAATTATCAGGCTCGTCTCCCTCACTCATTATCTCAACTCTCTCCTGTCCATCCACCATACTCAAAATGATCTTTCTAAAATTCGGAACAGATCTTGTCACTCCCTGGCACAGTGATCTCCCTTAATGCCTTCTGTTTAAAACCCTGAGACCTTAACATGATATATAAGACCCTTTGTGACATGACCCAAGTCTACTTCAGGCTAATTTCCAACCACATCCTTGTGCAGATTTCCTCTATACCTGCTCTCAGTGTTCCCAAAGCATCAGAATTTATTTTTTTTCATTTGGTGCCTTTGCTCATGAGATTCACTCTATTTACATTCTGACCCTTCCTTTTTTTTTTCACTTTCTATACAGTTCTTTATTTTCAAAAGTCTTGTCCTCCGAGTATATTTCCCTCAGTCTATGTTCTCTGCCGCCAAATTATGCCGCCAAATTAGCTCCTGTTACACTGATGCATAAATATGTGTTTATACATCTGGCTCCCCTACCAGACCATAAACTCCTAGAATGCCCCCAGTCATTCCTTCATCTATTCATTTATAAGTGTTGTGTTCTCATACTTTTTATAATATCTGGAATATAATCGGTTCTCAAGTAATCAAAGTCAGGCCATTGTAGGAAGCAAGGCACTGGGTTCAACCAACAAAAAAGTAATATTTATCGAGTGCCTTCTACGGTAACAACAACAGAAAAATCCTTTCACATTTTATTCTCACAACAACATTATTAGGTAGGTATCATTGCTCTCTTTTCACAAATTTAAGGAACTGAGACTAAATTATGGACTCAAGATCATGTAGCAAGAGAACGTTGCAGGTAGATTTCAAGCTGGGTCTGTCAATTACACCTCTGTGCTCTACAAATCTACCTACTGGGCAATGGACCTTGACAAATCTGTTACTTTTTTCCTTGCTTTCTATCTTGCTGAATCTAATTAATCTTGTGAACTAACTCCTACCTTGATGTTAATGGGTTCATATGTTGCCACTTATTATCACTTCCCAGAGAAAATATTTTAACATCAAGGAAATATTCTAGGGAAGCTATTTTCTGCCAAACTGGGGAGATATTCGGGGGTCATTATGATCTTTCTAAGGTTCGAGGAGTTAGGAAAGAAGCTGTCTGGTTCAGTTAGAGGGATTTAGGTGTGTGACTTTACGTAAAAATTAAGAGTATATGTTGACATTGTTACTTATAAATAGTAATAGATGTAATATGCAATCCTCAGGCGTAGTATATAATCTACACAGCTGGCCCCAGAAACAGAAAAAGACAGTATCGGATCCTCAGAGCTGTTTGCTAAAAACCCAGAAAAACTTGTATATTATAGCAAAAAAAAAAAACTAATGATAGCTGCCATTTGTAATATTAACATTTGTTTCATTCTTCATTTATTGAACACCATGTACTAAGTAACGTGGTAGGCATTTATTTTTTACACAAATCTACACAAGTAATTACATAAATTACTTTGAACCCTGGAGTAGGCAGGTTTCAGTCTTAAAAACGTATAAAACTTGTGTAATAATACCTCTCCTTTAGGGTTGTATAAAGAAGAAAGTGCCAAGGTTCAGAGTCAATGCCTGAGTTCTTTCTACCGCTCCATGCCATAGGGTGCTAGACTTCTTAGAAAATGATGCACTGTCCATCTCAAGACATACTCAACACAGACATCAGATCAGGGATTTTGCATCATTGGAAGAGGAACAGAAGGGAAATGTGAAATGTGTGTGTGTGTGTGTGTGTGTGTGTGTGTGTGTGTGTGTGGAGGTGGAAGTGGAGGGGTACATGTATAATAAAGGAGTTCTGAAAGGAATGGAGTGTGATGGGGCCATGGAGGTGGAGAAGTTTTACCTCTGTTTATCCAAGCTTCCCCCAGACCCCCATTCTGAATGTGGAGGAGACATATGCCCTCAGAAGCTCAGGGCTATTTGCTGCTGTGGAATGCAGCCAGCAGTCTCAGTACCCTTTCCCAATTTTTATTAGAGGGAAATAGGGAGTGAAAGAGGACTTAGGCCATTGTAGGTCATTTTCCACAGACTCCCTCAGAGAAGATGTACCCTCAGGAATCACCTCCTCATTGATTTCTAATACAACAGAATCAACACCTTATTGAAGAATTAAAAGATTTGCTGACACCCACCAGAGACACACATCAAAGATATCTGGGCCTAGATCACATTTTCTTTCTCTTTTTGTTGTGGTACTTTGCCTTTAATTAGTATTATTTTTTAAAATTACTAAATGAGCAGTGCTTTTTGACAAAAAGCAAATACTACCAAGTTACACAGGGCAAATAGTGACAATGGCTTCCTTACCTCCCTCTTCCCTGCATCCCCAGGAATGAGCTGTTCATGTGCTGGTCCACAACTCTCCAGAACTCTTGTGTGTGTACACGCACTTGCATAGTTGTTTTTGCTTTTGCTTTTGTTTTGACGATATTATTCTATACATATTATTTACTTCTTGCTCTTTTCATTCAAAAATGAGCATGGATGGGGCCGCCCGGTGGCACGGCAGTTTAGTTGGTGCTTGGCAGCCTGGGGTTTGCGGGTTCTGATCCCGGGCGCCCGCCGACGCACTGCTTGTCAGCCATGCAGTGGCAGCATCCCATATAAAGTAGAGGAAGATGGGCACGGATGTTAGCCCAGGGCCAGTCTTCCTCAGCAAAAAGAGGAAGATTGGCAATGGATGTTAGCTCCGGGCTGGTCTTCCTCACACACACACAAAAATGAGCATGTATATCTTTTCATGCATTTAGATTCACCCCTCTCTTTCTCTCTCTTCCTATTTTTTTTCCTTTGCTGAGGAAGATTAGCCCTGAGCTAACGTCTATGCTAATCTTCCTCTACTTTATACGTGGGTTCTCGTCACAGTGTGGCGGAGGAGTGGTGTATGTCCACGCCCAGGATCTGAACCTGCGAACCTGGGCTGCTGCCAAAGTGAAGCATGATGAACTTAACCACTACACCACGGGGCCAGTCGCTCTTTCTTTTTTAATGGCTGTGTAGTATCCCATAGTTTGGATATGGTATAATTTATTTAACTCTCCCTACTGACGTCCATTTTGGCTGCCTACAATACTTTATAACTAAAAAAAAAAATCTAGACAGAAAATATTTGAGGACATATCCATGTGTCTCTAGATGAAATTTTCTGACAGTATTGATTCCTAAAAACAAAATTTCAGGGACAGAGGGTATTTGCAATTAAGATAAGATTTTCTAAGTTTTTAATATCAACTGTTTACAATAAATATTAGAAAAAGATCTGTGAGAAAATTTTAAAGTCCACAGGGATTATTCCTGTGAATAATTGTGGATATAAATTTTGATTAAAAAATTTTTATGACTGAGTGAATAACAAAGATGTGTATGCAGCCATTAAAAACTGAAAAAATGGAGTAAATATCTTGAAAATCAAGCCCTCATTATTATTCTAATTTTTTTAATTCTCATAATCTACTTTACTCTTAAAAACCTATAGTTTTCATAAATCTTTGATTTGATTTCTGTCTAAGAATAGTTTTTAAATATAGTGGTTGTATTCTTGAATATAGTAACACTACAAATCAAGAATATTATATTTGTATTTTGGAGATTTAGATTAGTATAAACTATATTTGAGAAGACATCTATTAGATAGTTCACAATATTTGTATTAATTTTATCTGAAGAAAAAATTGTATATAAGGTGTTACCAAATCTGCTTAAAATGCTCAAAGTATCAAGTGTTCTAGAAAAAGTTTAGTTGGGTTTCTACAGAGAGTATTTAGTTTTTACTGTTGCTACTATAATAGTTTGCACATTACATTTATTTAAGATTATAACCTTGCTGAAATGTAAATTATTTTTTTGATTTTGTCTTATTTATCTTTACCATCCCCAATTTCAACTACTAAACTAAATCAAGTCACCAAAAATTGGTTTCATTTTTTTTTTTTGAGCAAGAACTGTAGAAATTGTGTGTGATGAAAAGGTTTTAACTACTGTCAAAGAGAAAAAGAAATTGTGTGGTTTATTTTTAAAGTGTGCACCCGCACACACACACACACACACACACACACACACACAAAGTATCAGAGTTGAAAGGAGAGAAAAAAGAGTAAAAGTTCATTGGAACTCGGTGATTTATAGGGAAAGGCTCAGCGAGCTCACATAAAAACCAAACGGGGGAAGTGGTCGGACATTGGGTCAAATCTCCATTCACATGTTGTGTAATAAAAGGCTGACTGTAGCCTTTCAGTCTTGCTTCTAGTCATAGACAATGGCAATTGCAGAGCAAGACTAATAACAGGATTTAGCATAAATCCACCACAGGAAGTGAACAGTTGTACTGGCAAATAATTAGCCAGGAAACATTTTATAGTAGCATCAGGATGCGTCCGTGAGCTTTCAAACTCTCAATGCATTTGTGATCATGAAAACATAATTAGTTCTCAGTGATTGTGATTTTTGTGTGTGTTTGTTGTGGGATAGTTCTTTTCCCCTCCTTTCATTTCACAAGCAGGCCTTATTTTTCCTGTCCTAATTTAGCAGTCCCAGCGAGGGTTTTGAAGTCTCCAGGGAGGGGTTTAGAATGTTCTCTTTTTTTGCCTGCTGATGGTTTTTTATTGCAAGGTGGATGGTGTTTATTTTGCACAGCTAACAAGTGAGTTCAAAGCAACACGTTGCTCTTGAACTCCTGCCAGATTCCCAAAGCTGAAAGCCCCCCTGCTTGGTAGAGCAGACCTGTACTATCAAAGCCTGACTAATTTGCAAAGGAATGTCAAAATGACCGGTGCACCACATTTTCCACCACCCGCTTCATTTGACACTTAAAGGAAAGCTAAGTGGGAATGTAAAAGGAAGGAAATTCATTCAAGGCAGCGCACCCTATAATGTGAATTAATTTCACAAGAAAATGGGAGTTCTTTGCTGAGTACTTCCCATTTTCATCTTCTTTGCTCTTTCTTCTGGCTACTGTTTTGGTAAGGGCTGCTTATAAACATATTTCTCTTCCCACATCATCCATATTAACAGTAAATGCTGTCATTAGACTTGGCTCTGAAGTTCTTTGTGTCAAAGTGTCCACATGATGCTGCTTCATCTGATTTAGTCACACCATTCTGAGAGGGGCTCCATGAAGACAAACGCTTGGTGCAGGCCAATATTTTTCTCCTTTCAACACTCTAAAAAGTCATTTCAATCACAACCAAGAGACCTATGTTTATGAACAAATACAAATTGTTGTTGGAGGAGGCAAGACTGATAAAATAGAGTCCCAGATTGGATTTTTGAAAGTATAATTCAGAGATGATGTTTTGAAATTCTCTTCAGCTTGCATAAAAAGTATTAACGCTAAAACGAAGGTCACAGAATCAGTAAAAACCAAATACAAGACTTTGATTTTATTTAATATGATTCTAATCTCTGCGTTCTGATTGCATTTTATAATCTCAAATTTTGTGTAAAACTTATATTGAAAATATGACATTGGCATATTCTCCCCAAGTAAGATCATCTACAAATCATTTCTCTAGGCATTGACCCTAGAACTTCATTCATATTCCTGATTATTTTCCCAGTGAGTTTGCATGGTTTGTATAAATTGCCATCATCATCATCTAGGTGAACAGTAATCTCAGCTTCAAAGATTGTCCCCCTTGTTTGAGTTTTTACCATGAATTTCTTTAATGTTACCTTCTGCCTAACACTGAACTCCATATTTTAACATGCTATTAGCCATTAAAAGTGTGCCTTATCTCTGTTTTCAGAATATGAATAATCTGGAGGTAAAGCCTCTGGTAATGCTTCAGTTGCTTGGAAGTGAGTTACTGAGGTATGGTCATGGTGTAGTTGTCTAAAAAGTGAGTTAATGTCAAACTGAGTGTCATGCTGCTGAAAGATGAAGGCTGGAGTCAGACAGACCCATGTTTGGACTACAATGGAAGCGCTGACTAGTTGTGTGGCCAAGACTAATTAAAGAAGCTTATGAAGCCTTAGCTTCCTCATGTGTGCAATGAGGCTAATAAGAGTGGTATATTGCACTTGGTACTGCAAATGTCAAATAGTAAGCACTCAATAAATGTTGGCTATTGCAAAATCATAGCAGTTTGGAAATGATATGCTACAAGAATCAGGAATTCCCTCAAGTGGGCTTAAAATAGGAAACACCTTATCTTATGGAACAGGAATCCAGAGGTAAAGTGGATTCCATGTTTGGTATGATCAGGTCTCCAATTTTGTCTTGGTAATGCTCTTGGCCCTTTTCTCTGGGTTAGTTTTGTCTTCAGGCCGGCTCTCTTCATACTTGCAAAATAGCTGCCAGCAACAACTGGGATAACCAACTTCTTTATTCAAGTCCAGCCAATGAGAGAGGAGGGGAAAGTGCTTCCTCAACAATGAAATAAAACTTCTCTCTGCAGTATGACTGGGGACACCTGGGCATGATGGCATTCACCACGTACCCTGATTATCTTAAACCCGGTTTCCTGGGCCCATTTCTAATAAGAGGGAAGAGACTTCTACGATTGGCCTACACTAATGAGGATCTCACCCTGGAGCAACAGATGCAGGTCATCATCCCCTGAGGCACATGGGCTGAAGGCAGAAGTGTGGATGCATAGACTAAGTTGGAGTTCTGTTAGGAAAATTGAAAGGAATGATGTGGTTTATCAGTCAGAGTCCCAGAAGGATAGAAATGGTACACTAAACTGAGAAATTTAATAAAGTTCTAATTACAAAGGTAAGAGCAGGGTGTTCTAGTTAGCAACAGCCAGGAGCTGTTACCATCCCTAAACCTGAAGGAGGAGGGAAAGAAGTAGTACTGGAACCCAGAAAAAAAGGACTGAGTGAATAAGGCCCCCTAATGGGAGTGTGACCTTTCTCAAGGGACTCAGCCAGCTCTCACCCATCCTGAGCAACCTTGCAGGACGTACTTGCAGTTATCACTGTGGTATCTCTCTCTTTCCACCCTCTAATTCCTTGCCAGGGCCTCCTATTGGTGGAACCCAACCAGAGCCAGAGGGCATGGGAATCTGTTGATGCAGTTCACAGAGGTCAGCCTCCCGGGGCACAGAGCCAGAGGAGAGACCAATGACAGACATCCAGGACAGGAGGATAGGGCTAGCAACCTCTGGGTAAGCAACCAACAGATGGCATAATTTTTCTGTAAGATAATGGAAAAGAAAAAGAGAAAGAGGGAGAAAAAGAGAAGTCAAAGTATTAAAGAAGAGTAGAGATCTGGGAAGGGAGGGAGAAAACTACTTAGTAAACAAACCAGAAATAGATTGGAAACCCAAAACTTAAACGTGATGTTAGAGGATTGCACATTTTGTCAAGCGGAAGTGGAAGAATATTTTCAGTGATTAGAGAAAGCAATCAAAGACACTCTGCTGGAAAGAAATGCATTAATTCATTTTGCAAATCTTTTCAAGTGCCCCCTCTGAAAGACAATGCAGGAAGGTACTTAAAAGCTGGAATTTGAGGCTAGTTTCTCCGGTTTCGAATCTTGAAGGCACCATTTACTAGCTGTGCAACCTTGGGTGAATTACTTCAACTCTCTGTGTCTCCAATCCCTTATCTGTTAATGGTCACTTTCTCACAGGACTGTCTGAAAGTTAGATGAGCTAAAACACGTCAAGTACTTCAAACTACCTGATACTTCCTAAGAATAGAATAGCTGTTAGCTTTTCTTATTACCCTGTACTGGGCACTGTGCTAAGTGTTCTTTTAAATCTTACCATCATGCACCTACTTTTTAGTAGAGGGACGTAGGACCTATAAATAAATAAGCACAATAAAATGTTACAGATAGTCTGATAAAAATTTGGCCATGTACAGATGGGTCAGAGGGAAAAGTGGCCAATTGGTTTAAATTAGAGGTTTATATAAGAAGTAACCTTTGATTTGTCTTGAATGATATTAGGTATTTGCCCGGCAGGTTGGGGCTTGCGAAAAGGCCTTCCAAGCAGAGGATGTTACATGAACAAAGACCTAAAGACTTGAAATAGAATGGGATCTTAGGGCAACAGAGTACTGAAGTTGGGGGAAGAAAGAGGAAGAGGGGGCAAAGTGTTGTAAAAGGTATAATTGGAAGGACATTCTGAGGGAGGATGTCTCATGCTAAAGAGATTGTCATCCATCACCAACCCCCTCTTATTTATTTAAAGCATCAAGAAGCCAGGGGAATTTTTAAAGCAGGAGCGTGACCCAATCAGATTTGTATATAGAAAAAATTCACTACGGATGGAGGGTGGAAAAAGCATTGTGACCAATCTTAGGAGGTGGAGAGAACAGGTGGGCGCTACTAAAGTTTCAAGTAAAAGACGCTGGTAGTTTGGACCAGGCTGCTGGTGGTGAAAAGTATGTGGACTCAAGGAATATTCGGGAGGTAAAATCAATGCCTTGATGACAGATTGGATGAAGATGGGGAGAAGGTGTTAAGGATGATACCCAGGTGTTACTGAAAGAGGGCTAGGATTGGGAAGAAGATCAAAATGTTGTTTTTCAGCCATGTTGAATGTTTGGTGCCTTTGAGAACTAAAGAGGAGATATCAAATAGACAGTCATATGATAGCAAATACACCCATGTCGAATATGAGTCTGAGACTCAGCGGAGAGGTTTAGACTAGAAATAAATGTTTGTGAATCGATTTTGCACAGTTGGTAGTTGGATTCTTAATGCATGGGCAAAATAGCAAGGGAGAGAGAGGAAAGGAAGAAGAAGGTGTCTACACTGAGGAACTACAACATTTAACTGAGAGTAGAGGAGGGTGAGCCTGCTAAAGGTCAAAAAAGAAGCAGCTAGAGAAATACTAGAGAGAGCCATCTGTGGGCAGTCAGTAGAAAGAAAGAGAAGTCAGTCGTAGAAAGCCAGAGGACTGTTAACAGGAGAATCTTGAAGACTATCAACAGAAAGAAGCGGAGGAAGTACTGTTAGTACTACAGAAGCCAAGAGAGGAAAGGATTTCAAAAAGAGTTAACTGGTCAAGAGTTTAAAAAAAAAATCATACTTAGCACTTATTGCGTGCTTACTGCATGCCAGACATTTCTCCAAGCTCTTGAGATATATAACTCATCTAATGCTCAAGCAATCCTATGAAAATCATATCTATAAAAATTTTCATTTCTCATTTTACAGATGAGAAAACTGAACCATAGAGAATTAAATAACCTGCCCATGACCACAGATGACAGAATTTGAACCCAGACGCAACTGATTCTAGAGTCTGCAGTCATTGTTTCTCTGTTGCTGCAAAGAACCCTAAGATTTGGGTCATTAGAAGATTATTAGTGACCTTTGCCATAATAGTTTCTTTGGCAAGTGACAAACAGAAGCTCAGGATATAATGCGTTAAAAAGAGTGCAAGCAGTGAAGAAATGAAGGCAGCGACTGATTTTTAGTAACTAACAAATGGAAACATTACAAACACTTGGAATAGGGGAAATATTAAATACACCAAGAAATAACAGCGTGATGAATACCGCAAAGCTGTTAAATTTAGTTGCGGTTTTTTTTGGTGAGGAAGATTGGCTCTGAGCTAACATCCGTGCCTGTCTTCCTCTATTTTGTATATGGCATGCCGCCACAGCATGGCTTGATGAGCAGTGCATAGGTGCACGTCCGGGATCTGAACCTGTGAACCCCAGGCCACCAAAGCGGAGCATGCGAATTTAACTACTACACCACTGGGCCAGCCACTAAATTTAGTTTTTTTGTTTTTTGTTTGTTTGCTTTTTTGATTTGCCCTGAGCTAACGTCTGTTGCCAATCTTCCTCTCTCTTTTTTTTTGCCTTCTCCAAAGCCCTGGTACATAGTTGTATATTCTAGTTGAAGGTCCTAGTTCTCTTATGTGAGCTGCCACCACAGCATGGCTACTGACAGACAAGTGGTGTGGTTCCGCACCCAGGAACCAAACCAGCGGCACCGAAGCAGAGCGCACCAAACTTTCACCACTAAGCCATCAGGGCTGGCTATAAATTTAGTTTTTCTTGAAGGATGTTTACTGATATCACAGACTTACTTCGTAATACCAAATTTTAAAAATAGAATAAAAAATGACATATATGATGTGACCTCAGTTATTAAAAAATACATGAACATTTTCATGTAAAAGAAATTCTAAGATACATTAAAAATGATCATTTACTCTGGATGGTATAATTTTGAATCATCTTCATTTTCTTTGAATGTGCACATAATTTCTAATTTTTTATAGTGACTATGTACAATTTTTATAACTAGAAAAAGTGATGAAAGTTATTTTGTAAAGACTTTCTGTATATTGAATTTCTGTGTTCATTTCCTATAAAATTATGTGTGTGTGTTATGTATATATATACAACCTTATTCTATACTATATTTGATCCTTGTAAAGATGTACCTGAGATAATTAGGAAAATTTTTTCTATTCAGTTTATGAAGAATAAAAAGTGCCTAATGCTTTTTCTAAGAGACACTTATTTCAGGAAATGGTTAATATTTAAAATCATCAGTTATAACTTAAGCTTCAATTATGTTTAAAGTTAACATAGGTACAATAGCTCATCTTTACTCTGCAGGATAAAGTGTCATGTAACTATGGATAACAGATAAAGTATAATTTCACAGTCTTGCATCAATTAATTTCACTTGGCCCAAGTTCACTCAGTGATAATGTTGTATTTACAGTTATTGTTTTCCCAGCCTCCTTCCTAGTTTACCCCTACTTTTTCCTTTAGACCATTGAAGGGGATATTTCTCTCAGGGTTCTTGGGAAAGGATTAACATTTCTGTATATACTTCTAATAATTAAGCCCTGGTCTAAATTGCTCACCTCACAGCAATCAAATGCCTAATTTAGTGATTTCTTTCAAACATTCATCTACAGAATTTTGCTGGATTCATTTCTGTCACATTCAATTCACTAAGCAATTATTGGATGACTTTTATGTGCCAGCGATGGGACAGCAGGGTGAAAAAGACAATGCAATTATCTTTAAAGGGCTCACAAACATGTGAACAAATGCGAACACATGAAGATGTACACACACACCATCGCACACGGCAGAATTGGGAATGGGATGAGAATTCAGGAGTCAGGGAAAAGTTCAGAACACAGAATGGCATCCGAGAGGTACTTGAAGGCTGAGCAGTAGCTCACTGTGCAAATGAGGTGGAGAGGGATATTTCAGTGAGCACCAAGAGCTTGAACAAAGACGTAGAAGCATAAAAATACATTATGTGTGCAGGATGTGGTGGTAAGTTTGGTGAGGAATTGGGCACAGGCGAAGGTGTAATGTGAGATGAGCCCCCTTGTATTTTCATGTTACAAAGTGGGGCTTATACACTGTATGCAGTGAAGAGGCATTACCAGTCCTAATCACCAGATCAAATTAGTACAGATCAGATTTTTGCTACAGAAAGAAAATTCTAGCGGCACCAGAGGAGGAAACTGGGAGCAGAAAGAGTTTTCAGGAGGCTGTCTGAGGGAGAGAGAGTAAGGGCCTGAATCAAGATCCTGGATGGAAGAATGTAATAAAAGGGAACCATTTAGAAGATGTTTCTTGGTGAACAAACAGATTTGATAAATAAGGGCAAGGGAGAAATTAAGGGTGTTACTGCTTTCTCTCTCAATCCATGCTTCCTAAGAGATATCCTCTACTCATGGGGTCAGCTGTCCCTTATCTGTTTATATCTCCCAGACTTACATCTTCAAGACAGATGCACATCATCCAGCGTTATTTATAACGACCTGGATGTCCCAGAAGCACTTCAAACTCAACTGACAGGATTAAAACAGAAACTATAAACTTCTCCTCTAAATATATTTCTCGGCTATACTCTTTTGCGCAAAAGGTGGCACCTCCCTGGAGTCTCTAAGTCCTTTCACTTACCTCCACCCATCCACTTAATCACCAAGGCTGGTTGACTTTAAATATATTTTTTCAAATCTGTTCTTGACTTTCTGTCAATACTCTCACTACCTCTGAATCATCCATTTCTTGAAACACTACTCCTATCTTTACTCCATCCAATTCATCAAAACCCCTTGCCAATTTTATCTCCTGTAGATTCATTTTAATTCTGCCTTGGTTCAGGACATCACTACTTCTCAGTTTTATTATTTTATTGCTTTGTAATCTCCTCACCAGTTAAGTTTCTTGGCAATTGTCACCTGGCCTATTAAGGCATTCATAACTGGTTTCTCTGTTTCCTATTCAGTACATTTTCACCCCTTTCCCTAAGCAAGCCATCTAAATGACAAATCTGCCCATATCACACCTCTGCTTGTAACCTTTCATTGTCTCTCTGTCACCCACACCATGAAGGCTTTTAGCAGGGCTGGCAACGTCCTCTGAGCCCCCGCCTCCTTCTCTCCACCATCAACTCCCACCACTCCTGGTTTCACTAAGTAGTTTCTAATTACATACATTAGCATAACCATAAATACAAGTTACCAAAGTCAAGGCTATTTAGTCATTTCCTGTTCTTTTATGCACAACCTGTGGTTCTTCAATACCTCTAATTATTGAATTAGAATATATTACAACATTCTCTAAAGAGCACACAGTAGTCAAGTATTCTTGGATAATGATAATTACAAATGTAGTTCTAAGGTTCTGTATTGAGATACTGAAACTTCAATAGCATTTCCACAATTGAATTACAGAACAATTACTATAGCTCAAGCCTATCTGGTTTATTTTCAGCTCTGGCAAATAATAACAACAATAATAATGATGATGATGATGGCTACCATGAATTGAGGACCAACAATGTCCCAGCTGTTGGGTAATACTTCATCTACATTATCTGAACAGCTCTCAAAG
This sequence comes from Tapirus indicus, assembly GCA_031878705.1. NCBI lineage: Eukaryota > Metazoa > Chordata > Mammalia > Perissodactyla > Tapiridae > Tapirus > Tapirus indicus. Next base: position 27,567,223 of record CM062930.1, on the reverse strand, counting down.
TATGTATCAGTGTCCCCATTTTGCAGATGAATAAACTAAGTCTCAACGAGATTAAGTTTCTTCTCCAAAACAGTAATGCCAAAGTGAAGATTCAACGCCAAGTCTCTCTAATTCCAAGGCTCATTCTCCTGCCACCATGAGAAAATGTTTAATAAAAGTTTATTAAATGTATGAATCAATACATTAATTACAATAACAAAATACATGGTTATCTTTAATTCTATGCTTAAATTTGTGCTTTATTTTCACCTATTTTGTGTGAAAGAGTTGGTCAATGCTTAAACGTTTACAGTAACGTTCAAAGGATAGCAACATAATATCTGTAACTTTGTACTTGGCTGTAGAAATTCCCACTTAAATTAATTGCATATCAAAAAAACAATCTCAGGGCCAGCCAGGTGGCATAGTGGTTAAGTTCGCACACTCTGCTTCAGCAGCCTGGGGTTTGTGGGTTTGGAGCCTGGGAGCAGACCTACACACTGCTCATCAAACCATGCTGTGGTGGCATCCTACATAGAAAATAGAGGAAGATTGGCACAGATGTTAGCTCAGGGACAATATTCCTCAAGCAAAAAGAGGAAGACTGGCAACAGATGTTAGCTCAGGGGGCCAATCTTCCTCACCAAAAGAAAAAAAAATCTTAAACATACCTGAGCATCTGCCCATGACAAGCCTCATGTAAGGCTTAGACTACTAAACATTTCCTCAGGAAGACTTTGTCAACTTCTGTCCCCTGCCATACACATTAGGTTAGACCCTCTCCTGTACAATATTGCAACACTTAGTCCTCCTCCATCATACCACTTTTAACAATTATAATTTAATAAGTTTTCCTATACTCATTTATTCAGGAATATCTCCCACAGAGAGCTCAAGAAGCCCACAAGAGGAGGAAACTGGTCTGCCTTCTTCCCATCGTCTCCTGTCATCTAGCAGTATGTCCAGCATGGTACACGTGCTTTGCATCTATCAGATGAATGAATGCTTACACTAAAGCAGCAAGGAATATAGGTGTGAAAATACTTTCTATATTAGGAATCATCAAATACAAATCAAAGGAATTGAGGAATGGGAGCTGTTGAGAGAGGTAAATATCCAATTCCTAAGGACTATGGGTGCCATGCTAAGAAACTATAAACAATAATTTCCAGGAAGTACAATGACTAACACAGTGCCTTGAGTGTAACAGTCTTGTGATGGAAAATAGTAAATGATCAATTTGATTACTGTAAGTTCCTAGTTATCTGAGTTTTTTTTTAATAGCCTGACTGAACAATTTAGAAAATTCTACTAATAATTACCACATATTTTTTCACTTACTGCTCTGTAGATAAAAACCTTAACCATATTTAAGCTCTCTCTAAGACACTATTCACCTTGCTCTCTCATATAATCTTTCCAAATCTCTGCACTTGTGACATAAAGGACCTTCACAATCACAACTCTGCATCTTACAGTTCCTGGTTTGGCTGATATAGAAGATGAAACTAGGGAAGAGAGTGTGATCAAAAATCATACAGGAGGCATTACATTCTCTAAGTGGTGCCCTCGTTCAATGTTTGGCTGGTGGGATGGTCCATATGCACCAGGCCTCATTTTCTTTGCTAGAAAAACTAGCCAGTCATGAATTGAAAAATATCTTGTGGAATCCAGTAACTTAATTTTTCAACTTGTTCATTTCTAGCATAATGTAGGAACCAATGATTACAGAAAAAAACTGTGAAGAGCATGAGATTCTCATGTGGAAAATTTACTGCCACATTCAAAGCCACAAAATTACATGTATGATCTATGGCAAGTCCGTTGTTTCCCAGGGTCTCAGTTGACTAATCTTTGTAATGTCTAACTGCCTATTGTGGTAGCCAGCCTCCCAGATGACCCCCAGTGATCTTCACCTGTTGGTGTTCACACCCATATTTAGTCCTCTCTCACACTGTACCAGGGTAGGTCTGTGACCAGCAGAATATAGCAGAAGTAAAGGTATGTCACTTCTGAGACTGGGTTATAAAAAAGACTGTGGCTTCTGTCTTGAATCCTTCCCTCCTCCTCCTCCTCCTCTACCTTCTTCTTCTCCTCCTCTTTCTTCTTTTTCTTCTTCTTCTCTCTCTGTCTCTCTCATTTCGGGTAAACCAGTTACCACTAACATTGAATCAGCATATAGGGAGGGCCGTATAGCAAGAGACTGAAGTCTATGACCAACAGACAGTGAGGAAGTGAAGCCTGACAATAACCATGTGAATCAACTTGGAAGTAGATCCTTCAGCCCAGACAAGTCTTGAGATGACTACAGCCCTAGCTGATACCAGGTAAGCTCCTTCCAGATTCCAGATCCTCAGGACTTGTGAGACGATAAATGTTTTAAGCTGCTATGGTTAAGAAAAACTTCTTACACAGCACCTATATCAGAAAATTCTTATGAGGCTAAAATAAGAGAAAACGCTCAGAAAAAATGGTAATAGAAGTTCTCTCCAAAGGTCAACATATCCTCTCAGGTAATTCCATCTCCCACCAACTCTAACAGTAGACAGAATGTCTCAAGCGTCTAAAGAGAGATTTCAGCATGACGAATTTAGTTATGAAAATGTTTTCCTCAAATCTCAGTAAAACGAAAGATCTCTGAGTAATCAGAAGCTGTGTTCATTTTTATGGACAACCTAAAATTCACTTTGTTCTGCCTTCACAATGAAAATTGAACTATAGTAATTTGTTTTCATAAGAAATAAGAAATGTTTGCTTTTCCTCACTAAGGAGATATTACTCTTCAACACTAAGAAGATAATAATCCTGCTGAGATAAAAAATATCAACATTACATTCATAATTTGAGTACTCACCTTAATATAAGTTAAGTGTGTGACCATCACAAATGCATAGCCAAGAAATATCGCCCAAGAAATATCTCTTTTAAAGAAGCTAACATTTTAGCATGGTTCTTCCAAACTGAAACTGGTAATATCTCTAATAGTCAGTCTGTAGGAAAAAAGAAAAAAAATCATACCATTATCTAAACTTTAAGATGAAAATTTATAACAGCAGTTAATGTTTTATAGCTTTGAATTCCAGGATTAATATATTTCAGAAATGATTTAAACTCCAGGATCAATATAATTCTGAAAGCAGTTAAAAGAAAACTATTCCTGGCAATAGCTGGTCTACAACAATATATGCCTCATATATGACTCATTTTCCACATGAAAATAGTTTTGACAAATACATTTAGAAGAAGTGAAATGTAATAAATAAACTAAAGGAAAAAAAGTGCTTTATAAAGCTGTAAAACACTATGTAAATAACAGGTATTATAATATTGGCAATGTTATTATGAAAGCAAACTAAAATGGCATTTGGGGAAAAATGTGGACAATGAGAAAATAAAATCTACATAAAAGAATGAAGGGGGGAAATTTAGACTCAGTCATGTCAAGAGCAATGTCCTTCTTAACCACTGAAAAAAGCATTTCCATTAGAAGGACAGATTTATGTCGTTTAACATTGGAAGACCATAATCTTCCAAAGGATGGAAATCTACGAAAAGATCTGTGAATAATAAAGGAATTGAAAATAGAATAAAGGAAGGAGGGAGGACAAGAAAAAAATGAGTACAAGGATGCGTCTTAACAATGTGATTTGAATTTAAAACTCAGCACATCTGCTTTTTATAAAAATCTGAGTGTATTAGCTCATAATAAAGGAACATGTTGACTTGCATCTTCAATTGCAAGAAAAATAAAAAGATTATTAGAAAAAGAAACAAAACACCATTTCAAGGACAATAAAGTTTTCTCTGATTTAAAAGGGGAGCTTCTAACAGTCTAGTAGCAGCTGTATGTACATCTTTCAAAGGGCACTCTTCTGAAAGAATTTAAATCAGTCACTCATTTTTTATAATAAAACATTGTCTCTATCTGTAGAACAATGTTTGTTCTATATTTGATCCTCTTTTCCAATCCTATCATCATTTAAGAACTTGCACAATGAAAAGAAAGATCTCTTATGTTAAAAAAGTTAAATTTTTAATTTGATAGGCTCTCCAAATGGATTGTTGGAAATACTTAATCCTTCTTTGTCAGCTGAGAAAGAAAACCTAGATTCCAAAGTTTTTTGACCTTTCAGTTTTATTTTTCACTCAAGGCAATAAATTATTCTTTTGGAAATAATTGTTAATAGAGTATTTCCTTCCTGTAAAGACAACTTTTAAACTATATTCTCTGGGAATTGTGTGATTTATTTTTATTAATTTCTGGGAAGAAAGTATATTACTATAAATCTCCTTAGGTTCTGGGGAAAAATATCTAATACAATGTTTACTTCCTGAGAATATGGTGTTTCCCCTCTTGATGTAGCAAAATTCTCTTACCCTCAGATTCTTATTGGTTTTCTACATCTGGCTGTATTTATCTTTGATTTTACACTTAGTAAAATTATTACTTTCCAACTTAGTTTTACAAATCACTATGTTTATAATATATCTGAATCCCCTTCCATATCTCATATGGCTTAGAAAAACAATAAGCTTTCCTAGGATTTGAATATTTTGTGACCACATTATTTTTCACGTGCATCAGGTTAACATCACCTGGAAAAAAAAAGATCTGACTAGAAGGAGATTGCAGAAGAGGGTCCAGACAGAGCAATCTAACCCATCAATTGCAGGTGCATAAAGGTTTTGCAGTTCTTCACTGTCATCATCCCAGCCTGGCCTACACATTTCCAGCTATCCCAAGTGCTGCAATAGCTTGAATTGTCTACTTTACTGTCCAAATGATTGGCTACTTGCCAAACCACAACTTTGCTTTAGAAAGAACTCCTTAAGTGAAGTGGAGAGTTAAGACAATTATTGAGATAATTCAGTCCAAAAGAAATGCATTGAGAAATGCATTTTGACTTTTTTGACTTTATCAAGATTGGTATTGTCTACATGGATGAAACTCATTGCACAATTGTCGTATTTTGCCTCCACAGACACTTTCTTTGTGTAGACTAGACCTGACTTCATCCTGCTATCTAATACTGACCAGTTCTGAGTTTAATTGCCTCCTTCCAAAGTTTTTCAGAGGCATATCTATGTTAACACACAACAGGGACGGCTTTTCTGTTATCTACATAATTCATTGTGAAGTATTTCATGAAATGTTTTTTGAAAGCTTGGTTGCCCATGACAAAGACCAGTTATTTCATTTACATTATATAAAGATCATGTACAGTTCCTTTCAAGAGGACTTAACATTCCATCTAAACAATATTTGGTAAAGAAATATATTCTGAATTTTTGTGTGTATATTTTCAGAGTGATAAAATTGATGTTTCTCCTCCAAGCTCTATGTTCATTGGTGAAAGGAAGCCAATGATTATTTAAACATGAAAATTGTCTAAATATATAGATGATTTTGTAAATATGGAAATGAACTAGAAATAGAATGACATAAATAAAATATAAGGATTCCACATAAGTCTCCCAGAAAATATATTAGCCCATCATGGTCTCCATATATATTGTTAGTTCTCTAAAAATATTTAATGTATAAATTAAATATTTTTAAAATTTTAATTCATATACTAGGACTTACTCTATGCTTAAGTGTTATATAAATCCTCACAATAATTTATGAGATAGCTGTTATTATTGCCCCACTCCTTCATCAAATATTAGTGGTAGTCACTAGGATGCCCACAAATATTCTAATGCTCCTCCTTCTAGGCACATGGTAAGTTAGGAACAGATGAATGACTTGTTTGGTCAAAGAAATGTGTGCAGAAGTAGTCTCTGTCATTTCCATGAAAAAAATGTAAGTGTTCATGTGTGATTCTCAATGTCACTTTTCCACTGCCTTGATGATCATGGAAGCTCTTAACAAGATGGCATTTTCATCAGCCTGAGTCCCAGAGTGACTACCACGAGAAAAGGTCCCCTGCAGAACAACTTGAACTTGCAGAATAATTGTGAAAAAAATCTTGTTTTGTTGAGTTTCTGAGATTTTGGACTTTGTTGCTGTAGCATAACCTAGTTTTTCCTGACCAATACACCAATCATTTCTTCCAACTTGCTATTGTTAGTCTGGAACATATAAAGCTAATTTTTTTGGTTGTTTGTTTATTTTAAAAAGGAGAAAGAAGGTGATGAACAATGGAGGGAGGAAAATGAAGAGAGAAATACCTTTACGTTGCTGCTGCTTCTTCTCATCTCTTTCTTATTTCATTTCACATCTTCCTATGATAAATCTTGAGCCCTAAAATGGAAGTTTATAGAATCAGGGGCAGGAGTGGGGGGAGTTTCTTTCTGGATACAGAAAATAAACATGGACGCTTCCCATTTAGGACCAGTAGAAATATTCCTATTTGCTATATTGGGAATAAGGTGGAAAGAACCCAGCTGACTCTAGGATATCAAATATCCTCTTTTTCTTACTATCAAAAACTCCAAAGAATTAGTCAGAATCATGTGAAATCATCATTTTTATCAGTCAAATGGCTAAGTAATGGTAAAATACCTTCAACATAGTCACCTCTGAGCCCTTCATATAACATTGGAAAGAATAGTAATTTCATTAAATACACTTAAGAGTCACCTAGACTGAGAAGTTATTTCATACACATTTCCTGCATCTATAATATTCATGTCTCCATAGAGGCCTGTTATGTCACTTCATTATCACATCTCTGTGACCTAGGTAGAATAGGTATTAATTTTTCCTGCTATTAGTGAGGAAACTGAAGCAGGTGGTAAGACCAAGATGACACAGTAGAATTCAAGAGAGATCCAATGTCATTAGTACTAATACACCATGTGATACCCAATAATAAAAGGCATGTTTCCTGATGCGACAAATATGTCTTATTTTTAAGTTATGCATGATGCCAAAATAACTATTTAATGTAAACAGTCTCTTTAAGAGTGAGAAAAGAACTCAAACTAATTATTTACCAAAGTCTGGTTGTAACAGTGAATTGCCTAATTCAGTACAACTGATATAGTTACTTAGATACTATGTCAGCTTTATAAAACATGTAGTCCCTCCTTCTTAAACTGTCCCTGAAACAGCTTCATAGCTCAAAATTTCAATTTCAATTTAAAATGCTCCAAATTTAATTTTAATTTATGGGGCCATCCTAGATCTGAGCCTGATGATGTGATATTTGTTAGTTTCATCATTATCTTGCTGATTTCACTTTCTTCACTGTTTTCCAGGACACACACTGTCTTGGTTCTCCTTCTAATTCAGGGCTGCATCTTCTCAGTTTCCTTTGCTAGTTTATCTTCATCTTTCTAACCCCTAAATGTTGGATGGTCCCAGGGCTCAGTCCTAGAATCTCTTTTTATTTCTGTCTGCACTCATTCTCTAACTCATCTCCACTCTCGTGGCATTAAATGTTATATATAGACTCATAAACTTCAGCTGCAATCTCAACCATTTCCCTGAACTTCAGACTCATGTATCCAATCACCTACTCATCTTCATCATTTGCGTGTGTAATAGGTATCTCAAGATTAAGATGCCAAAATCAAATTTCTGATTTCCTGCCAAAACTTGCTCCTCCTACGTGCTTCCCCATCCCTCCAGTTGTCTCAAGCCAAAAACTTTGGAAGGGGCTTTGACTCATCTTCTCTCATACCCTACATCCAAACCATCAGGGAATCCTCTTAGTTACATTTTTAAAATAAATCCAGCATCCCGGCAATTCTTACAGTCCCACTACTTTCTACCTCTACCACTTTGAGCCACATTATTTATCATTTGGATGTCTATAATAATCTCTTAACTCCTCGGTAAACAAGTTGTGGTCTGCACACCATAGGCTTGAGCGTCACCTGGGAGCTTGTTAGAAATGCAGAATCTCAGTCCCCATCCTTGATCTACTGAAAGAGAATCTGCATTTTAACAAGATTCCCTGTGATTTGTATGCGCAGTAAAGTGTGAGAAACTTCATCCTAACTGGTCTCTCTGTTCTTGCTCCAGAACCTCTACAGTCCTTTTTTCAACACAGCAGCAGCCAGAGTAATCCTTTTAAAATGAAAGTGATATTATGTCCCTTCTCTGCTTAAAACCCTCAGATCTTCCTATCTTAACTACAAGTAATAGCCAAAGTCCTTACAGGGGCGGACTTAAGCACCTGCATCACCGGGAGCCTGCCACTTTTTGGTCCTCAACGCCTCCAACTCTCATTCATTAAGAACATGTTGATTGGATATGGAAAGTTTCTAAATCTTCTGGGAAACTCCTTAGCAAACATCTGTCAATATATCTTACTTCAACAGACAGGTAACTTCATCCTTAATGCTGGGTTTGTACTGATTTCAGTTTTTCACTTAGAGAATGAACTCTACTTTTTCTTGCCTCTAATTTTCAGAAAACACCAACAAAATTTCCCAAACACTGACAACATTTCCCTAAATGTTTTAAAGTGTGTAATTTTTTTAGAGTTCTTGCCTTTTATGGAGATGTAACGAAACACTTACAGATATATCTATATAATAGCTGAAATTTGCATCAAAATAATATGAGAGGAGGGGAAGCAGATATGGGTATAGATGAAGTAACATTGGACGTAAAGGAAGCTGGTTGCAACATACAGGAAGATTGCTCATGTTTTCCTATCAATTTTGGGATATGTTTGAAATTTGTCCTAACAAAGTATTTTTAATGTGCATACAAATTTGTCAGAATGATTTTCTTCTTTTTCCCGATACCAGAATAAAATTGTATAAGGTCCAAGTTTATCTTTGGTGGTAACAATGGACAAATACACCAAAATAATACTCTAATAATTGCTGTCCTCTGTGCCTATGATATTTGTATCTCCCTAGGCCTGTTTAGATTATATCGACTTAATAAAAGTTGTTCTTATTAGCTTTCTAACAGCAGATCATTTTAATGGAAAATTCTGTTCTCTGTGGAATTAGGAGAAATAAATAACTGCAAGTACTTTAGTAGAATTAAACTTTGAGGAAAATTACTGTTTATAATTTGCGCAAGAGTACCGATATCCTATTATTATAATAGGCGGCATTGGACTTTCTAATTTATTTATTTGACTATTTTCCTGACACAGAGTCTGACACATAGTAGGCAATCAACAAGTATTAACTGAATAAATGAATAAAAGAATAAATGAATAAGTGAGTAAATTAATGGTGATGACTGGGTTAAAAATAAAATCTAATCTTTCTTGCTGTCAAAATTGAATTATGGCAAAATTGCACTTTCTCAAACGATTGCATCACAAAAGGAATGCATATTTCTCACCTGGTTAGGATTGTAACCCAATATTTGTTTTAGGTTGCATTCCCAGGATAACAGATTCCAAGGTGTAGAGTTGCATGCAGGAGATTTGCTGGAAAGTACAGGAGAGAACACCTGTAAGAGTGAGGGAAGCAGGACTGGGCAAAAGGAGAAGTGGAACTGTGAGAGAATTGTGACGGAGGCCTCAGCCTATCCTTCCTGGAGTTTTGTAGCTTGTGGCCCTTCGGTTGTCCCAATTCAAGACAAGGGAGCCAGGCCTTTGTACTCCCTGCACAGAGCAGTAATGACATGTGGACTGCCCCTGGGGCTCTCCCCCAAGGACAATGACTGTGAAGGGTTAGCTGTGAGTCATCATCAGTCAAGCCACAAGGCCCACTGTAATAATTCACTCTCACACTCAGTAGTGAAAATTTCACCCAAAAAAGTACTCTACAATTTTTTCTTTCCACTCATTTCCCAATGTGACCTCTATCCCTACCACATACTGAATCATTTCTGTGTAAAAGAATATTGAATGCTTTCTTAAAATTTTCCCCCTCTCTTAAACCCATGAAATCTGCTTTTCCTTCTGTTTAAGCCTCTTGTGACTTCACCCTCGCTATTCTTTTTTTTTGTTTTGTTTTGTTTTTATTTTAGAACTTTTTTAATGTGGTTAAACATACATAACATAGTATTTATCATTTTAACCATTTGTAAGTACACTATTCAGTGGTATTAAAAGCACTCACAATATTGTGTAACCATAACTACTATCTATACCCAAAAGATTTTCATCATCCTAAACAAAACTCTGTATCCATTAAATAATAACTCCTCCTTCTTGCCTCCTCTCATCCCCCGGTAACCTCTATTCTACTTTCTGAGTCTATAAATTTGCCTATCCTAAGTACCTCTTATAAGTAGAATCATACAACATTTGTCTTTCTGTGTCTGGTTTATTTCACTAAGCATAATGTTGTCAAGGTCTATCCATGTTGTAGCATATATCAAATTTTCATTCTTTTTTAAGGCTGAATAATGTTCCATTCAATGTATATACCACATTTTATTTATCCATTCATCTGTTGATGGACACTTGGGTTGTTTCCACCTTTTGGCTATTATGAATAATGCTGCTATGAACTTGGGTGTACAGACATCTGAGATCCTGCTTTCAATTATTTTCGATATATACCTAGGAGTGGAATTGCTGCATCATATGGCAGCTCTATGCTTAACCCTTTGAGAAACTACCAAACTGTTTTCCACAGAGTCTGCACCATTTTAAATTCCCACCAGAAATGCATGGGAGTTCCAGTGTCTCCACATCCTCAACAATAATTTTGGTTTTCCATTTTGGTTTTTCTGCTTATTTATTTTTCTATCACCATCTTAGTTAGGTATGAAGTGGTATCTCATTGGGGTTCTGACTTGCATTTCCCTAACGATTAATGATGTTGAGAATTTTTCATGTGTTTATTGACTGTTTGTATGTCTTCTTTGGAGAAACCCCTATCTATTCTTCCAACAGGTCAATCCCTTTCTGGCTGACATATCCGTACTACACCTAGTTGCCTCTTCATCTCTTGATGCTTCCCTATTGTGTCTTATCGATCCAAAATCCTTTGTTACTCCCATAATTCACTTACTCTACATTCCATTCCAGGCTAAGAAGCATGATTAGAGAAAGTGGGAAACGCTATTGACTGTATCCATGTCAAATCCACGCTATTGAACTTCAGGCTAGTCTTCAGTGATGCTTTGAAATCCTTTTTGTCATATAGGTAATATGAGTTCCTTGAAAGACATGAACAAACTTATCACTTCCCCCTTTATTGAAATTATTTGTGCTCATACCTAATTATGCCTGGTTTTCAGGTTGCATTGGAAAATAATTATGTCAGACATATTTGTCTCCTCTTAATAATTATTGCAACTCCTTGAACATAGAAGGCACTTAATAAATGAAAGAACGAATATTGGGTAAGAAATTCCAAACATGAAAACTATCTTATGCAGAAAAATTAAAGTGTACAGAAAAGATCACACACTCACATATATGGTCTTCTATGGCTTGTGTGTCCCATGTAGAATTCTTTTGGAGAAGATAAAATATCTCATAGTGGTGTTGTTCTAGGGGAGAGGATAGAATCAAGTTGAACATACACAGCAAAAGCAAATAAACAGTGAAATATCATGTATATGTATATATGATGGGAGATCTAGCTGGGTGTTATAGTGTATGTATGTGTGTGAGTGTGAGAGGAAGGGTAGAAAAATTATGATTATCTTATTAATTAGTAACAACATTCAATAGATTGACAGATTGGAAGTGGGAAAGGGAAAAGCTAAAGAACAAAATTTGAAAATCCTTGGAATATTGGAAACAGGTACAAATTACACATGTTCAGTGACGGCCAACAGGGTGAAGAACAGGGTTGGTAACTAAAAAGTTAGAGGAGAGGTAGAAAACAAGAAAATTGTAGTCATGGTAGGGAAACTATAAATGGAGGAAAAGAGAAATTTTGACAGTTCAGTCTACACTTTCTCATAACTTTCCAGCATTGATCCGCAGCATGAGGGCCAGAGCACAGAAATTTGTTGTTGAAAACTGGTAGAGATGAGGATAGAGGAAAGGAACTTAGTAAAAAGTCAAGGAGATGAGAGATGTTGGAGTGCCAATGAAGAGATTATTGAAGTCACTATTGGAGGTGAGAGGATGCTTATATAACTTAATGGATCAGAGCACTCCATCCCTCTGGATGACCCACCATCTTGAGCTTTCACATGAGATAGGAAACTGATTTGGGGGTTTGGGGGGGGTGTTAATCTATGTTAAAGCAGCTAATCCAATATTTTATTTTTATTTAATGTATTTTTCCCCCAGGCAAGAGTGTTGCTTGGGGGACACGATGTAAAGCTAACTGATGAGAAGAAATAGCTGAAAGTATTCAATTGTGGGTTTTTTTTCTATTTTGAAATAGAAGTGGAAGATGAAAGCAAGTCAAATTAAGAGTTTTATAAGTTGAAAACAGGCTTCCTGTGAATCATGTTCACACAGCTGCAAAGAAAGCAATTCAGTAGAAATGGAATTGCCAAGTTATAAGACATTCACGAATTGCTGTCAACCGGGCTGCTGAATTGATCTGTGGTCTCCACATCCAAGGAGAAGGATGTGTCCTGTCCTTGGCACAACAGAACAATCCTATCTGAATCATGCATTCAGTCCTTGATGCATTCTTTTAATGGGATGTTGACATTTTGTGCATCCAGAAGGCACTACTGGGGGGATACAGATGAGAAAACTAGAGGTTTCCAGCTTAAACAAAACATCTCTTGAAATATTTCAACCAGTTGTCACAGGGGAGAAGGAGATTTGACTCAGTGTTGCAGATGACTCTGCTCATTCATTTGACTTTAAAAATCATATTAGGTAGCTATATTAATAATATTTAGTAAAAAAAGAATTCAAACAATGTAAAGTAGTATCTAATATAGACGATCTCCCTCCTTACTCTGAGCCTGGTTAGATTTCTCCTTGTGCATTTCTGCTCTGGTAAATTGTGACTCTGTATCTGCCTGTCTGTCTTTCCAGTTTTGGGGGCAGTAGTCTGTCCTGAGACCTCACTTCTCTGATGGATCTAAGAAGAGTTGTTGACTTTTCAGTTTGTTCAGCTTTTCACTTGTTAGGATGGAGTGGCGACTTCCAACTTCCAAGCTCCTTACATGAGGAAACAGAAACCAGAAACCAGAAGTCCTTGTGCTTCATTTTCTAGAGATCTAGTGCTATGCTTCCAGTTTGATGATCTTTTCTTCCATAGCATATAATCTGCAGTGAATTTTTATTTAAGATACCGTATTTGTATCTCTAAATTTCCATTTGCTTCTTGTTTGCATCTTCCATTGTTCTCTTCTGGATGCCTGTGCTTTCCTTTTTAATCCTTGAGCTGTTTTAATATCCTTGTTTGATAATTCTAGTATCTCTGCCATTTTGGGTCTCTTTCCATTGACCAATTTTTTTCCTGGCTGTAGGTCACATTTTTCTACTTATTCGCATGCATAGTAATTTTTTTTTTGTCAGATGATGGACATCGTGAATTTTATGTTGTTGAGTGCTAGATTTTTTTTTTCTTTAAAGAATATTGTAGTTTGTTCTGTTACACAGTTAAGTTACTTACACTCAGTTTGTTCCTTTCCAGGTGTGTTTTAACACGTTATTAGTGTGGCTCTACAATAGCCTTTACTCTACAACTAGTAAAGTCCCACTATAAAAGTGTGGCCCTTCTGATTTTCCCATTTATGAAATGTAGTTACTTCACTGTAGCAGGGGGACACTGTAATCGTTCTAAGCCATGTACACAGCTTTATGATTTAGCCTACTTTCTTCACGTCAGATAAAGAAGAGAAAATTTAGAGAAGCACTTTCACCTCTACAATTATGGAGGGACATGTGCAGTGGCAGTAGTGTAGCAGTATCAATATATTAATATTGCTGCTATATTAATAATGTTTAACCATCATCACTAGCTTTGATGGGAGTAGGTTAGATCACTATTTTTACTGTGATTAAGAAGAATAAGAGAGAGGAAGGCTCATTTTCGTACTTTTAAGTCTTTTCAAACAGTGTAGATCCTGAATTCTATTGAAAAGATCACTACAGCTAGAAAGCTGTAATGCAACTCTATTAACCGGTCGCCAGTAACCATCATCTGAATGTACCTGTCGCAAGGCAATCAGAGGGAGACAGAGGCATCAGCTATCAGATGTATAGCAGATATATCAATTCTGCCAAATGTTTTCTCCTAAACATGATATATTTCTTGACTACAGCATCATAAATTATTTTTGATCCATCAGGTTATAAGCTTCCCACTAAGAAAGAATTAAATAGCAGCATACTTTTAATAAGCACATCCCTCTATCTAACTAGAAAAATGCAATTATGTATTGGTTAAGAATAAGAACTCTAGAAACAGCCTAGGCTGCCTCCATTTACATTGTGATTCTACCTATTACTTGCAGGTAGTATTGAGCAAACACTTAAACTTACCATGCCTCAACTTTCTTATCTGTTAAATGGAAATAATCACAGTATCTCCCTCATGGAATAGTTGTGAGAATTAAATGTGTTTTTAATGTAATGCACTTAGAACATATCTACCTTGTAGCAATCACTATGTAAGTATTAGCCACCATTATTACTGTTACTTACCTATCTTTCTCTTAATTTTATTTTATGACAAGTATATGCCTGACCTGGTAAGTTTCAGAGAAAGTTTAGTTCTGTGGGATGGATAAGAAATTTTACTGATCTAGAGACTGTATGAGATGTCCCTCTACAGATTTGGTCTGAATTTTCCAAGGAGAAATTTGGTCAGTTGAAGATCCACTTTGGATTTAATTTTGTCCTCTTTCAGATCTGAGGATTACAGGTGCAGTGTAGATTTATCTGGAGTAAATTAGTGAATTAGGTCAGTATCTAACTGGTGTGTCTACGATGGCAAGAACATGATACTATATAGAGAAGAGGTTACCGCTCTTCCTGGGAGCAGGTTCTCAGCGATGGCATCTGCAGCTCTTCCAATAAGAATTGTGTCATCAGTAAAGTGGGTCATTTCTTCTTCTCTGTCATAGAAGGAATTGGATAAGCGGGGCTTAGCTTTGAACAAATATATGTAAGTAGGTCCCCTAATCACACAACCAAGGAACCAGAGAATTTCAGATCACACAGCAATATGAAAAAGTATTTGGTCCAAGGCTCTCATTTAACAGAGGGAGAAACTGAATTGAGAATTTGAATGATACTCCTCAGGTCACTGTTTGGTGGAAATGCAGGAGCTTTGTCTGAGCTCTCTAGATTCTCAGTCTAATCACCTTTCCTCTCTATTTTTCCCGTCTAAAACTTCAGGGAATAAAGCTTTAGATGAGGGACCATAGACAAAAATGTAAAGGAGGAAAAATCTCTTTTTCAGTACCTCTCCCCTCTCTCCGGTAACTTTTCTCCCTTTTCAGCACTACTTTCTTTCATTACTCTGCAGGCTCTGGTGTTTTCACATCGATGCACCCCTAGGAAGAGAGCCTGGGAAACAAATTCATTCTCAAAGAGAAGTGACCTTAACCCAAAGCTATGACTTAACCCAAAGGAATAACCCCATAACAATTAAGTTTTGACACTGGGTTAACTGGGTAGATGGGTTTTCGAGGGTTGGGTTCTCTCCAAGCCCTCCCATAAATCACAGCACAAGGGAATGTCTAAGCCTAGCCTACATTTGAGGAATTACTGTCTCATGTAATCCCTAGACGTCTCTCAGTTTGGGAGCTCCCCTCACAGTTCTGATAGCCCTGGCTTTATAACCCAGATATCCTTAAGGAGCTGGATGAAACAGATTCTCCACTCAAGAGTCCTCAGTCTTTTCCTAAGGAAGAACTGCTTTTGACTTCTACTTGGGAAAATTACACTGATGGTGCCAAATGCTGAATTGCTATTGAGAATAGTGGGCACAGCCAAGAAGAGCCAGACATTGTTGCTCAACTTCTTAAGGTGGCAGATCAAAGAGGGAAGGCTCCAAAATCAGCAGGTAATATCTCAATACGCCCATCTGAGCTCTGCTCTAGACCCTAGGAATCTGAATTAACAAGCCAGCCATAGGACTCACCTGACATTGGGTCCCTAGAAAGGAAAAATCCATTCAGGTCAAATGAAAATTTGTCCTTGACTGTGTTCCTTGGTGATATTATCCAGCCTTGATGACTGCCTCACTCCTCAAAAGCTACTGCCATTCTCTACAGTTAAATGTTAAAAGTTATTACTTGTTAAAAATTATGGCATAGTTTCCTCAGAGACTATCAGAAAGTCCCCAAATAACCCAGGGTAATTTAAAGCCCTCATGACCTTTGAATTTTATGATATAACTGTAATCATTACAGTTACTTAAGACTCTTGTCAAAAAGAAAATGTTCATTTAAAGCTTATTTTAATGAAGGCACCATTTTCCCCCAGAATTTCACTATAATTACTTTTCAAATTTTATTTGGTTTTAAAATTTTCATTTCCCCTAAAATTCATATGTAAGAGAATAATAATCATGTGAGGTGTTGGTCTTTTCATAAATATGTTTTAAAGCTGGACTTAGAAATTGAGAATTATGCTTAGAAAAAAAATTGTCACACCCTACTAGTATTTGCTGCCAAGTATAGATTTCTACTAACTGCCTCCTATGGCAACCCCAGAGCTACAGTTTTTTGGAGAAAATTTTCAGACTTTGAAGAGAACTGTCAATAATTTAGAAAAAGATATGTCAATGACAAAATTTATTATTTTTATTCAGTAACTCTTAGCTTTTACTAAGTTTTCTTTCTCACCTTGGTTACTTATTTTAACTGATGGCATTTTTTTCTTTAGGAGAATCCAATATTGTACATTAGGATAATGCAATATTTTTCTAAGTAGTTCTTCACACATTTGATTATTATACTAACCTTGTGAAATAAGCAAGTAGGGTCATTATACTTATTCTATTAATTAAAAAAAAAACAAAATTGAAGTGCAGAGAGGCTAAATGACTTGTCCAAAGATAGAAGGTTAGAGGCACATTAAACACTAGAATTTGAAAATGATGACTAATTTCAAAATTTATTAGTAATATAAAATGTTTACTTCTTCCTATTTTCACAATACATTCATAGAGAAAGCCCAATATATAGCTATTCCTCTTCCAAAATGTGTACATTCTCACCCACTCTGACTCCCTTCACTTTGCTGTTAGAAAATGGGTACCTGAGAGTGAGCCATGAAAAGATGCCATCAGACTGTATCAAAAGTAAGTGAAAACCACAAAGAGCCAGTTTCCAGCCATCCCTGCCCCCTTCCCCAGTGCCCACCAGGGGAAAAAAAAAAAAAACAGACAGGCTTGTAAGCACCCAGCTATGGCCACAGAGCTGTTTGATTGCTTAAACCGGGTGGTCAGACAATAGAACCAGAAAGAATGGCTGCTTCCTTCCTTCCTGTTGAGTGTTCTGCCTGAGTGAGCAAATTCAATAGCACTTTGCTTCACAGCAACACCAGGCTCTAGCAGAGGGAAAATCAACAAAGAGCCATTCTAGGGCATTTCCAACCCCACCTAAGCCAAGCCTCTGAGCTATAGAACCATGGGGGAGGGGATGGCCAGATCCAGGCACTCCTGGGGGTGTGTGCATGAAAGCCCCAGACATACAGGTTATTGTTTATATTGAGGACTGCTGTTTAGGCTGCTCCATGTGTCTGTAATTGCCCAGTTTAGTTGCTATCGTTTTTTCACTTTCTAATCTACAATTCTCTGAATTGTTTCAAAACTGTCTTCATTGTGGCAACAAAGACAAAATTGGTACGGACAACAGTGATGATGGCAACTCTAGAATCATCTTAAATGCTTCTCCAGTAAGCCATCCTTCTTTTCCCCCACCAATTTTTAGATCTATGTAGAGTAGACGTAATACTTTGGCCAATTTGACGGGAACCAGAGAAGATATGAAAGAAAGACATTAAATATTTGATACTGTATAGTTCTGTTTTAACCAAACCTAAATTTCTAAGTTAAAATTGAAATAATTTTGTGTTGCCTGTAGAAGCATGTATATGTATGTAGTGTATAATTTCAAATGTCTTTAAAATTACCTATGTTGCATTTATACACAAGAGAAATAACATTGAGGATGATTCTCTTTATATTGGTTCAATGTTTCCCTCTTAACTTACAATCTGTGTATATATATACCTAAGCTGCCAACATGTCAAGGAAATATGTCTCTAAATTGCAAGTCAAAAATTAAATAGTGTCTTACAGAATAATGCATTTCTTGTTTTCCCCACTCTATGTGAGCCAAACTTGGAATAAATTATGTCAATAGACTGGATTTCTAGGGATGATCCTCAAGATTCCACACCCTAGTCCCTGGAACTTATGAATGTGATGAGACGTCACTCCCATGATTGTGTTATATTACCTGGCACAGTAGGCCTTAAAAAAGAGAGATCATGCAAGTGGGACTGACCTAATCATACAAGCCCTTAAAAAGCAATGGGCTTTCTCCAGACGTGACAGAAGAGGAAGGAAGAGAAATTCAAAGTGTGAACAGATCTTGACCTACCAGTGTAGGGTTGGAGATGGAGGGAGCCACATGAGAAGGAATGTGTCTGGTCTTGAGGAGCTGAAGGTGACCTCCAGACAACAGCCATCAAGGAGACAGGAACTTCAGTCCTATGCGTGCTAGGAACTGGCTTCTGCAAACCTGAATGAGCTGAGAAGGGGATTCTCCCCCAGAGCCTCCAAATAAGGGCCCCGCCCAGGAGATAAACTTGACTTCAGCGGTGTGAGACACTGAGCAAAGAACCACGCCCACCCAGATCTGTTATCTACAGAACTATGAGTAATAAACAGATTTGGTTTTAAGCCAAGTTTGTAATTTGTCAGGGCAGCAATAAAAACGAATACATCTTTCCTCTTCTGAATTTTCTCAATTGCAGCTGCAATCTTATGAATATGGAAATTTATTGTGTCATCTTTTGTTGTTAATTTGGACATAGTTTCTGCCACTGTGACATCCATAATATTTGAATATTTCTGACAGTAAAAGTGTCTGTGTATTTATACATAGACATTTCCACAACTGGAACTTGGCTCCATCCAACATTGTTATTATAGAGGCATTTAGAGTACATGAAACTGTAACATGGTTAAACTAAATTATATTCTTCATTTGATGGATTTGAACTGAAACATATCTTGGATTCAAAATTGAAGATGAAGGAGAAGATTCTTTATTAAGTGACTAAAGAAAGTATAATGCTTCATCTTTCAATATGAAAAATTGAACTCTACATGCATTCTAATTTGTAGTCATTCACACATGAGCTAATTAATTAAGCCGTTTATTTTATTCCATAAAAATGAGTAAGGAAAATAACCTCTGGTGAAAAATAATAAAATTTCCTCAGAGTCAGAGACGATGTGAAAACTTTTTTCATTTAAACTTTAAAGGAACCCCTTTAAGAAGTTACTATTATAGCTCTTTCACAGAGAAGCAACAGCAGCTCAGAGAGGTTACAGGATTTACCCAAGCTCGCACCGCTGGAGCTGAGATTTGAGGGAAGACAACTTCAGTCCCAGATTTTCTTATTTTCAGCAATGTAAAATATGATTTTATTTTGAAAGAATTTCAAACATAAATGAGAGTTTGAACAGAGAACTTTTTTTTTCCTGAACCATTGGAAAGTACGTAACTAGTCTGATGCCCTGTCACCACCAAATGGTTAGGTGTATACTTTGTACAAATAAGGACATTCTGTTATATAAGCACAATACAATCATCAAAATTAAGCAGTTAACCTTGATACACTACCACTATCTAATCCTCAGACCACATTCAACATTTGCCAATTGACCCAATAATATCCTTTATGAGAAATGGATCTAGTTGAGAATCACACATTTAATTTAGATGTAATATCTCCTTAATCTCCGCCCTGGAACAGTTCCTCAGTCTTTGCTTAATTTTCAAGACTTGAAAATTAGAGGCCAGTTATTTTGTAGAATATCCCTCAATTTCCATTTTTCTGTTGTTTTCTCTTTATTAGATTCAGGTTATGCATTTTTGGCAGGCCTGTCACAGAAGTAATGCTGTGTTCTTCTCATTGCACTGTATCTAGTAGCACACAATGATGTTCGTCCTAATCTCTTGATTAAGGTGGTATCACAGATTTTCCTGCAATGACGTTATATTTTTGTTGCTTTATAATTAAAAGTATTTTGTGGGGGAGATTATTTGAAGATACAAAATATCCTATACCTCATTAAACTTTTGGTTCATTCATTTATTAATTTATATCAGTATCATCTCATAGATTTCTACTTTATTCAAGGATTTATAATACATTATTATCATTACTTATTTCAGCTAGCGGGAGCCCATTTAAGCTGGCTGCTGTGTCCATTTGACACATTCACATCATTTTTTAAACACTTCCTTACTCTTTGTTACAGTTGCTTTCTGGAACAAAGGCCCTAGAATCAGCCATTTCTTCAAGGTTCTTTGGTTCCTGTGTGTACAGAATGATATTTAGAAGCCAAGATTTGAGTGCCAGATGTACTCATTGCTATTGGGGTGTTGTTCCCAGGCCTTTTCACAGAACTAGAGAATTTATGTACACATATACATATACATTAGCATCTGTTTTTATTTCTCTCTCTCTACATTGACATCCATGAGTTCACACCAACACCCCCTATTCTAACCCAACATCACAGGGTTAATTGTAATTTTCTCCCTTTCCTTATTTGTAACTTCCTTGTCAGAAAGTAAAAGCCTATCTCACATTATCCATATATTTATATATTTGATCAGTCACACAGTATGTAACTAAACTCCCATCACCACTACAACCCCCTTCTCACTCTTATCAGGATATAACACTCCTCTCTGGGACACCAACACATCTAGAAGCCCTCCTCATCTGCTTCAGCTCCAAAACCCCATAAGGCCTTTTCTCCACATGGACAATTTTATCAGTTTGCTTGGACTCTACACCTTACACCAAGCTGGCCAACTCCCTCCCACCACCGCCTGTGGATGTTTTCACCATCTCACTCGGGCTAAACAGGCTGGCTGGCCCTGCGTAAATACCTTTCCTGGGCACTGACACCCCAGGCCACCCTACAAATGGACACCTTCCTCACCCTGCTTGGGCTCCCACATGCTCGTCAGGCCTGTCTCTTGCAGGAAGCCTTCCACACACTCAAGTCTGGTTCTTACGCACTCACACGGGCAAGGAGAAGAATGAACCTATTACACTTAACCACATAATGAGTGCATTTATAAGTATTTGCACCTGGCCTGATGGGTAACAGCTGTTACTTAACCTACCTGCCCAGGAAAAGAGAGAGAGGATTAAGGAATTCATTTTCCCCCTATTTCTGAGATACCCGAATCAAAATAAATCAAGTTGGAGAATTCTGTTCCCAGTGATTCTGTCCTGCCCAGTCACCTCTCTTTTCCAGGACATGAGACCTTTCTCTTTGAGTAGCTTCTATAAGGCATCAAGCAGATTCATGCTTAATGGGTAGGACAAATTCTTTTTTATTCTTTATAGAAAATGCTGAAGCATTCACCCATTTAGTCTCATAAATAGCTCGGTCTCTGCCTACATAAAGGGTGGATTTCTTTGGTGTTAAGCTCTGCTCCAAACATAGAAAGGCACCACTTCTAAGTTGGCCTCCAATACTATCATATTGGCTAATTGTTTCATTTATGCCATTTTGTGTTCCCAACTAATTTAGAAGTTTCAAGGACTGCATTGTATTCATCTTTGTAACCCTACTGTCTAAGCACAATAGGCCTTTAATGAATTTTTAATAAATGAATAATTGAGCAAATGAGCAAACAGCAGGAGCTATAAAATGAAACTTCTTTCAACCCTGATTATAATGTAAAACAAATAATGAGAGCTTCATAAGCAAACTACTGGTTTACATGTAAATATATATATATATATCTCCTATGTTGTCCTCTAACACATGATGCTATGAGGGACTAGAGTTCTCATATCCCCTATGAAGGAACCAGGGGTGACATGTGAGTCATTATAATTTCAAAGCCACTTTTTTCTCGTTTGCTGAAACACCTGAGCCCTATCCTATCTAAGGTTATAAGTGAGTTTCCCCTCATATCTGCCTCTGTTCCTTCCACATCACACATTAGAGCATATAAGATGATCATCCCCAAGGTATGAAGGTACAAATAAGCCAAACATTGTCATATTTTTGCTTTAACAGACACATACCAACAGTGCTAATAAATATTTATTAACTCTGTTCCCCAATCTATCAAAACCTGTCATATGCTTTCAATACACATATACAGTTCCAAACCAAATAAATCTGTTCATAGCTATCTAGAATTTAATAAATCCAGTACTTAATACAAAATTTCCACTGATATCTAACATGATTTGCATACTTAATGAATGCTAAACAGGAAATATTTTAACCTGTATCAGCATTAAGATTGAAATATATTTTAACCTCATTAACATTTTGATGGTTCAAACCACAGTATCACTAAACAAAAATGGTGACAAAGCTTATTGTTCCTATTTATGAAGAAAGATTTATAAAAGGAAACACTTCTATGTCATTCAGTTAAAATACCACTTTCAATAATGGTTAGAAAAATTACTTTAATAATGCTTAGAGTTTATAGGAAGAATTTATTTTAAATTTTATTAAAACTTAACAAGGTTGAAGATTCTCAGATGAATTGGTGTATAAAAAGTGTTAGAAATTTAAAAGGACAGGTATTTGGGAAAATACACACACACAAAAACACACCCCCACACAATGTACACCAATTAAAAGAAATTTACTCATCCTAAGATTATAGTAATATGCACATTTTAGATGCTATACATTGAGTGATGTCGTGGAAAATGGCAGAGTGGGAAGCTCCAGGGGTCAACTGGAAAAAAACTATGAGAATCACCTATTTTGGAATTTAGGTACATAATCAGACACTTACAATGACCAGAGGAGTACTTGATAAAGGAAGAGGTTGCTGAATTTTGGTAAGAGAGTAACCTGCATGAATCACCTACCATCCCCCATTCCTCAGGCCCACCTTGGCCTTGGGGATGGCAGCCCATACTCTTAGAGCAAGTGGCTGGTGCCAGGATGGACAGTAAGGACCTTGTCCTCCAAGAATTTAGGGTTGTGTGTTTTGGATGGCCTGGCATTTCCCTGAGGGACAGACCTTTGCCTTTGTTTTGGCCCCCTCAGACTGCAGCAGAGTCCCTGGCAACAGTTTCTATTGGAAGATTTAGAAACATACACACTTCAAAAAAAAAAAATCAGGTACTTAAGGAAACAGATCATGGGCTGACGGTAGAGATAATGGAACTGAATGTTTTGTGAACACATATGGTAAGAAATACAGACCTTGTGAAAATAGTTAGGAAAAGTCACTGTATAAACAGACAACCATAGCTCTCAACAAGGAACAAAAGCAATCTCTGAGGAGGGAGAAAATCTGATTTCCAGACTTAACATTAATTTGACAGAAACTATCCCTGAGGAAGTCCAGACATTGGAATTGCAATCGGAATAAGTCAAAAACTAGTCAACTATCTTAAATATGCTTAATTTAGTTAAAGAATACCACAGAAAAAGAACTAAAAGAAATAGAAAAACAATATATAAACAAATGGGGAATGTCAATAAAGAGATAGAAATTATAAGGAATGAAATAGATATTCTGGAGCAGAAAAGTACGATAGCTGAAATAAAAAATCCACTAGAGGGGTTCAACAGTAGATTTGAACAAGCAGAAGAAAGAATCAGCAAATGTGAAGATAAGAAATTGAAATTACCCAGTCTGAGGAGCAGAAAGAACAAACCAAAAGGGACAATTCTGAAGGACCTGTAGGACACAATCAAATGTACCAATATATATATCATGGAAGTCCTGAAAGGAGAAGAGAGAAAGGGGCCAAAAAAATATTTGAAGAAATAAAGGCTGGAACTTCCCAAATGTGATGAAAGCATTAATCTACACATCCAAGAAACTGAACAAACTCAAGCAAGATAAACTCAAAAAGATCTACATCAAGACATCAATTATAGTCAAATTGTTAAAAAGTCAAAAAGAAAGAATCTTGAAAGCAGCAAGAGAGAAGTGATTCATCATGTACAAGGGATCTTCAATAAAATTAACAGCTGATTTTCCATCAGAAGTCATGGAGGCCCCAAGGCAGTGGAATGACATATTTAAAGGCTGAAAGAAAATAGATTGTCAACCAAGAATTCTATATCTGGCAATACTATGCTTCAGGAACAAAGGAGAAATGAAGATATTCTTAAACAAATTAAGGGAGCTTGTTACTAGTAGACCTGTCCTACAGGATATGCTAAAAGCAGTTCTTCAGGCTGAAATGAAAGGACACTAGACGATAACTTGAAGCCATATGACAATATAGGGAATGCTGGTAAAAGTAACTACATAGGTAAACATAAAAGACTCTATTATTTTACTTTTGGTTTGTAACTTCTCTTTTCTTTCTTTATGACTTAAAAGGCAAATGCATAAAACAATAATTATAAATCTATGTTAATAGCCACACAATATATTATCATATAATGTGACAATAACAACATAAAGGGAGAGGCAGAGACATGGGAGGTCAGAGTGCTGCATACCACTGAAACTAAGTTGGTATTATTCAAATAGGTTGTTATAAGTTTAAGATGTTAATTATAATCCCCAAGGGAATCACTAAGAAAATAACTTTTAAAAATATAGCAAAGAAAGGAAGGAAGAGAATCAAAATGACAAATTACAAAAAATCAACTAATACGAAAAAAGTCAGTAATGGAGGAAATAAACAAAAAATATATGTATGATATGCAGAAAACAACTAAATGGCAGAAGTAAGCCCTTCCTTATTAGCAATTATTTTAAATGTAAATAGATTAAACTTTCCAATTAAAAGGCAGAAATTGGCAGAATGGATATTAAAAATATATATGTATGTTCTATACAATATTGCTCTATATACTATTTATAAGAGACTCACTTTAGATACAAAAACACAAAGAGATTGAAAGTAGAAGAATGGAAAATAACATTCCACGCATATAGTGACTGAAATAGAGTGGAGGTGACTATATTATCAGAAAAAATAGATTTTAAACCAAAAAAGATTAAGAGATAAAGAATGGGATCATATCTTGATAAAAGGTACAATTCATCAACAAGATATAACAATTATTTTTAAGAGTACACACCTACCAGAGCAAATAGGCAAGAAAAACAAATGAAAGGCATGCAAATTGGAAAGGAAGTAAAACTATGCCTGTTTGCAGATGACCTGATCTTACATGTAGAAAACTCAAAGAATCTACAAAAACAAAAAACAAACGTGAAAGCTAACAAACAAATTCAGCAAAGTTTTGAAGGATGAAAAATCGACATGCAAAAATCAGTTGCATCTCAGGGTCAGCTCAGAGGTGTAATGGTTAAGTTCACACACTGCTTCAGTGGCTCAGGGTTCACAGGTTCAGATCCCAGGTGCAGACCTATGCACCACTTATCAAACCATGCTGTGGCAGGCATCTCACATATAAAGTAGAGGAAGATGGGCACAGATGTTAGCTCAGGGCTAATCTTCCTCACCAAAAAAATTTTTAAAAATCAGTTCCATTTCTATACACTAGCAATGAACAATCCAAAAAGGAAGTTTTTAAAAAATTCCATATACAATAGTATCAAAAAGAATAAAATATTCAGGAATAAATTTAACCAAGAAGGATCAAGACAAGTACACTGAAAACTATAAAACATTTCTGAAAGAAGTTAAAGACCTAGATAAATGGAAAGACATCCCATATTCATGTATTGGGAGACAATATTGTTAACATGGGACCCAAATAGATATACAGATTCAATGCAAAACTTATCAAAATCCCAATAGTGTTTTTGCAGAAATGAAAAAATGCATCCTAAAATTCATATGGAACTTCAAGGGACCCAGAATAATCAAAACAATCTTGAAAAGGAAGAACAAAGATGGAAGGATCACACTTTCCAATTTCAAAACTTACTACAAAGCTAGAATAATCAAAACAGTGTGGTAAGGGAATAAGTATAGACATATAGACCAATGGGATAAAATTGAGATCCCAGAAATTAACCCACATTATCAATTATCAATTGATTTTCAACAGTGGGGCCAAATCCACTTAATGAAGAAAGCACAGACTCTTCAACAAATGGTGCTGGGAAAACTGGATATTCACATGTAAAATAAAACAAAGTTGGATTCTTACCTTATACCATATAAAAAATTAACTCAAAATAAATCAGAGACTTAAATTTAAGAACTAAAACTGTAAAACTCTTAGAAGAAAAGATTGGGGCAAATCTTCACAGTCTTGGATTTGGTAATGGTTTCTTAAACACCAAATGTACAGACAAGAGAGTGAAAAGACCACCTATAGAATGGTAAAAATATTTGCAAATCATATATCTGGTAAGGGTTTAATATCTAGACTATATAAAGAACTCCTACAACTCAACAACAAAAAGACAACCCAATTTAAAAATGGGTAAATAATTCGAATAGGCAATTTCCAAAGAAGATATACAAATGGTCAATGAGCACATGAAAAGATGATCAACATCACTAATCATTAGGGAAATGCAGATCAATATCACAATGAGATACCTTTTTCACACCTGCTAGGATGGCTATAGTAAAAAATAATAATAACAAACAACAGGGATATGGAGAAATTGGAACCCTAGTATGTTGCTGGTGGGAATGTGAAATAGTGCAACCACTGCAGTAAATAGTGTGGCAGTAGCGTGCCACTCGCCCAGCATCCGTGTGTTCACCAAGCAGGAAGCTCTACCGAGTTTGATAGCCCAGAGTTTTTACTGAGGTTTCGTTATGTAATCATGACTGATTAAGTCATCAACCACATTACTGAACTCAGTCTCCGGTCCCACTTCCCTCCCTGGAGTTGGAGGGTAAAGCTGAAAGTTCTAACCCTCTAATCACATGCTCAGTCTTTCTCTTATGGCTAGCCCCTCCATTGAGATGATCTAAAGGCCCACTTTGAGTCACCCCATTAGTGTAAATTCAGCTATGGTGAAAGGGGATCCTTACAAATAACAAAAGTCACTCCTATCACTTAGGAAATTCCAAGGGCTTTTAAATCTCTGTGCCTGGAACCTGGACAAAGATCAGACATATTTTTTTATTATCCCGCACACGTAAGCAAGTACTTGCAACACTATAAATTAATTATTTAATAGAATTGTGCTCAAAATATGTATGAACGTGAGGAAACTACCACCAGCTAGAGCGAAGGGGTTGGGGAAAGCCTCATAGAAGTGACGTGATGGAGGGAAAAATGTGGGGGGGCTCCATTTTCAATGAGAAAAAGTATCTGTTGAAAGTCACGGGTCCTGAAAGAAAAGGGGTTATAAGTGAGGACAGGCCTTTAGCTTCAAGGAGGTGGTGAGGTTCAGGAGCTGAGGCTGGGGGATAGGTGGGTTGAGGCTGGGAAGGCCTCATCAGTGCAAAGGGATTAGAGATTGGTTGTATAGGTAGCAGGGATCCTGCTGAGGTTTGCGAAGAGGGGAGTGGTGTTGTGTTTATTTTTAAAGATAATACAGGCAGCAGTGAGAAGAGTAGACTGCAGTGGGAAAGAGAAAGGAAATGGGAGTGTATTTGAAACGCTATTATAATCTATGTAAACAAAAGTTAAGGTAAGACTGAACCATACTATGGGGATAGAAAGGTGGGCAAAAACCCATTGGACCTGATCTGTTTATTCAAATATCTTGAATTGCAATCAAAAATATTCGTTTGTGTTTTTCTCCTTGTTAAAGGACAATAAATTCAACCTGTAGTTTGACCCACACCGCTTACCATAAGCATTCTTTGATAGCTGTATTCTCTTGAGGATCAGACCTGAGAGGTACACACAAACCACCTTTGTTGTGTTGGTTCAAGCCTGACTAAGAGATGCATTTGGAAAGTGAAATAGCTCATTTTCATGAAAACACTTCAAATAATGTAAAACTGTCTCTAAGATGGTCACTAACAAATTAAATGTAACAACTATTTTAATGAAAACAGCTATTCTCTATCCTTGATAGCTCCTCTAATATCTTTATTCTTGGGGTAAGATTGTATATTCCCAGGAATCAGAATTTGCAGACTGGAATGTCCGGCTGCTAGCTTCAGAATATTCTTTGTTAAGCTTCCCTGTCATCTCCTCTATTTTGTTTTGCTTTATTTTTGCTCTTTCCTTATCTATTCTCTAAACGTCCTTAATTTCTTGTGCACACACCTAAGGTTTGGCTTACTACTTACTCCATAATAGTATTACACATGTGTCTCTGGTACCGAACCAAGTGGGCTTGCCTCCTGGTGAGTTAAATAAGACTTACACCGGTGGAAGTTGTCTCGCAAAGTAAAGTGTATTTGCAGCAAATAGGAGGCCACGAGGAATCATTTCCAAAGTCATGGCATCCCTGAACGAAGGGAAGCAGGAACTTTTATTTCAGCTGGGGAATGAATATTCAAAAGGAAGAGGCGGGTACACTGCAGATTATGGTAATGAGGCTTAATCTCCTCTTGAAGCGATCTTCACATTAAAAATAAGGCAAGGTTCTGGTGTAGCTGTTGTAGGGAGGCTTGGTTAGCTTCAGGGTGGTTGCTGGGTGTGTCTCCTTAATATAAAAAAATCTTGGAAAAACAGTTAAATGCTTCCAAACCCACCCTTGAGCTTCTTGGGGCACTAGTCCATGACATCTCCTCTACTTGATTGCAATACCATAAAGGTATAGATCTTCCTGACATAGTGTCTGGCACAAAATGTGTTAACGAGTATTTACAAAATGAATAATGGAATAAATAACTGAATAGAATGGCCAGTTTTCAGGTCTTTCAATGGAGGAAAGGACCAAATGCCAGACCCTCGGCTTGATCTGACAGGGAAAGTCCATTTGAGAGTCTTGCCTAGACTCTCATCCCAGACCAGACTAGGATGATCAGATAAGAACATTTCTTTCTGGTGTTCTTGAAGACTGTGTTTGTCAGGTTAACTAGAGACTTTAGACCTAAGCGTTATCTGTTTTCATTTATTGTGAATCCCTGAATCGGTCGTCTACAGTTCACTGGTACTGCAAAATGAGTCCATGAGGTGTGTTTTTAGGATAAAAATAAACATAGCACAGGAGAGTAGATGTTACATTAAATTAGTGAAACTGTAGAGAAAACAGGAGTAAATGAACCAATAACAATTTGGACTATGAGTAGGAAGACAATAACCCCCTCTTTGATATTTTTTAAGTTATTAAATCTTTTTTTTAGGATTTTTGTTATTCTGTCTTTTCAAAGCAGCCTAATTTTAGAAATGAAAGACCTGAGACATAGAGAGTTCAAGGACCTGCCAAGTCACAGAGTCAACGTTTATTTGAGGGGCCTGTCTTAGATGCAAAGTTTGAACGTGGATCTCTGATTTCTGATCTTTTACTTCACAACTCTGTTCGCTAATTTGTAGTATCCTGAACAAATGCCTTTTCTCCCAAGATTCTTTTGCATTCTCCCTCAGAAAATGTCATCAGGATTGCATCTTAAATTTTTTTTTTACTTGGAATGATGTGATTTACTCTCATTTTCTAAAAGGGCCACACAATAACATCTAACAATTACTGATCAAGCAAAGTCAGTGATATTCTATGCCTTCATTAGAATTCTGAATTTGGATAAACCTGGTAAAAAAAATAAAATTTTCCCCTAGCTTGCTGGTTAATAAGTACACCTCCACTGTGGGTCACAGCCGCTCCTTCAGGGGGGTGTTTCAGCATCCCCTTTGGGTTAATTAAAAGCTAGACTACATGTACTAATTATTTGTCATGGAGCTGTCTTCTTTGCACTGCTGTTTACTCCATGATAAATACGAGAGCACACTGTGATTTTGCTTTACAAATAGCAGATCAGAAGTATTCCATTCATTTAGTGTGACTGAATTTTCCCCTCAGAAACAGAATGAAACATGGAGTCGAACTAAATCAGGGCATTAATATTTGTAAACTACAAAGATGTCTGATATGATTATTTTAATTAAAATGATTTTCTGTGAATGTTTTGTTTCCCATATTCTGTTAATGATGGAGGAAAAAAATACTCTCTCCTTTTATTTTGATAAAATATTTAACATTTTCCTTCTTCCCCCGCCCCAAAAGCAGTAAATCTATCCCTTTCATGACTTATAAGAGCTCTCCTGAGGCATTCATATGCTTCGAAGTTCTCGCACATTATTATTATTCTTTAGTTATTATTATACTAACTAAATAATTTCCCTAAATCCACATTTCACTTTTGACTAACCTATTTCCTTCAAACATATGTATACACAGGAGTTTTAACAGGGTGTCCTATTTCTCAAAATCAGGAAGCCTTTGTGAGAAGGTCTGTAAGAGGCATTCAAGGTTCAAATTCAGCATGACGCTCTCAGCAAACCCAGCACCTTCCCTCCCACCCCGACTCCAGCTCTGTGGTTTCCTCCTCTCCCCTCCCCCAGAGAAGGAAGCTCATCAACATTAACACACAAATGCAAAATAACCAGCCAGGCCTCTCCCTAGGAATACAAATTAGGGGCAGGTAGCTGAAGAGCTTAGAAAGCTGAAATCATTCACATTGAAAAGGATGAATAGATGAGAGACTGAAAGTGGGGTAAAGTGTTTAGCTTTTGTCATTTAAAGTGACGTCTTTAACTCTTTGCCTTCTAGAGACTACCCCTCACCCAATAATAGAGCTTTGCAATCAAGAGTTCCTGGGTAAAAAAAAAATAAGGTATCGAATTTCCTTTTATAAGGTATAATGATAAAATTAGATATTGGTTTCACTAAGGCCTATGTCTGACAAAAATATGGTAGAGAGCCCGGGACATTGAATAATTTACTAGTAGACATTTATTTAAAAAAAAAAAGGTCCACATTAGCTGACTAGTGCAGTTGCTTTTTTCATTTTGGTCACTACTTTCAGCTCAATGCAAATCATGTTTTACTGCATTTACGCTTGGCTGAGTTTTGACTTGGGAGGTGAGTTTGGCTGGAAGCTTGAATCTTATTTTCTAATTAGCTCTACCTTATCTAGTAATCAATGGCAGAGCCTTGCCATAGCTATTTGTAATGATTATGTTATCGATGGCCAAGCAAGTCTTTTCCTAGATTGTTGAAGCTTTGGATATCCAGAAACTTGGATGTCCCGGAAATCAGTAGTATAGGCGGAGCATCCAGCAATGTGCATACACATTCTCCAACTAAAATCCGAATGTTTAAGCATGATGCTACCTCAGTGGTTAGAAACAGAACTACAGAGTAGGAAGATGCCTTAGTGTCCTATTATAAGACAACCAAGGGACACAGAAGGAAGTACACAGCTTAACAATTAAATGCAGGGCTTCTACTACTACAGCAGATTTTGACTTAGAGCTAAAACTTTTTGTTTTAATTGAATGCATTACCCAGTTTGGAGAGACCAGTCCTTCTTTAATGCGGGTACAGATCCTAAATCGTATACAATAATTATTTATTAAATACCTTCTGAGTACTCTGCAACCAAACTCATGCTCATCTCATCCTTAAGTTTTTGGTAAGACTAGTTTAGACAAACAAGTTATAATTGCTGAAGAAGATATACGTCATTGCAGCAGAGAGAGGGTTTGTAAATCCAAAATGGTCATTTATATGATGTTATTGAGGGGGTGGCTGGGAGATGGACACATTTTGGGGGGTGTGGTGGGCGTGCATGTAATGAGTTTTTACATGTTATGACATTATAGTCACATTATTTTCATTTCATAGGAGGGGAAGCAGAACCACAGAAAGTTTTGAGGTTTTATTTTGTAATGACACTAACTAAAGCCAATGCATTATCTTGTTCCCCTTTTCCTCTTATTTCTCCAGATATATGCAAGGTTTTGAGGACAAACATGGTCTTTCCTTTCTCAGTGTCTTGAACAATACTGTTTACAATATTAGTGCTTTAAAAATATTTAGCAGTTTAAGAGTACCACACCAGACACCTGTGTGCCCCATAGATAATAGAGGTATTTATTCATCATCTTTGATTTCACACATAGGGAATGCTGGTAAGTTTCTGCTCTGAAATCTATCAACAGTAAAATCCATGTATAAAAGCCAGGAGACAATCATTAATATTAGGTAAACAGTTCTAAGAAAGACATTTTCTGAAAATTATTTTGTCAAGGGATTTTCCTAGAAAGTTCCATGAAAGTCCTTCTCTTTAGCTTGACATTGGGATTGGAGAATAGAAGCTTCCCCCCACCCCCTTGTATTTTTCTTGTCTGTTTGATATCTTTGTATATTTTTAAAGAAACCTTGTAAAATCACGGTGAACACCAGGGCAATAGGGTGGAAGTTAGTTGATAAAGAAGCGAACTTTAGGGGGCCAGGCCGGTGGTGTAGCAGTTAAGTTCGTGTGCTCTGCTTCTGCAGCCGGGGTTCGCAGGTTCGGACCCCGGGTATGGACCGATGCACCCCTTGTCAAGCCATGCCGTGGCGGCGTCCCATATAAAGTAGAGGAAGATGGGCACAGATGTTAGCCCAGGGCAAATCTTCCTCAGCAAAAAGAGGAGGACTGGCAGTGGATGTTAACTCAGGGCTAATCTTCCTTACACACACACACACACACACCACACACACACACACACAATATCCAAACTTAAGAATGCGATAAAGTTTGAATGGAGGAGTCTCTGCCATTTATCATTAGTTTGACATTTTGAACTTTAGTATCTTATCTCCAAGGGTAGATAATAATATCTACCTCACAACAGGTTGTGAGGATTAAGTGGAATCCTGTTTGTAAGAAGCCTAGCCTAGTGCCTGCATTTAGTAGCTACTCAGGCCTTGCTAAGCCACTTTCTTCCAGAGAATGAGCAGAACTTGCTTATTCTGTAGCTGGGTTATTCACAGGGAGAATGGCTTTAGGAAGGGGAGTTAAGGAGCTTAGTCTAATATCAATATGAAGCTCAACTGGGCTCTTAGAAGAGATCTGATGGAGGATGCACAACAAGGAGCGAAACCCAGGAAAGCCCAGATTCGATTGGCTTGAATCTATATAGATTCAATCTGAAAAATTAGACTGAATAAGAAGATCTCTGTTGTCACCTTATCCCTCCTCCTCAACCCTTAGGCCTCCTTTTCAGTAGGCAACAAGCTCACTGAGGACTCCATCTCACCCCTGGAGCCTGAACCTATATATGCAAGAGCTCCTGGAGTCTCCTTGGACGTTCCACATGCATCGCAGACCTGTCGTGTTGAAAACCAAATGCGTGAACCTCTCTGTTTAACCCACTCTGCATCTTGCATCCCTAGCTTTATGATTAGTGTTATTATCTAACCTGGAAAACTGGATTACATCATTAACTTTATCTTTGTCAAGGACATTCAGTTGGTCACCAGGTCCTGCAGACTCTTCTTCCCAAAGTCATTTCTTCTTCTTCATCTTTATAACCATGGGTTTTCCTTAAACCCATGCTTTGATCCACCCCTTAGCCTGAATACACCCAATTCTCTTTGCTTGAAATGCCATTGCCCTTCCTTCTCCACCTCAGGAATAACTACTATTTCAAGCAGCAACTCCTCTGTCTCCTCTATTAAGCCTTTCCCAACGCCTTCAATGGATGTTTACTCCCACTCTGTGATCCAGGAGGACCCATCAAAAAGATAAAATCTAGAACACACTTCCATTCTATTGTTTATTCTTAAGTTTTCCATTTCTAATAAAAATGCCTGCATTTGTAAATTATAAAACTAATAGAAAATACATAAAAGTGTTCACAGTAAATGATTCAGCAATGTAAAAAATATAAAGTGAAAGTCCTGCATATTTCATCCCCAGACAAAATCACTACTGCTAACAATTTGGTGTATGTTCTTCCACCCTAAATAAACAGAAACAAACACTCGTACATGAGTACAAACATACACATATTTCCAAGAATGAGATTTGAAACATAGACTACTCTGTAATCTGCTTTTTGCACTTAATATATTTTGGATTTTTTTTATGTTTGACAGTGAATATAGACACATGGCATCCTTTTTAACTGGTGCATACAATGGAACATTTTTCATTATATAACTGTGTCATAATTTATTTAACAATTTTATGTCAATAACCATTTAGATTGTTTGATAGTAGCTATTATAAACACGTGCTTGGACATCCCTAGATGCAAAACTTAGGACATTTGTCTAATAATTCCTGAAGATAATTTTCTTAAAATCTATTTACAGTATTAGAATATGCTTTTTTTGGTGAGGAAGATTCGCCCTCAGCTAACATCTTTGCCTATCTTCCTCTATTTTGTATGTGGGATGCCTCCACAGCATGGCCGATGAGTGGAGCAGGCCCACACCCAGAATCTGAACCCATGAACCCAGGTCACCAAAGCAGACCATGTGGATCTTTAACCACTTGGCGACCAGGCGGGCCCCCAGCCCCAGAATATGCATATTTTTGATATTAATAATACTTCACATCAGTTTGTACCAGTTTTCATTGCCTCAGTTGTGGATTTTCTTCCATTTCACCAATAATGCATATCATCTTATTTTTAATCTTTACCAGTTTTTTAGGTGACAAATGACATCTCATTTTTCTGTCTTTTACTGTTATTGAGTTTGAACTTCTTTCCATATTTCACTTGCACAATTTTTTTTTTTACTCTTCTCTTCATATTGTTTGCCCATTTTGTATTATTCGGCTCATCTTTTTCCTATTTATTTGAAAGAACTTTCTCTGTATGGGTAGGTAAGTAAGTAAGTGGACCTAGATAATGATAGATAGATAGATAGATGGTAGATAGATAGGTCCAAATTTTGACTTTCAACTTTGTTTAAGCCTTTGACATTTAGACTTCAAAAGATCTATGTAGCTACCTGCAACTATTTTACATTAGAATTCCTGGTTTTGGTGTCATATTAAGAAAGGTCTTTTTTTAATTAAAAGAAAAAATTCATGTATCTTCTTTTCATTTTCGTTGTTTTTACTAGTCCTGTTTTTGTTATTTATGCATTTGACTATTAATTCTATTTGAATGTATTTGTACTTTAAAGGGAGTGAACTTATTTTTTTCCCCAAACACTTGTCAATAAACCCCAAACTATTTATTAAACAATCAGTCATTTCGATTTGATTTTTAAATGCCACCTTTGTTAGGTGAAGGAGATCAGAATATGCCATCCCAAAATATGCTATTTTGGCATAAAGATTGTTTTGAGCTGAAGGCAATTAAAAAGCAGTAACACAGAAAGGGCTCTCTGCCCTCCCCCATCTGCCTAAAGCAGGGCATAAATTACCCTTTGTGAAAGTTTCCCCCATTCCCTTTCCCATACCAGGAGGAGGAAACACAACCATTATCACTGAAGACAGAAAGTAGGCACAGAGGTGGGTCTGCACAAATAAACCTTACTAAGATAACCCCTATCTTTCATTAGTTTTCCCCATAAATTTACCTTCCCATTGTTTACCACCCCTAGAAACCCAAACCCCCTTTCTGTGTCTTGTCACTCTCCATAAATGTATCACTGTTTGTTAAAATGGTATATAAGCCCCTGGGTCTAACAACTGCCTCTTCAGGTCTTCACTTCTTTCCTATGAAGGCCTGTGTGCAAGTAATAATTAGAATATTAACATCAAATAAAATTTGTATACCTTTTCTCATGTTAATCTTTTGTCAGTTTAATTTGTAGGCCCCGGCTACCGACATGCCACCCCTGCTGGTCTAGTGGTTAAGATTCGGTGCTCTCACTCTGCAGCCCAGGTTTGTTTCCCAGTCAGGGAACATCACCAACCATCTGTCTGTTGTCACACGGTGGCAGCTATCTGTTGCTGTGATGCTGAATGCTATGCCACTGGTATTTCAAATACCAGCAGAGTCGCCCACTGTGGACTGATTTCAGCGTAGCTTCCAGACTAAGACAGACTAGGAAAAAGGACCTGGACCTGGGTACCCACCTCTGAAAAAATTGGCCGTGGAAACCCTATGAATAGCAGTGGAGCACTGTCTGATGATAAGCCTTGCCCAGAAGGTGAGAGGATGGCAAAAAAAAGATGGGCAGTGTTCTGCTCTGCCAAGAACAGGGTTGCTATGGGTCAGAATTGACTGGACGGCACTAACGACAAAGCTACCGACACCAGAGGGAGAGAAGAAAGTTCTTTTTCCTCCCCTATATGTAGTATAAATACTCATATATGCATGCTCTATCTATGTATTCTATTGTTTTGTTCACCTTTTTCTTTATTATTGCACTAGTATCAGCAGAGTTGATTACCTTACTAATATATCATAAATTTATTTCTGGTAGGGCAAGTCTCTTTCATTACACACTGTTCCAAAACTTTTTTCCCAATTTTCTATACTTACTAGGGTTAATGAGCAAAGCTCTAAGAAATGGACATTTTTATTAGAATGGAAAGAAATTGACAAATGTTTTATGAAGAAAATCTATCTTTAAAAATATTTAGGTTTCTCATTCATAAATGCAGTACTTTTTTCATTTACTAAAAACCTACTTTATAATATTTTTACATACTTTTTTCTTCATGTAAGTTTTATATTTTTTATTAAATTAATGCTCAATTTTTTTGTTGTTGATGTTGTGAATAGGATACTTCTTCCCCTGCATTTTTTAACTGGTTTTCCTTTCATAAGGAGAGTTATTACTCTTTACATTTCTTAAATCAGCATACCTTAATTGAACTCTACTATTGTCTAAGAGTTAGTTATAAAATTCTTTCATTTTCTTAGTAAACTGTTACATCATGTGCAAATAAATGATAGTGTCTCACCCTTCTCATTGATTTTTTCTTAGCTAAGTACATTGGATAGCATCTCTAGAACAATTCTGAATAAGAATGGCATTGGCAGGGTTCAAGAGGGTGCCTATATGCTCTGAGTAAGACACTGCAATGCTGGCCTTAAGGCTTCTATGCACAGATCCAAAAGGAAACAGGTATCAAGGGAAGCTCTGGAACACTGTGTGGTCTGAGACAGACCTCCATTCCTTGGTCCTGCCAACATTCTCAATACAGCAACTTGCCTTGGAACCACAATGAAGAATCTCATCGTGTTCTTAATCCCTATTCTTGTCCCAGTCACACAATGCTTAAGACTTCCAGCTCACTCTTCAACCCCCAGATTCCAATCCCCAAAGAATTCTGTAAAACACTTTTTCTAATCCCATCCCTTACCACTCTTCATCTCCTGACCCCCTTTCACCACACCCTTTGGAACTTCTCAATCTCTTCTGTGAACTCTTTGCATTCTTGCTCTAGCTAAAACCTGGACTTACTCTGAAGCCAACAGTTTTTTGAGATTCTTACAAGGGGTGGCCAATTCAGGCAATCTTCTTCCCCATCCAACCTCCCTTAAACACTCAGTTTTGAATCTCAGTTCATCAGATTACACCCCCATCATTCTTTGTTAAGTTATACTATTGTGACCTTAGGTCATTTTGTCTCATTTCTTGAAAATTTGAGCTTTAGTCTCTGTTCCAGTTTCTCCAACATCACTCCTTTCATAGTTGTTGGTATAGCCAGTGCTATAGCTTTTCAGTTGTTTGATAACCTCTCTTTAGCCACCTCCTCCTCAAGGTCTTATTCTAAACCTGCACTGTCCAGTACTGTAGCCACTAGCACATGTGGCTTTTGAGCACTTGATATGTGGCTAGTCCAAATTAAGCTGTGTTGTAAAGGTAAATATACACTAGATTTCAAAGACTTAGTATGAAAAAAATGTACACTATCTCATCAATAACTTTTTAATTTTGATTACTCATCAAGATAATACCTTCAATATATTAAATTAAAATATATTATTAAAATTAATTTCACTGTTTCCACTCTTTCTTTTTACTTTTTTTAGTGTGGCTACTAGAAAATTTTGTATTTCATATGTGGATGGCATTACATTTCTATGGTTGGTGCTGCTCTAGATCTTGTCATTACCAATAACTGAAACTCTCCATAATCTGAATTTCATATATTCAACAATCAGGCCACTGTTTTTCCAATTTGCTCCCTCTAGCACTCCAACTTCAGCAATCCTTCCACCCCCAGAGGGATAAACAATCCATTGATCCCACCACCTTCTCACTATACCTATATAATTTTTGTGGCTTGAAACAAAAATTTACTATCTCATAGATTCTTAGGTTTGATTTGGCTCAGTTGGGCACTTCTCACTTGAGGTCTTGGATGCAGTTGCAGATGTAGGTAGACTGGGACTGCAGTTATCTTAGAACTCAACTGAGTTGGACACCAAAGTCAGTTGTTGCTGACTATTGGTTGGAAGTTCACCTGGGACTGTCAGAAGTCCTAAGATTCCACTTCTACCAAATTTTGTTCATTAAACAACTTTCTCATGCTGGCCTAGGTTCAATATAGTGGAGAGAAGGTGTCAGACTCTGCCTCTCAATGGACACGGTAGCAAAGAATTTATGGCCAACTTTAATTTACCAACTTTAATGTCCCTCTAGTATTCACCTTCCTCCTTATTCAGCTTAAATTCCCTGTCAATCATTTTAATCACCCCCTTACATACGCCTTTAATTCCTTTGCCTCCTCTCAATTTTTGTGCTCATCTAACTAAACCATAACCATGATTAAACACAGCCCTCCACCTTCTCTTTTTCTGCACTAGCATGTCTGGACAGAGCTGGAGAAAAACATATATCCTTGCTAACTAGTCTCGCACAATGCATGATCACTAACCTGCAGTGGACCCTTAGTGCTGCCCAGTGATGTTAGCTCCATCTTACCTACTCTCCTAGATGATTCTTTCATAGCTTTTCTTTCTCTTCAAACAGCCTTCTTCCCCACCCTCACTCTGAGCTGATAATTTGCTTCATATTTCATTGAAAAAAGTAGAAGTAATCAGAGGAGAACTTCCATAAATTTCCACAAAAAACACATTTACCTGTGCCTGGATCCCTTATTCTTTATCTTTTCTCCCAATTCTATGAATGAATCGTTCATGATCCCCGCTAAGGTCAACGTCTTTTCTTGTTTTCTAAATCCCTGCCACTACTTGTGGACCATGATCGAGAAATCCTCTGTCCGGCCTCAACAACTTC
The DNA here is from genome assembly GCA_031878705.1 of Tapirus indicus. NCBI lineage: Eukaryota > Metazoa > Chordata > Mammalia > Perissodactyla > Tapiridae > Tapirus > Tapirus indicus. The sequence continues at coordinate 27,528,297 of CM062930.1, read as the reverse complement.
TCCTCTCTACTGGATCATTTTCAGTGTCATTTGTCCTATATTAAAACAAAAAATTTCTGGACGCTAATTCTCCCTCTAGTTACTAACCCATTTCTTTTCTTCCCTTTACAGCAAACCTCTTTTACGTATGCCCACTGTTTCCAATTTCTTTATTCCCATTCTCTCTTTAACTCCAATACTACACCAAAAACTGCTCCAACCAACATCGTCAGTAACCAACACACTGTTGAATCCAGTGGTCAATTCCCAGACCTCATCTTATTTGTCCCATCTGCAGCATTTGACCCAACAGATTATTCCCTCCTTCTTGAAATAATTTCTTTTTGTGGTTTCCAAGACACCGTGCTGGCCCAGTTTTCCTCCTGTGTCTCTGGGTGGTCCTTCTCAGTCTCTTTTGCTGATTCCTTCTTCTCATCTCCACCAGTTAACAATGGAATGCCCAGGACTGTTTACCCTCAGTCACTCATTCAGTCTCATGACTTTAAATACATTCTCTATGCCAACGGCCCCAATATATACCTCTGACTTTTCCTCTGACCTACATAATCCTATATCCAACTGCCTTCTCAATATTCCCTCTTGGAATCTAATAGATATCTTGATCTTAAAATGTCCAAACTTAAAGTTCAAATATTCCCTCTCAACCCTGGTTCTCTTACAATCTTTTCTACCTCAGCGTTCCTCTATTCTTTCAGTTGCTAAGGCCAAAAATCTCGAAGAGGTTCTTCACTCCCTTCTTTCTCTCATACCACACTTCCAGTCCATCAGGAAATCTTGTCAGCTCAACCTCTAAATAGAATTGGAACACTTATCCTTCACTTCTTATGCTCCCACCCTACTTCAAACCACCTCTATCTCTTCCCTGCATTATTTCCAACTGATCTCTTTGCTTCTGCCATTGGTCCCCTGTGGTCTGTGCTCAACACTCTTCATATCCTGTCACTCTTCTGCTCAAAACCCTCAAAGGCTCCCCTCAAAGTCCACTTCGTGGCTGACAAGGCACTGTGTAATCTGTCTTCATTGTCTCTCTGGCTTAGTTCCTTTCAACACTTCCTGTAGTTCATCCTGCTCCAGCCTCTTTGATCCTCTTCATGGCCTTTCATTTCTTCACTCTACCTGAGGGTTCTTCCTACAAATATCTACGTGATCTTTTCCGTCACTTCCTATAGGTCTTTAATTCAATTCTACCTTCTTTGCAAGGCCTTCCCTATCTCCCCTCTCTAAAACTGCAGCCACTATACCCTCCAGCACCTCCTGTACCTCTTCACTGCTTTATTTTTCTCCCGAGTACTTATTACTATCTAATATACATTTAACTTAATTATCTTATTTATTGTCTTCCTTTCTAGAATATAAGCTCCATAAAAGCAGGGGTTTTCAGTTCACCACTGAATCTCCAGAGCGAGCCACATGATAGGCACTCAACAAATAGTCACTGAAAGAATAAATGGATGTAGAAGGTATCCTTGAAATGTTTTCGTTCTGTGGAAATTTTTTTAAGGTTTCATTTTTTCATTCCAATATTTACTGTTCATTTAGGTAGACACTCTTTATTAAAGCAATTCCTTTGACTCTCAATTAACTTAAATTTGTTATTATAAATGGATATTGAATTTTACCAAATGCTTTTTTCATAAATATCAAAACAATTACATGCTTTATCCCTTTAAAATATGTTGAATTAATTTTGAATTCTGGACAGAAACCCTGCATGGTAATGATTTATTTGTTTTAGTTAATCACCTTATTTAATTTTCCAATATTATTTTGAAGATTTTTGCATTTATATCTATAAATGAGTTTGATCTGTGTTTTTTTTTTTTTTTTGAGACATCTTTGTCAAGTTGAGTATTACTATTTTGCAAGCTTCATAAAATTAATCGGGAAGCTTCCTTCCCTCCCCCCCACCCCGCTTACCCCCCCCCCCCGATTTTCCTGTGTTCTGGAATATTTTGAATACATAGGAATTATAATTTTTTATAATTATGGTATAGATAGAATAGCCTATAAGTCTATGGTATGTGACACTATTTTAGGTGTAAATCTTTAACAACCTTTTCAATTGCCTCTATGGTTGCTCATCTATTCATATTCCACTCCCCTTGAATAAATCTTGCTAATTCACATTTTCTTAGAAAAGCATTAACTTTATCCAGATTTTCAGATTGTTTAAGAAACAACCTCAACTTGGTAAAAATTATGTTCTTTGCTTGCAGCATCATTGTTTCTCCCGTGCCTCTATTAAATTAAATGAAATCTGTATATCACAAAATTGAATTTTTAACTTATGTATCTGATAAAGAAATAGAAGTGCTAAGGTCTTTGAAGGCATATTCCTTGAGGGAGAGAGGAGGGAAAATTATGCCTATTTCCTCTACTAGGCCTAGCACATGTGTTAGATGTGTTGAACACTCAAAATGGGATTATACTGACTGCCAGATGGGGCCAAGAATTTCCTTACTCTCTGCACAGGTTAGTGGAGTGTGAAACCAGGTACTTCATTTAACTCCTTTAACCTTCCTCTACAACCCACTTTGGGTATACCCATATATCTGTTCAAATCTTGGACAATCCAATATCCCAAAAATGTCAAAACAAGAGTACTTAGATTTACTATTAAGCCACTAATCCAATTAAATTGAGCATGTATTGTGGTCAAAATGCTATAATAGGCCCTCTGAGAGATATAAAGAAGAACGAGACATGGTCTTTGCCATCCAGCAACTGACGATCCAGTTGGGAAAAGTTATTTAGAAGTAACTTCAATAAGTCAGTTTATAAAAGAGACACTAAACATCACTATAGTATCATTCTGTTCAACAAAGATCCAGTCAGTATCTATGAACCAGGTACTATACTAGATATTATTTGTACAAAGATTAGTGATCCTCAAGAAGCTAATGATCTAATCAGAGGAGACTCAGATATATAAAGTTAACTACACTGTGATATGATTTATTCATCTATGTGATGAATAAATGCTGTGTGGGAGTCCAAAAGAAAGTGTGAGTGGGTAGGCTATCAGTCATGGGGATGGCTTTATTGTAGGACTAACATTTAAGATGGACCTAGGAGAATAAGACAATGTGTTACTAAACAGAACAAGAGAAGAGGATTCTGGGCCCATAAGGCTCATACGGTAAGATATTAAGTTAAGAAAACATATGATCTCACAGGTAGAGTTGACATGGAAAAGTGTGTTTGCATTGGAGAGGAGAATTGGAGTAGTGGAAGGAGATAAATCTGGAAATGTACATTGAAGCCAAATCATGAAGTGTCTTGAATTTTTGAATAGGGTAATAAAGAACTTCAATTTTTAAAGCAAGAGTATGTAATAAACATTAAGTGCTCCGAGTGCCCTTTACCTCATCAGAGCGAAAGAGTTGGATTTATTTCCTCAAATTTGAGATTTATATTTGAATTGATGAGCCCTAAAACATGAAGTTCTTGACGTATGTTGAATTTACTTTGGGGGCCATAGGAGCAGCCATCCTCCAGTATACCTGAAAGAGGCTATACTGTGTGACAGTCCATTAGGAGAGACCTAACAACAAATTAAAACACTATGGACAAAGGAATAAATAGTAGCTTCAACTATGAGCCCTAAGAGCAAATGTTCTAAATTGCAGGCATTGATTTGCAATCAATCTGCTTCTATTAGAGTTTATTTATTTAATAAAGACCATTTTTATTTAATGATGGCTAATTCACCCTTTTAACACTGAGGAATCTAGCCAGTATGATGATGTTGAGGAGGATGACAATAATATAATAGGAGCTCATATTTAAAGCTCCTATTTTTGAGTATTTTTGTAGAATGAATTTTGTCCTGAAGACTTTATATGCATTATACTGTTTAGTTATGACAAAAATCCTATAAGGTAGGTACTGTTTTTATTCCATTGGCCCTTTGAAGAAACTGAAGCTTAAAGAGATGATGTATCTTTCTCAAGGTCTTGAATTCTATCTGACTTTGGAAATGACATTCTCAACCATATTGTCATTTTAAAAAGATAATTCTAGCAGTCAGTGAATGGCAAAACAGACACAGGCTAACTAGAAAGATAAAACAAGCCAGGAGCCTAGTACAATAGTCCAGGCAAGAAATGAACAAAGTCTGGCATCAAGCATTGACCGTGGGTGAAACCAGCAAAGAGCTGGCCATTGATGTTGAAGTAAAGGGAACAGATGCCGGAGCCATTTGCGAGATTAAGTTGATGAGACTTGGACACCATCGGATGTGAAGGATAAGGAAGAGACATGGATTGAAGGTGATTCTGGAATATAGCTTGAGTGACGAGGCAGGTGATGATAATATCATCCAAAATAGGGCATGCAGGCCAAGGTGCAGGTTTTAATGGGAAGCTCAGAGGAGTGGTTGGAACTGAAGACATAAATTTTGGAATCAGTTTCATTTCGATAATAGCTAATACCATGGGGATAGATGACTTGACCCAGGGAGAGAATCTGTTGTAAGATGAGATAAGGAAACAGGCCAAAATCCTGGAAAAATCCAAGGTATACCACAGGTCAAAACAGGTACTGTGAGAGTTTAAGGAAAGCAGAGTTTAATTCTGACCGAGGGCATCAGGAAAGGCATTTTGGAGGAGGTGGGATTCACAGTGGAATTTAAAGGCACAGATGAGGAGAGTAGTAGAAGATGGGAATTCCAGGCCAAGAAAACAGTTTGAAGAATAGTTGATGAATGTCACTTTAGGAACTCAGAGTGTCCATGGGAAGGGTAAAGTTGGGGTGGGGATAGAAATTGTGCAGCAGTTGGTAGATCTGGATAGATGAAGGGGTCAGTCTGTAGAGGATGTGTACTGGTATGGAAGAATTTTGAGCAGGAGAGTTACGTGATCAGTTCAGGAAGAAAGCTTGTAGAAAGCTCTCCATGGGAAAATAAGAGGCTCTGACCTTTTCCAGGCCAGATCCCCAAATGACCGCTGGGTCAGGGAACCAGGGAGGGGTGTGTTAGGCCTTGTTAAGCAGAAAAGGAGATGGAAGGATATATTTTCTTTTTCATAAACCCTGGGAAATCTTTAAGTCAGACCCCTATCTGACCCATGAACTGACGAAACAGGTTCATTAATCATCTAATTATGAAATATCTGGCTTTTAACTTGAGCAAATTTATAAACTAGCTATGACAGCATTTCAGAAGAAAAATGTCTTTCATCATCCCTGTAACTTAAAGAACAGAGTCTTAAATTATATATTATTTACAGTGTTGAAAATTTGGAAATTGTTCAAAAGTTTGCCACTCTGAAGAATAAATTATTTGTGACCTTATAATTACTAATACTTCAGATACGTTTGTTCTTACAAATAGATAAATCAATTTAAAAAAAAGACTTTTTTTTCCTGATCCGGGAAGTTACATAGCTTCCTTTATTTACACATCTTAGTGATTTATGAAACATATTTTTATGCTCTATTTTATTTTTTAAAAAGGAGAAAAACCGCTCTAAGAATTGTTATTCCTGGACATAGTTCTGTTTATTCAAGGCTATTAAGTTTTCTTAAAGCAGTTTAAAGAGGTTCTTCCATGATATTTTGCTTTTCGTTTCATCTATTAGACATTTTTTTTCAGGAACACTAATATTGAAATTTTGGTTGTGAATTTCCAGGGGAATATAGGGGTGATATGATCGGAAAAGCGCAAAACAAGAGTAAAAAGAATCGGGAAAGACTTCAATGACATTTTAAATAAGGACATTCAAAAGCCTCTCCATGTCCTTTGCCATTGGTAGGAAGGGTTAGAAGTTTTGCTAGCTAATGTTGACAGTTGTTTAGAAAAGTTTTCACAGGAGATTGGATGGAAATGTGACTTTCCCACGAGGGTAGGGGAGCAGGGATTCTGCTGGACTGGCTTTAACCTTAAGCACCAGAGATAGAAATGGAAAATCATTCTTCGGAGAGAGTTAACAGTGGTGTACTGTACTTTACAAACTCCCCCTGAAAAGTCTGTTGCTAAATTTGTGCTCAGCACTGTTCATACCTGATTCATGCTCTATAAAATAGAGAGTGAGGGATGTTTAAGTTCGTTTAACAGCCTAAGAATTTGAGTCCAATAGGATTAGACTTCCCTCTAACTTCTCTGATGAAGCCCCTTTTCAACTATCATTAAGTTGTCTTGGTATCTTTGTGATTTCTGTGAAGCACCACAATAAGGAGAGATGCCAGGATCAGAATCAGAACTCGCTTAAGTGTGAGTTTTCTCTGGACATGGACCTAGGCACTGATAGTTTGTATGAATCAACTTGAACTTTAATATTCACGACATATAGGTAGCAGAAAAACCTTAAAACAAGACATAAATAATCAGAAAGGCAGTTTTCCCAACCTATATTTCAGACATAATCATATGTGTTCCTTAAAAAAAAAAATGGCTTCTGGGGTTAAACACATCTGAGAAATGAAGAATTAAATAAAATTAAACAGGTTCCTTTACTTTAGAATTCTCAGAACTATTAACATAGTAATTTGTTTTGCAAATCTCCAGGAAAAGATGAGTATGCAGCATGCTCAAATTTATACAGGCATTTTTCCAGAAAAGTATACCTATTGGAAGAAAGTTTGGGAAATGCTGCAGTAACAACGTGAATGAATGAATGAATATCTAACACATTAACACCTTGCATACTGTTTGCTAAGCGCTTTTAAAAAGAAACACACACATGTAATCCTCACAAAAAATCATATGTATTAGGTACTATTTTTATCCCCGTCATAAAGATGAGAAACCTGAGACACTGTCCTAGAGTCCCATAGATGGTGAAAAAGCCTCCTCCCAGTCGTGTTCTCAATTTTTCTCTAACTTTATGATAACCAAACATATCTGTTCAAGAACCCATCAGTAAAAGTTTACCGTGTACTATGTCATACCTGTAAATACACAAGTATTGCTATATTAACGCATTGTGTCTGTCATAAAAATATAGCAAAAACAAAAGTTAAAAAAGATATGATAAAAATAGAATGATGAATGTTTTCAAATAACTCTTTATTGTGTTATTAACAGTACAAAAATAAATTTGCTGTTACTATAAGTAATAAAACCACCATCACTGAATATATTTAACTTCAAAATTAATTTAATGTTTTGTGATACAGTGATTTAAAAATCTGATTTTAGGTTAGGCTCAGTTAATATTGATAATTGGTTTTCAGTCGGAAATGTTGGAAAAAGGACATGTCAAGAAGTACTGTTATATAAAATAAACACTTAAGTTGTGTTTCATTGCTAATGCTAGTGAATAGAAGTCCATATTTTACATACTCTCTTTTTTCTGATTTCTTTTCAGACTATAGTTTTTTTCCCCATATCTTGACCAATGAAAAACTTGGACTTGGAGTAAAAAAAATCAGCTCTGTCATTTTCTTATTGCTTACTTGTGCTTGCATTATTTGAATTAAATTTTTAAGCCTTTGTTTAGGTTTTGAGTATTAGGTTTGGTTAAAGAGTCTCATGCTGTACTGACTAAGCTAGCTGAGCAGGTATTGGTTAGGTTATTTTAAACTAGATAATATAATGGGCAAATGCACTTAACCCAGAACACCTGTCAAATGATGGTATTTGCTGAAACCAAAGAACTAGTGAAGAGCCATATTAACCCCTCCATTCTCCCTCAGGATCCTGCTCTCCACACATGAAATGAATGTCTGACACTTGGATGAGACCTTCGAAGTCACTAGTGTGTATCCCTGTACTAAATATCAAGAAAGATTAATTTTTATCATTTTTTAAGTAAAAAATAGGTATGCTCCTTCTATACTCCAATGATTCATTGTTCACACCCCTGGGGAGTCCCCACCCACTTGGGGACTACTCCTCGAGACCATTCAGGCTACAGGAGGAAATCTGGTCAGAAATAGTGGTTTCAATAAAAGCAAAACACACAAACAAATAAACAAAACCACTTACTGATGAGAAAAACAATTTTGTTACCTCTCGAAAATTAACACTTTTGAAGAGTAGAGTAGCCTTTTATTCAAGATAAATTTCTTCTCTAAGCAAGAACTCTTCACTTGAACAAATGTCCTTTAAATTGACAGTCTGCCTCTATGTTTGTTCCAATGGTACGCATGAATCCAGTGTGATGGACTCCATGGGACATCAGTTCATTCTGTGTTGAAAATGTACTTTGCTGTGTTCCCCCAGCTGGTGTGGAAGGTAAAGAGTGTACTTTGGGGATGATAGGAGTGGTTCAACAAAGTGGAGAATTGCTTCCTGGTGACTAGACGGGAAAACAATTCAAGAGTTTAGCTATTACCTAGTTCTATTTTTCCCTTTACTAGAATCAGAACCCAATATTTCTAGAAAGGACTTTAGTGACCAGGTAGGACTAATCCAATTCTCCTACCTCATAGGGGCCAAAAGTGGATTAAATGACTTGCCTGCTGTTGCCGAGTTAGTGACAGAATCAGGATCAGAATCCAGCTCTCCTCACTGTTGCTCCATGTACTCCACATTTCCTCACTTACGAAGAGTTCCCCCAAGTGCCCTTTGTAGAGTGACAGGCCCGCAACCAAGACACAAAGCCCTTGAACAGATTATTTACTGCCAATAATTTACTGTATTAAACAGATGAACAGGGGGCTGCCTGGTAGTTAGTGGTCAAATTTGAGTGCTCTGCTTCGGTGCCCAGCGTTTGCAGGATCGGACCCCAGGTGCGGACCAACATCCGGCTTCTCAAGCCATGCTGTAGCAGGTGTCGCACATATAAAGTAAAGGAAGATGGGCATGGATGTTAGCCCAGGGACAATCTCCCTCAGCAAAACAAGGAGGATTGGCAACAGATATTAGCTCAGGGCTGATCTTCCTCACCAAAGGAAAAAAAAAATAACCCAAAGAGATGAACAAAGCATTTCTTTGATCAATCAAGCAAATAAAAAATAGTTTTATTTTATAAAGCACCCCTTCTTGAAGTGGCATTTGTTGTCCTGGAATTTTATCTGTAAGATATGTCTCTGCTGAACTGCCTTAGGAGACTCCGAATTTGCCTGACACCCAACATCCTTCTCGTCGCCTTTCAATGAGCAATTTAAACTCATAAGCTTCAAACTCCTACAGGTGAGAGAGAGAGCGAGAGAAAAACAGAGAGAGAGGTGAAGAATCTGGAATAATATCAACAATATATTGACCTTGGGAAAGGATGTACTCTAGGAAGTGTTGTCATTGAGTTACTCCCTTTGCTCATGTTATTTCAGTAGACCGCACTAATGGCAGCAGGAGCAAAGTATGTGGGAACAGCTAAGGAGACAGAGACAGCCAGTTTTAGGTTGGCTGCAGCATGAATGTACGTCCACCTGGTGGTTCAGGACCCCATGCTGCCACTGCTTTGCATTCACAGCAGATCTGATTGTTTGTACTGGATCCTGGTGCTCCTCTCGAGGGCGCAAGGCGAGGTCCATCCCCTGGGGTAGAAGGCCGTGCTATCAGAGAGGCTAAATTTGTTCTCTCAGAACATAACTGTAATTACATCACACAAGGGGAAGGGCTCCCATCAACTGGATTTTGCAGAGACTCAGCAGCAGGACAGGAGGGTTGCTTGAGATTGGAGAGCTTTTACCTCAGTGATTATGCCTCAGATACTGCCTAGGTCCCAAAACCACCACCCAGGGGTCCAACCAGAGTTTAGTAGGGCAGCCTCCCTAACACTTGAGCAGCTCAGGAAAATGTTAGTCACCCTGGAAAAGAGAGAAACAATGTGACTCCCCAAAAGGGGAATTGACTTTCATTGCAATCCTTCTTCGTGAGCAGGATGAGAGGGGCACTATAGTAGGAGGAGAATTAAGAGACAACTATTCAGCCAGTGTGTCTTGCTTAACTGCAAATCTAAAGCTGAAACACCAAAACCATGGATATCAGGAGAGACACAGGCTAGCACATTAGAGATTGATATGATTGGGAGATGTAAAGAGAATTGGGGATAAAAAGGAAGTAACACTTATCAGCTACCCACCATGAGCTAGGTACTGTGCTTGGAAATGCACATAACTTATAAATTCTTATAACACTTGAGAGGTAAGTATTATTTTCTCCTTCAATAAGGATGAGGAAACTCAGAGAGGTTAAGACTCTCAACACAAGGTTACAGGGTTTTCATCTGGTAGAGCAGGATAGAGCAGGTAAATTAGGGTACTGCAGACTTCAAAGTTCATGTTCCTTCTGGGACACTGCACCAATGAATAAGTAGAATAAATAAATAAATTGGATGATTTGTTTTTGTAGGAAATTACTCCCTTAGTAAAATAAGCAAATAAACTAATAAATAAAATGACTCAGAGGAGTCTTGGTTATAGGTGTGCTCCCTACCAGCACGTATATTCCCTGCAAAGGGTCAACCTACATTGATGCTGTTGATGGAATCTGTGACAACACCACAGTATAATTTGTTCTGGTTCCACACGGAGGAACAGGAGTGGGGACAGGAGTGGGGAGTAACTGAGTGAAGGAGATGGAACCAAGCACTGGCCTTTCCTTCTGGCTGAGATACCGGTAGGTGCATTACCTCATGCTCAGGGCAGTGGCTGCCACGGGAGTAATTGCTCTATTTTCCTCTACAAGAAAGATCCCGCAGAAATTTATTTAGACAATTTGAAAGTGATGGTTTTCCTTTCTCAATGTCTAAGCTTTTCTTTGCAACTATGATGATTATATTACATTAAAAAACGAATAAACTCCAGTCTCCCCTGTGTTAAATGCTTTCATGTTTTTAATACCTGCAGAACAAACACAGGTCAAAGAATCAAGGCGATGGCTGTAGAACTCGCGCTCACTTATATTAGCAGAGAAAGGGACAGAACAAGTGCAAGGTTTTCTTCTGTAAGCTTTCATAGTTTAGCTTACTGCAAAACTCTGTCATCCATTTTTTTAACTTAATGAATTATGCAGTTAAACTTTAAATTGATAAGACTGACCATCAAGCAGACCAGCTCTATTACTTAGTGACTCTGCCCCCATTTTCTTCTCCATTTCTGTTTACGAATTAAACCTAGCGGGCTGCAAGATGTGTGACTCTGGGTACAGAAGGCAGGGTGTAGAAGAAGGTGATTCAGCCCGACACCCACTCCCCTGGGGCCCTGTCTAAGAACCACTGTGAGGCAAGAATCTGTGAATTCTTACGTTCTGCTGCAGTGACTGAAGTCAGCATTTTTATGTGTCTAAATGGCAGATAAATTATTAACTTAAAATACAACATGGTGATTTAGCATGGTTTTAATTGGATTTGGGCTATAAAAATACGCTTTGCTACTGAAAAAGGAAGGCAAAATTTGAAAATGACAGTTATATAACCTCTTTATGGCAAAAGAGCAGCCTTTTGAAAGGTTGTCCTTCTCACAATAGAAGCTGATTTTATATTCCTAATGAGGCATGGGAGACAAAATCGACTCTTGAAACGTTTCAACTCTCTTCAATGTTCTCTATTTAATTAGAATTACTTCCTATACTAATCTCCCCAGCTAGCAATCTAATAGCCATTAGCAGAATTTATTTACTGTTTAAATTGCTACTTTAAGTTCAGGCTTGGTTCCAAGGATTTAGGCAGGTAACTATGAGAAGGTTTGGCCTTTTAAGTCAAATCCTTGCCTCATCTCTCTCCCTTCAACATATGTATGAGAACTTTCCTTGAAAAAAAATAAACTCAAAGTCCTAGGAAAGGTGACTGATTTGGGGGAGAATGAAGGGTGATGGGATAAGCAGATAATTGTATGTATCTGAATATACCTGCAAATATGTTGACCTTGGAAAAGGTTTAAGCAGATTCTTTCTTCCTTTTGGGTAAGCACATTTGCAGATGTGAAGCTTAGAGTTGAATAATATATGAGACAGACAAATTAAAACAGTAAAAATGAATCTGCCACACTCAACATCTTTTCCTTTCGTATATAGGAGAAAAGAAAGCTACGGTAGTAACCAACCTAGAATTCGGGAAGTTCTCCATGACAACTTCAGTATGTTTCTTGGACAACCTTTATTGAGCAGTTCTATCAAATTCAAATAGAATACGAAATTTAGTGTTTTCCTTTTTAAATTCATAACTCTCTTTTCCATCTTTAGATTAGTCTGGCTAGAACAATCACAAAATAGTTGCATTCTATAGTTATTAGGATTAGGAAGATCAATTAAAGTAAAATGGTATGTTTCCAAATGATAACTGACCAGGGAATTGAATGGCAAATTTTGGGTAAATCATTACATAAATTGTTCTTAAATTGAAGGACCATGAGAGAACTCTTTTATATTGTTCAACTACTTTCTCAATTCTGGTTCATTAAAATGTTAACACATGGGGGGGCCGGCCCGGTGGCTCAGCGGTTTAGTTCGCGCTTGGCAGCCCGGGGTTCGCGAGTTCGGATCCCGGGCGCCCGCCGACGCACTGCCTGTCAGCCACGCCATGGCGGTGTTCCATATAAAGTAGAGGAAGATGGGCACGGATGTCAGCCCGGGGCCAGTCTTCCTCAGCAAAAAGAGGAGGATTAGCAACGGATGTTAGCTCAGGGCTGGTCTTCCTCCCCCCCCCCCAAAAAAAAAAAACAAAAAAACCATGTTAACACATAGGATAGAAAATATATTTTCATGGCTTTCTCTTTAGATATGTTTCCAAATTAAGTAATTTATATATCAAAAATATGAAGGTCTGTGTATTCTTTCTTTATTTTATAGGGTTAGAATTGCTGGGAGGTAACTGGATGAGCTTTATTACTAATCACTGATTTGGAGGAATAGCAGCAATGACGATAACAATTACAACAATGAAAATAATGTTAGACCTCATATAAGAAGATAGTTTGGAATAGCCTAATTTTAAATAGTAATTTGTTGCCCACGTATGAAGATGCCAGAACAAAAATATCATCAGTGTAGACTGCATTTAAGAAACGCTTCTGTGCAAGCATTGATAGAAAGAAACAACTATGGACATTCACATTGGATGTCACATTGAACTATGGATATTCACAACATGGGACTTGGAATAAAAAAATTGGGGCTTGAAGATATTTTCATTTGCCTAGTCTATGGTTGGAGCAATTCTCTCATCTACAGAAACTCCAATTTCCTCTTTTGTAAAATAGAAATATTAATATCTGTGCTACAATCATTTCAGGGTTAACTGTGAGGATCAAAAGTCAAAACAGGATACTGTATGTGAAAGCAACAAGTCAACAGGAGGGAACTGTAGCATAAAATGTAATGAATTACTATGATTTGCACAGATGTGGCCCCAATTTCCATACTAAGGTCTGGGTCTAGAACTCGGGAAAAAACAGAGATAGGGTACATTTGTACAAAATGATATTTGATCTAAAATGCATTTACTTCTCTCCTGCTCCACCCTACAAAGGAAGTGAACTGGCTGCCTAACAACCAAAGCTTCCACTTATTAAGTGCTTTGTTTATTGGCATGTGTTCGTGCCACAAATATTGCAAATCCAAGGCATGTGCTAGATACTGGGGATAAAATATCCCTCACCCTGTCAAGGATTATGCAAATCAACTTAAAGAAGACAGCGGCAATAAAGCATAATTTTAATTATGCAACAATTCACAAAAAGAATAGCTTTAATCCCTCTTTTATATGTGAGTAAATTGATGCTCAGAGATGTTAAGTAACCACCCTAAGGCCATTCAACCAGCAAGTGGTGGCACCAGCATGAGATGCCATCTATCAAGTTCCAAAGTTAGTGATTTTGACTGTTATGTTTGTATTGTATCAAAATTAATCTTTTGGTACTTTCCTAAACACCCACTAAAGCTCTACAACATAGTTTAGACATTAAATTGTTCTTTTACAAAGTTATTTACTTAGTGATATTTTAAATATATCAGTTTTCAGAAGAGAAATATATTTTATATCATTTAATATGGCTTTCTGTTTAATACAGGAGGCTCAGTGTCCCATTTTTTAAAGTCCCATCCTTTTGTCACCAGGAGGTGAATTTGTGATATAGTGATGAAGTCCTAAAGGAAAGTAAATCGGACGTAACTATTCTAATTAACAACCAAGTGTTTCCCTAGATCCTTGTTGCTTGTGATGGTTAATTTTATGTGTCAACTTGGCTGGATCACAGTACCAGATAGTTGGGCAAAGATTATTCTGGCTGTTTCTGTGAGGGTGTTTTTTAGATAACATTAACATTTAAGTCAGTGGACTTTGAGTAAAGCAGATTGCCCTCCATAATGTGGGTGAGCCTCATCTAATCAGTTGAAGGCCTTAATAGAACAAAGACTGACTTCCTCCAAGAAAGAAGGAATCCTACCAGCAGATGCCTTCGGACTTGAACTGCAACATTGGTTCTTCCCCGAGTCTCCAGCCTGCCTGCCCAACTTGCAGATTTTGGACTTGCCAGTCTCCATAATCACATGAGTGAATTCCTTAAAATAAATCTCTGTCTCTTTGTCTCTGTCTCTCTGTCTCTCTATCTCTCTCTCTCTCTCTCTATATATATATATGTATATGTCAACATCCTATTGGTTTTGTTTCTCTGGAGAACCCTGACTAATACACTGGTCAAAGAGTGGTAAGCAGGCCTGCAGGATCTGTATCACAGGGAGCTTGTTAGAAATTCAGAACTTCAGATTCCTCCCTTGACCTATTGTTCAGAATCTGCATTTTAACAGATCTCCAGGTGATTAGTATGCACAGTTTAGTTAGAGAAGTCTTACCCAGGATGACTAGAAACTCAAGGTGTTTTTTTCTCTTTTTCCTTTTTCTTTTGTGTTTGTAAGTATATCTCTGCTAGACTTGGTGTCTGTCTTCAGGACATTTGAGGGTCCTTTTATTTCAGGCTAGTTAAACACTTTAGGCCAGTGAAGGAGTTAATGAGGGAAATTGTTGCTGGTTCTATTTGACTACTACCAAAGGTTCAAAAAAATTGACAAAATTCTTTCCAATTCTGTGGTCTAATTCATTGCCACTAGGAAAGCCTAGTCTATATTTCTGTTTGGATTGATGGAGTAGATGCAGGGACTGCTCAACTAAGAAAAAAAAAATATATTTTTTTAAATAGTCATGAGCACCTAAGATAAGAAATGTATACATATAAAGTCATAATAGATCTATCTCTACAGAGGTTGGATTGTGGTTAATAAAAGCCCATTCATTTAAATGATGTTTAGAGAGCATCTACTTTATGCCAGGCATCGTGATAAGTGCTGGAGACAAAAAGAAGTTCTCATTCACATCTTTAAAAACCTTACAATCAGTGCAGTAGAGGATAGATGTGTAACTAAGAGCAATAACATGATACAGCTGCCCCCCACAGATGGCCATGAAAGGAGGAAAATGTAGATTTTTCTGTAAATTCTTGCTCTTCTAATTCATTCCACATAACATAATCCGCTGAGTTTTCCAAAATGTCATCTCCTTCATACCTTTTCTTTCCTAGACATCATTCATATATCTTTACTCTTTATTGAATTAATTCATTCATTTATTCATCAAATACTTATTGAGCACATCCTATGTACCATGTGCTGGGCTCGGCTCTGGAAATCCAACTGTAAACCATATGAGAAAGGTCTAATGGAGAGAAAGATTAAATAAATAATCATGAGGATAATCATATAGCTACACTGGCAGTGTGTACTATGAAAGAAAAAGACTGAATAATATGACAGCAGATCACAAGGCGCCGTTATCTAGACTAGGGGTTAGATGGAGCTTCCCTGGGAGGTGATATTTTCATTGAATCTTAAAGGAAAAGCAAAGGTTTCTCAGGTGAATGGATTGGGATGAGGGTTAAGGAGGAAGAAGATTCTGTGTAAAGGCAATAGTATTTGTGAAGGATGCGTGGAGGGAAGGAAAGAGACTGACGTCAGAAGAAGAGAGAAGGCGGACCCTTGTAGCTAGGGTGTAAAGGGGCAGACGGACAGGTTTTGGAGCGGGGAAGAAGCAGATCATTCAGGATCTCGAAAGAACTGGAACTTTGTTCAAAGAGCAAGAGGAAGTCATCAAGTCTGTTTAAAAACGGATCAAAATGTTTAGAATACACTTTTGAAGGATCACTCTTACTGTCAATTGGAAAATGTTATGGAATGGCCAAAAATGGATTTTGGGAGTCATGTTAGGATAAAATCCAGGTTCATTAGTTTGACATTCAGATTCCTCAGATTTGAGGCCAAATCTATCTTTATAGTCTTCATTTTTACTTCTCCTTTACATGAATGTGCATTTCAGCCAGACTGGTCTGTTCACTCTCCCCTGAACAGGGTTTTGCTCAATCCTGATTTTTGACTTTCTAGAACACCTCTTCACTACCTATTTTTCAAAAGCCGAGCAAAATTTCATCTGTCCTTGGTAGCCTGGTTGAACATCACCCATTTCTCTAAATATCCCAAATGACTACCACGGATTGTAAAAGACACCGATATTTTTGAACCATGAAGAAAGTGAGGTATTGCTGATAAATTCATGCCAAAATCTTAATGTTAGCCTGTTGAGATAAAAAAATTGGTCATACCAGCTTAGCATTGCTTTCAAGTTTCTCTCATCTATTCATCTACTTGTGGGGCTCTCCCTTTCTTAGGTCCTATAAAGCATTCATCTGTCTTTTGCAAGAAAAATTAGATTGCAACAATTTCTCCAATAACAAATATTTTTTCTTTACTATTATATTTAAACCCAATAACACAATATTTAATATCTTTGCTTTTCGAGTACATGGTAACTTTTCATTTCTATGCTGTTTCACGAAGACTTTGAAAACAACAATTAAACTTAAAATGTGTAGAACCAACAATGCATATTAACTCAATAGGAGTAGAGCAACATGAATAGCCATGATCAAGTTTAAGCACCGCTAAGACAAGTACATCAGGACTGCTGCTAGCCAATGGCAATTGTAAAACACCATTGATTGTAAGATGCATCCTAATTTCAGAGATGCATAAATGAGAACATAAGTGTTCATTTTAGAATTGAAGAATTATATTATAGCTATACCACTCAATTGATAATTGCATTTTGCTGTTATTATTCATAACTTTTCTTTCATAGACACTTTCAGTATATCTTTACTTTCCATTGAATTTGTTTATTTATTCATTCATTCACCAAATAATCATTGAGTATCTCCTATATGCCAGTGTTGGACTTTGCCCAAATGGACAACTACCACTAGCCCCCCGCTCCCCTCACCAAAAAACCCCAGCTAAATTTGTAGCATTGTCACAAATCCAGTTGGGAAGTTATCACTGTAAAGTTGTAGTACTTGGGACTATGAATGAATTCCTAAAGTTCTTCTTTCTGATAGTGCTCTCAAAGTAAATTAATGCTGGATAAAACTAAAGTATATAAATCCATTGACATAGATTTTTTTTTAGTAGAAATATTGCAAAAATCTATATGTGCACACAAACACACAGACACATGCATATATACGTGTATATATTCTCTGTGGAAAAATTGTAGTAAATTGAACATAAGTGTATTATTAACAATATCCATTTAACAGTTCCCTATTAACACGGTACTTTATTTATAGGGTAGCATCTCATTTAATTAGACCACTCATAAAGTATGTATTATTACCTACTATTTGCAGGGAAGAAACTGAACCACAGAGAGGTTAAGTAACTTGCCCAAGAAGATACGTGGTCTGTGATTCTATAGCCAGTTTTCCTCCTATTGAGCCATATAAATTTTTAAAAACTTTTATTGAGGTAACATTGATTTATAACATTGTATAAACTTTATGTGTCCGTTGTTGTATTTCACCTTCTGTGTAGACTACATCATGTTCCCCACCAAAAGTCTGGTTTTTCCCCACCACTGTACACATGTCCCCCTTTGACCCTTTCCCCTCTCCCCAACTCCCCTTTCCCCCGGTAACCACCAATCTGTTCTCTGTATCTATGTGTTTGTTTGTTTGTTTAACTTCCACATATGAGTGAAATCATATGGTATTTGTCTTTCTGTTTGACTTATTTCACTTCACATCATACCCTCCAAAGTCCATCCATGTTGTCGTGGTGGCAAGATTTCATCTTTTTTTATGAATGCCATATGAATTTTACACCTTTAATATCTTAGAAGTAATTAATATCCAACAATCATAGTTTCACACACTTTCATTTTCAGCTGTCTGTCTTAATTATGGATAGTCTGATTTAGAATTATTGTCATATGGAAATTTTTATTGCTTTACAAAGGGATTTACCTGTGTCTTTTTTTCAATAGAAGTTAATTTTTAAAAGATGCTTCTATTTGTCAACTACTTTGGTGAGTGGGAAGAAAATAACATGTTTGCACCCATCAACAATCAAAGCTAAGTCTAGAAAGAAGAAAAGGATTTTCTAAACAGATCTTTAATCTTAACAACCCAACATTTTTTAAACTAGAGTATTATTTCCAGTAAGTTATACTCTACCTTTTCTCCAAGAGCTTTAAAATAGCCTAATACAAAAGATAGTATACATAAAACAAATTAATTAAAACTAGAGTAAGCTAGCTGATGATTTCATTTACAGAATCATCCTAGAGTAGGGTTTTCATCTGGTGTGTTTTTTTAGGTGACAAAGGGATCTTGTGAATTTTATGGGACAGTTGACTAAGTTTTGCTACTTGAAACAAATTTATGTCCATTAGGAAATGTCAGAAACAATTACAATATCAATGAATTCTAAAGATTCACATTTCCTGAGTATGTACATACATATATACACATACTCAGGAAATGTGAATTGGCTTCCAATAAATATGTGTGTGTATGTACATGTATATATACATACACAAACACACATATATTTATTGGAAGCCAATTTTCAGGAACTAAAATCTCTTATAAAGAAACTCTTGTCTGAAACGTATCAATTCTTTTGGTTTCATGTCAATTCTTTTTCTTCTTTTACATTCAAGAATGAATCCCCTTCTCTTTCACATCTGGCTGTCTGTGGACCCCTACCCACCACCTCAGTTTTAGGGAATCATTTAAGTCCCTTTACAGACATTACTCCCTCCGAGAAACTTTTCTGATCCCACATACCACACCCAAGATAGTTACTCATTTCCTCTTCGTATGTATTTTAAGTCTATTATCACATGTATTATACTGTAGAGTAAATATTTGTTTAGTTGTCCTACAGACAAGTTATAGGAGGGCAGGAGATTTGTTTTGTATGTCCAGTAAATACATTGTCCCTGAGGTAAAAAAAAAAAAAAAAATTCAACTGAAATACAAAATAATGGTCAATATTTCTTTAGTACTTACTTTGTACCAATGAAAAAGGTTAATATTTCACACATATCTCTTCAACCTTCAAGAAAACCTTTGAGTCAAGAATTATTATCTCTCAGATGAAGACATTGGGCTTAGAGAAGTTAAGTAACTTGCCTGTGGCTGCACAGCTAATAAGTAACAGAGGAGGGCATTTGCACAGGGGCTCGTCTCCAAAGCTCAGGAACTTCAAGTACTACAGAAAAGTAGGTGTACCCGACACATAGATATTTACAAATGTGGGGCATTTTTCCTCTAGAAGAATTTCAGAGGCTTAACACTCAGAATGAAAATTCCAAAATGATGGTCACAGCAATCTCTCCATGTTCTTTGACCTCACTCTCCCTCACACAGCTGACAGCCTTCCTTGCCATGTGTCAGAAGGATATATTACAGTCTCCCCACTACTCCCTCAGCTTCCTCTGTAACAGGATTTCTCAAACTCAGCATTATTGTCATTTTGAGCTGAATGATTATTTGTTATGGAGGACTGTCCTGACATTGTAGGACGTTTAGCAGCATCCCTGGCCTCTACCTACAGAATACCTATAGTGTCTTCCTCCCATCCCCAGTAGTGAAAACCAGAAAATGTCTCCAGACCTTGCCAAATGTCCCCTTGGGGAGATCAAAATGCCCAGGGCAGGAAGTGGGTAATGCTACCAGCCACTTTCTATGACTTAGAATCTAAGTCCTAGATCATTAGCTTCCAAAAGGTCTATGAGCAACATTCTTAATTTACTAGTCCACAATCACAGATCTATTGAATGTTCTTTTCTCCCACTTACTATAATGTCTTTTACACTGAAGATATACGATAAATATTAAATCAGTGACAAGTACTTGCATCCTGGGCCTGTAGTTTGGATCGTTCCTGCAGCAGGGCGAAGACTCAGAAGACACGTTACTGGATTCTTATCTTGTGACTTTTCACAGATTAAAGTCAGACCAATAGTCTGTAAAAGAATCCATTTCCAAAGTTTAGGCTTTAAGTTAGAGTGTTAATGAATGTTTGAAACTAAATCAATTAGGCTCTATCCTAATTGTGTAGGTCAGGACCCAGGTGACTTCTAGATCTGACTGCAAATGTTGAGTGCGTGGTTTCCCATGCTCCTGGAGTCACTTCCTCATTAGCAGAGTGACGAGTCAGAGACAAACTTCTCTTAGCCATTAGCTTGCCAACATAGCAGGTACTAAATGGATCCCCAGGCTCTGTATGTGCTCGATGCACATGAAGCTGTTTGGTCACTAGGCTTTGTCATGTTCAGTGACCATTAGATATGCATCCTTAAATGCTGCTCTGGATTTACAAAGAGGACTTTCTAACAGGAATCTTGAGAGCAGTTCTCTGGTATCACCAGCCACAGATGTTAGGGCTACTTTGTGCCTATTTAGGAGCAGGAACACCAGGTTTGGGACAACCAAGGGTGCGCTGAGCCTATTAAAAACTCGGAGAAATGAGAGATGATGCAAATATGGTATTTACCAGAACCCTGCTTGACTGTAAGCCTGTTGATGCAAGTCAATACACCAGATGTTATTTGGAGCACAAAATCACTTCAAAAATGGAAGATGTATTAACTTAGATGCCAGAGATGGTCATCTAAGCTTTGAGAGCCATGTGGACCTGAGCAGCCAGGTCTCCCGCACTGTTTTTTGGCAAGGGGAGAATTGCTCCAACGCTCAACCACTTCCTCTCACACTATCATGGACACGTTTCTTTCTTCTCTCAGCTTAATTATCCCCAACTCATTCTTCACAAGTACTCATCCTTCTCCAGGTCCAGAAGCAAGGTAAAATTATGGGTTAATGACAAGAGGTAAATTCCAACAAAAACTGGAAAAGCAAGAATAGATGGATCTTTCCAACTTATTTCTTAGTTATACATCTTAAAAATATATTTTTTAATCCATACTTTTTAGGGAAAGGCTTTAGT
Organism: Tapirus indicus; assembly: GCA_031878705.1. NCBI lineage: Eukaryota > Metazoa > Chordata > Mammalia > Perissodactyla > Tapiridae > Tapirus > Tapirus indicus. Next base: position 27,507,140 of record CM062930.1, on the reverse strand, counting down.
GAATCATGAATCTTAAAATTAAGAATAAACATAGAAAAATATAGCTGTCCAAATATTAATCAGACATCTCCACATTTCATTTAGGATTTAGGATATGAGCACGGTGAGTGTAGTTTTATTTAATGTCTAATGCTAATTCTATTCCATCTCCCTTAGCAAAACTCTTGGGCCATTTTAATAGCTATAACCCCTGCAAAGACCTGGCGACCAAACCCACTGTTGAGAATGCATCAGCGCTTTTCCAAATTTCTGTCCTCACAGCACCTTGCTTGTGCCATTGCTATGAAAGTCCTTTCTTGCATTAGAGGCACTAACCCTCTCTTTTGCATTACATCAACTAGCTCTGTGATTCGTAAGTAGGTATTCAAAAGATATTTGTTAAATTGAAATGCCAAATTATTTTGGTGCCCAAATTTCGTTCCAAGTGGGTCCCTGTATTAAGTCAAATTATTTCTTCTTCTCTGTGTCTATTAGAACCGTTTTGAGAAATAAACTCCTTTGAGGTATGCTGAAGCCTTACAGGCTCATCTAGCCAAGTCAGAGGCCAAGGCAACAGGCTTCATTCTAATCTCCTTTAATCGTTTATCTAAAAAAATATGAGTTAGTTCTAAGTAAGACTGGCTTTAAAAAATTCTTTAGGTCAACCAAAATGCAGTTTTAAATAAAAATGTGAAACATTTGCTAGCCATTGATAAAAGTTTAAGTGCTAATCTTTTTTTCCTATTTGCTATATTTCTACCTCCCCTTTTTCTTTTTTGACTGTAAGTTAAATGAATACTTTAATTTTGACCAGAGGTGCACTATCATTAGTGATATTCCCATTTTGTCTCTCATTATTCACACGATTGTCTTTCACCATGTAAGGAGGGTAGTGGTACTGCATCCAAATAAAATTCAAGTATAGGACGTTATAGTTTGACAGCTTTCTCCTCCCATGAATGGCCAAAAAGTGATTAAATATTCCAAATCTATATAGCTTCACTCTGATGATCAGTTAGGCCAAATCAGATAGGTCTTATTTTATGATTCTGCTCTGGTCTTCAATCATTGGAGACCCACTCTTAGTATGTCACAAAGAAATGAGGCAATGGTCCTAATTAAAATAGAAATTAATCGGAACTTTTGCCTTAATGAATATTGAAAACCAAAGAATGGATATTGATACGATATTGATATAACTAGTCGATGCCCTATTTTTATTTTTCTTTCTACACAGTCTAACGAATTTTCAAAGTTGACTTTTGCACCTACATCCTGGTCCTTTTACACATTGAAAAGAGGAAAGCAAATGGCCAATTGTGGATATAACCACAAGTGAAACTCTAAACCTATCAAACCTTTGAAAATTTTGACCTATATACTCGTTAATAAATTACATCAAACCCATCAACTGCCTATTAAATATACACCTCACGGCACCATGCAATGAGCAAATTCATTTGTCTGACATCATCAATATCTTAACTTATGTATCCTGGAGGCAAGCTATCCTTGAGAGTACACAAAGTGTACTGGAGAAAGAAGTTATGCAAAGTTTGGTTGGGAGTACCTGCTTGGTTTTGACTTTTTTCTTTCACAGACAATCCCCACAGCGTGCTCCAACATGGCAGAAATTTGGCAGGGCCTTAAATTCTCCTCAGAACACATAAATGAATGTTTTAAGTAACAACAATCAAGTTGTCATTCTTAAATGAATCTCAATATGGAGAATGCACAGGTTTCTAAAAAAATTAAAAGGCAAGAAACCAGAAAAAAAGTTAAGATTTCCCTGAATGCTTAGCAGTCAACTGACATGGTCTCTATATCATTATCATCTATCACAATACCAAAATAAAGGGTCATTGGATTATAAACCCATTGTGTTTATAATACGAATTCACAGGAACTTTAGAGACTAGGAAAGTTGAGGTGGTTATTCCTCCGTATCTCAGTGAGATGATTTGCAACACCTAAAAGCTCTCTTTGACACACTGAAGTTGAGTGAGCACCAGCTGTTTTCAATCTGTTTAGATATAAACATTTAATTTTCCATATTCTGAAAATGTATTCTATATTGGTTCATAGATTAACCCAGCATTTAATAGGTTAGTTGGAAGCTTGAGAAATCCAATTTTCCTATTTATCTTGAAATAATTTTCATCAGGACTTCATATATACTCACACCAAACTGCTTCTAACTTCAGTTGGTTATCACTGTGTTCTACATTCAAACAGTGAATTGTGCTTTACATGGGACACCATTAAAAAAAGAAAACTAAATTAGAAAGCAATTCCTAGGTCAGTAGTTCTCAAACTGTACATCATCACTAGTGGAACGACTGAAAATCTAAATTCCTAGGCCACACCATCAGAGACTCTGATCCAATAACCATTGAGTAGGAATTCTTAATCTACCTCTTCAACAAACACCCCATTGCCTCCGATGCAATTTGTCTATAGAACAGTTTGAAAGCTGCTTATGTGGTGAAAAAAATTTTGACTCTCACCAATTTTTATACCAAAGTTCTATCAGTGTATATGGCAGTTTTTGATGAATAAAGCTAAGTAGTCAAAGTTTCTGTGCTTTCCAGATCTTGAAAACTATAAAAGGAATAAGAACCCTGTCTTGTTTTTCAACATTCTAATTCCTCTTAGACAGTTAGGGTTAAATTTAAGAGTATCATAATCTCAACATTCAGTATCCCAAAATTGAAACTTAGAGTAAATAATTTTTAAATCCATTTAACCTCGTGGTTTTTTGGAGAAAGTGTAAAGGAAATTACAATTCCTTCTAGCAACATCTTGGTTTAGGAGGCTATACAGTTCCTTGAAAGCCAGTGTTAAAAAACAAAAGAGAAGACAAGCTGTACTAAAACCTCTCAACCTAAAAGAAGCCTCAGAACAGGAAACGAGAGATTAAACAATAATGACAGGTAAATCATTTCCTAGACTTCCGGTGATTCTTGGCAGCAAAAGGTTGTGCTTTTGGACGAAAAAAATCATCAGCCACAAAGTGACTAATTAATCAAGTGACTTATTACAAATAAGAAAACCTAATATTTGTCAAGATGGGCCTGTAGCAGCTTGCTCTGTGTTTGCTCACAAAAGACAATTGCAAACACACTGACTTTTGGCCATACTGCCTCTTTTTCCTAGAGTAAAATTTAACAATTTTCTGGATAATTTGATTAAATAAGACAGGGTATCTCAAGTTGGCCTGCTTGGGCTTGAATTATTAGGGCGCTATAGGATGAAATTTCATGATACCCAATACCTGAATCAAAACAAATTGTATTTTCCTTGTCTTTTCTAACATAAGAAATTTGGTATCATGGTGATACACTTGAGAGTCTAAAAACAGACTGGAAAAAACATAGCCATGATCAGATGGGTCAAGAAACAGTTTTGCCTCAATCATAAGCATTGATCTGTATGGATATACCGCATGCCTGACGCACAGAGGACATTCAGAAAATGTCTGTTGAACTAAACTCGTTTCTCAGGTCTTGAATTAGCCTCATGGCATTCATTCTTAATACTAAGAAAAAGTCTAATTGTTAATCTTTTAGGGAAGTCTTCTGAATGCAATAGTTCAAGAGTTTTATTTCAAAACCTGCAAAACAAAGGCAAGTCAGCAAATCTGTAAAAGGGAGACAGGAGAAATGATATAACCAAAACAAGCTCTCATATGACTAATACAGATGAGTGGGTCAAATGCTCAATTATTTCCCTCCCGATTGTTAGAATCATCTCTGAAAATCACCAAATCTCCAATTTACTTTAAAGCAGTAACTGTAAGATAAAAATAATCTTATAGATAAGTGAAAACCATTTCACTGACATGCTAGCCTTAACATAAAATGTGGTTTCTTTCACTTCAAAGAAAACAAAACAAAGGTAAAATAAGACAACACAGCTCAGTTTAATTTCAAACGTTAATATATTTTCTATTTTATATTGAACATATGCATCTGTAACCCCTCATTTGCAGCAACTATCACATCCTCGATAAAAGGGGCAAAATTTGTAAGATGCCTCTTAAAATAAATATTCTTTTTTATAAAATAATAAAACTTCAAATAAATATTCTTTACACTAAACAATATGTTGAAAAAATTAGAAAATAAAGGTTGAATTTTACTGTAACTGTACAATATACATGAAGTCCAAAGGGAAATCAGAGTCTTACAATAAAGGCTTTCTGTAAGGCAAAATACAATCTAAAAACATACTGATTGATTCACATTCTTCCGAATGTACAACATATTAGTATAATATTTTGTGACTGTGCCACATAGCATGGCACAACTTGTTTTTCACAGTTGCAAATATTATTGTATATACAAAAATATAGCACATTATCTCTGGAGAAAACAATGGAAAAAAAGTCATTTGCTAATTTACAAATTTTGCAAGTACTATTCACAAACAAAAACTTTGCCTAGGAGTGTCTGTTGCTTTAGCTTATGGAACCTATGGGTTGCCAGGTTCTGTATCCCATCCTTTGAGCTCCATTAGCTGAGTTCTAACAAGCATATCAGTTAAAATGGCACGTGGACAAAAAGCATTTCACTGCAAATAGCAAAGACTATCCCAACCCTCTATTAACAGTGCCAAGATTATAACTGTTTAGTTGGTTGCATATGTGTGTTAAAAAGGAACAATCCTTATTACTGTAATATTCCTGATTAATGATGCTATGTTGGTTTTTCAAAGTTCCTGGGTGGGACAGTGGGAACTTTGCAGCAAACTGTGTTTGAGTTTTTACAACGGCACCCAGGCCTGTTAACCCGGTCATAACACCCCTGGCACAATTTAAGGCAACCCTTGGCTGGAAGGTAACACCACAAACAAGGCAAAAAGAGGGACATGACACCCATGGCTGACCAACGCGTACAACAGTGAGACTGGCTGCAAGAACAGGGGTTGTCAGCACAGTTGTCCTCGTCATCATTAGAACAGTGATAGAAGAGACCTTTCACACAGCACACGCAAGTCCCATAGTCAATCACGTTCTGGGCCGAGCAAAGGCACTGCTTGTCGCAGATCCAGTCTGATGGCAGAGGCCTCGGGTAGGTGCACTCCTTACACTTGCACTTGCCACAGTCCTCACACCTGTAGGCGTGCAGGCCCAAATCTTCCTTGCTCAGTGGCTTAAGCTCACCTGGCTTGAGCTCCGATTTGGGCTGCACCCGGATTATCCCATCAGCGACAGGCCCCGAGGAGAAGGAGGATCCTAACAGTCTCTGTTCGGAGGAACTGCTGCTGGTACTTGTCCTCGTACTGCTCCGAGACCCCGAGCTGACTGTGCTGATGGACCTGGACAGAGGGGCTCGTGCAGAAGAATGGACCTGCGAGTGCTGGAGCCTGGGAGGCTGGCGGTGCTCGGGCAGACCGTGGAGTCTCTCGTGTTTGTGCTGAGCGGAGGGGCGAGGAGCAGGCTTGAGCCCAGGTCTCGGGACCACAGTAGGCCCTTCTGTGTACTCATTGGTGTTTCGGATGGCTCTGATCTGATCCAGAGACAACACGTGTACCTGCTGGCTGAGGACATCTCTGGGGTCCGCCTCCCCACGCTGCCTGCCACTGTCACGGGCTGCCTGCAGCAAGGGCTGTGACCCGCTGCCACTCTGAGCTCTGGCCTCCATCAGGTCTTGGAAGTGTGGTCACTCCAGCAGGCTTAGAACACATCTGAATTCCTGCAGAAACCCAGAGGAAAGAGATGGTTGACACTCCAGGATACTTCCCACTCTCCACCCACCTGAGTTAACTCTTCATTTCCCACTTCCCCTAGAATAACAGGATTTAACATGCAGTGGCTGTGGGGGATATCAGAATAGCCATACAATCAATGTCTGCAGCGAAAAGGAAAAATTATGGCCAGGTACTGACAATTCTTTAATCCTGAGATGTGTAGCGACACAAAGGTGATCCTTGTTTTAATCACATACGTAAAAACTCCTTATTCAAATAAACATAAAACTTGCGAGGTCCAGGTTCAATGTAAAAATGGCAAGAAGGTAATGTTAGAACACAACATGCCTACTAACATTTTCAAAAGTTGAATGCTTTTTCAAAATCTGAATTTGGTTTAAGTTCATCATGGTCATTTTTGCCTTAAACACCAATAAATACAGCCTAGAAATTCTTTCTTGGTTCTTACTTTGTCTGCTTTTACATCAAATACCCTGAACTATGATTTATCTAGTATTCTGTACTTTATAAAATCCCATAGGATGACTATGACATGCAAAAAAGTAAATACCCCCCCAAAAAGTTATAAATTTTACAACGATACATTATCATTCACTACATAGTAGCTCAAAGCTATATAGTATTAAAAACAAATCAATTCAAATCCTGTTAGGTGCCAGGAACACAATAAAGCAAACTTACACAACGAGCAACAAGACAGGAACTTATTTTCAACAACTTGAGAATTAAATATTTTACAATCTTATAGCCTAGGAGACTATCTTAAATTCTGTAGCTAAAGGACTGTTCTCTCTGTTTTGGAAATAAATTTTGTGAAAATCTTAACTGCTCTGCTTGTTTCCAAAAACTTAATAGTTGAGAACATAAACCCACTGGTGATAAGAGGAAGTTTTTTTAAAATTTGTGTCATCTCAAATCTATCATTCTGACAAGCAATCGCTAAAATTGCAATCCCTCTGTAAATTTCAAAATTATCATTCCCTTTGTCAAGTCTACAATGAATAAAAATGGGCAAAAGTGGACCTTTATCCAAGCTCCGCTTTTTAATAGAGTCACAGGCAGGTGACACACGCCTCCCAACTCGAAACAAGGCAGAGCTGGAAACAGGATCTCCCTTCCAACAGAAAAGCAGACAAGACTACCTCGCTCTTTGCTTTCACTCCGTTTATCGGTTCTATCTGTGCCCCAACACCGTCCCCAGCAGGTGGGACACAGTGGGAGCCCGGAGAGACTTTTCTCGGGGCGGAATGACGCGGCCCAGAGGCCAGGCTGGCCACCCGGTGCACAACCCCCAGACCGACAGACAGGCGGAGGGGCGCCGGCGCCTCCGAAGGGGACATGCTGGATCACACTTCCCCCTCCCGCCCTTCCCGGCTAAATTCTTCCCCACCCCAGAGAACTGCCTCCCGGCTCCAAGAGGGATCCACTCCACCCCCCCGGCAGAGGTCACGCAGCCCACTGCAGGGCGTTCCGCCAAAGGCCCTCGAACATCGGGCACAGGTCTCCAGCCCGACGCCGCGAGGAAGAAAGCCGGTGCCTTACACACAGCCTGGACACCGAGGTCTAACACGCTGGGCGACTCCTCCGTGCGCTGACCGAAAGGGCACTGCCTGCAATCTGCACACGCCTATATATTAATATATATAAATATTTCTTAAAGTGAAAGAAAAATTGCTTTTTAAAGAAAGGACATTTTCCAGGGCCCCACTGCACACGCCGGGCATACAGGACCCAGGTCTCTGGGGTGGAAACTTTACGCAAAGATTTGTTTGCAGTGGAAAGTAGCATCTTTGGGGGGAGGGGGAATCTTTTTCTTAACCAAAATGATTTCTGCGGATCCCTGGCCTCCTTCGCAGCCGCGCTCCTCCCCCCCGACCTCCCCCCCCAGCTCACTCCCTCATTTCCCCCCGCTTTGAAAGTGCTTTGAAACCCCCATTAAGAACAGTGTGTGATCAGACTAAGGATTAGGGGGAAAGGACTTCAGCACAAGGGTGGGGCAAACAGACACAGAAACTGCTTTGTAAAAATGCACAAGATTCCGAATTAAAAAACAGCAGTAACAAAAAAGTAGATCAGCCCATCAAAGGAAATAAACTAGCCTCTTTTGCCACCTATTTTCAGGTAATGGAAAACGATCGCTACCGCTTGATGACTTTCTTCCTGTGTTGGGTCAGCCCAATCTTCCAAAAATAAAAAAAGTGTGACCCAGTCCGACCACGGAGAACGGAAAAAAGAGAAAGCTGCACTTCCGAACCGCCGAGACCCTGCGCCAGGCACCCGCACCGGGCTCGCCTCTGTCCACACCGGGCAGAGGCGAGGGCTCCCTCCACCCTGAACCCTGCCCCCTTTTCACCCGCGGGGTCTCGCTGCCCCCGTGAGGCGAGAGACCCGCGCGCCCTCGGTCCCGCCGGCGCCCCTGCCTCGGGACAGCCTCTCCCAGGACTTGCCTTCTCCGGAGAGGAACAGGTTAGAAGCGCGGGCGCCTGCAAAGGCGACCTGGAAAACACAAAGTGTTTTCCCTCCCTCTCCCGTTCTCAGCTCCGAATTAGCGGCCAATGCAGGGCCGGGAGCAGCCTCGCGGCTAGCCGTCGGACACCCCAACCCCCCAGAGCGCGGGCGCGTGGGGTCATGGGGTCGGGGACACTGCACCGGGCGCGCACTGCAGCCCCCGCCGAGGCAGGCCAAGCCCGAAGCGAGGCATATCAGCGGGCAGTTCCCGGGACCCCCCAGGGCAACCTGCGGGGTTAGAGAAAGGGAGGCCCGAAGAGAGACAGACCCCACTCCCGGTCCGGCTGCACCTACTCCATGTTGCCCACAACGCGCCGGCCACGGCGCCAGGAGGGGAAGAGCCAAACGCGCCTCACCGTGATCGCGGCTCTGCACCAACCCCTCTCTGTCGGATTCTCTTCTTCCTGCGATGTGCAACTAAATCCAGCCCCGATGCAAACTTTTCCCCCGTTCTTTCCAAACTCTGCTTCAGGCCAACTTCCGAGCAACCGGGGGGAGGAAAAAAAGGAGAGGAAAATCCGGGGCCAAGTCCCCAGCCGATGAACACGCCGGAGTTCGGGGCTGGAGGCGACCCCCCTTCTAGAAGCGCACGCGGAGTATTTCCTCTTTTTTCTCAATGAACTGGAGGCCGAAGCGCCAACGGCGAGTCTCTTTTCCTGGCGGATGAGCGAATGAGAAAAGAAAACGTCCTTACAGAGAAACTACAGCCAGATGGCTCTAAATCGTGCGGCCGCGTCCGCGTCCGCGCGGAGGCGGCGCGGGGGCGCGGGGCCGCGGGCCGGACGGGCGCGGGGGCCTGGGCGCTGCGCGCTCCGCCGGCCCCTCTCCTCCGCTCGCGCTGCGGCGCGCAGCTCTCGGCGGTGCAGACTGGGCGTTGTGGAGGCGCGGCGGCGAGGCCGAGGCGGGGGCGGTGGGTGCGGAGGAGGAGGAGGAGAAGGAGGAGGGTCTGGGGCCCGGCCGGGGGGGCTCGCTGTTGGCCTGCGCCCTCGCCTTTCCGGAGGAGGCAGGGAGCTCTGCGGCGGCCGCGGCAGCAGTAAATGGCGTCATGTGGATCCGAGGCGGAACAGAGCAGTTGTTGTCCCAGAGGATATATCGCATCCGGTCCCAGCTCATTGGCTCCGCGGGGCTACATTCACTCACACTCCAGCGCCCGCCAGCGCTCCGAGCCGCAGGAGGCATTCAAAAGGGCAACCGCGCCGCCCCGCGCGTCCCCGGGCCGGTCCTGCCGCCCAGACGCCGTCACGCGGGGCGCCCGCGGGGCCGGGCTGGGCACGGCCGGGTCAGTTTATCTAGTTTCAAGGAAACGCTGACCTTAAGGTTTCCCCAGAGGCCATGAGGACAAGCCATAGGCTCGGGCTGATTTAGGGCACTTTCTCCTCGCCACGAGGAAAAGGGAATGAACATTTAAAACTAATCCAGGCCGTGCAGTGTTAGCATTAAAAACAAGTTGCAGGTTTTAAGACTTTATTCAGAATCCATTGCAAGCCCACCTCTCTCCCCTTTTCTGTTCCCCCTCGAGGGGGCGACGGGGAGAGAAGAAGGGGGAGGGGAAGGGGAGCGGGAAGTGAGGTGGGAGGGCTATTGGTTTATTCTTTGTCTACTGGATTAACCCGATTATACACCAGGCACCAGCACAAACCGCCTCCCCCACCTCCGAGCCGTGTACTAGAGGAACGGAATGCAGATTCGGGTTTCAAGTACCTTCTGCTCTGGCCGGGATTTGCTTTTGATTGTGTCGATTTGCAGTTTTTCGGTTTAATATTAGGTTTTATTTTTAAAAGTGGAGTTAGCTATAGATGAAGGCTTTTTGAAGATCTTTCTGTTTTGTTTGACGCAATAGCTGAAGGAAATTCTACAATCTAAGCCTTTTTAAAATTAGTTAATTCGGTAATACACACATGCACGATTCCTAAGGGCGACATGAGGGGCTTGGGGTGGGGGGCGCTTACTGTTCCACTGCAGATTCCCTCTTCCAGTTAACCAGAAGAGTCATTCTTCATTTCCTCTTGTCACCTAGAACATTTCTTAAGATCCTATTGTCCATTTTGAAAGTGGACTGTATTTTCCCACTTAGAAAATAGAAATATAAAGACAGAAAGTGCAAACATATGCACTGCTCTAAATGCCGTTCATTTACTAAGAAACGTGCTTGCACGTGAGAGCACCAGTGGGAAATTAAAACACTCCCCCGCGCACGCTCACGCACGCACACACACACACACACACACTCTCCTAACACTGGATTCTAATGATTTACAGAATGTTTTTACTTTACAGGGAAGTACGGTCAAAACTCCCGAATAGCACCTGCGATCTTGCCCTCGTGCGAGGTTAGAGTTCTTGAAACAGGGCTAGGAAAACGTGGTGCTTGATTCCGCCGGTCCAGCTCCAGCCCACGTCATTCGCAGCTACCCTGGCACTCGCTGCCTGCTCCCGAGCTCCCGCTCTAGAATGCCCCGGGCGCGTTCCCTGCCGCGCTGCGCGCTCGCCCTGCCTTCTCCATGTTTCTCTAGGGCTCTCCCCTCCTTGCCTGGGGTTTGGAACTAGAGATGGCAGGGGAAGTGGCATGCGTTATTTCCGGGCGCTGGCCTACGTCCTCCCAGTCCCCGGGTGAGGGGAGACCGGGCAACGTCGTCCTGCTCCGCCGCGTCCGCGGGGCCGCGGGCACGGGACGACCGGGCCTCCGCGGGCCGGGCCGCTCGCCCGACGCCGGTCCTTAGAGCCTCCTGGTGAACGCAGGCTCCGCTGCGTTTACGGCCCGTCTGGCCACCAGGGGGCGCCCGCCCAGCGCGCGGCTGGAGCTGACTTCTTCCCCACTCTCGCCCGGGGCGGGAGAGGTTGCCTTCCAAAATGTACATCAGGCTGGCTGGTTCAAAACGAATAAAAAGACATTTGTAATATAAATGCCACAGCAGGTAGCTTTTCCTACCATCTCCTCGGACACACCGTGTTTAGAGATGAGATACCCGAGTTCGGAAGAACCCCAACTTTTACCAAGGGGAATGAGTTGGGGGCCAAAGCCAAGTTGAGCAAGGCTCTTCGGGAACGCGCTGCCAGTGTCCGGGCAGCAAGTCTCGGGCAGAACGGGTGAAAGAAACGCCTTCTCTTAGCCTGCTCAAACCCTTGCACCAGATGGCTGCTTCTCTTAGGAGACAGTTGGGACCATGCTATTTTCCCAGCGCTGCAGGAACTCTGCGAAGAAACGTTCTGGATCGAAGCATAAAATGGAATTTAAATTAGGTGCTTCCGGCTGGTTACAGCACCTTATATTTTTATTGAGTCAATAGGGAAGAATCTAGGAATTTATATTTATCTTTCATGAGCTAGAAGGAACCTCATGTAATCTAGCTCTCCCCTCCTTCTCCCACAGCCTCCAGCTTGCTGGCTGGGAAAATATTTAAGCTATAACTTAAGCGCAAGGTAAAAACAAGAATCTGTTGGATCCTTTCTAATTTACTCCTTACTCTTTATTTTATTTAGCGCCATTATTGTTTTTCAGGCGTGGTGTACCAAGCACTATATTGTGCCTCTGAAGTTTACTTAGTGAGTTATAATCCCGAAGAAGATTTAGGTTCATGTGTAGGTATGGTGTGCGTTGGTGCAGCCCTTGTCCCAAAATTGATTCTCATGTTGCATTCCAAAATTATAACTGGGATTAATTTTGGAAGACACTTCAGAATTATGAAAGAATGCTATGTAAAACTTCACAATGAAGCCCATTTTCAAACCTGTTGTGCAGAGTTCTGGAGAGGCAACCATGAAGCGTAAGCAGGCGTTGCCATTTGCCTAATGTTGAGCAGTACGGAATCCATGGAAACCAGCGCTGCGCGAGTACTCACCTCCAAGTTCTTGGGAACGCACCCAGTAACATGCTGTCTTAGTCCTAGCCATTAAACAGGACTGTGTGTCGTACATTTGGGAATCTCATCTCTGCCTTCATTTTATTTTCTGTATTCATTTATTTGGATTTACTTCATTTTATACCTATAATTATCCTCAATTTCTTATTTTAAATGAGGCAGTATATAAACCTATGTGAATTTTGCCTGCCCTAATCTTTGGTAGAAGGCAACCATACGGACAGTATAGACATGCTTCTTTACCAGTACGTACGTTGGCCAAGTTGTCATATATTTTTAAGGTCGCACTTACTCATCTAAGCCTCTGATATATGTTGTAGTAATGGTAAAATGTGTCTTGAAACAACTCTAGTTCCAGTTTCTTTGCAAGATTGACCAAACCACTTGGCCTTACTGGGTTCAGACCCAGTTTTGATAAGCAAAGAGAAATCTTGCAGTGATATGATACATTCTTGAAACAAAGAAGAATTAATAGCTGCTAATTATTTGGTTATTTTGTTAGTTTTATAACCAAGGCAATTTATTTATGTACTCACATTTAAAGCTGGCCCAGAACACAACAATGTATACTGCTTCCAAGAGTAACAATTTAGGTCTTTCAACCATTGTTTCTCTTCACACCCTAATTGCAATAGTAAACTTAATTTATGCATAGACTCTTCTGGGAGGAACTTTCCTAAATTAAAGGGCTTTGCAATAATGGACCTTTTGATTTGGCAGCCTTGACTGTAGTCATTTCACTTTCTGAACTGCTTTGATTTTCCAAATTCTATTGATATTGCCTCCAGGAGGGAATTGGGAGGGCTGTGCTAAAAGATACAAAGGAGTTCAAAATAGACCACTTGAGTTCTTACCTGTATAGATTGGAAAACTGGAAACAGTTTATTTCTGCATCCAACTTTCTTTGGTGATTTCGTTTATCCCTAACTAAACTGAAGGAAAGATCTGGAGTTATCCCAGGGTAAGAGGAGTGGTCCTGATGAGTTGACCTTGACCTGGAGGCTCCCCGGGGGTTCTGGTCTTTTTCAGAGACCCTATATTCAACCTGAATCCACCTGGTGGTTTCCACTGGTTAATTAATCTCCCTGCTAGATCCAAGCACATTATTACTACAATTTGTGCAAAGTCAGATGTGGGTTGAAGTTCTGTAACAAGGCAAAACAGAATTTCTGTGGTGGCCAACATGATTTTTCTCATTATATTTGCAATATATTTGTCCCCTGACTTGAAAATCAAGGCTCTTCCTTTGTGGGACTGATGTGTGCAGAGAAAGTCTAATCAGAGAAAACCCCGCATTCTTGCTTTGCCTTTCCCTGAATAGCCCTTGATTTATTTGTTTTTGTTTGTTTTTAACATTTGATCCCCTTTGTTCTGGAATCTTTTTGATCCAGCTGCTAAAGCTTCATATAAGTGAAAATCATAAATTGAAATGAGTATTTAGATATTACTGGCCGAGCTTAGCAGCTGTGGGAAGATTTTAGCCTCTTAATAAATAGGAGGTTTTAGTTTTATACTTTTCATTATGTGGACACTTGATCAAAGAGCACAGGAAGTTCAACCTGTTCTCTAAGGAAGATATAGTCAAACAGATTCCACTAAAGCCATTCTTACGGTCCAGATGCCACAATATCGAGGCTGCCAGCCAGCCCTGAATTAATCTCAGTTAACAGTTCAAATCTAAAAATGTTTAATTTGGTAAATGGAATAAGAATGCACACAGATTTAATTTGTTTGTTCCTTTGGATAGGAAGTGTTTTGAAGTTACAGTGAATTGTGAATCATCTGAGAATATTGTGGGATTGTATAAAACAGCTTTTCTGTACATACTCTGTGTTGGTTGTGACTCTTCAAAAGGAGAGTGTCCCAAGGATCTGGATAGTCTATGTCAGGGCTGCCTTGGACTTCTTGGTTAGGGGTCTGGAACTGAAACAGAAAGATTCTTCACCCTCTCATTCTTACACAGAGAAAACACTCACTCCGATCTCCATTATCATTAGACACTCAAAGAGCGCTTTTCAATGAGTGAGTGAAATTAATGAATGTAATTAAAAGAAGTAAATATTTTTCATCTTAATTTTGTAACAGCAAATTAAGAGTTTGTGAATTTTTTAATGACAGAATTTGAGTCATTCTGCTTGCATGGAAATTACCTCTGTGTTTTGCATAATTGTCGGGAAGTGACTGAAACAAGTTTGTTAAGGCCATGATTTTTAATCTCTGAAATAGTAAATATTATAAAGTTAAAAAGTAAATAATTATGGAAATTTTATGTAATAGGAAGGAAGCCTGTAGAGAACACCTACTCTTCAATTATGTAATAAAGAAATTAACAAACAGGCTGGTGATAGGTGGCTAGAGAATATAGGTAAAAAGTAAACTGTGATGAATGTCTTACTTGGAAAGTGCATTTGGCAAAGGTATAACTATATTAATAATTAAAATTAAGCACTAATCTGTAACTTCAAATTAAGAAGTTAGCACTTTGCTTTCAAGAACACATTTCAAAAATAGCTGTACGAAAACCACCAAATAGTGAATGACTTTGCTTTTCAGATTCTATGTGAAAATCTCCTTGCCATTTTGGGAAATATTCTTCTCATCCTGGTGTGATAGTGCAGAGACATACTTGCACTATACCCCAAAAATTGTTAAATTATTCACTTACAAAATTAGAAATTCGATCTCAAAATTCTTCTTCTTCTTGTTTTTTAACTCTAATACCTAAAAGAAAATGATACTGAAGGTTGAACTCTTAAATATCCTGATGGATTCTGGAGTCTTTGAGAGTTGAAGAGAACTGGATTTGGATTCAGTCTAGGTCACTTTGGGCAAATCTGATCAGGATCTCCTGATAGTTAAAGTCCCCCCTGGCTTCTCATGACTCCTAGGGTCAAGATCCAAGTCCTTAACCCAGCTTCAAGGTCCTACAGTCCTGCCCCTTTCCCTGCCCAGCCTCCTGTTAGATCACATCCCTGGCTTTCTGCCCTGCAGCTATGACTACTACTTTTCAGTTGTTCAAAATTGCCTCTCTCCTGCAACAGAGTCTTTGAACAGATGGTCTCCAACTGATGGTTCAACTTAGAATTTTTCAGCTTTACGAAGGTGCAAAAGTCATATGCATTCAGTAGAAATTGTGTTTTGAATTTCAAATTTTGATCTTTTCCTGAGCTAGCGGTATGTGGTACAATACTCTCTCATGATACCGGGCAGCAAGCCACAGCTGCCGGTCAGCCACGCGGCCACGAGGCTAAACAACCAATACACTTATGACTATTTGATACCCATACAACCATTCTGTTTTTGACTTTCAGTACAGTAGTCAATAAATTACGTGAGATAGTCAACACTTTATTATAAAGTAGGCTTTGTGTGAGATAATTTTGCCCAACTGTAGGCTAATGTAAGTGTTCTGAGCACATTTAAGGTAGACTAGGCTAAGCTATGATGTTCGATAGGTTAGATGTATTAAACGCACTTTCGACTTATGCTATTTTCAATTTACAATGGATTTATTGGGAAGCAACCCCATCGTAAATTGAGGAAGATCTGTATATGCTATTTTCTCCATTTGCTTTTCTGGCCTTTTGCCATATTAACTCCTACCTATCTTTCAAATCTCTGTTGTCCTTTCCTCAAGAAAGCTGTTTCTTGCCTCTCTGACTAGGTCAAATCTCCCCTTTTTCCTCTCCTGATTTTCTCTGCTACAAACATATATGTAATTAAGTGATCATTTGATTAATAACTGTCTGCTTCACTGTATTCTAACCTCCATGAGATCTGGAATCCAGGTCAGATTTGCCTGCCATTTTATTTTCGGCACTGAAGGGTCTGGCACATAGAAGGAACTCAAACATTATTTTTAAATAGGATGAATGAATGAATGAAGTAATTAACCTTGGTTTCCAACTGTCAGAGCATTGCTTTGAGGATTGGATGATATAAAGTATCTACAAAGCCTAGAGTATGAGAAGCTCTCGATAAGTAGCAGTGATAATTTCAATTAAATTGGGTTTGGTAGTTTATTTGGTAAAATTAGCTGTTTTACCTCTATATTTTCAAAAAGTTTTAAAATTAGTGAGCATAGTTTAATTTATTTTATGTATCTTATTTCTGCTCACTTGGGAATAAAAATCGAGACTTAGAACAAGTTTCAATGACTGTTATTAGTTATATTCAGCTATTAATTGTCAGTGCTCTTATTGAAATCTTAACCTTAGGTTGATTTTTGTTTTCATGTGTGACCTTCTCAAAGTAGGTAAAGCACTTTGGGGAAGAAGGGACCTATTTAGCTGATGTGGTTGTTTCTGACTGGAATGTCTGTTCATTGAATTACTTGCTCAAGAAGTCTGGAGGCATGAGAAATGTGAGTCACTTCTTTGAGAGTGGCTTCCACATTTGGGCTCTTAACCAACTCTGAATTTAACGATATATTTTTGGGATGGAGCCTTGTGTCTGAAACGGTGTTGAGGCTCCATTCCCCGTTAGGAAGAAGATGTACATTCACTTATGTGATTAATTAAATGACGTGTGGCAGAGGTATTTGTTGTACACTAGAATGCTATATTTCATTGTTCTAAGTTCTTTAGGTTATTACAAGCTGAACTTGCCAACCCTGGTGATCTAGTGGTTAAGATTTGGTGCTGTCACTGCCGTGGCCTGGGTTCGTTTCCTGGTCATGGAACCACACCACCCGTCTGTCTGTCAGTTGTCAGACTGTGGAGGCTTCGTGCTGCTGTGTTGCTGAAAGCTATGCCACTGGTATTTCGAATACCAGCGGGTCACCCATGGTGGACAGGTTTCAGTGGAGCTTCCAGACGAAGACAACTAGGAAGAAGGACCTGACCACCCACTTCTAAATAAATTGGCCAAGAAAACCCTATGAATAGCAGTGGAACATTGTCTGATAGAGCCCCTGAAGGTGGGAGGATGGTGCAGAAAGACTGGGCAGGGTTCTGCTCTGCTGTGCACAGGGTTGCTAGGAGTCAGAGGTGACTCCACGGCACTAACAACAAAGGTGACTTTGCATATGACTCAGAATAATAATAATCAAACACAATTCTTAGATTTAGAGTCTCGAACTATAGAACAAGTCTTATTTTCCAGCATTTTGGGAAAAATATTTATCAAGTACTCCCTCTTGTTCAATATCAACATGGCATGGCCTTCTGGGGGCAGAATTCCTGTCTTCACGGCCTTCCCGGGAGCCGCTGGATCAGTGGGTTTTAAGATGAGAACCAGCTAGTTTCTGTTTGCAAGGAGCTGACAATCTAAATGGGAAGATGAGACAAATTGCCATGAAAATATGGAAAGTCATTTGAGGGAATCTACTAAGTCAGTTTTCAGTTGGGGGCTATTGATGCTTGAGGGTTTGTTGGCTCAACTGAGTTAAGGAGGCTCATGGAGGAGGCAGCCTCCGAGCAGGGCAGTGCGCTAGTTGTGTGATCTTTGGGCCCCAGTTTACAGGTCTGTCATTCTCTCATTTTGGCAGTACAATTTTAACTCATTTATTAGGAAGCTAAAATTCTCTGAATGTATCCTGAGAGTGTGGGTGAAAAAGACCCTTATGTTTGTAGTACTGTAACTTTACATAATGGAATTCAGATAAGATAGTTCTAGACAGAAGCTGAAATATTTGAATTCCACTAAAGAATCCTATAAGTATATTCAAGACATTATAGGAGCATTTCAACCTCAGGCAGGACCAGGGTTTGTGGCAACAGACAAATGATTGTCTTCACATATTTGGTATCCTTTTCCCAAGAACTTCATACAATTGTTAAAGTAAGTTGTTTTTATGCCCTCCCTTCTTAACTACTTTTCAAGTTGTTAGTGGATCATGATACCTCTGAAATCTAAGATAATACCAAATATCCTGGGCCTAAGGGGCAAAAGGCATCTTCCCGGGGTGGTCATTAGCATCATGGTTCATCAGGTATTATAAATCAAATCAGCTGGGATTGGGAGGGTCTTAGCATACATTCATTATTAGAGTAGGGATTTTACCAAAAATCACTAGTATATTTTGAAGACCACTTTCCACCAATTTATATTGAGTACTTTATGTTCCAGAATTATGTAGAGATAACTGATTTTACTTTTTTTCCCTATCACTGCTTCCTAAATGACAAATGGATTACTTTTATTTTTTTTCTGAATTACATGCTCACTGTAAGAAAAAAAATCAAACAATTCAGAAAACTGTAAAGAAGTGAAAATCCCACTCATCGTTAACATTTGGTGAATATTTATTTAAAAAGTCCTTCATTGCTAGTCATCAGAGTCCCCATTTTTGAAGACTTGTGGACAGGTCATTTGCTAGAATAAAAAATGCTGTGATAGGGGCCGCCCGGTGGCGCAGTGGTTTAGTCCGCGCTTGGCAGTCCGGGGTTCGCTGGTTCGGATCCTGGGCGCCCGCCAACGCACTGCCTGTCAGCCATGCCGTGGCGGCGTCCCATATAAAGTAGAGGAGGATGGGCACGGATGTTAGCCCAGGGCCAGTCCTCCTCAGCAAAAAAGGGGAGGATTGGCAACAGATGTTAGCTCAGGGCTGGTCTTCCTCAGAAAAAAAAAAATGCTGTGATAAGCATTCTTGTTCATATATATTTGCACACTTTGTCTTACCTTCTTAGGATATGTCAAATCACAAAACTAAAATAATTTAGTAATGAGCTTGATGTAAGGGAAAACAATCCATAAGTTGGGGGGGTACTGTGCCCCACAAACAGTGGAGCACTCTTCCTGAGAGATTTTGGGCAATGGTGAGTTTTATAGAATGTTAGAGGAGGCAACTTGGAAATGGGGCATGATTGGCTAGCAGGTCCTGTTTTCTAGGGTCAGGTGAGCTAGTTAAAGCTGACTTGGAGGATTGTGATTGGTGTATGTTTTCTTGACAGATGTTTCCTGTAAGTGCAGACTAACTTAGGTTTAGATTTGTGACATGGGCTGGGCCTCTGGGGTGGCCTCCGTTTTGTGCGTCCTGATATACGAATTAACTGTATCAGATACTTTTGTAGGAATAGAATTTGAGGCAAATTTATATACATATTAAAATTCTGACAATATTGCTAATAAGCTCGCTGAAAAATTACTCCAATTTACATTTCTAGTTCCAGTTTATGAGAGGGTCTGTTTCTCTAAAACTCTCACCAATAGTGAGTTTTGTCAAAATTTTTAATCTGTGCTTATCTGACAGGTGAAGTATGATATCTCAGTATTTCATTTTGTATTTCTTTGTTTACTTCTGAAGTTATGCATATTTTCTTATATTTACTAGGTATCTGCATTTTTTTCCCTGTGAATTCAATTTTCTATCCTTTGTCCATGTGCTTGTCTTTTGTTTATTTTGGTCTATCTTATATTAAAATGCAAATATTTCCCCCATTTTCCATTTATCTTTCATACTTAACTTTTAGCATTTTTTTTTGTTTTGCTTTGTCTTTTGCCATATAAGACATTTTCAATTTGTATGTAAACGCATGCCTAGCAATCTTTTCACTTGTGGTTTCTGGCTGTGTTCAATTGCTTAAAACAGCTTCTTGGCATCCAAATTATGAAAATATTGACCCTTGTAGTAAATTTACAATTTAACATTAAGGACCAAAATTATTTGGAATTAACTTGGTATAAATAGTAGAGCCATGTTGCTTATTGGCATACTCATTGGCCAAGTTTGGAGGATGGATAAGTTTGGATGGGGAGAGGTAATGAAGGAAGATGATCCTTTGAGTTTTGATTCAAAGCATGAAAATTCTGGCCCCAAATTAAGCTAAGTTTGCCAGATTTAACAAATAAAAATATAGGACACTCGGTCATATTTGCATTTCAGATAAACAACAAATAATTTTTTTTTCATTTTGCTGAGGAAGATTCACCCTGAGCTAACATCTGTTGCCAATCTTCCTCTTTTTTTTCCTGTAAGCCACCACCACAGCATGGCCACTAACAGACAAGTAGTGTTGTTCCGTGCCCAAGAATTGAACCTGGGCCGCGGAAGTGAAGCGTGCCAAACTCTAACCACTAGGCCACCGGTGCTGGCCCCAAATAACTTTTCATAAGTATGCCCCATATTGTATTTTATCTGGTGACCTCAAATTAAGCAAAATAAGTAAATAACAATATAGTAATATTTGAAATAAAAGCTAGATAGTTTCAAAATTTATTGCTCAGTTACTTGCTGAGCTATTTAGGTTATGCAGAACACTTTTTAGAAAAACTGTATCACATCCTAAAGATGACCCACATTCTCACTTTATTCATCTCTACAGAGGTTTTTTTCATGTATGGTGTGTGTCTACACTACCAAGTAGAAGTGTGAATTGAGCTTTATCTAAGACCTAACATATAGGTAGCCACATTCAGTTGGAAAGTTATTATATTTTTTTCAAATAGCAAGGGTTCTTGCTTTGTTTTCTAGATCAGTGGTTCTTAACTCTGGCTGCACATTAAAATTACATGGGGAGATTTTAAAAAATCACATGACAAGATCCTTCACATAAAGTCTGATGTAGGTTGGTCTGGGAGGGGGCCTTATATAAATTTCTCAATCTCCAACTGCCTTAGTTTCCTCACCCATAAAGCAGGGATAAAAATCTTTCCTATGTCTGAGCATCATTGTGAGGATTAAATGAATAATGCATGTGGAGTTTTAGAAGAGGTCTGACTCGTCATCACTCTTCAATAAGTGAGTCATTACATTAATATAATGAAGACATAATAGAGACTCATAGCTCACTGAGAACAAGAATAGAAAATGGAGTAGACACCAAACAAAGCATGGCAAGATGAAAATGCTAGAACAGGCTCACACCAGCTTGCAAGAGCTGATTATGGGTATCTCTTCTCATCTCTGCATGTAGTGATATTAAATTTGAAAAATCAGCCATGGTTAGTTTATTTACTACACAGAAATCACCGAATGCTGAAATGAAGGGTTTTTTGTACCCCAGAGAGCCAGATATTAACAGTTATCAGCACTCTAGGATACAGACAGCTGATAGGGAAGACTGGGGTGAAAAACAACATACACTTACTTCATGGTTTGGCCTGGGCATTGGCCTGGCCAGTCATGGCATCCATTTGCCATTCATGGAACTGAGGCCTGAGCTTTAGGTCCCAAAGGGTGGTAGATGGAAGAGCACGGTGATCCTCACCTGATTTTGAATCTAGAATCACCACCATGTGATTGAGCTCAGTCAATCATTAATTCTAAGTCTTGGGCAAAGTTATTTAATGCTGTTCGCAAAAATCTAAGGATTTGAACTCATAGAAACAGAGAGTAGAATGGTGGTTGCCAGAGGCTAGGATGTGGGGGAAATGGAGAGAGACGTCAAAGGGTATGAACTTTCCGCTATAAGATGAGTAAGTTCTGAGTATCTAACTTTAGTCAGTACGATGACTAAAGTTATTAATACTGTATTGTATACTTGAAATTGCTAAGAGAGGAGATCTTAAGTGTCCTCATCAAAAAAAAAAAAAGGTTACAATGTGAGGTGATGGATGTGTTAATTAACTTGGTTGTGATAATCAATTCACAATGTATACTTATATCAAATCATCACATTGTACACTTTAAATATATACAATTTTATTTGTCAGTTATACCTTAATAAAGCTGGGAGGAAAAGCAGCTAAGGATTTGTGGGGATATACCAGGAGGTAGAGAAAGCCACAGGATAAACATGGTCCACCTAACTATTTCAATTCACATACGTTCTCAAAACACAAGCCCCAAATAATAATAATAATGATGATGATGATGGTAGTGATGATGATAAAATCCCCCTGAGGCCACTTGAGGTTAGTTTTGGAACATTCCAGGAGCATGTTCACTGTCCTTTGCCTTGTTGGCTACTCAAGTGGAAATAGATGGAAAGTTCTGGGGTGTCTCCACACTTCAGTTTCCTCATTGGTCAGAACAGGATGGTTGTCAGAATGAAATGAGAGAATGGATTTTAACCGCACAGTGGTTGTAGTTAGCTCCGCAGTTTTTAAGAATGTTTGTTGAGTCCATTTATGACCTAGGAAATTGGAGCTAAGTAAACACCCAGCCCAGAGTCTGAGCTTTGACCTTGGGACTCAGTAGCCCTAACTGCTCCCTAAAACCAATATTCCTAGACTCAATCAGATTAGAGCCAGTGTCCCATTGCCTGACAATTTATTTTTGCTGATCTCTACATAAATCAGCATTTGTTATTATTCAGTTTAAACTTTATTTGTCTTGCTTTAATAAGAAACATAGTAAACATTTTCTAATAATGATTGAAACATTCTTCACTTATGGAATTACACTGATTTTGAAAAAAGTAGCTTGTATCATTCTGCTAATCCCAACAGATTAAAAATGTGCAACATTGTTATTTTGGATTATTTTCTATGAGTCTATATATAAAATCATGCATTTAAAAATTTCAATATGATACTTTTAATTCTTTAATTAAAAAACCCAAGCCAAATTTTATTTTAGCAAGAAAAATAAATCTCATCATACTTTACTATATATTAGATGCAACCAGGAATTTACATTTTTATGAATTCTTCTCTTTGGAAGCAGCAGGTATGTAAAATTATTATATATTGTGTTTATGCTGTATGCATATAAAATTGACTAGAGACCCCAGAAGTAACCTCTTTGGAACCCAGACTTGGTTGCCAAGCTGAATATTCCTGGAAGACAAACTCTCTTTGTCTGAACATATGAAAGGTACCAAAAGAGAGTGAAAACCAGTTTTACTTTTTTTTTTTTTTTAACTTTTTTGTTTTCGTAGGAGAAACAGCCCTGGAAGAAAAGATCACTTCCTCTGTAGACACTTTATGGGTTTCGAATTCTGTAAACTGTGCCATGTAACTTGACCCCAAAACTAATGAAATCCTGTTAGACTTTCCCTGCCCTCCTTCCTGCTTCCATCTTTTTGATTGTCTCACCTTTTTAAAACTCGATTTGTATTTGTATACATGTGTGATCCTTGTGTCATTGTTTGGCTTTTTACCCAGGCGTTTTTCACCTCCATCCTCTCCTTCCCTCATTTGGCAGCCGGTTGGGCTTCTTCCTGCCTTGAATACCACATTCCCTAGTTATTCAAGCTCAGTCATTAGCACCCTGTCCCCCTACTAAAATTATGAATGAAAAGCCTTGTTGTTCTTTACAAATAACTCAGGCTTCCTCAGTCAGTCAAATTCGAATGGAAGTGACTGCTGGACAAAGGGGCGGGATGATGGACAGTCCTCACAGCAAGTCATCAATGCCCACAGGAAGTTTCTTAAGCCACAATGTAGGTAGAGAGGGTTGGGCGTTCCCGGAGGACAAGCCTACAGAAGCGGGCTGGGAGCGAGGTGCTCTTTGTGTCCGTTTGAATCTTAGAAAAAACATCCACGAAACCCAAAGATAACCATGTACAGAGTCAATTTTGTCCCAGCAAGAACTGAAAATCCTCCCACGGAGGCATCTACCTTGCGGTAATTCTGGTTTGAGCTGACACACACAGACAAAAGTGAAGCCACCGACCATTTACTCGGGTGTGAATGCTGAACGGTGCGAGAGTGGGTTACATACTCCGAGCTGCACAGCTCCCTGCTGAGAGGTTGCATTGTTTTGGGCCCCTTTTTCACAACAGGGGAAAAGGTAATTGACAGCCCGATTGTTTGGCCGGGACCCCTGCTGTTTTAAAATCCTGGAAGGCCCCAGTCACACGTTGTCAATAATAGCCGTCGGAGGTGTGGAGTGAAGAAGGACTGTTCAGGAAACAGTTTGAGCCCTTCAAGTGGACAGGCCTCAGTGACTTTTCTTGCACTCTGGCTGCCACAAGCAGCTCATTCAAAAATAACCTTAAAGTAATAAATCAAACTTGTTTCCTGAACTATACAAGGAACAGCTGGTTATTTTTCCTTACTTTTTTTTTTTCAAAAACAAAAAAAGAGATTTTTACTACAGGAAATCAAGCATGTCAAAATTTGGCAAAGCAATTTGGATGATTTAACGGCTAAACACTTCTCTTTTTAATGTTATGCTTTCATCGGTCTTTTTATTTAGGCTTTTTGTTTTTGCATTCTGTTTACTGCAATGAGTACCCCTTATCTGTTCTCTCCCCACTTTTGAAAGGGAAATGAGTTTAGTATCCTGTCCGGTAAGAATGTTTTCAGTGTCACTTCTACTATGTTGGTCAAATAGCTCCCCTTATTGTACAGCTAAAATTTGTTTTCTTCCACAGAGAGCGTTTGGGTTTAGATCTACAGCTCCACGTTTGTTTCTCGTGAGATCCATATATTTTGGAGTTCTGATGACAAGGCGGTTTTTCTTCACTCTGTTGATTTAGGAACCCCAAGCTAGTGGATATGCTGTAACTGAGGTACTCTGCTATTTTAAGAAAGTACCTTTTGGACTTTTTCTGTATCTTTGTGTCTGTTTGTATTTTTCTCTGTGTATGTCTTTTCTCCAGATTCTGGAAAAATCTGCCAACCTCTGATTGACCTTACCAATAATTACAAATATAAGTATAAATAAATAACATAAAACAATTCCCTTCTATGATGATTACTGTTTGTCTTTATTTTATAGATGCCTGATATTTCAAACAGAAATCCATTCTAAGTGAAAATATTTTATGATCTATCAGAGTGCGTGTCTTAGAGATCAGCTTTTCATAATTTGTGAACATTTAGAATTAAAAAAGAAATGTACTTGAGGATCTGTCGGATTTTAACACACTATGTCTTTCAATCAATTTAAATATAATTAGTCAATGTTGAGATTAGATATTAAGATTATATAACACGTCTCTTTTACAGGATATTTTGATCACTATTTAATCAAGTAAAAAAAGAATTGACCACAATTTAGCATTATATAAGAAATTATAGATTATAAGGATATTGTCCTATATGTATACATTTATTTTTCTCCTTCACTTTGTTAAAGAGATTATCATTTGTAATAAAACACTTGTAATGAAAGGTGTGTTTAGATGATAATGAAATTCAATTCATGTAAAATTAGGTCATTGTAAGCTTCTTTTTCTATTTCTTTTCCTTTGTATTTGCAGTAAATGACAATGTCATAATAGCACAAAGAAATCCATCTTTATGCTACACGGCTAGACTAACACACTTTGTATATATACAATGTCTTGGCTCATACAACTGTGAATTCAGCAGTGGGTGTGGTTTCCATATAAATGTTTCTTCCATATATGGTTGATATTCATACTGAACCTGTTTTGATGTAACATTTCTTTACTTTCAGCATTGAAGCTTCAAACATGTGATACGTGACTGGATGGAATTCCTTGAGAACTGTATTAACATGTTTCAAAGAGTTGAATTCTGAGGTTAGTACCATGTCAGAAACCAGGATTCCTTAAAAATGTGCACAGTAATTATCTGTATAGTTCATAAATGATTATATATAATTCCTAACTGAATTATAATACAGATACTATATTTAAAATAATATAAAATACCCAGTTCTGTGGGTGACTCATTTCTTCCTCATTAAGTTGCAGCCTTTTGTTTTGCTAAGAGATGCTCAGGAATTGATGTGTTAAGTGGACTTTGAACCTGCTAGTGTCCTCCCACAGCCTCACAACTCCTCCCCTTGGGCCTGTGGACTCTGGCCACGGTAGGGGCGAGATAGCAAGTGTAGACTGAAAGTGCTCTGTGCAGACTTGCTTTCTGGCCTCCCGTTCAGCTGCCAGTCTCACAGCTTGCCCTGAGAATGGACTTCCTGTGCTGTCATTTACACTCAGTATCACACTAAGCACTCTTTGTCACTCAGCCTTTGAGACAGAAGGGGGCAAGATAACAAATCTAGACTGCTTGTGTTGACTTTGTGGATAAAGTAAAGGGCTGGAGTCAAGAACCCTGGGTCTTATCCTAACTTTGCAACTGCCTTTCCTGTGACATTGAGCCAGGCTTTTGACTTCTCCATTCCTCAGTTTTCCTCATCTATCAAATGAGGATCAGTATGCTGTGTTCTCTTATTTTATCACAAAGGTGCCGTTACTGAAAGATTTTCTAAATGCTTAAAGCCCTTAGCAAAAGGAAAAAGAAATCAGATAAAATGGCCTTTTTCTGCTTTTGGGGAATGGAAAGGAAACCACAGCTGACGAATTACTCCCCACTCCCGGAAATTATTCTCCCTATAATCCTATAAGTAGGGAATTTCCCCTCCCACCCTTGTCAGTTTTTCCCTCGTCCTTTTCTTTGGCTCCTTTCCTTTCTCTCTCTCTATCTTTCTGTTTCTGTCTCCCTCTCCCTTTCCCTCTACCCCTGCAATGCTTCCTTCATGGTGACATACTATGAGGTCAAGGTGCATAGACATTGGCAGAGATGAGCCCCTCTAATAGATTTTGTCCTCTGATAGGTATGCAGAGACACAGAGAAAACAGGGAAGGCACTTTGAATTGACTGGATGGGGAGTGTCAGTAAGGACTATGGAAACCTCTGCAAATTTATTGGGCTCAAATAGATAAAACTTTAGAGACTGCTACCAGCTGGCTAAATGTGTCTCTGGGCCCCGGGACCACATATTTAGAAGGTTCTTTTTGCAAAGAGATGGGGCTGGATAAGGGTAGGAATCTATAGGGAAATTCTGGGATTCTCTCAATGGGATAGGAGAGAGGGTCTCTTCTGACCACATCTGTGGCTACATCCTTTTCCTTTTTCAGTTAAATCACGCAACTCGATGGAGTGTAGCTTTGAGTGGAAAGAGATTTGCTCCCCTACTTCAGTTAGAATATGTGAAATATTGTGAATTTTAAAGAATACATTTTAATACACTTCACTTTTTAAAAAACCTTGCGTGGTTGAGTTTTATTGCTGTTTCGTTTTCATTTTGTTTTGTGAAGAGATGGGTGATCTAAATTGCAAACCAGAAATTGATTCACCTAGTATTCCTCATGACAGTTTAAGAAGGCATTGTGTATTCTGGCTTGCTTATTCGTTTTCCAGATCCACACATCCATTCCTATGTGTTTAGAATTTTTTTTCATTCGGAAGGCACTGATACCAAACATGCAGATCAAAAACTGCATGTTTTTGATCTTCTGTACATACATGGTTTTTATATGGCTTGACATTGTGTTTATTTGATATTTCCTATTGAATCCACTGTATATTCATGGATGTTTCATGCTATTTTACTACCTATAGATAGGATTTTTTAGTATGACATCATTGGAAAAAAACCCAGGGAAGTAAAAAACTCCTGCATGGGGGATATATATTAAAATTTTTTTTTTCTTGTTTTAATAAGAAGGATATGAAAAGATCCATACCAGTCTGTTTATAATACACAGGATCTGAAGAGGAGACAGGAGATTATTAACTTTTTAAACTTTTTTTCTGATTTGTTTCACTTTGTACAGCAAACAGGTATTACTTTCTTAGTTAAAACATTAATGAAGAAAATGTTTCAATACTGATTTAATATAGACAATTAAAGAGAAAATTTAGCAGTCACCAATAATGTTTATATTTTACAAGGGTTTTGCCAATCTTGATAAAATGTCTAAAGATCCATAAAGAAAAGACAGTCCCTTTTGTTTTTAGAGCACATGTACAAAGAAAACCCCCACAATGGTTAGTGCTCCCTCTGCTGGTACGCCTGCAACAATTAAGGGCCAAGATGGGAAGATGTGAAAACAGCAAAGAAAATTATGATGATTCTTTGCTCTTTAAACACTCTTTCCACATACAAGTTTTACCCCTGATTGGCAGCAAGTGTCAATGTAGTTTGTGAAAAGGGATTCTTTCCTAACATTAATGGTGATACTGAAGTTGAGCTAGATAATTATAATCCTTTTAAAAATAAATTTCTCCCTTCTCATATCATAAAGTTGGACATAAAGCACAGCTATTTGTAATTTATTGAGAATTTTTGGGTGGGGATTAATCGTATGTAACTATCAGTATTTGTAATTTATTGAGCTATTTTATCAGCTATTTGTAATTTATTGAGAATTTTTGGGTGGGGATTAATCGTATATAACTAACTATCAGTAACTGAATCTAGTAATCAGTTGGCTGTTTGAACATCTTCACACTGGTAAGCAAAACTGATGGGGGGAGTGACATTATCACCGGACAATCACGTCAACACCGCATTACATCGTTACTGTAATATACCTTCCTGTGTAAGAGATATTTGGAAATTGCTTAATTTAATTGATGTTGATGTCTAAACTATAACTGAAGATTCTTAGAATTCATTGAATTCATCAGTCTGTTTTCTGGGAATCCTGTTTTTCATGGATCAAAGTATGTTGAGCCATATGTACTATTCATTTATCAAATACTTGTGTTAAATTATTCCTAAATCATTATTATATTCTGTATTATAGTACTATATTCTGTGTCTTAAAGATGTTGAATGTGTAGATTCTGTCTGTACTTTTTCAACTCCTTCTACCAGCTTTTGCCTATGGGTAGATGTCAGTTACGGTATTATCTGATAGACTATATGAAACTATTTCCTCTAGGGATATTTGCATTTAATAGGGAGCTCTAGAGAATCTATAAGCTTTCAAAGGAAGCATTTTTAGTGGTAGGTTTCGGGGAGAGGGCTTGTAGGATGATAAAGTAGATGGAGAAAGGTCACCTCTGGAAAATGGACGGGCCCATGGGAATGGAGCAGAGAATTAAGAGTGCTCCAAGCAATAGGCATAAAGAATGGGGGAGGTGCCGTTTAGCAGGGAAGAACAGAGTGTTTCTTTGATAGAGAACTGCTCTCCTCTCAAAAAAAATCATCTCTATGAGGAATGCTCAGGGAATGGTAAAGGAGAAAGGAAGTAACAGAGTAGAAAGCTAGATTTTATAAGTCAACTTTACTCATCATTGATGAGTCAGATACCATAGTCAGATCATCCTAACAGCCTGGAAAACACCAGGTAGAGATTTAGGCAAGTGACAACATTAGGGAGAGGCAGTTTCAAATAGTAGATATCCAGCCACAGCTACTAGAGTTTGGGTATGGGATTTCTAGAGTTTCTGGAAAGAGTGGGGAGAGTGAAGAGTGTTGAGGGTGGGGGTATATTGAGGGTGAACAAATTCTAGGATTCCATGCTGGAGGGCCTGGAGGAACAGACAATGAAATCAAACTAAAGACAAGACTGAGTTCCTGCAGCTGGGCTCTGAGGGCTGGAGGATTCATGGCAGAATCCCTGTTCTGGATTGTGGGGTGTGAGCAGTCAGAGCCAAGGCTGACCCCAATGTACTGCTAAATTCCTTCATTCGGAGTCTGTAGAGAGTTTGCACACATGAACGCATGTTCATTTAGGACCTCCATACAAGCCAACAGATAACTGCCCCAACGTGGGAATTTTAGGAGATATTATTGGATGAGAGGTCATGCCCTTTGCCTCTCAAGTCATGATATATGGGCCAATGCTTACTTAGCCCACTTGTAAAGTCACCCTGTATGAGAGGTTAGGGATTAAAGAGACCAGAACACCCCTTCTTCAAACGACTTCTACATTTACCCTCAGTCCCCCATAATTATTCTCTAATTTTTTATGTATTTGTTTTTAGTTCTGTCTCTTCAGATGACATATTTTAAGTTTCTTAAATGCAGGACTGTGTTTTTCAGAACTTTTGCATTTCCCTAAGTGCTTAACTTAATTTTCTACCCAGATTATTCTAAATGACGAAGCTGTTAGTGGGTGTTTTTTCCAGTGATGCTCCATAAAGCTGTAGCAAATCCACTGAGTTACCACATGAGCGCGGGGGAGGGAATGGAGCTTTGATTTTACATATTTGTCTTTTGCTTGGTATTGCCCGAAAATATTTCAGAAAACCATGGGCATGTTTTGCTGATGATGATCAAATTGATACTTAAAAGCAATTGAATGTAGGGAACTTTTCACTGAAGGCCTACATTTCTAAGATGGGTTCTTAAGTATTGATTTCTTTATGAATAAATTCTTTATGAATTTTTTGGTCCTATGTAAGTCAACTTAAAAGTGTTTCTTTTTCTTGTTTTGTTCACCAAAGCTATTTTTAAAACTATGCTTCTTATTGTTAGAAGAACTATTGGTCGAAAGTGTGCTCATGTGTTCATAAGCATCACAGTCCAGGAGAAGCAGTTTGGAAAGAGGAAATTCCCCAGGGTTCCACTTGGAATAGATTATATGTTTAGATGGATGCACTTTTTCCCCACCCTTGGACCACATCAAATCTGACCCTGAGCAAGGCATTAATCTAAATCAGGTTAGGAAGCATGTGAGGGCTGGTGGATTTATTTCAGGCCCTCTTTAACTAAAGCTACCTTTCTGCTTTATTTATATTATCTGAGAAAAAAATGTGAATTAGTTGTCTTCTTCCCTGCCTTCCATCCTCTTCTGGTCAGAGGGATAGAATTCTTTGGACCTACACTGTTAACGGTAGCCATTAGCCACATGTGGCTTTTGAGCACTTGAAATGTGCTGAATACACCAGATTTCAAAGACTTAGTAGAAAAAAAAAAGACCGTGCAATATCTCATTTTTTTGTATTGATTTTATGTTGAAATGACAATAGTTGGGTTAAATATAACATTATTAAACTTAATTCCTTTTAATTAATTCCTGTTTCTTTTTACTTTTCTGCTACTCAAAAAACGTTAAGTTACATGTGTGGCTTACGTTTCTTTCGGACAGAACTCTCCTAGACCGATAGTTGTTAAACTTTTTTGGATGATAGTGATTCCTTTGAGAATCTGATAAAAGTTCAATTCATTGTAGAGATAGACAGATACTGTTAGTTCTGCTACACCTAACATGTGTGTTCCTAAGATGCACCACGCTATGCAAAATCATGCAATAGAAACTACTGGGCTAGCACTGGGGTCAACACTCAAAAATTTTGTCCTTAAAAAAGATAGGAACATAGCAAAAATGGCGGCACAGTTTTATCCATGGTAAACGGTGAAGAAATATATCAATATTATAATAAATATGGCACTTGACCTTTAAAAATGTCTCGGTTGTCTGTGGGAGTGGACGCTCCTACAGTTGCTCTCCACGCAAGCCCACCTTGTTCCCATGATGCCACCCTGTGTGCCAGAGGAAGAGAACAATAGGAAGAGTGAGGGAAAGGGAAATAAAGAGAGAAAAATAACAGAGACCAGGGAGGAAAAATACAAAATAGACTGGGAGGAAAAGGGAAAAAATGAAAGAGAAGGGAGGGCGTGGGGCCAAGTGGTTAGTCGGCAGGGTTGTGGCTTGTGAGTTATTGGAAGGAGGTTTCCTGAAATAGGATGGAAAGCTGGAACAGCAGATAGAAAGTTGGAACAGTAAATGGCACAGCAAATGCAGAACTCACTGTCCTCGAGAGGTGTGTGCATGCATGTAGTTTGTTGATTCGTGCTGCTCAGTTCAGCCCAGTGCAGTTTTCTGTGTTGACCTGGTGATGAAATTGGCACAAACAAATGTGAAATTAGTGTTGTGCTAAAATTTTCCCTAATTTATCAGTCATGTTGGAACAAATTCTCATTTTCAAAACAAGCACTATGGCAGAACTGACTGTAGATATACATGCAACAACAGATTGTCATGCTCGGTCCACGTTGGCAACCTCCAGAATGGACGAGTGTCAGAACATGACACGCATTAGGAATCAAAGCTGGAATCCACCGTTAGGTTTTTTCAAGGTGGTTTATAGTCACAAGGGATTATGAAAAGGGGAGCCCGATGAGCAATTTGTGGAGCCTTGAGTGGAGCGTAGGGAGTGATTGTGTTATCGGGGTGGATCCACGGGAGCAGAGGAGGCAGAGAAGGTAAATTCCCTTTACATACCAACTGAGAATGATCTATCTACACAAGGCTTTTCTAACCTATGCCAAAATTGTCCAGGAAAACCCATCTGTGAACAGGACTATCAAATTTGTTCCCAGTGATGTTAGATGAATACTTGGTGAATAAGAAAATTCCAACAGGTAGTAGAGCAAAAGAGCAGGTACTGTCTTAATTTTCTGTTTCTACTTATTTTGAGATTTAGTTATAATTCACAGAATAGGCCTAAGGATCTGTTGAAGGGAAGTGAATTGAGAAGGTTCTTCAAGTCACTAAGAATAGTGAAGTAACTTTGAAAATTCAATCAAACCGTTGAAGGTGGTTGCCCATTAAATGTAATGATACTAATGATGATGATGATAAGCTAATATTGGTTGGACTCTTAGTATATGCTGGCAACTGTACTATGTGTTTTATGTGGATTATTTTATTTAATATTCACATTTTGAGGCAAGTTTTATTGTTATCTCTTTTTAAAGATAGAAATAACTCAGCCGATATCACACTGGTAGCAAGTAGCAGAGTTGGGACTTGAATGCAGACAGTCTAAAGCCAGTGTTTGCATGGAAACTACCAGACTCTGGCCTTATGAGTGGTATAGCTGGGCCTTTCATTGTCTACCATTGTATATTCCAGTATGTTTAAATTTGTGTCATGTAATTCTGTTACTTATGTTATTTTTAAAACAGGAGAAAAACACACACAAAAAAGGATTTAAAAGAGGAAGCCTACAAAAAATACAAAAAAAAAAGATTTTAAAAAGTGAAAATCAACTTTTAAATTCTACATCCAACATTTTATGAGACATGCATTTGAGTAGCATGACTTGAAAATGTTTTTATTTAATACATGTGTGGAGGGCTGACCATCCGTGTGTATATTTATCAGGGAGTTCCTGAATTGCCAATTGTAAATTATAGTGACAATGAGCAATACAGTCAATTTTAAATTGCTGTTCAGTTTTATATAAGAAATATTTAACATTAAGCTATTAAAATGTTAACAAATGCCATTCATTGTTTTTCAGAAATGGGTAGAATTAGCATTTTTTCACACGTCCAGCTAAATTTGCTTGTATGTCTGATAAAAGTGTGTTATGCTGTGCCAGAGGTAATACATTATTCTAAACCCTAAGTTACATGTTTGTTAAAATTATTTTTCATTGATTATCTTTGCTCTAGATTCTAATTTATAAGAAGTATATAATAAGACATAACATTTTTAAGCTAAATCTATTTGTGTGTGTGTGTGTGTGTGTGTGTGTGTGAGGAAGACCAGCCCTGAGCTAACATCCACTGCCAATCCCCCTCTTTTTGCTAAGAAAGACCGGTCCTGAGCTAACATCTGTGCCCATCTTCTTCTGCTTTATGTGGGATGCCTGCCACAGCAAGGCTTGATGAGTGGTGCATAGGTCCGTGCCCAGGATTGGAACCTGCATACCACAGGCCACTGAAGTGGAGCCCACGAACTTAACCACTATGCCACTGGGCTGGCTCCCAAGCTAAATCTATTTTTTTGTGTGTGTGTGAGGAAGACCAGTGCAAAGCTAACATCCGTTGCCAATCCTCCTGTTTTTGCTGAGGAAGATTGGCCCTGGACTAACATCCATGCCCATCTTCCTCTACTTTATATGGGATGCTGCCACAGCATGTCTTGACAAGTGGTGTGTTGGTCCGTGCCCGGGATCCAAACCTGCGAATCCTGGGCCACCAGAAGTGGAGTGTGTAAACTTAACAGCTAGGCCACCAGGCCAGCCCCTAAGCTAAATCTATTTTTAAATGAAATATTTTACTGCAAGTAGCAATGAGTAATGCTTCATTTTATTTCCTTTGTTTTGTAAATCTATTGTTTTTCCAGATACTTGGTTCTCCTTAGTGGATTAGCAATGGGAGATTTTAGAAATGAGAGTAGAAGACCATCCTTCCTCTCCTCCCCCTTTAATCCCTAGTTTCAGATATTGCATGACCTGGGGCATGTCATTTCACAATCTTTTTTCTCTGTTCTCTCTTGTGTGAGAGGAAATTAGAATACACATTGGCAAATGAGATTTCCCAAAGGAACTCTTTTTTTTTTTTTTAAGAATCCCAGTAAGGGCACATTTTCTCCTATTTTTGGATGGTAAATACCCAGTGAGACACTCTGTCTCTTCCTCAGGTTCCCCTTGGGAACAACCATGTACCTGGCTTGCTCTCCACATGCATCTCCCTCCCTGGCTCCCCAAACGTTCTTGACTGCGCTTCCCAGAGAGATGGAATATCTGGGACTGCTCAGGGGAAGCTGTTAGGTGTAGCTGCTCTCCCCTCCAGGACTGGCTACCGCTCAGCTCCCCTGAAGGGAATATTCGTACATGGCTTCTCAAGTGGTGTAATTGTGCGCTTCTGCCAGCAGCCTCGGCCAGGGGCCAAAGGAGAGAAAGGAGGCTGGGGAGAGTCTCCTTCACCACCCCAGAGATACCTTCCTGCCCTGAAGGCCTAGAGAGAACTTGATTCATCCTCCAGTGTTATGGATGAAAAATTAGAGTGGCAGGTGGGAGCTGATCTTTAATAAAGGAACATGCTTTTCTGAAAGATATGATACTGATAATTTGTGATAAAGATTTGAGTTCTAGTGAAATAAAGTTGATGTAAGTAAAGCTCACATATTTTTGGTCTCAGGCAAGTGGACATTAGGTTTGCAATTTCCCTTTGAGTCTGGGAAAGTGCTAGCATTTCTCTCAGAGGCTGAGTCATCTTTCCAGCCTTGGTCATGAATTGAGGCATTTCTTGGCTGCCCTGGCATTACCATTAGACTTGTCTAGGGGACCAGGAAAATGGCACTTTACCAAACTGTTCCCTTGACAAGGGAAAACAAGTTGATAATTGCAGTGGAGGACTGATTTTTATCTCTGACCTCCCTCCGCATCCCTGTCCTGTCCTTTCTGGCTTTCCCGCAGGCTGCAGTCCACGCTCACACTTAGGGTGAATGCCCTGGGCCATGGGCAGACAGGGAGAATCACACCTGTGTGCCAGGGTGAAGCCCTACAAATTCCAGCACGCATCTTTGCAAGTCAACTCACCTCCATAACAACCACTGGGGAGGGATTGGGGCTTATAATTTCTTCAATATCTAAATAATGATTTGCCCCACTCCACTTTTTGGAAAATTTTAAATCACAGTAATAACTCTAGTACCACCCTCTCCCCACACCAGTGGATTGGAATGGATGAATGAGGAGAGAAATAGTTTTCCAGGTCAACTTCTATGTATACTAGGGAGAATAAAAAGCTGACATGCTAACTTAAGGTCATCAGGCATATCAAGATATGTAGTGTAGAAGAAGGCAATAAGTCTTGGGGTACTTATTGAGTACTTCATACTACATCTCAACTATTAAACAAAGCTTGCAGATGAAGCAGAGAATGTGAGCTTCTGGAGGGCTATATTGTGAGGATGTACATTGTGGCAAGTGCAGCCTGTAGCAGGACTTCTGGTACTTTCCCCTGCCCCTGGATAGACCTTCCTCTTTGAGAGTGTCAGCGTATTCTGGAAGAATCCCTGGGGACCTTGCCCAGCTGTAGGTCATTCCTTTTCTAGAGGGCAGTGAGAGGCCAATGAGATTCTGAGGCCAACCCAAATTTAAGGGACTTTTTAGGGTAGTATAAGAGGAAACTATTTTTCTCCTCTATTCTCAATATTTCTGACACCAGATATGTGGATTTTTCCCACACTAGGTAATTCTCAAGTTCTCAGTGGACACCGATTGGGTGTCCTACAAATTTAACCCAATTCTGACACTATCTACCTGGAGATGGCATCGGATCCCACAGGTCAGGGACTCAGTCCCACAAGACCGCCCCCACTTTAGATGCCAGTCACAAATCCAGATTGCCACCTGTACTTCTGACTGACCAGGGTTCCCATGACCCCCTTCTCAAATTCAATAATTTGCTAGAATGGCTCACAGAACCCAGGGAAATATTTACTTACATTTACTGATTTATTATAAAAGATTACAACTCAGGAACAATCAGATGGAAGAAATGCAAGGTATAGGGGAAGGGGCACAGAGTTTCTGTGTCCTCTTAGGGCTTGCTGACCTCCCAGAACCTCCACATGTTCACCGATCTAGAGGTTTCTCAACTTTTGTTAGGAGGTTTTATAGAGCTTAATCTCCAGCCTATCCCACCTCCACATTTAGGGAGCTAATCTGAGTTTTCTCACAGACCAGAAGGATGTCAATCATCACAGGTATGTTGTACACATCTCTGTCATGGTTATTGTATATCTCTATCTCCAAGTCCATACATTGATGTGGTCTCCTGTGCCTAAAGGAAATACTTGAAGACCTAATAGAAATGAGACTCATTTGGTTCACATAGAAAACTCTACAGAAATCAGACCTCAAGCCTGGAAGAAAGAATTGCATCATTCAACAATGACCTCAAGATAACTCATTTCACATGAATGGGTAGGAGATCCAGGACTCCTTACTATGGTAATTGAATTAGTTTGCTAGGGCTGCCACAGCAAAATACCACAGACTGTGTGGCTTAAACAACAGAAATTTCTTTCTCACATTTCTGGAGGCTGCAAGTCCAAGATCAAGGTGTTGACAAAATCGATTTCCTCTGAGGCCTCTCTCCTTGGCCTGCAGATGATTGCCTTCTAGCCGTATTCTCACACGATCTTTCTTCCGTGCACATGCGCATGTCTGGTGTCTCTCTGTGTGTCCTAATCTCCTCTTCTATAAGGACACCAGTCAGATTGGATTAGAGCCCGCCTAATGGCCTCATTTTAACTTACTTACCTCTTTAAAGGCCCTGTCTCCAAATACAGTCACATTCTGACGTATTGGGCTTAGAGCTTCAACATATGAATTTGAGGGGAACACAATTCAGCTCATAACAGGAATAATTTCTCTTTGTTCCTCATTTAGAACACCCAAGCAGTAGTTGACTTAGGCCTCAGCCTTTTCCTTTGAAAGTCAGGACGATGTTCTTGGAAGGAGCACGAACTATGACATTAGACCGCTAGCAATGTAAATCCTGATTTGATCACTTACTCCTTTTTTCACTTTGGATCCTCTGGTCCTCAATTTCTCCATTTGTAAATCTTTGTAATAACTACTTGGGGAGTAGATGGCATAACCTGTGTGAAGTGCTCCAGGCAACAATGTGGGCAATAAGTTTGGTTCCTCTTCCCTCCCTTCGAGGATAGGTAAAGGTTTCTGTTACGATCAAGGGGAGACATTCTTCCCTGGCTCCTCTAGTGGGATTCAACACATTTCCCAAAGGGAAAGAAAATGGCAAAGGAGGTAGTTGGAAGTAGTTGAAATACTACTTTGAGGAGTTGCATGGATTACTTAGGCATTTGTGGGTTGGACTGGGATTTAATAATCGTTCAGAGCCCTTTATTTTAGGGAATGGTATTCAGTTTGGGAATGGGAAATAAGGTAGCAAGGGCTAGTGCTTGCTCTCAGGAGATACAAAGGTTGGGTGAGAAATTAAGGGCCCAACCAGACAGTTACTGAATAAACCAATACCGAAAAGCCAGGCACTAGGATGGAGCAAGCATAGCAGGAGTTTGAGGAATAGCTATAGTTCAGTGAGTTTCAAAGAAAACCACATCTGGGACCACAAGACAGCTCTCAACTTGAACTTGGTGGATCCAGGGCTTATGATATATCCCTAAGCAGAACTTTGGGATGTTTGCTTGCAATTGTAAGCCTTTAGAATTTGTTATCAGAATAAGGCCAGGAAGAGTAGGATCTGGATAGTGGTCTGCCATTTGAGGGCAACTAATAAGCATTTTCTGAACATAATAATTGCTCACACATTTTGCCCATTTATCTCATCACAGAAATAACAGTCTAGATAACGTATAATTTATAGTTTATTGCTATGTTTCTTTGACTCTCAGATCACTTCTAGAAAACATTTCTGATGATACCTTTTTTTTTTTGCTATCATAATGATTTACAGTAGAGCTGCATGAAGAAAGAAGAAATAAAGTTAAATAGAGAACTCAAAAACACTGTCTACTGGTAATTTTCCACTACTTAAGAGAAAATGTCACTTTTCTCCCAAACAACACAATCTTTACTCTTATCACCAATGTACATAACATGATTGACATTGCATATCTGCTATGTAAACATTGCTTTAATATTTTTCATTACTTTTCCCCAAATGACCCTGAGTAAATGTAGTATCTGGCAGGAGGTGCTACAGTCGTGGCACTGTTTCAAAGCCAGTGGCTTTGTTGCACAACATGGAACTCTCAAAACTTTGGCATAGCTGGAGTTTGTTTTTCTTAAAAAAATTTTTATTGGAGATTCACCTTTATTATCCATGAAGCTCTATTGCCTAGTAATCAGACACTAAAAGCTAAAGAGCACCAAACAAGTACTTTTAACTCTCTAATGGGGTAATGATAAAAAAATTATTTTACATGTAAATAGTGCCTACTAGTTGGCAAAATATTTTCATTGACACACACACACACACACACACACACACACACTATATTTTGGATAGAAATAGGAATTCATTTTAGCAGGAATAAAGCTTAACTTCTAACAAAAGAGAGGAATGTTATCTTATTATTTTTCTATAAATGTCCTTGTATTCACTAATATTAATGTTTGGAGAGAATTTTTAAACCCTCTGAGTCATAGTTGTATTTTTATTCAATGAAAGCAAGCTGTCTGCACTCCTATTACTAAGTCAAGCAAATTTCAAGGATGTTTAGATTTCCATGTGATACCACAGGAAGCCGAAGTACACAATTTTTTTGTCATAGTGGAAAATTAAATGGAGGAAACTGTTTTGATGAAATCTTTAACAGTTCTATTTTAAAATAACTGTTACTTCATCTTCTCCATGACAAAAAGAGATGAGTGTATATGTTGAATGATCCTAGCTCACATAAACCAGTGGATGGAGTTTTCCTATGTCTACAAAGTATTTTATTACAATCTTTTTCAAAGAATTAATTTTTTTTAAAAAAAGCTTAGTGGGTTATTTAAAGATACCTCTCAAATGTTGATCCATAATGCTCACAACGCAATAATCAGTTCTGTGAAAAAAAAATTAAAAAAAAAAAACCACTAACAATATTTTAAACAGGTTGGGCATAAATCCCCATGATTGGGAAGCTAAAGAGAATTACACAAACACATTGGAAATAATTGACAGTTATTTTTATCTCCATCATCATCTTCATCATCATCGTTTGTCATTCTACGTCCTATTGAACAAAATTCTTCCACAGAAGCTTTCTCCCTTTAAAAATATCCTCAAATTCTCATAAAATTTAAAGTAGTCCAGCTTTTCTTATGCAGGGAGGCGAAACTGTTTATCACAAATTTAATTAGATAAACTGAGAAGGAATTTGAATGACAGGTAATGTACAAGCTGGTATAGTGCAGCTGAAATATGATGTGAGTAAGGAGGCCCAATGCCTGGCTTCTGCGTCAGACTTTGCTACTTGAAAGTTGTTTGAACTTAGATAAATCATTTAACCCCACCCCCACCCTCACCCCTGGGCCTGTAAAATGGAGACTCAATACTTTGTTCTTCTTATTTCACAGAATACTTCTAGGAACAAATGAGCTCATGCATGTAAAATGCTTTCAGTATTTGCAAATGTTATGAAAATATCAGTGGTTATTATTTTCTGAGTAGTGGTGAAAAGCTTGCTGGACTTGCTCAGAAAACCTGAGTCCAAGTTCCCATTCTTCCACTTACTAGCTAGGAGGACTTGAGCATATTAGTGGACCTCTTTTCATACCATAAAAAAGGGATAAAAATATCTACTTCACATGTATAATATATAAAGTCTCTATAAAATCCAAAGTAGTCCAGTTTTCTTTCTATGTGGAAGACTGTCACAAACATTGTCACAAATGCAATTAGATAAAGCAAGAAAGAATTTGTGTAAGAGGTAATGTACAAGCTGTTATGGTATTTTTTTAAACTGTAAAAACTGTAAAAAATAGGGGCCGGCCTGGTGGCATAGTGGTTAAGTTTGCGCACTCTGCTTCAGCGGCCCAGGGTTCGCAGGTTTGGATCCCGGGCGGGGACCTACACACAGTTTATCAATCCATGCTGTGGCAAGCATCCCACGTGTAAAGTAGAGGAAGATGGGGGCGGATGTTAGCGCAGGGCCAGTCTTCCTCAGAAAAGAAAACAGGAGGATTGGCAACAGATGTCAGCTCAGGGCTAATCTTCTTCACCAAAAAAAAAACCCCAGTAAAAAATAAAGTGTTTTTAAACTGTTAAGCTCCTTGCAAATGCTGAATCCACTTGCTGACAGAGCCAGAATTTTTCTATATGATGAACTAGTGGTGAGATTGGGCTTGAAACAGCATCTACATAGGACTCTACCTGAGAGTGAGCAAATGTCTACAGTCCATATCAAGGGACAGAAGGGAGAGACCTCTTAACTGGGAGGTCACCAACTCCCTTTGGTGTTGCTACTGGGACCCTCTGTTGAAAGCCAGGCAGAAGGATCTAGAATATCTTTGCATGAAAGAGTCAAATCTAGCTCATTAAGAGGTGATTTAGAAGACAATGAACATATAAGTGAAAATCTTTAACTTTCTTTCTCTTTTTTTTTCTCCTCTAAAACAGACCTTAGGAACTCAAAAATGACTTATATGAAATAGAATATGTAGTTGTTGATAATAAAAATCAATAAAGTAGTTTCTAAATCTAATTATTAGTATATCATTGCTAATATCTCATTGATTTTTGGTATTAGTAAATCATTGCTAATATTGCTAATATTGCTTTTGATACAGCAACGTTCTAAGGGAATGTGCATCAGATACGTTGGAGCAGCTCCCTACATTTGCACTCGTTTCAAACAGAGTTGCAAAAGCTCCAGCGCTTTCCTGGCTGTTCAGTTTTCCTCAGAAAGTAGTTCTCATAGCTCTCCAGTTCTGTAATCTTCCTGCTTCAGCCCCTTAAATTAACTTTGCTGCCAACAACCAGCCTATTTGGCTTTTGGTCTGTTTTAATAAATGTTGTGCTGTTTGGCAATAGAAAGCAGGCAAAGAGTCAGAAGACCTTCAACCAGATAGCCTTTTATGGTAGTGAAAATACTACTGCTCTTGCCTTTTTCCCATTTTCTCCCTCTGTGCCATTTCTGATAAAAATTACAAAAGGGAGAGCAGAATTACCAAAACCCCAAAAGATTCAAAGAAGTCCTATCTCTGAAGTTCAGTGAAGAAGAGGAAGTGAGGTGTCTGGGGAGCTAGTCATAGCAAATTTCCTGCTTGCTTGCTGTAATTCAGTGTGCTTGGTGCATTTGCGAGGTGCCCAGCAGAGGGGTGCCCCATCTGAGGTTCTGTGTTGCCTCTTCTGCAGATTAAGATGATCACAGATCAGCAGTTGTTGTGGCCAGAGAAGAACAAATACTTCATTTTCCAGGTATTGAGCTCCCCCAAGAAGAGTGACATAAAGAATGAATGAATGAATGAATAAAAAAAGGACAATCAATGCCAGACAGCACTGATACTTCTGACTGGGAGAGATACTTCCAAATCAGTCACTAGTTAAGGACACTTTCTTTCACAGTGAAGGTTCCTCAACAACCATTGTGCCGTCTTTTAGTAACAGCATTTTAACTTTTATCATTTAAGTACATGATGCATTCTGAGTAAATTTTTGTATTAGGTGTGAAGTTTAAGTCAAGATTCATCTTTTGACCCTTCCATATCCAATTGCTCCAGTACCATCTGTTGAAAGGCTACATATCTTTCGTAGAATTTCTTCATGAGTAGAAGTGGAATTCATAGTGTTCCATTTTAATATACATATTTTCTTTTTCCTTCAATGCAGGGAATTTTTTTCCGTTATCCCTTTGACTAGTTTTCTTATTCCATTTGTTGATTTTAGGGAGAAATGCATATTACGAATTTCTGATCTTTTCTTCAATATCGAGGTAGCTCCTGAATGTCATTTCACTCCTTTACTTAATCTGTCCCAGAGAGCAATCAGTGACGCATCTCAGCTCTGCATTTTGATTGAACAAATTATACCTACTTGGCTTGGTTTCCACTCTTTTTCTTGCGGGGATAAAAGCTTGAGGGAAGCAAGAGCCAGTAAGCAGGTTAACTTCTGCTTTCCGTGCAGTAATTCTTAGTGGAACAGACCACCCACCTCTCACCATGAAGAGTATAGCTCTCATCAGTCCTGCTCATGTCTGAATAAATGCCTTCCTCACTCTGGGGTTCAGTCAGCGGGTACATTTGGCTATCACACTAAATTGTGTCCTCTAGCTTTGCCTTTATCAACGACAAAGGTAATATTTTGGTTGTCCAACTGCTGATTTGTCTTCTTTTGCAATTCTCTAATAATCTCAGCAGGAGAGAGGAGTCCTATTTATTAAGGTCCTTAAAAGTCCTAGCATTTGCTGTATAGGTCAGAAATATTACTAGATATAACAGAAAATAAAATTTGCAGATGGAATTACACATGAAGAAGCTTTTGGTGTGGCTTTGGACATTTGATTTTAATGTATTTGTAGACTGCTTTGACCTTGGCCCTTTGTAGAAGGTTATATTGTACAAGCTTTCTATTGCTACTATTTTTGGCATGTGATATGTGACTTTGGTCTGCATATTAGTCAGCTCAGTCTGCTATAATGAAATACCATAGGCTGGAGGCTTAAATAACAGACATTTATTTTTCACAGTACTGGAGGTTAGGGAGTCCATGATCAAGGTGCTGGCAGATTCAGTTCTTGGCAAAGACCTTATTTCCAGCTTGCAGGTGGCTGCCTTCTCACTATATCCTCCCATGGCAGAGAGAGGAAGCTCTGGTGTCTCTTCCTTTTCTTATAAGAGCACTAATTCCATCATGAGCATCCCACCCTCATGACCTTGTCTAAACCTAATTACCTCCCAAAGGCCCCACCTTCTAACACCATCATATTGGGTGTTAGGGCTCTAACAGATGAATTTGGGGGGACACAAACATTCAGTCCATGACAGTCTGTTACTGTAGCTTATGGGGGCTTGATGCACAGGTAAGTGACAGTTTCTACAGATTCAGGGAAAGTTTCAGGATTTTAAAAAACCTGCCCATGGGTTATTTGCTTCCTTATCAAGACTGCACAGATACATCTTTGGTGCCAAGTGTGTGCAGGGCTATGAGACCGTTGAAAAGAGGTTGTGGGAGCCAGAGTTTCTTGGCAAGAACACACAGAGGAAAAGGGGGACTGGACCACAGTGCACAGAT
Organism: Tapirus indicus; assembly: GCA_031878705.1. Lineage (NCBI taxonomy): Eukaryota > Metazoa > Chordata > Mammalia > Perissodactyla > Tapiridae > Tapirus > Tapirus indicus. The sequence goes on along the minus strand of CM062930.1, from coordinate 27,464,099 downwards.
CCTGGCAGGTAGGCTGTGACTGTCATCATCAAATAACAACCACATAGGGGGCCAGAGCCACACTTGTGAGCAGGTTTCAGGAATGGTCTTAGAGTACAGGCTGATATAGCTTTTTATGAAAACTTAGATTTTCCTAAGCACGTTAGCTGGGGTGTGATAAATTAACTGCACTAATGGTCCCTATTTTTCATGCCATCTGTATCCACGCCCTTTGACAGTGCTCTCCCACACTGATTCTGGGCTTGCTCACATGACTTTCTTCAGACAATGGAATAGCAGCAGACATGATACTAGCAGAGGTTTGGAAAAGTACTTGAGTGATTCTACTTCCTCTCTTGGAATCCTAGCATTGCATGAAACCAAGCCTGTGTAGTTTGTTGAAGGATAAGAGATCCCCTGAAACAGAAATGAGTCATCCCAATGATGCTAGCTTAGATCCCCAGCCCCTGGCCTACTCCTTCAGCTGACCACAACATATGGAGAAACCCAAATGAGAGCAGCTAAACCCAGTCCAGGTCAACAAAACAGTCCAGCTGATATGTAGACTCATAAGAAATAATAAATAGTGTTGTCTTAAGCCTCTAAGTTTTAGGATGACTTGTTACACAGCAATAACTAACTGATACAAGAATCAGAGTTCTAAAAATAGAGAAAAGAGGTTCATTAGAGGCCTTTTAAGCATTCTTGGCCATCCCTCTACCTCTGCAATTGCTTCTCATGAATTGCAAGGCATCTGAGATTTTAGCTTTATATGCTTACTCTTGGGCCCAAGTATTCGGTGTTAGATAGACTGTTACAAATTCAGCTATTTCTTCCTGAGAGGAAGAGAGGGGAAAAAACATACTTGAGAAAAAGACATTGGAGACAGAAATGCTTCTCAAAGCCTGGAACACAGCATAGATACTGTTCTTTGCTAGGACCCTGAGGGTTCAGTCTTAAGAATTATCAGTAGCTGCTTCAGATTAGGAATTCGTTAAGGATGATTTTTTCCAGTTAAATGTGGAGATGAGATAAAACTTAATTAGGAGGCTTTTTAAAAAAATGCCAAGCCATTCTATAACAAGAGACAACACCCATTGAGGTATAAGGCTGAAAATGCCTGGTCACAAGAATTTGTGGATGCTGTCTCACCAAATAGAATCCATACTAAGTTCAACACTGGAGTGAACAAAAATTGAGAGATGTTGAGTGTCTTCGAAGGGAAAAAAAGGCACCATGAATAAGATCAGGTGACTGGGGCTGCCTTCACTCCAAATTTCTGATCTTTGCAAGAAAGCAGCATACACATCAGGATGCTCTAGATAATGTTGCAGTAACAAACTACCCCCAAATCTCAGTGGCTCTTTACACAACACACACAACTTTATTTCTTTCACTTGCTATGTGTCCTTGAGGTTGTAGGGCCTCTGCTCATTGCAATCTTCCAGGGACGTAGGCTGATAGATGCTTCATCTCAGCACTTGCTTCCATAATCACCAAGGCAAAAAAATAAAAGGGGGAATGTGGTAAATTGCACACTGGCTTTTAAAGCTACCACATGGAGGAAACATATGGCACTTCCATTCACATTTTCCTGGTCTAAGGAAGTCACACTGGAGAAGGAAATACAATCCGTCTGTTTGCCTGGAAGGAGAGGCGAAGCAGAACACACTCTAATATCTTCCACAATTGTTCTATACAACAAAATATTTGATTTAGTTTCCTTTTTCTGTGCAAAATACACTTACTCTCACCCTAAGGAAAATAACCAAAAAGCCCTGTAGAGTAATGACACCAAATACAAAGTCTAGAATATTGAGTGATGTGTCATAGTCTCTATGGCAGGTCTAGAAATGGTGCTTTTTGGTCCAGAGACTTTAAGGCTAAAGTGGTAAATTTTCTCTTCTTACACATCCAATAGACCATGATGGTATTGGGATAGGGTAACTGCAATAAACTTTCCCACTCAGAAAGGGGACCACTGGGAAATGCACAGTAGAGGAATTCTCAAATCCCGCTAGATAGACTTTTTGAGACCCTTTTCACTGAGAGTGGGTCCCGGCCCTCTTATAATGCGTGTTCAATTAGTGTAACTCATAGCCTCTGTCCACCTCTTTACTCACTCTATCCCCAGAAGTTGGAGTGATTTATCATTGATAATTTTGGAAAAATAAATTGTGGAGGCTTAAGTCAGTGCTACCCGTCTTCCTCATGGGAGTGTGCAGCCTTTAGGGAGCAGACATTCATCTCTTCTTCACCATGCTCCACCTGATCAGGTACCCTACTTTCTTACCTCTCAGGTGAAATGGTCTGCTCTGATTCAGCATTGCCTGAAGGATAAGGTAAACACGCCAATACTGTGATTCAGTTAGCAGGTCTATTTAGCTGCACAAATAAGCTACATACTTAGCTTTTGTCAACGATAATGGTGATATTTTGATTCTTTCTCTCTGACCTACATTATTTCTCAATTTTTATTTCAGGTGGGAATGATCAAATGAGTTTCTCTCAAATAATTCAACAGTTGGGTTTTCTGTTTCAGAAATTCCAGTCAGCGTTATGTTGGAATGTCTTTATCACTGGGATTTATGTTCTTTTCTCTAATTGCTTTGATCCGTTTGTTTTCTTGTATTTATTCATGATTATTTTTTCAGAACTTTCCTTAATGTTGCAAATTATATTCAGTATGCTTATTTTATTTCTAAGTTTTTAGATCTATAATAGTGTTATTTTAGTACTAAACTAATTTTTCTGCAGACTCCTCTTTTATGTTATTTTGCTGCTATTTGAGTACAGTCCAGATATAGAAGAGAGATTAATTAATTTCTGTAGATCTTGACTAATTGAATAAGAGAGGTGAGAGTGATGGAAGAGTAAAGATAACTCTTAGATGTCTGACTGGAATAATTGAGTGGTACCGTTCATTGATATAGAGATTTCAGGAGGAGGAAAGTATTTTGATTCCAGAAATAAATTTGATTTGCACATCAGACGTGATTGCTTTCCCAGTAACATCTCAGACTTGAAGAACTAGGAATTTTCACAGGGCAGACTTGAGTGGGTTGCTTCAGTGGTAGGGTAGGGAACTTAAGCGACGCGTAAACACTGAATTTCTAAAGAGAGGGTCACCGGAATGTTAAAAAGGAGTGCTAAAAAGTTGTTGGATAAGTGACAAAGGCTAACTTAATAAGTTCCAGACATTTGCCTCAGTTTTTAGAATCCCGAACTTCAACAAAAAGAAAATCTCCTCTCTCTTTCTTGTGGTTTCAAATTTGTGTATAATGTGACTCCAAGGTCCCAGAATCCAGCACTCTCTATAATACTATAATTTATTCACCTGTAAGGTTTGTGGGCTAATATTAGATTCTATGAGCCATTTATGAAATAGGGAAAATGAGTTTTAATTTCCAAAACGAAGACAATATCTAAGAAAGTGCTAATTAAAGATGATGTAGAAATTCAGAAAAGTGTCAGACCAAGGTAAGAAGAAAAAAAAGATGAAGCAAATGGAGAGAAGAGGGTACTTAAAGCAAGGACAGGGTAAAAAGGACAGAGTAAAAATTGAGTGTGAGTGTGTGTGCGTGTGTGTGAAGAGAGAGAGAGAGAAAAGGAGGGAGAGAGAGAGAGAGAGAGAGATCATCAAGAGTTGAAGTAGACTGCATTAAGAAGACAAGCCTAACTAGAAAAAAATTTTCATGGGCAGGGTTGGAAAAGAATGATAGGCTTTGTAGAATGTTGGTCTTCTATGGAAACACTTGGCAGAAGATTTCAGACCTAACTTAGTGGGTAAATGGGAGACATTTTAGAATGTTTTAGCAGGAAGTAATAATGAAGATTGCTTTGGACAATAAAACTGGTGGTAGAGCAATGTGCAGAGTGGACCAAACATGGGGAATGATAGAAGACATGAAGATAGGTGGAGAGGCAACTGTAATAATTCAGAGAGAAGGAGATAAGGACCTAGAAAAAGTGTAGCAATGGGAGATAGGGTTGAAGACAAGAGGCATTATAATTAGAGAACTATGAACCTGGCATTTAGGGTGGGAGCATTTATGGAAGTCAATTGTTTGGAGGCAAGGCACGGAAAGCAGCTTAAGGAAAAATATTGACAATTTACTGGCATGCATGTGCGAGCCATGGGTACAGTAGTATTAGGACTGTCCTCAGGGATAGTTAGAACAAGGGGCAGCTGTCTGTCTCCCACCTCCACGTCTTCCCATGCTCAGTCCATCTCCACCGGGTGGAGAACCTGGCCATCACCAGCTGGGGGGATGGCTTTCTATTCAGTATTACCAAAAATCATGTAACGGTAATAAAGAAAATTTAAAGGTAAAGGAAAACAATCACCAATGATCCTATCACCTTAAGGCAATTGTTGGAATTTTTTTTACCCATTTCCTCTTATCATTTTTTGTAGATTTATATTTTTTATGTGGCTGCAAGTTTAAATTAGTATTTTTCATTTCATCAGTAACATAAGCATTTTTAAAATATTGCTACATAGTCCCCATACTTATCTTTTTAAAATGGCTTTTAAGTATTCTCTTGAGGGGATATATGATTGGCCACTAAGTGGTTTTTAATATTTTCCCATTTTGAATAATACTGTTATGAGTATACAGCTATAGATAGGTCTTTTTTTCTCTTGAATTTTAACATAGAATAAAATTCCCACAAGGAGGGATTACTTGGTAGAATAATGAATATAATTCTTTTTACTGCGTATCGGCAAATTGCTCTCCAAAGGATTATATAATTTATGTTGCCAGCAACACCGTGTGTGTATATTCTGTCAGGATTGCATTACCTAATTTTAAAGGTAATAATTAATAATTATTACTAGGCAAAAACTATTATATAATTTTAAAGGCAATAATTATTATTAGGTATAAAATGATATCTTATTGTTTTAAAATATTGCATATTTTTTGTTACTGGTGAAGACTAATATTTTGTTTACTTACTCATTGTATTTCCTTTTATGTTAATTGCTCATCCATATGTTTGGTTAATTGATTGCATTATCATTTTAGTTTTGGTTGTTCCCTAAAAAGTTTAAGTTTTTGTGTAGTTAAATCTGTTAATTATTTTCTTTTATTGTTTCTACTATATTTTAACCTTTAAAAGTCATCAATTTTCCAAAGACCTGATAAATATTAATCTCTCTTTTAGTTTTCTATGATTATATTGGATTTATAAAAGGCAATGTACTCATTGATCTAACAGAAAATATTTTTGTGCATAATGTGAGGTATATCTCTACATTTTGTTTTTTGCCAAATTTTTAACCATTAATGCTATGAAAGATTTTTATAATAATCAGAGCTGTCTAGAAATGGAGTGGTTTGCAGTTTCTAGAGTGGGGTACCATATACTGGGCACTTGCTTTAGTGTGGGTGTCAAGTTTCAAATGGGTTGAATTGGAAGATTTTTTTCTTTTTTTTGGTAAGGAAGATCAGCCTTGAGCCAACATCTATTCCCAATCTTCCTCTTTTTGCTTGAGGAGATTGTCCCTGAGCTAATATGTGTGCCAGTCTTCCTCTATTTTGCATGTGAGATGCCACCACAGCATGGCTTGATGAGTGGTGCGTAGGCTGCACCTGGGATCCTAACCTGTGAACTCGAGGCCGCCAAAGCAGAGTGTGCGAACTTAATCACTACGCCACCAGGCTGGCCCCTGAATTGGAAGATGTTCTAAGAACTCTTTTGAACTTGAGGTTCAGAAGAAAGATGAGTTTAGAAGGAAAATTAAATGTGTCTCTTTCTTATTTATGGAATATTTCCTAAGAATTATAACTCTTCATTGTCGTCTAAATGGCCAATAGCAGAGGGCTGTGATGAAAGGTAACTTAAAAAAACTAAACTAATGATTTCTTTCATTAGAAAGCAATTTTCTTTCAAAAAGAAGCAATCTGTCTGAAGTCACAATCAAACTCCCCACACACGATCTGACGTTAGTCTCTATATGAAATGCTCCGCATTATCCCCTCTGCTTGATTTGCCACGGAGGAGAGCCTAATGATGTATCTTCTGGGCATTTAGAGAGAAGTTTCTTTGGTCCTGTAATGAATTTTTTCTTTTAGTCAGGTATAAACCTCTTTCAGTGGAAAATAGTACTCAACTGTCCACAGTCTGAAGCAGCTCCTGACAGTATTTTGTTACAACCACTTTAAATTCCATGTTGAGTGCCATTGCTGCAGGCCTGTATTTCCTGTATCTGCAAGCAGGATGGGGCAAAAGATAAGACAATTTACTCATTGGAGACCTCTATGATGTAAGAAGCACCGGTTATTATCTCTATTTACGAACAAAAAAACTGAGCCTTGAAAGGCTAAGATCTGGTCTTTGTTGTCAGTAAGAGAATAATTTATTTTACTGAACAAACACTTATCTAGTGGTTATTATGTGCCAGATATGTTACAACCCTATGAGGTGAGTATTATTTTTATCCCAACTTTAAGATGAAGAAGCTGAGGGTCAGAGAGGCCCAAGTCACACAACTGCTAAGTGGCAGAGCCAGGATTCAAAGCCAGGTGATCTGGCTCTGGAGACTGTATTGTTGACCACTTGGTAAGGCCAGAACTAGGAACAAAATCTCCTGACTTGTTAATTTAGTCCTCTTTCCGCTAGATAGCTAGATAAGTGCACATTCAGTTATCTGCCGAGTAACCAAAGCCAGATCCACATTTCTGTCCAATGAACCTCCTCTACCAAGTTTTCATCAAGCATTCTCACCAATCACACCCCTTGCATTTGCTCTGCTGCTGGTCTTTATAAGTGACTCCACCACAAAAGAAAAAATCAATTCCCTTCTATACGGACTGGAACCGTTGGTACATGAAGTCATAAAGTACTGAAAAGTTGCACCAGAAGTCACATTCTTTAAAGGATATAGGTGTTAAAGGAGGATCTCTTGCTTGGCTGCTTCAGAGATAAAAAGGAAAGCAAACAAATATGGTCAAGCTGAAAGGATCGGACGATCCCCAGACTTTCTCTCTTAAAGGCAGTTGAAGGACCACACCAACTCCATCCTCATCGGTGTACTTATTCACAGATGGTACAAGCACAAGGTTATCCCCTGGAGAACCAAGGGAGATAAGAAGAGTTCTTAACATTGCATTATTTCATACACTATGCGATAGGGTTTAGATCATCAGTACAGTTTTTTTTTCCACTTCCATTTTACTCTGGATTCGATTGCTGCAACTATAAAATATCTCCTAGCTTTGCTACGACTATCTGTGAGAGAGGGAGCTGTGAGCTTATGAATATTACACTCCACTTCAATTCCTTTGGATTCCTCACTTCCTTCTTAAATCAAGTGCAAATCTTAAAGCATTATGCTAAAATGTATCATCAGTTCAGGTTCCTTTGAAATATCTAGTTTTTAGGTTTTTCTGATATAAAAACCAGGAGAAAATAGAACACTACTTAAAATGTCAGTGTTTGTAACATTCAGAGATATCAATGTTGTTAGTATGCCCTCTTCTCATAGTAAAAGATTTCCTTTTCTGTATAATGAGCTCAAGCATTCCTTTAACCAGAACTTTGAGCTGCTTGCTTAGGACAACTGCAACATATGGTTTTCCTTTTCCACTTTTTAATATTTTGGTCTCCGGTGAATCCGCATACAAAAACTTCCTTCCTTTAGCTGGAGTCCACAAATGAAAGGCTTTTCTTTTTTTTGATTGTAGATTAGCCTGCCAAGAAACAAACACGAGCTGGAGAACATCACTTTAATTTATTGATGGGATACAGATGACAAGGAAGTCTGTCCTCTTCTAGGCTTTTGGGAATGCTTCAGGCTGACCCAGCACAGCCGAGTTCATACGGCACAGACAGACTCTGCCAAAACCCGAAGCCAATAGTCATTGCAAACCTCTGAACCAAAACATTCCTTTAGTGCTTGAATTTCCCTATAATTTGTGTAGATTCCCTTTTTGTCAATGAAGCTAGCAGTGGATAACTAGCTTAGTGCAATCAGACAAAACAACTGTGCCATTCATTCAGTAATTAGATGATAGCCCTACTGCAAGCTTTATGGTTTCCGTTCTTCATTCTTTCCTTTCTTTTCAAGTCCTTGGAGACAAACTCTGGGATGTTTGGCAAAGCAGAGGCCCTTGTTGAAAAATATCCTGTCTTTTTTACTTTAGTGTTGCTAATAAGTTCTATTCTCAGAGGCAAAATATTAGATGCACACAGCAAGGAGGATCAACCAAGTTAAAAAAAAAAAGTTTGGCTCTTATGTATGTTACATTTTGCTTCACTTTACAGTTCTGCCTTACTCAAGAGTGGAGAGGGTTTTACTCTTTCTTGTATCTAACAGCACCTAAATGAATTGGATAGTCAAGCTAAATGCTTATAGCAGATCTGACATAAATTACTTTTTAAACTTTCAGACATAAAAATTTTATGAGAAGTGAAGCAGAGACAGAAAGATAGGTGAATAGATGGAGAGGAGGGCTGTGTGCTAGTTAACCTGCTTTGAAGAGTGCGTAGAGGATAAATTACTGCATGGTCAATTGGGTTAAGAATTGTTGTGCTAATATTTTTCTTCTTTTTTCAAACTTTTTTTTCTAAACCACTAGAAGGGAAGAGAGGGAAAGCTAGAAGAAAACAGGGATGCTATTTCAAATTTTGTTGTCGTTGCTGCCTTGAAGATGTGATGGTATCGATATCCACAAAACTAGTGGTGTTGGCTGCCTTCCCTGGAGATTGTCTGGCCCCGTCAGTCAAAAGTCCTTAGTTGCAAGATACAGCTTGAGCTACTTGAAGGAAAAGAGGGACACTTTTTGGCTCTTCTATCTAAACTATAGGAAGGGAAGGAGTGAGGTGTCTTTAGGGGTGACTGGAATCAGGCACCTAGGGCCTCGTCAGGATTCTCTTTCTCCTTCTCATCTCTGCTTCTCCTTTGGCTTGATTTTTTTTTTTTCTGGCCACCTGGAACCACAACTGGAAATATGCTATTAAAGATAAACTGAGGCATATTAAAAATATTAAGAATTTATTTGAGAAAAAATCGATTTGAGTTGGGCAATGCCAAACCGTGGTTAGGAGTGTTCCTCCAACAGGAGCTACGGAAGAGACTTTCATAGAGAAAAGGTAGGAGCAAAGTAAGAAAGTTATTGATTGGCTGTAGCTTAAAGCCTAGTTGGCTGTTTGTGATTGGTTGTCCTTAGGTTTTGATTTGGTAACCTTGAGGCATTTATAGGCTTAGATTTTGATTTGCTTACCTTGCCTGCTGGGCACTAGAGCCACTTTGGTCTAATGGCCTCCTTGGTTAATTACTTTAATAATGGCTAATGAAATTTTCAGCCTCAATTACAGTTCTGAGATCAAAGAGTTGAAAAAAGCTACTCTCTTTTCAAATTCCAGATTACCCAGGAAAACACTGTGATTTGTCTGGCTTAGGCCATTTCCTTCCTCTTGGACCAATTACTTTGGACATCAGTCCAGCCTAGGTCACAAACCCATTCCTGACCCTGAGACCATGGGCTTGGGCCTTGTATCCAGAAGAAGGTAAGGAGGGCTGAGCAGACAAAGATAAGGGCCATGGGAAATTTCTGTCTCTGTTTCTCAGTTGATCCACTTGAAAAGCGTATTTGATATTTGGGAATACCATGTGAGGGTCTCCCCTGAAAATGTAGTAGAAGTGAATATAGGAAGTAGAGATATACCAAGTAGATCTTGGTTGTAACAGTGGTGGTGGGGGTGGGGTGGGGAGGCAATTGAATTGCAAGGAAATGGTGTTTTTGTCCTTGGTCTGACTTATGAACACAAGGAAATTTTATAATTGCATTGAGGTTAAGCTCTCCTTCTCTCTACAGAAAATTTGAGGGTTTTTTCTAAGTATCACCCCATGGGGAAATAGTACATTACTATTAAATGAAAGTTTAATTTTTCTCACTTTTAAAGTGGAAAACAAGTTGGCCTGAGGGTGAGCAGTAGTGTGTAGGGTGCAAAGGGGAGTGGAAAACTATCACCTTGTCAGCAAACTTTTTCTGTATATGGCTACATAATAAGTATTTTTGGTTTTGCAGGGCATACAGTTTCCAGTTCATTTACACAGCTCTGCTCTTGAAGTGGGAAAGCAGACATAGACAATAGGTAAATAAATAGGCATGGCCGTGTTCCAATAAAACCTTATTTACAAATACAGGGTGTAGGCAGAAGTAGTTTGTTGACTCTGACATATATAATATATGCCTAAGCGGTGTGTAAAGTAAGATATTAAATAAACCATACGCACTACTGGCCTTTAGAAGTGTTCTTGAGTGTCCTAAGAGTAGATTTATAGAAATAGCTTGATCAGAAGATTGGCTATTAAATATAATAAATATGTTTAAAATAGTATGTCTTGGGTAAACATAACTTTGGGTAAAACTATTTCCATTATTGAAAAGTGCTTGCAGATTCACTGTTTATTTTATGATGTTACAAAGCTTTTCAAGAATGAATGCAGCGTTGTTGGAAATTCAAATCTGGCATAAACCTTTGGAATCAAATGTGTTCTTCTCAAGATGTGGGCATACCTAACTTTTTACCTGTTTTACCTCTGGGACAAAATGGTTACTGGCAACATATGTTGTGAGCAAACCTGTTCTTTTATTTGTAACGCTTGCAGTCATGTGAGCATGCCATTATTACCTGACATTTGAAATATGTCTCAACTGAAACATGAAACTTCTCATGAACTGAAAAACTTGGAAATCCTTCAGGCAGAGGATTATACTAAGACATAACTCTCAATATTTCCATTATAGCCCTTTATTTTTAAGCATTTATTAGGTAGCCATAAAAAAATCACTTTGGGACCAATTTTGATGTGTTTCCTAAATGTGATGATTGTACCAAATAAGAAAATGTATTTTCCGTATTTCATCAGTTCTAAGATGTGGATATTTTTTTACATTTTAACATCTCTGAAGTCAAGTTTCTTCTAATGGTGGGAGACATCTTACAAATTGTTGTAGTCATGAAGCAGTTGTAGTTACCTGCATCAAACTGGTCTGAAACCCCTCTCTTGGAAACTTATGCTAAGATCCTGAGAGTTAGTATGAAAATTTACAGTATGAGGGTCAGTGTCATGGAAGAAAATTCTTGAGACAATGGTGGAGTGTTCTTTTAAGGAATGTGCATGACACCAGCTTTGATGCTGTCAAGGAGTGTTGTGTGGAGAGTTTTAGATATCAGTGAGGCTCAATCAAAATGTGATTTAGAAGAGCAGCCTCTGAATGCAAAGTAGTTTGGAAGTACCTTTACTGCTGTATTTTGCTGATGCATTCCTTTTTATAGAGGCACTAGAGTAATACACAATAAAAATCTATGTCTAAATAAGTCTAAAAGAGATCTTCCAATAAGTCTAAAAAATTGTAAGGGATAAAAAGCATGTCATAATTTAATTGGAAGCATTTTTTTTCTTAGTGGTATATAATATAATGGTGCTTCTTATAATCAATTATGTATTAGAGGCAAAGATATAAAGTAAAATATATATTTAAATTAATAAATTACAACTTTATTTCTTATACTCGAAGAGAGAATAAAAACCTTTACTCTTCCTATTAAAGCAAAAGCAAAATGTAACTAAAAAAGCATGGCAACTTCATCATCCACGTACTCATTGAACTCTGACTGAGGCTTCTAAAATGCAACTTGAAAAGATCCAGCATGAATGCTTAATTTCAGTACACTGAATTCAAGGCCAAATACACATTTTACAAGGATCAAGCCTAGATCGTGATCATTATCAGCACTGCCAACCTCAGTATCTCGTTCATGTTTTCAATGATCTGTTGGATTTTATGATGACACCATTTTAGGGTAGCTTTGGATCTAATTAATGAGGGATTAGTTGGAACATTTTGAATGACATGTGATGCTGATAATTTTAGTCGTAAGCTGCTGTCTTAATTGTACTCAGAAGGATATACTTTGAAAATAAATTGTTGTTAGTATTTACTACTTTAGTTGAAACAGAAGTGCATTATGGAGTTGGTATGCTTAGGCTGGGAGTACTAGGTCTGCTAGAAACTAAACCTATAGTTAGTTAATAAACTGTTATTCATTCCTCAGAAGTAGCTGACTTTTGGTAAGGACTTAAATATACAAGTTAGTGCGGTTAATCACTATCTGTCACATGGCAATCTAGGTCGTGAATATGGCTTAATTAATGCCAAATAGGTTTGATATTTTTGCCCTGAAAAATATAATAAATAATCATTTGGGAGGAGAGATAAAAGGTTGGTCAAAGTCAAAATGGATTGATTGCCAATTACACATTATCAACATTAACAGTTTTTTTAGTGATGCTTGGATACTTTTTTTGCATGATATGAAATGTGGTCCCATAGTAGAAGAAACACTTCAACACCTGATGTATAATTTTGGATCTTATTTTCTGATCACCAAATCCTTTAGGATTTGTACTATCATCTGTGCGAGTTTTAGCATGCTTTTGGGAGACACCATCTTACCGGAATCCATGATAGTAAGTAATCATACTTCTTACACTACATCATCCATGTTAAAGTGTTTTTGTCATGATTTCAGTGTGGTTTTTCCTACCTCTAATGTACTGATGAGCAAGATATTGGCTTCCAACATGGTCTTTGCAGTGATAAGTAATATATTTTTATCTAAAACATAAATATTCATTTTTTTTGTGATTTAATCCTTGTTTAATTACTTTTAGGAGATAACATATGAACTCTGTTGGAGTCACACTACTTCAGTGTGTGTATTTGTTACTTTACTTTAGTAAATTGAGAAATTTGCTTTTGCTTTAGCAACTCATAAAACTAACTTTAACTTTCTGTGTTGTAAATGGATTATACATTTTTAGTGTTTGTATGTAAATCAATAGATTTGATGTCATTGGTACCTGGAAATAGAGTTTTACTGTACAAGTAACTGAAAAGTACCAGAAAGTGGGTGGATGCTGGAGGAATTTTGAGGAGCATGATAGAGAAAGCCTAAATTTCCTTGAAGAGATAGTTAGTGAAAATCTGGATTGATGACACTGCTTAGTGAGGGCTCAGAAGCAAGTGAAGAATGTGTTGGAAACTAGAGGAAGGGGGATCCTTGATATGTAGTGCCAGAAAGCTTAGTGAAATTGTCTCTTGCAGTTATGTGCAAAGCAGAACTTGTAAGTGATGAGCTTGGTTAGAGACATAAGGGCGTTTTCAAGCAAAGTGCTGAAGGAGTCACCTGCTTTCTTCTTCCTGTTTATAGTAAGAGGTGAGAGGAGAGAGATAAATTGAGGGAAGAACTGTAAAATAAAGAAACAGGACTTGATGATTTTGAAAATTCTCAGCCTCCTCCATGACAAATTATTAAATTAAAATATAGCTTCCCAGCAGTGTCAGGAAAGCATACTTTAGAGAAGAGGCTGAGGGTGGGATATTACAACCTTTTGCTAAAACTCAGCAGGATCAAAAGCACAAAATATTCAGTCACAGAAAGGGCCCTTTCAAGAGATTAAGGGTGTGCCTCACAGACTATCACTCACAGCGCTGGGCCTCTAGGAGGTTTAAGGGGGTTTATCCCTCAACCATCTCAGCAGGAGGCTAAGATTGAGAAGGGTTTGTCTCATCAAGATTTGTGAGTCTAGTTTTTCTCTAATGGAGTGAATCCCATTGAAATCCACAGGAGATCTACAAGGTTCTTGAGAAAATTCTTTCAGCAGAACACTGTCAAATTGGACTAAAATGGACAGAATGCAAAATGAGAGCAGACAGTCAGGTCCCCAAAATTCCACAGCAAGAAGCAGGCTGATACAGCTACTCAGCTGTAGGCAGGTCACTTTTCCTGAAAAGGAAGGTGACCTAAAGCCCAGAGAGGGGATTCACATTATATTATATAAAAAATAGAAACCATAAGAAAGAGAGTTATTTGATATGAAATAACTTTTATACCAAAGTTATTTCTAGGCCTCAAAATATAATAAAGGAAATCCCAACATTTGCCTAGCTGGATTTCAGAACTGCTATGGATCAATTTTTTTTTTCCTTGCATTTTCCCTCTTTTTGAACATGAATGTAGACAGCTATTTTCTTATGCCTGTCACACCATTGTATTTTGGGTATGCTGGGAGGCAGGTAACTTGTCTCTTTAATTTCATAAGTCTAAAAATGGGAAAAAAGTTTCCAGGTCACTAGTTTGTTACAACTGAAATGGTCAGTTAATGTATATATGTATGAATGAATGAATGAATGAATGAATCTATCTATCTATCTATCTATCTATCTATCTATCTATCTATCTATCTATCTATCTATCTATCTATCATCTTCTATCTCTTTCTCTCTCTATCTATTTTTCCAGAGCTGGAAAAAATGGGAACCTATCTGTTTTCTCTTCCTCAATCTTGTGTGACAACTCAGTTTATATTTGGGCATCATTCAATTTTCATAGGAGTTACTGGTATTTTGGCTATGCTGATGACTGGGAAAAGAGTGCATGCACATGTGTGTGTATATGTGTGATTTTCAGCTGTTGAGTGCTAGTTCATCACAAAGAAGGAAGCACTTCTCTGTGGAAATATATGAAGACATAGCTTCTTGGGTTTGTGGAAGTTCACTTACTACCTTGCAAACTGGATGATTAGACTTACTGATAATATGTTAGGAACTTATTTATTTCCTTCAGTCCTGTAAATGAACACTAATTTTGTCTTTTTTTGGGAGGGGAATCTCCTCTGTCTGCTTGGATTCTGCACATCCTGGAATTCTGCATATATTACAAATCTGAATGTGACAGGAAAATGAAAGGAGATCAACAAATTTTAAAGTTACACTGATTTAGATAAAATGAAGTAGAGAATTGAATTTATTATACATTGTTTGTGTGGATGCTCCCCTGGAAAGGCACTAGGAACTGGGGAACTGCCATCATGTTGTGTCCCTGGCCCTATTTCTGCTCTTCATTAGCCCATGTCCCCATTGAATCGCCATGTCCATCCTAATGTACACATTGCTGACATGATATCATAAACCTATGTCTCCATATGCTAGATTTATGATTTTTCCTCACTAGCTTTCATCAAACCTTATTTTTCTTGAAAAGATGCTTACAATCTTCTTCAACTCCATTCCTTCCTACCCTTTGAGAAGGGTTGCTGACAGGATCTATTACCAAACAAAACTCAAGGTGATATGAACGTAACCTGGATTTAAGTGCTGTCTGCATGTGGATTGCTGAATGCTTTCCCTTCTCCTACTGTCCTTTTCCTCACCCCTCTCCTTTCAGAGATCAAGAAACACTGAAGCAGAAAGAGATTAGATATATTGTACAAGTGCATTTAGCAAATCAGTAAGTAAAGATCTCATTCGAAGCCTCCTCCTTAGGTCTGTGACAAATTTTATAATGTCTCTCATAACAAATTCATTCAATTTAGAAAAATAAGCAGCTCTATGTCAGGAGTCTTGCATTCTTCAAAACTGTGAGGAAAGGTGCCTCAGATCTAACCTCAGAATTGAACCTGTGCTTGCTTCCAGCACTAAATAGTTCGTCTTTGCCAGGACCCTGGTTCCAGATTTTTCTCAGCTATTTCTCCACTTACTCAAAATGGTAGCATAGCCAATTACTAGGTAAAGTGTGACAGCTCATAAGATACGAGCGGAGTGAAGTCAGACCTGCTAAAACTGGTGCTACGCAGCTACAGCTTTCCTTGAGACATGACTGTGTAGAGCTGGTTACCTCAGGGTCTCACCCCTTTTTTTATAGTCATCTAATTTTTAAAAGTTAACAGTAATTATTTTCTGGTGTTGAAAATTCTTTGTGCCTATCAAAGGCAAGTTGGGGGAAAAATTAATGAAAACAAAACATCTATCATCTTACTACTTGCTATTTTACATGTGAACACATTTCCTTCTGTGACTTTCTCCAGTATTTTTAAAAATATTTGAAATCAGACTACTTTTACAGTGTATATGTGGCTTCATTCACTTAGCATTTTATCACAAGGTTCTCCAGTGTCACTAGGAAATACAGGCATACCTCATTTTATTGCACTTCACAGATATTGTGTTTTTTACAGATTGAAGGTTTGTGGCAACTCTGTGACAAGCAAGTCTGTTGGTGCCATTTTTCCAACAGCACTTGCTCACTTGATGTCTCTGTGTCACATTTTGGTAATTTTTGCACTATTTCAAACTTTTTCATTATTATTATATGTGTTGTGGTGATCTGTAATCAATGATCTTTGATGTTTTACTATTGTAGTTGTTTTGGAGTGACATGAACCATGCCCATATAAGATGGCAAACTTAATCAATAAATGTTGTGTGTTCTGACTGCTCCACCAACTGGCCATTCCTATCTCTCCCCCTCTTCTTGGACCTCTCTATTTCCTGAGACACAACAATATTGAAATTAGGCCAATTAATAACTTAAGTGAAAGGAAATAATAACCTAAGTGTCTAAGTGAGAGGAAGAGTCAAATGTCTCTCACTTTAAATCAAAAGTTGAAATGATTTAGTGAGGAAGGCATGTCAGAAGCCAAGATAGTCTGAAAGCTAAGCCTCTTGCACCAAAGAGAGAAGTTGTGAATGCAAAGGAAAAGTTCTTGAAGGAAATTAAAAGTGCTACTCCTGTGAAGACACAAATGATAAAAAAGTGAAACAGCCCTATTGCTCATATGGAGAAAGTTTCAGTGGTCTGGATAGAAGCTCAAACTAGCTACAACATTCCTTTAAGTCAAAGCCTAATCCAGAACAAGGCCCTAACTCTCTTCAATTCTATGAAGACTGAGAGAGGTGAGGAAGCTACAGAAGAAAAGTTTAAAGGTAGCAGAGGTTGGTTCATGAGGTTTAAGGAAAGAAGTTGTCTACATAGCATAAAAGTGTCAGGTGAAGCAGCAAGTGCTGATGTAGAAGCTGCAGCAAGTTATCCAGAAGATCTAGCTAAAATAATTAATGAAGATGGCTACACTAAATGTAGATGAAATAGTCCTATATTGGAAGAAGATGCCATCTAGGACTTTCATAGCTAGAGAGGAGAAGTCAATGCCTGGCTTCAAAGCTACAAAAGACAGGCTGACTCTCTTGTTAGGGGCTAATGTAACTGATGACTTTAAGTTGAAGCCAGTGCTCATTTACCATTCAGAAAATTCTAGGGCCCTTAATAATTATGCTAAATCTACTCTGCCTGTGCTCTAGAAATGGAACAACAAAGCCCGGATGACAGCAAATCTGTGTACAACATGGTTTATTGAATATTTTAAGCTCACTGTTGAGACCTATTGCTCAGAGAAACAGATTTCTTTCAGAGCCAGCTCTGATGGTGTAGTGGTTAAAGTTTGGTGGTCTCACTGCCTCTGCAGCCTGGGTTCGCTTCCCAGTTGCAGAACCACACCACCTGTCTGTCAGTTACCATGCTGTGGCTGTGTCTCACATAGAAGAACTAGAAGGACTTACAACTAGGATATACGACCAGGCATTGGGGCTGTTGAGAGGAAAAAAAGAAAAACAACAACAAAAAAGGGGAAGATTGGCAACAGATGTTAGCTCAGGGTGAATCTTTCCCTGCGGAAAAAAAAAAAAAACAACAGATTCTCAGGCCTCTATCTTGGAGATTCTGATTCAGGGATTTGGATGGGGTCTGTGAATGAGTTTGCTAAAAAAAAAAAAAAAATTCCTTTCAAAATATTACTGCTCATTGACAATGCACCCAGTCACCCAAGAGCTCTGGTGGAAATGTACAACAAGATTAATGTTTTCATGTCTGCTAGCACAACATCCATTCTGCAGCCCATGGATCAAGGAGTAATTTTGACTTTCAAGTGTTATTATTTAAGAAATACTTTTGTCAGTGTATAGCAGCCATAGATAGTGATTCCTCTAATGGATCTGGACAAAGTAAATTGAAAACCTCTGGAAAGGATTCACCATTCTAGATGCCATTAAGAACATTCATGCTTTATGGGGAGAGGTCAAAATATCAATGTTAATAGGAATTTGGAAGAAGTTGATTCCAACCTTCATGGATGACTTTGAGGGATTCAAGACTTCAGTGGAGGAAATAACTGCAGATGTGGTGGAAATAGTAAGACAATTAGAATTAGAAGGGGAGTCTGAAGATGTGACTGAATTCCTGCAATCTCATGATAAAACTGTAACAGATGAGGAGTTGCTTCTTATGCATGAGCAAAGAAAGTGGTTTCTTGAGACGAAATCTATTCCTGGTGAAGATGCTGTGGAGAGTGTTGAAATGACAACAAATGATTTAGAGTATTACACAAACTTAGCTGATAAAGCAGCAGCAGGGTTTGAGAGGATTGGCTCCAATTCTGAAAGAAGTTCTACAGTGAGTAAAATGCTATGACACAGTATCACATGCTACAGAGAAATTGTTTGTGAAAGGAGTCAATCAATGCAGCAAACTTCACCATTGTCTTATTTTAAGAAATTGTCACAGCCACCTCAACCTTCAGCAACCACCATCCTGACCAGTCAGCAACCATCAGTACTGAACTAAGACCCTCCACCAGCAAAGAGATTATGACTCGATGAAGGCTCAGATGATGGTTAGCATTTTTTAGCAATAAACTATTTTTTGTTTTTTTTTTTTTTTGTGGGGAAGACCAGCCCTGAGCTAACATCTGTTGCCAATCCTCCCCTTTTTGCTGAGGAAGACTGGCCCTGGGCTAATATCCGTGCCCATCTTCCTCTACTTTATATGGGACGCCGCCACAGCATGGCTGACAGGCAGTGAGTCCACAGGCGCCCAGGGTCCGAACCCGCAAACCCCGGGCTGCCAAGCGCGAACCAAACCGCTGCGCCACCGGGTGGCCCCCGAGCAATAAACTATTTTTTAATTAAGGTATGTAATTGTTTTTTAGACATAATACTATTGCACACGTAATAGATTACAGCATAGTGTAAACATAAATTTTATATGCACTGAGAAACCGAAAGATTTCTGACTTGCTTTATTGTCATATTTGCTTTATTGTGGTGGTCTGAAAGCAAACCTGCAATATCTCTGGGGTATACCTGTTTTCATACACATATTTTTAATATCTGTATTATAGCCCATAATCCTGAAGAATTATGCTCTTCCTTAATATACTGTTCACTTCATTTGAAGAGTTTATTATAACCAAATTTGTAGTTGCAAGTTCAAGTCCTAATGACGGCTCATGAGGCCCTATATGATCTGGTGTCCAGGTACCTCTCTGAGTTCATCCCCTACCACTCTGCCTCTCCTCATTCTACTCTGGCCATACTGACCTCTTCCCTGGTTGTTGAACCTGCCAATCTTGCTGGCCAATATCTGGCCTTCCCAGCATGCCTTCTGCCAGGAATGCTCTTCCCCAGAAAGCTTCATGGCTGGTTCCCTCACCTCCTCAGGGCTTTACTTGAATTTCACCATCTCACTCTTTTTTTCTATCAACAATAAAATTTCAACCCACTCACAGAATCTTCCTATTCCCCTCCCCAGTTTTAGTTTATTTCCTTTTATTTTTCTCCATTGTATCCATCACCATTTACCACATCATCTTATTTTTATGTGTGTGCATGTATGTAAGTATGTCTCTCCCACCCACTACTAGAATGGAATCCCATGAGGATAAATTTTTCTGTTTTGTTTACTGTTGTATCCCTGATGCATAGAACAATGGTGCCAGGTCTTTAGTCTTCAATTAATGTGTGTTTAATAAATGAATGAAAAAAATAAACCCTGGAGTAAATGTGTTTGTAAATTGAACTACCAGCATTATAGGATACTTCCTTAAGACAGACGCCTAGAAGTGGAATTGTGAGATTAAGGTTTATAAATACTTTTAAAACACTTCTTTTCTAGTTAGTTTCTGTTTACCAATTTACACTCACTTTTGCAATGTATGAGAGTGGTAGTTATATTTTGCCAATTGTTTTTACTTAGAAATTAGTAAATCAGAAGAAATAATCAAGGTATTTTTCATGTGGATCTTTTTATATTAGTTTTATATTAGAAACTATTAGTTCAAACACCATGTTATATACAATTGCACTGTCATACATAATGCAGATTTTTGTGGAAAACTTGCATACTTCAGTGTTTGTTATTGCTAATGAGAGGAATATATTTAGCACCACAGTTAGAATGAAATTGTTATATAATTTACAGCAAATTATTATCTACTTCTTTTACAAAGAACATGATTTGATTTAAATGTTTAATACAGAGGTTAGGCCCACAGACCAAATCCAGCCTGCCTCCTGTTGTATTGGAACACGGCCAAGTGCGCTCATTTAGGTATTATCTATGGCTGCTTTAGCACACAACTGCCGAGTTGAGTAGTTGCGATGAAGAGCATATAATCCACAAAGCCCAAAATACTTACTACATAGCCCTTTACAGAAAAAATTTGCTGACCTCTAAATTAATAGGTAAAAATAATCAGGGCTGGCCTGATGGCATAGTGGTTAAGTTCTCACGCTCCACTCCAGCATCCTGGGGTTTGAAGATGCAGATCCCAGGTGTGGACCTATGCACCACTTATCAAGACATGCTGTGACAGGCATCCCACATATAAAGTAGAGAAGGATGGGCCCGGATGTTAGCCCAGGGCCGGTCTTCCTCAACAAAACCTCAACAAAAGGAGGAGGATTGGCAATGGATGTTAGCTCAGGGCTAATCTTTCTCACCAAAAAGAAAAAAAAAAAAAGAAAAGTGAAAAAATCAACAATGCCTGTTAATTTAATTTTGCTTATACATGGAATTGCCAAATATGTTATCTATGATTTCCCAAGTGCATCCTGATCTATAATCTTTCAGCTTCAAAGACTTCACACACATTTGTGGATTTCTCTGCAGTTAAGAACAGCAGAACACTAGTTCCTGGCTTAGTTAAATTGGAATATACCAAAGTCAGTGCTTAGGAATGAAGAATAACACGTATCTCTGAATCTAGAGCTAGAATTCTGAATATGCTCTTTTACGGCTGATGTTTTGGTTTTTAAAAGGAATAAGGGAAATGATTTTTTCAGTTTATTCCTAAGTTATCTACTTAAATGTGTTAGGTCCTCACATAACTGATACCTAAATAGCAACTAACTCCAGAGAGAGGAATGCAGAGAAAATTAATATTTACAAAGTTACTAGAGGCTTGTTTTTAGTATTTACAAAATCTTGATATTTTGGTATGGTTGTGCCTATATAATTGGTTCTTTAGTATATAAATAGTTGCTACAAAGTCTCTTTCTTTTGGAATATCAAACTATGGAAATAGAGACTTGTTGAACTTGTGGTGTGTATATTTGTAAAAGTATGTGTATACATATATATAATACATAAGAATATAAATGAGGAATTATAGAGTTTTTTCTAATTTATGAATCATTTATATGAAAGATGTACAATTTAAACCATTAAGATAGCCAGTTAAAATTAACTTTACTTATACAAAAGAATTATATTTAATGAAAGAATTATTAAAGAATTTACATTTAATTATTTATAGATAAAAATTATATTTAAGAATGAAAATTTACAAAAATATCGAATACTTAGTATTTTCCTTATTATTTTTGTTTCTAGTTTTTAAACTTATGGTATATTGTTTTACTTGCACACATTTGAAGAAATCAATTTTCTAAGTAGTTATTTTTCTTAATATATTTTTCACATCTTTGAAAGTCTCTGAGTAAGAAAACATTAAATAAATTTTGCATTTCAAAAAATTAATGAGATATTTTAAGGACCCAATTGTAATGCAACAATTTGAGGAAAACACTTCTGAAAAATATTTTAAAATTGAGATATTCCAATTTAATGCTTTTATTTTTCAACTGAATCAAGCAAAATTAATTGAGCCTTTTTTTTTTCTTTTGAAAGACCTAGATAATTCAGATAATCACTCAAATCAATCTCTCCCTTTGCCTGATGGAGCAGGTTCAAAAAACCAATTAATTTCATCCATAACTATTTTCTTCTCCAATTCTCTTACTATGAGTGATGAAACTCCAGAATATTCATGTGAAACTTCATTGTTAATATGACTTGATCTACTATTATATGCATGTCTTTGTTAAAAATATTATGCATGTCTTTATTAAAAATAAAGACATTATTATCATTATGGAAATACTACTATTCAAGATCAAATTTAGAGCCTTTGAAACATTTCTTGAGAAAAATTGAATAATTTATCCTTTAAAAATATATGTTTAGGGCCAGCCTGGTGGCGTAGCGGTTAAGTTCACACGCTCCACTTCGGTGGCCTGGGGTTCACTGGTCTGGATCCCCGGCGCGACCGATGCACTGCTCATCAAGCCATGCTGAGGCGGCGTCCCACATAGAGCAACTAGAAGGATGCATAACTATGACGTACAACTATCTACTGGGGCTTTGGGGAGGAAAACAAACGCAAATAAAAAGGAGGAAGATTGGTAACAGATGTTAGCTCAGGGCCAATCTTCCTCAAAAAATTTTTTTTCTCTTTAAAAAGTACATATTTAGAGTGGTGGGAATATTGTTGATTTTCTCTCAAAAGCAGAAACTAATATCAGATGTCTTATATTTTAGTACAACACAATTTAACTCTACTTTGGTTAATTTTGTTTTGACTCCTAGACTCATAATTTCAATATAAAAAGTTAAATATTTGAACTTTCAAACTACCTGGTAGCACATTATTAAAATACTTGTTAATATATGCCTACCAACCTGTGCCCACCAGTATCCTGCTGCATTTATCTGAAAATTTCTGGAAAAATTCTTAGAAACTGTCTTTTTGAAGAAAAATTTTAATGAAGTTAGTTAACCAACAAGTGTGTGACCAAGAGTGCTGTAGGTCGGAGCTAGTGTGATTATTTATGTAAAATCATAATCTATTGATTCTTTTATGTTTCCCAGATTAACTTGTATGGAATATATCCCAGTTACATGTTCTTATTTCTTAATACTTCCAGAAGTATTTGAAGTGTAGTTCCAGGTTTTCTTGTCACTGAGCAAGATTAAAGAATTTTCTATCTTCACGTGACAACTACTTCTTCTCCTTCTCTTTCTCCTCCTCCTCTCTCTCCTCTCCCCTCTTCTTATCTTCCTTTTCCTTCTATATACACACACACAAACACGAACACTTTATACACGCATATATATATATATATACCAGTAATTGGGTAGATAACATGTCAACATTGGGAATTTCTCAAGTAATTTCAGCAGGTAAAACCTTTCATCTCACTTGATTTCACTGATATTTTAAAATTATTGTTTCTGAGTCAGTATGTGAATCCTTGAGGTGAGTTTGCCTTCCCATTTTTTTTTTTGATTCTTTCCTTTTTTCTGAGGAAGATTTGTCCCAAGCTAACATCTGTTGCCAATCTTTCTCCTTTTTTTTTTTTTTGCTTCAGGAAGATTTGCCCTGAGCTAACATCTGTGCCAGTCTTCCTCTATTTTGTGTGTGGGTCACCGCCATAGCTGATGAGTGGTGTAGGTCCATACCTAGGATCTGAACTCGTGAACCTGGGTCACCAAAGTGGAGCACACCGAACTTAACCACCAGACCTGGGGCCAGCCCCGAGTTTGCCTTTCTGGTGAGCATCTTACCATTTCATTGTGCTCCTCTTTCCCTGGATCTTGGAAACAGTGAGGAATTCTTATTCATCTCCACTCTAGTTGCCCAGATAGGTTGACTTTTGCAATACCCATTTCAAACCCCTTCTTCCTTGACTTCTTCTCCTATAAGATTTAGGGAAAATAATAACACTCAAGATCCCACCTCCTGTAAGCCAGAGTGATGATGTAACATGGTTCTGGGCAAGGAGACGGGGAAGGAAATTCTGAGGGAGGTCCTCCCTCCTTTTTCTTGCCTAATAAAAATGCAAAGCCTTGTAAGGAAGGGGATTTTACTCTTCCCTTTGCACTTTTCTCCTTTTTTTCCTGTCTGCAATGCTCGGAGGTATAGCAGCCGTCTTGTGACCTTGAGGATGAAAGTCATCTTATAAAAAGTGGCAGAACAGAAAGATAGAAGCATCCTGGTTCCTAGGGCAGTGGATTCTTGTTATTCAAGAGGCATACACCCCTTCCTTTAGTCATGGTTTGTTAGATTTTCTGTTATTTGGAACCATTTGTTGTTTGTACCCTAACTTACTCCCAAGCCTTGCTATCCTGTCTCTTCTGTACTGCACTCGTTCTCTTCTGAGGTTGTGCTGGGCTGTCATAGCTTCACCTCTGACCCTCTAAGGGGCTGCCAATGAGAACAACTTGAAGCACAACCAGCCAGAATGACCCACTTCCCTCTTGAGGCACACAATGTCCAAAAAACAGTGGAGTGGCGGGGATTATGGTGAAGGTAAATTTTAACCAATTTTAGTGTCATCTGGTGTCTTTCTTTTGTTTATTTTGAACTCTCTCATCCAGAGAGTAATTTCTGCTCTCCATTGCCTCTGCTCTCATTCACCGAATGATTCTCTATAGTAAAAGGACACATATTTTTCACTTGTTTCACTTAGAAGTATGCTGAAGCAACTGTTTTCATATTATCTACAGATCTATAATGAAAATATCTCATGATGTAATAATGGAGGGGCAAATTTGCTATTTAGAGCCATAATCACATTCCAGAGGAGCAGGGTGATGTAGGATTTGAAAAATTTGGATCATGCGAAGGTAGACCTACAACTAAGTTTGGACAGGAGGCTAAAGAGAGCAAGGAACATCTGGGGTTACACAGAAGGTATGGATAAAGAAGAGAAAGGGCCAGGTGAGGAAGGAAAGGCTAGAGAGATGGTTTAGGCTGGAGTCCTAAGTTGGAAATATGGTCCTTGGGAAAAAAAATCATACATTAGAGTAGCCAAAGGACTTTTTAATAATGTGGATGCAGTATTTAGTTTGAACGGTTATTTTCCTTGAATGTAAAACCTCTTATATGTCTTCTCCCATCTTCAGTTAAATCTGCTACCATCCTAAGTGATTTTGGGAGAGAAACTATGGGAAAAGTCTGTCACCCTTGATTCAACACCATGCCAAATAGATGTTGGAAAAGGAGAGCGATTCCATGGATTCAGCTGAAACTGGTGCTTAGAGCCAACATTCTAAGGCTTCCTGAAAATCACTGAAATCTTGTGGAGTGGGATTTGAGGTAATGATATGTACCTTAAAGAACCACGTGAAGCCAGTGCTGGTGGCCTAGTGGTTAAGTTTAGTTCATTCCACTTTGGCGGCTCGGGCTTGGTTCCTGGGTGCAAACCTACACCACTCTGTTAGTGGCCATGCTGTGCTGGTGGCTCACATACTGAAAAAATAGAGGAAGACTGGCATGGATGTTAGCTTAGGGTGAATCTTCCTCAGCAAAAAAAAAAAAACAAAAACAAAAAAACCATGTGAACCCAGGTGGTATGTTAGTTAACCACTCATATGAATATGAAATAGTATTAATAGTTAAAAGAGTCTATCCTAATAATGAGGTAAGAAGTCTTGCTCAAATATTCTTTCAGAGTTGAGAAAGTTTGGGGAGAAAATTTTTACTTTTCCCTTTCCCTAAAACTTTTTGCTTTTTTTCCTACATATAATGTAAGCTTATGAGAGAGGAACTATGTCTATTTTGTTTTCCAATAGATTCCCAGAATCCATGGCAGTGCCAGTCATATAATAGGTCTCAATAAATATTTTTGGTTGAATAAAATTAAATTAGAAATTAATTTTAAAGATATGAAATTGGGAGAGTGTATACTTGATAAAGAGTTGTGAATTCTTTTGCTCCAAGTGCCATTTAAAGACAATATTTTATTTAAAAATTCTATTGAAGCCCTAGAATGTACATTTCTATAGATGCATTCAGGTCCTTTGATAAAGCAATGTAAAACTTCCTGCGGTATCCTACTACATCGTTGGATGAAAAATGTCACTTGTCAGTTGTCACATTTTTTTTAGAAAGAGATTGTTTTGCCAAAGTTCATTCATGGTAGAGTTTTTGTTTCTCAATCTTTGCATTTATTTTGATGCTAAAATAAAATGCTTTTTAAAGCAAATTTGGAATACAGGGTTAAGTAAATTTTAAGTAAGGCTAAGTAATTATAAGTAAAGCAAACTTGAAAATAACCTCTGTTTTAATCCCCTTGACTTAAAGCTAGCTCACTCTGAAACACTGTCACAGTTGCTTTTATCACATGTTCTCAGGCTTATTACTAGAAAAGCACAACAGATGTACATACTTCAAATAAAAGATCATTAGAGTCTTTATATGGACCATTGTGTATGCAAGTATTTTCTTGAAAAATCTTGATATTTCTCAGTATGATTCACCACAACCTCCTTCCGCCCCAATTTTTCCATACACCTCGTTATCTGATGATGACCATTTTTCCTCAAAAGCAATAGAGGCTCTCAGGCAAAAACTTCCTCAATTCAACTGTATGCTTTCCCTTTCTAAATTATGAATCAATTCCGTTGTCTTCAAATTGCTCTCAAAATCCAAGAGAGGTGGTGGATTGTATCAATGTCCATATCCTGGCTACTATATTCTACTGTAGTTTTTTAAAAATGTTACTGTTGGAGAAACTGGGTAAAGCATACACCGCATCTCTCTGTGTTATTTCCTTACAACTGCATGTGAATCTACATTGTCTCAATAAAATTTTTAATTAAAATTAAATGCAAGAGAAATCTGTTTCCAGGCAACACAGGTTGACTTTGGAAATGCAGGCAGTGGTGATGGTTAATGTAAAATGCGATCTGAATTATTCATTAATAAATATGTTGCAATATGAGGTATCTTTCTCCTATCTGAAGATAATCCCTCCCACTTTACTTTTGATTTTTCTTTTCTTTCAATGACAGGGTCTTCCTCCTTTAAATAATTCCTGCTTCACTATGTCTTCAATTTCTCCTTTTTGAATATGGTAGTGGCATTACTTAATTGTTTCCTAAGTTGATTGTGTTATCACAACTTCCCACAGCCGCTGATTTCCGATTTTGAGAATCCATGTGGCTCTTGAGTGGATGAATTCAGTCCTGAAGAATGTTGAGGAAGTTTGATCGTTCAGCTCCTGGTACCTGCCCGGACCTAGGGACTTGTTCAGTGGTAAACATGTGACAGTCACAGACCCCAGTGAATTCCAGAGACTATTGTGGGAATTCAAGATCTCTGTGGTATGCACATGTGAAGCCTGCACATCTTTTGTTACTCTAAGGGGAGCCAGTCAGGGGATGAAGTTCGTGCTCAGAGATGAGCAGATCTGAGAGAAAGCCAGAGAAAAGGAGGCCAGATCAAAAATTAACTGAAGACTATACTGTCTCTGGACTTTTTCAAGTGCATGAGATAAACAACCCTCCCTCCCCCACCCCCCACTTATTTTTGCAACATAATGAATCTTACTGAACTAGACTGATACTGAATTCAGTAAAGAAAACAGGATGTTGTGAGTAAACACGTGGAACTGGCTGAACCAAGGAAGCAGTATGTAGAGAATTGTTCTGTCTTATGGTGGAAAGTTAGCTTTGCTTATTTGTGGTTACAAAGGAGTTCTTTAAACTATGGCCTGTTGAACTTTGGGATAAGGATCATGTAAGAAAGGTCAGAATGCTAAAGTGTGTTGAAGTCTTTTAATGTTCAGTAATGTCCTATGACACAGAGATACACTTCATTTGAAATTAGGCCTCCTGAAAACTGAGAAGAGAGAAAATATGTTTTGTTCAGGAATGTCTCCTGCCTGTAGACTACTATCAAAAATGACTTGAAATCTGGTTATCTGGTTTCTCGTAGAGTTGGAAATTCCTGGCCTCAAGCTGAGGTTAATATAAGCAAAAACAGGGAGAGAGAGGACTTAGCAAGAGAGAAATTTAGGGTACAGGAGGGGCCCGATTTCCCAAATCTTCTTCCCAGTTCCTCTGTTGAGCCTTCTCTGCCTGTCAAAAGATAAAAATCAGTCCTGTTTTGGTGAAACACCTGGGATGCAGCCAGGGGGCAAGGAGCACTTTATATTTGCTTTGTCAGTCATATGAGCTTGGACGGAAACTATTATACTGAGGTCCAGGAGTGTGGGAGAAACCAAAGCTGGACTACTAGAAAACAGAAATTTCTAGGCCCAGGTCTGGGTTTGACAATTCTCACCAGATAACATCTGTGGCTTTAATTACTAGCCCTTGATATGAGCTGGAAACAAATAGATAAGAATTTTTTTTTTTTAGTTTCCTAAGAGAGCAGTGTTGCCAATAAAACCCACCAAGCTTGGCTAAAAATAACCTATATCTGCTCAACCCTTTGGTCTATTCCTAGAACCCAAATTCACATTATCAGAAAGTTGGCTGCTGAAGTAGTCAACTCGCAGACAAAGCAGCCATACCACTGGCCATCTCTGATGTTGCAATGGGGGGAATGGACAATGAAACTTCCCCCAGAAAGCTGTCCTAGGAACTGTTCCATTTAGGAATGACTAGAGAGCACAGTCGAATTCAACTCTCCTTTTTCCTAAGTGGGGAGTTTTATTGTGATCATCCTGTTCTCCCTCCACTAGTAAACGCTGGATGTTGTGTGGTGGACAGCTTCTCAGTTAGCTACAGGTACCCGACTCACTCTTCCTGGGGAAGACTGCATCTGACACAGAGACCCTGGGCTTGTCCTAGGTAACCGGAAAGAATTTTGAGTTCTCTTCATTTGGGGAGGGAGGGAGTACATTTCACACAGGCACAGGCATTTTTGAAAGTGTATGCCTGGCATGGAAGGTATGTTTGGATGTTGGACATTGTAACTGAAGGTATGGACTGTAGTGAAATCACCTTTCGTCTTTTTCCTGGCATCTGTCACCTCCTTTTCCCTCATCTCACCAACGGTCTCTAATTGGGGAAACCATGAGGTCCCAAGGAAACCAACCTCACTGCTGACCCTAGTGAGTAGTTATCATTAGAGAAGCAGAAACTCTGATCAAACCATTTCTAAAGCTGACTCTACTGGATCATTTTACTTTAAAGAATCAATACATTCTCTTTGTTGTTTAAGCAATTCAAGTTGCATTTCATATTTGTTACATAACAGAAAAAAATCTCAAAGCTCAGATCTCTTTCTGAAACATAACAAAACCTCCCTTAGCTTCTCCTTCTAGCTATCATTCTATTCTTTTTCTCTTTACAACTATAGTTGTTGAAAAGTAGTGTTTGCTTGATCTTTGCAATTCTTTTTTCTCTTATTTACTTGACAACCCACTGATTTCTGCTTTCCATCCTCATCACTGCACACGGCAAAGAAACAGCTATTGACAAGGACATAAATGGCTTGCAAATAGTCAAATCAGTGGATCTATTTCAGTTCTTAACTTATTCCGTCTCTTTCCATTGGTGTCAGTTGATACAAACTCCCTCTTTTCTTCCTTCTTTTCTTTCTTAGCCTTCTTAAAGCCCCTCTCTCATGACTTTTTAAATTTTTTTGGTAACTTTCAAACAGTTTCTGCTCAATCTTTTTGCTTTCTCTTCTTCTGATTATGTTTTCCAGAGTTTCATTGATGCTATTTCATGTTCCCTTGACTTTTAAGCTAATCAAACCTTACTATACATCCTTATATAAATTATGAATATTTTCCTAGGTTTGTGGCAATCCCCAGGACTCCTCTCTCTTCCCATCTTCTTGTTCCTAACCTAAACTCTTGCCTCTGTCACTTGAACCTTTATTTTAATTTCTGAATACTCTGAACTTGATATTCTTACATGTGTTTCTTTATCTAAATCTCAGCATAGTCCTATGAATTTATGCTTGACTTACCATTTTCTTTCTCAGTTTTCCCTGTTGCATTGGCTAGGAATTCCCTGTCCTATCTTGGGCCTTGTATTAGTGTTCTCCAGAGAAACAGAACCAATAAGATATAGATAGATACAGAGAAAGAGATTTATTGTGAGGGATTGACCCACACGAGCCAATGAGTCGATTATGGAGGTGGAGACTTCCCACGATATGCCGTCTGCAAGATAGAGGCCCAGGAAAGCCAGTAGTGCAGTTCCAGTCCAAACCTGAAGGTCTGAAAACGAGGGGAGCCAATGGTGTAAGTCATAGTCCGAGTCTGAAGGCCTGAGAATCAGGAGTGCTAATGTCCCAGGGCAGGAGAAGACGGATGTCCCAGCTCAAGCTGAAAGCAAATTTACCTTTCCTCTGCTTTTTTATTCTATTCAGGTCCTTAATAGATTGGATGATGCCCATCTGCATTGGTGAGGGCAATCTTTTTTACTTAGTCTACTGATTCAAATGCTAATCTCTTCTGGAAACACCCTCACAGATACACCCAGAAGTAATGATTTACCAGCCATCTGGGTATCCCTTAGTCTAGTCAATTTGACACATAAAATCAACCATTATAGGTCTATAGAACACAACCTGTTTTTCATCCTCCCTCCACCCCAAGAAAAAGGAAGGAGGGAAGAATTTAATATAGATTCATTTTCCTTCTTACTACCTCTTGTACATCAATTAAAACTGGCTGTTTTGTAGTAACAGTTAAATCCTAGGAGGCCGCTGGAAACCAAGAGAAAGATAGAAAGGTGGCTTCATAACTGTAGGCAGTTCTTCATGTCAACACTGTCTGTATCTTTAACCAGTTGATATTCATTTGATAGGAGGCAACGAAGATCAAAAATAAGGTTAAAAGCTGAGGGAGAAGCTGGTAGAGTCCCTTGTTGGTCAAGTAGATCCTAACTGGATGACTGGAATAGGGTTCTGCTTCTTTAGAACCCATACACTTAGGGTGGTCCTGGGGGAAAATGGAGAAATGCTGCGTATATGACATCTCTGTAACAGATAGCTAGTTACTTTTAGAAATTTGCCCTCTGAAAGAATTATCTAAAATGTAGAAGTGTGTTATTCTTCAAACCTTGCAGGTAGAGGTTGCCAGCAAATAATGTAGGGCCTGGATCTTGGGTTAGAAATTTGAGGCAGGTAATGATTATTTGAAATCATTGCTCATTAAGAAGAAGCTGCCAAAGACAACGAAATGATTTTCAACGGACTCTACATGTCCAAGGAAACTAGAAGAGTAATTAAATCATACCATCTCATCAAGAAAGGAACTGTGGTCCAGAATGAAGTGATTTATTTTCTAAGCTTCTCTTCCTAAGCTCGTCTCTTAAATTACGGTATTCTCCAGATGTCCATCCTCGACCCACTGTTCTCATGCTGTGAACTCTTCCAGAGTGATCTCATTTCCTCTCATGATTTCAGTTCCTGATGACTCCAATACTCTATCTTTATCCTTGACATTTTCCCACAGATTCATTTTCTATCCATCTGTCTACTCTACGTCTCCCATAACGTCGTCTTAGAGTCTCAAACTCAGCTTTTCTAAAACAGTAATTACTCCCACCACCACAAATCTGCTCCCCTCCCCATCTGCCCATTCCTTTATTATCATTATTTCTCTATTTTTGTTGCATTTGGAAGTACTGACACACACAACGTTACCCAGGCTAAAAACCATCCTCTGTGATGCTTTCTTCTCTTTATCTCTATAGCCAATAAATTCCTATGAATTGTAACACCTAACTATTTTTTCTGCCCTCTCCATTCCATTCTATCATGATGACTTTGCTTTAATTCAGGCCACTGTCTTCTCTTATCCTAAATTATTGAAACAACCTCCTAACTGGTTTGTGTCAGTCAGAATTTTCATTGTAAGCAATAGAAAATGACTTTGACTAGCTCGAGCAGAAGAGAATATTTCCTACCAGTTTGGGAATACTTAGAGAATCAACAGAATAGTTGGAGAACCAGGTTAAGAAAATGTCTGGGAACCAATGGAGTCTAGTCAGTTGGGGCCACAGCCAAGGTGATGTGTCAGAACAATCTATTTAGCGTTCACCACTAGCATTGGCCCTGCTGAAGAAAGTATCAATTTCACCTCTGGCCCTGCTGACACTCCAGCCCCTGGACAGTCCTGTTGTTGAATGCCACAGCTAACTGCCCTTCACACTACCTACTCCATGTTCAAAGTGCTGAGTGCGAGTATCAAATTGGCCAACCCTAAACTGCATGCCCATGCCTTAGGTACTGGACGATAAGGACAAAAGAAAAAAAATCTGTCCTCCTTCAGCTGCTGTGGTGAGAATTGAGTCCTACCTTCCTGAAGCTTCGCAAAATAGGGCATTTCTATTAAATTGGACATACTGAAAAGTTGGGTGGTGAGAATAATAATAACAAAAAGAAATAGCCAAAAAGTGGACTCTCCTCTAGTCATTTCCCCCTCAAATCAATCTTCCTCATGGAAACCAGGAGGGAGAAAGGAGACATGGGTACTCGTGAGGAAGTTGCTGCAGAGACCTGGGCAAGAAATTATGGGCTTCTGAAGTAAAGTTGTGACAGAAGAGTGTGGAGAAATGAGCAGATATGAGAGATATAAAGAAGCTAGAATCAATAAGAATTTGTAACTTATAGAAGTGTTGGATGAGGGAGATAGAGAAATTAAAGTTGGCATTGAGGTTTTTTTTCTCAAGCAATTTGGAAAGAATGAGAGATTCCTTTAATTTCGGGTATATTTAATTTCGAGGCTTGTGGGAGAGTCAGTGAAGATGTCGCTTAAGGACATGGCTATGTGAGTCCGAGGTTCAGAGGACAGAGCAACACTGGAGATACATTTTTTGATCCATTAACATAAAATTGATGCTTAAAGTGGTAGAAGCTGTTACGTTCGCCCTGAAGTGGTAGATAGAGTAAGAATGCCCAACTCCATTGAAGCTCAGACAAATCGGTTCAGCTACCCCACATGCCTCTTTGTGGCAGCCATCCAGAGATATTTGGACCACATGACCTCAATTCTTTCAGATTTAGCTGTTGGCTCATTGCTTCTCTTGTGTTAACATTAATCCTTCCAAACTCTTGGTGATTTCAGTATGCCTCCACTGAGTGTATTTCCATCACCCTGGTCTCTCAAATTCTGGATCTCCTCATTTCCAAAGATTTTGTCCTTCACCCCACATCAGCCATTCACTTCCTATTGTCAGACCCTGGACTGGTGTTTTTCAATCATGACCTTTTAGCAAATCATGAAATCAATGAAGTTGTCATAAGCAGCATTTATTTTAAACAAAAGGTAATTGAAAATATCAACGTTTAGTATCTGCTTAGTGTATAAACTGGGTTATACATCAATTGTATTTAATTGTAGGCAGGATTTACCATTGTTCACGTGTTGTAAAAGGAGAAAAGGCAGACTAAAAGCAGGATGGCTAGCTTGAATGGGATTATTTTGAATTTCTTAGTGAATTAAAAAGTACAGTCTTTGGAAATGGGACAAGGACAAGAGAGATGTCCTTGAGAAATGGAATTCAATACATACTCAAATTATTATTTCTACTATTCTTTTTATGGCACTATCAGTTTTCCTTGTCTACAAGATTATTCTCATCTGCATACAAAGATGGTATAAAATCTGCTGTCTGAAAAAAAAAAAATGCCTGTAGTGACCATACATCCTACTCTGGCTGCTTCTTTTGTTTCTATTTACAGAAAACACCCCCCACCGCCCAGTTTTCTGTACTCATTATTTCCTTCCCCTCTTTCCCTGAAGCTAATTGTGTTCATTGCAGTCAGGTTCTCATTTTCACCACTTTACCAAAACTGCCCCAATTAAAGTTACAGAGATCTGTGCTTTACAAACCCAATGACCACTTGATCTTACTTAATTTATAAACAGTGTTTGACACTGTTGATCACCATCTCTTTTTTGAAACCTTTTCCTTGCTTGACCCTCACTCTGTATCACTCTCTCTCCATTCTCCTCACACTTCACTGACCACTTATCTGCAGCATTTTACAGTGTTAACCACTTCCTCCAGCTTGAAAGAGTAACTTCCTGTAGCCTCTGTGACACCAGCCCTCCTGGTTTATTTGCCTCCTTTTTGGAGACTACTCAGTTTTCTTTACAACTTCTCATATTATTATTGCCTAAATCCTCAAATATCATGGTTCCTTCAGAGATCCCTTAGATCTTTTCTCCATTCTTTCATTTATTTAATCATCAAATATAAAGTAAGGATTTGTTATGGATGGACATTATCATAAGTGTTGGGATGTAGCGGTGAATCAAATAACTAGAGTTTGTTTACACTGAGTATGATCTGGTGGGAAACAACAGAAAATAGAAACACATAAGCAAAAGATATGGAGGTAAGTGGGCTGGAGAAAAATAAAGCATAATGAGAGAGCACATAGTACATGTAGGGGT
Source organism: Tapirus indicus (assembly GCA_031878705.1). Classification (NCBI taxonomy): domain Eukaryota; kingdom Metazoa; phylum Chordata; class Mammalia; order Perissodactyla; family Tapiridae; genus Tapirus; species Tapirus indicus. The sequence goes on along the minus strand of CM062930.1, from coordinate 27,429,993 downwards.
CAGGGAAGGTCTTGAAAGAAGTAAGGGAAGTTACAAGTTATAATCTGGAGATGGAAATTTCAGGAAGATGAAACAGCAATATACAAAAAAGAACCTCAAATAGGAGGATACCTGGTATGTACAAGAGAAAGGACTCCGGTATATCTGGAGTAGAGAGAAAGAGAGGAGGGAATGGTAGGGTATGAAATGAGTGAGGAATTAGAGGACCATATCAAGGAAAGGCTTGTGAACCATGAGAAAAAATTCAGATCTTACTGAGTGAGATGCAAATCCACAAGAGAGTTTTGATCAGCAAGGACCTATGTCTTAAGGTTTAACTTTGCTAAGTGAAAACTGAATGGCTATAGTGAAGGTTAGGGGGAGGGAAAACAGAATCAGAGTGACTAAATCGGAGGTAATTGAAATTCGTCCTAAGAGAAGTGATGACAATTTGCATGAGGGTGGTGGGAAAGATGACATGCACTGGTCAAATTCTGGGTATATTTCAATGGTAGAGTTGACAGGATTTCTTGATGGTTTGGATGTGAGGTTTGAGAATAAGAAAGAAGTGAAGGATAACTCTAAATTTTTGGACTGAGCAACTGATATATTGGAGCTGCCATTAACTGAGATGGGGATGACTAAGGGATAAACAGGTTAGGGGAAGGTGTTGGGGTAATCAAGAATTTGGTTTTGCTCATTTAAGTTTGACTTGCCTGTTAGACATGAAAGTGTATATGTCAAGTAAGGACATGGGTATATGATTGTGGAGTTTAAGGGAGAAATCCATGCTGGAAATATTTATTTGGCTATTTTCAGATGATAGTTGAAGTCGTGGAACTAGGGGAGAATCAGCAATTACCTAGGATGAGAGCATTAGACATACAATTAAAAAGTCAGAGCCCCTATCGCTGCCCATGTTTCTTCTAGCAGGGGTGGCCCCCCACCTTAGCCAGCAGTCTTTGCTCTCAGTTCATTCCTGTTGCTGTCGTGGGCTCCAGCAATGTCAATGCCATTAACTGTGATATCAGTGTGAAGCCCTCAAATGCTTCTGACACTGAGTAGGCATTGAAGCTAAAAAGAATGGATTTCAGCAACTTTCGAGTTGAGGAGAAAATGAAATAGATTTGGCTGCAAAGAATAAAAGGCTGCCTTTAAAATATAGAGCCGGAACTTTGTCAATGGAGCACTGCCAAATCCTTGCAGAGGCTGCCCTGCTAAGAAGGGAGTAGGAGGATGAAAACTATCGACAATGCAAGGTCATGTTGGAGGCTCCCTGGGGCCTTGACACCTTTGTGATAATGCTTGCAGGATTATCAGGATAGGCTAGATTCATGATGGAGAAGTGAACCCCTGGTAGATCTTTTTTATTACACCAAAAGAGAATCATTTGAGGAATGTGTGGGAATTGGAGCCCGGAATTACACACTTTTGGTCTTCTCCATTTGGGCTTGTGGTAACATTAAATCTTCTCCCTTCATTGCAGCTCCTGTGTTGCCTTTAGCTAGCTTCCCTTCTGAGGTCATGTGCCTTCTGGGTTCCGGTAGGTGGTGCAAGGGGCCAGTTTCTATGTCAACAGTGTCAGTGGGAGCATGTCCATTGGCATGAATATCAAAGAGATGCCAGCTGAAAGAGTGACACTTAGTGCCTTGGAGTTTAAAGTCTAACCTCTACTCATTATCTTTTCAAAGGTCTGTACACATGTATTTAGGGAAAAGAACATGTTTTTATAAATTTAAGGAAGTGATAAACCACAACAAAGAATAAAAACTGAGACTTCTAAATGAAGATATAGGTCACATAAAGAAACCAATAATCTGAAATACACAACAGACTGCTAAATTAACCACCTACATTTGGAGAATGTGCTTCAGTTTGTTAAACTGTCCAATGAGTGGGATGTTAAATATTGTATTACTGAAGGGTTTTAGTTTAAGGGCTGGATACCAATGGAGAAAAGAAATCAATTAAAAGGATATTGAGAGTCTCACAGAATCACTGGGAAAGCAGAACTGGGAAAGAGGTTAAGTTTTGACGCAGCAAGAACCACGACCTAAAACACATCATATAACTGGTCTGGAGAAAATACAATTGCTACTACTGCTGAGAACTACACCTTGATGTGTGTCCCACCTACACCACTGCTGGTGAACCCCTAGTTCTGCCATCCTGAAAAGTAGGTACTGGTGTTGTCACCACCACCAGCATCAGAGCACATTTTCAGCTGTCCCTTCTTTTCGTCATTAATTTCTGATCTATAATACAAGATGGGTACATTTGATTTGCTCCCCCTAGAAAACATGCCTGTACCCTAGCTGCAAGAAAGTCTGAGTTGGTGAGTATATGGCATCTTTTGCTTCTATAGTAGGATATGCCTGCCATCAAGATTTGTAAGAAGTGAAATTCTCTAAATGTACAGAAGAAGGTCAGATGCTGGGCAGCCAAAGAAGTGATGAATGTCTAGAATGGTACATACCCTTTGGCTGCTTTAAATCAACACATACTTCCTTCTACACTTATACTTCTAAAAGAGAAAATTGCTTCCATGTAGCATAGTAAAATTATTCCATATAAAACTGAGGATGCCCCCACTGCCTTCTAAAAGGGAAACAACCCAAATCTTATCAGTCAGTGCATCTAGCTTTGGCTGCACTCTCTGGGTAATGTCCATTCCTCCCATGTTTTACCGTGACCCTGACCAAAGATTGTTTCATCAATGGATTGCATTGTCATGTTAACCACTTTATAGGGAAGAGGGTACAAAAAGAGGAGGAAAACTAGTTAAAGTGTCTAAGTTATAAGTTTATATGTGACACAGACAGAAAGTCTTTTTTATAACTCACAGAGGCTCACAGAGACCATCTTTCACTCCTGTTCTTTTTCATCTCTCATCCAGCTCTGCCTTACACATGCATGAAGACAATCACTGTCTTCTTGATAGACTTTCTCAATTTATCACAACCTTTTCTACATTTCCTTTCTCCGTGGCCATCATCTTGGATCAGATGTTGGTGTTCTTTAACAGCCCCTGAACATTTTCTCTTTTCCCTCCCTTTCTCCTCACTAAATTCTTTCCATAAAAGGCGGTTATCTTTAAAAATGCACATCTGATCATGTTGCTCCCCTGCTTCCAGTGACTTGTAATTATTTTTTGGAGAAAGTCCACTGTTCTCTGCATGGCCTAGAAGGTTTTCCCCATATGACCACTGGTCTTCCTCTTCCTCATCTCCTGTCTCTCTCTCTCTTTGTGTTACATTCTCCTCTCAGTTTCCCAAAAACTCCACTTTCCAGCCTCAGGGCCTTGCAGTGATATTCCTTTTCCTTTGGATATTCTTATCAGCTCCTTCTCACTCTTCACATCATCGGGTCTCAGCTAAATTTCAGATCTTCATGTCTCCATCACACATTTGCTCCCCAAATCCAGACAAGCAAGTCCCCCACCTTGACTAGTCTTCATACCACTGATTGTCACAAGTATTATTTCCATTGTTATTTGCTAAATACCTGTCTTGATCCATAAAACCTAAGGTCCAGGAGGAAATAGTGTCATCTGTGCACTGCTCTGTCCTCAGTGCCTAGAACACTTAGAACCTGGCACATGGCAGGTGCTCACCCGGTAACTGCTGAACAAAAGGAGAAGTGGAAATGTCCTGCCTTGGTGATTATTAGGCTAGAAGTTTTATGTGGCTGCCTCCAGGGTTCTCTTTTCTCATGATAAAACTCCTCAATTATTTAATCCCCTAATTTCTCAGGTATAGTTTTGGCTGGGAAGGTATTAATAGAAGAATTCTGTTTGCATTAAGGTATGAAGTTTATATTTGCCACGGGGAGGTGGGACAGCTTTACAACAGACCAAATGTCTTTTGTTTCCCAGCACTAAACTTTGGCAAGAATAGTTCTCTGCTAATTCAAGTGACCAAGAATTTATGCAATTTCCTCTGAAGAAAATTATCGTTTTGAGAGCATGAAGAAACATTTTATTCTCTTCACCTAAACCTAATCGTTTTACCAGGCTTCATTTCTTCTTGCACCTGACTTTCTTTTTCTTATGGAACCAATTCTATCTGTTTTGTATAAACCTCTCGTATATAAAAATTTGCCTTTCAAACACACGATGTCCCAGGATGTGTATATTGAATGACCAGAAATAACTCAGTGACATAGTCTTCTTGCTTATTTCATACATATTTCCAACTTATGACTCACTGGTTTAAAGAGGACAAATGTGAACCGAGAGCAAAACAGAGGACTTGATGTACTTGTGCCGGGAGGAAGATGAATCACTGCGCTGCTGGCGAAGCATCCCGGTCAGGGTTGCCTGTCTCCTGGGCTTGAATGACCCCCACTGTTCCCTGTCTTGGCCCCGCTCACAAACTCACATGCAGCCTCACACAAACACTCATCCAAACACCACTCACTTCTTACTTTGGAAGCCGCGTGGAACTATTTTAGGCTGCAATGCATGCATGTAATAAAGAAGGTGACTGTCTTGGAGGCTGCAACTTGATATATGAACATGTCAGAGGGACCCAAAATGTTAGCAGTGGCATTTTTATTCTCAGTTTTCAAAGAGTTTTATTTTCCTCTCTCCTTCCACCATCTGTTTTTCTTACTGTAGCAAATGCCATTTCCCGTGGAGTTTAATAAGATATGATATGGGATTGTTTTACGGTGAATTTTGATGGAGTTTCATGATTTTCCTGAGAGTAATCTTCCTCCCTCCCTCTTTCTTCCCTTCCTTCCTTCTTTATTCTTTTCTTCTTTCCTTCCTCCTTCTTTTTAACTTTCCATCCCCTCCTTATTTCTTTCCTTCTTTGCATTTTACTCAGAAAAATTGAGCTAGTTTTGACATTACAGTAATCATATCAACTTAAAAGTAACTCATATAGGTTTGCTTCTAGATCCTGGACTGAAATCTGTGATAAGACAAAGTTCTGAAATATATGAATTTTTATTTATTTATTTTTATGACAAACACAAATTCCCAATGTGGCATTAAACTGTTGAACCGTTAATTTCCATTGAAGTGACAAGCTAAGGATTCTAACTTCTGTTGGTGTTGGTGTGTGTGTAAAGGGAATAAACAGTGAATGCAAAGTAGAGGGAGCAATGAAAGGGGCAAGTGCAGGAAGCAAAAATAGAAGAACACACTTAAATATCACTTCCTATGTGACAGGCAGTGTTTAACTTCTGCATATATGCATTTATTTAAATGTCACCATAACTGCACGCTGAAGATATTATTGCTTTCTCCATTTTACATACGAGAAAACTGAAGCATAGAGAGGTTAAGGTTAAACCAAGAAGGGGCAGAGGTAAAGGGTACACACAAGAAAGGATTATACTCTGTTGTTTTCTCTCAACTGGGACTCAAGTATAAATCTGTAGTATGATGGAGGAGAGAGTCTTTTGTGAAATATTAGAACTGTCTTCCTTTGAGGGAAAAAAATCCAAGGGGTTTTAGAAAGCTCCTCTCACCATAGCAAGGGAGGACTCCAGAAGGCAGGAGCATGGTCTACTTGAGAAGGTGGCTATGTGGTATGATGGAGAATGGTGGAGAAATGTGGAGAACTGGCCTGTTTGGAGGATGAGACACAATCACGGGGGCTGTGTTGATGGTGGACTCTGCTACTGATGAGAGATCTTGTGACATCTGGGCCGGAAAAATTCCACTGCCTCAACTCTTTCCTCTCCAAGACCAATTTGATGAAGAGTTTCCTCTCTCAGGGAGAATGAGGATTAAGAAGGGAGGACAAGACTCCATCTGCTGAAAATGGCTCAAGTTTGTGAAGCTGCTGGGAAGAGGGGTGTCACAGGAAGATGATATTTTAGATGTAACAACCTGGGCTTCTCAGGGAAGGATGAGATAGAAGGATTCATATTTAGGAGACATGTTTTAGGGTCAACTACTATGCTTTTCTTTTTGATAGACTTTCTCCTCCAACAAGGACTTTAGTGCTTAGATGTAGCTGAATGACGGAGTCAAGTTTGGGGATGTAGGATCCTGCTGCTCTCTAATGCTTCTCTCCCCTTTATTCAGGGAATCTGATTTTGCTCCCAGACTCTACATTAGATCACCTTCTTCAAAAAGGAAATAGTCTTAAATTTTGCAGCCACTTCAAGAGTAGCAATTTGGGGAATCTTTGTTTACTCTGAGTTTATGGCTTTCATCAGGAAGACGCAGAAAAATTGACAAGTATATCTCCCAGGTTGTCGTCACGATAAATTTGTTGGGCTCTATGTAACTTTTGGTAGAACTTTACTCTTGAATGTTTTTGGGCACACAAGTGTATTGACCTGTCAACTGTTGTGGGTCCCATATAGGCAACATTGTTGGCACCTGGAGTACATGGGAGAAGAAAAGGAAGATATCTTTTCTTCCCTTGGCTTTAGGATCCAATATGAAGGAAAGAATCAGAAAAAAATATTATTTCTTTGTTATGTGTTTAGAAGACATTCCAGTTTTATTTTGCTGAACTGGAAGATAATGTCCCCATAAAATTGGATACTTGTTACCCTATGGAACAAGACTAGAGAGAATGGCTTCACAAATACACAGATGCCACACCCTCAAATGGAATGGAGCATGTGAAAAACAGCAATTCAATAAACAAACAAACAAAAAACTAAAAACACCTGATGGATTGAACATGTCCTGTATGGTGTATTAATCATACCTCTTTAATTCAAACTAGATTAACCAAAATAAGAGATTTTATTGTCTTTTCAGTTTGGAAGGGATACTGGGAGTAGTTGACATGATCAAAAGAAAAGTTTCAGGGATTAGGATCTCAATGGTTGGGACTAAACTCAGTAATGGCAAATCTCTGCTCTCCTCTCCTCTTCCCTCCCCACCCATTCTGTTCTCCTCCCTTCCCCTTCTCTCCTCCCCTCTCCTGCCTCATACACACACACTGACATTTGTTTGAGTTTTTATGCTCTCCCCAATGGCAGAAACTATTGGGCTACTGGAAAGCCCAGATTCACATTCTCCCAGATTACCAAACCCAGTAGAAAGAGAACTTCTCTTCCTAAATTTGTATATCAATCCCAGGTAAAGTCTTTAATTAGCTTGCTTGAGTGACATGTCCACTCCTGGACTAAGCAAAATGGAATTCAAGTTGGGTTGAGGATCTATCACAACAGTAATAGACGGTGCTTACAACATGTGTGTGGTTTTCTAAAAGATGCAACAATACACATGGAAAAAATTAGTAAGGAATTGAAATGCTTATTTTATTAAATTTTATAAAATTTATACAATTTTCCATTTTGTAAAAACTGAACTATATTTATGGAAGACCTACAGAAATGCTGAATCCATCTCCCACAAGGTAAAAGCTTTCTTTGGGCTCTCTGAGTTCAGAGGATTCAAACTTTTCTCATGCATATGAACTCAATAAAAACACCGAAGCTATATACTTAACCATTTTGTATTTGAAACAGTGTGCAAATTTGATTGGTTTTACCTTCCATCTCTTTTCTAGCCAGTGTAATTAAGAGCTGTTACTGTGCCCATTTAAAAGATTGTTCTAATGGATTACTGATCTCTGTCAATGTAGAAACAAAGTAGAAATCATAGCCTTCTTAAAACAAAAGAGGGCTTTAATAAAAGCATGTAAACTCTATAACACCTGCCTACCAGGATTTTTTGAAGAGCATTGTTTTAGCTCTTCCAGTGGTGCAGAGAGTAAAGGCAGGAAAAAGTACCATTCCCTACAGGGTGCTGGACTCCGGGTAGTGGAACAGATGGAGACAATTCAGCTCATGGATCACTGCAGGTGGGAGGGCAGCAACGGAGCAAAAGCAAATAAATGCACGGTGCACAGGCCTGGAGGACAGATGTACAGTATTCACACAAAGTTCGGTCATGTTATTTATGCTAGTATTTGAGTTTTATAAAGCATATCAACACTTTGGAAATTGTTTCAGAAGTTTCAGTTGTTATATTGGAGTTTATTTATTTACATAGGATATAGACAATTCCATGGTATATATGTGCACAGTTATCATCAACCATGTACTACTATAAAACTTTTGAAGAGAACTTAAAGTTGCCTAGTCCTTAACTTGATTCAATCAGATATAAGATATTTTCTTGTACCTAGTTCTCTTTTCTGGCCCTTCAGATAAGCTCTTGCCAGAGACTAGTGTTTCCCTGACAAAAGGGAACAGTTGTGTAAGTCTTTGTTTTTCAGAGTGTAGTCTGTATCTCCAGCAACAACATCACAGCAGAATCGCAGGCTCTACCTCAGACCTACTGAACTGGAATTGACATTTTAACAAGATCCACCAGTGATTTGAAGTGTCCCTTGCATTTGAATAAGTCACCAATAATGGTGGTGGCCATTCCAGAAGGAAGTCTCAGAGGCAGCAAGGCATGTAGGATATAAAGGTCCCTGATGATTGATCTGGATGTGGCTAAGATGTTTAAACTGGACAATAGGGTAAATAAGTGGTGTTTAAGGAAGAGTAATGTGACTCCACTCTGTAGGTAGGCATGGAGAGAGAGAGTGGAAGCACTGAGAACAATTAAGGAAACTAATTTCCCAACACTTTCACCCAACACTGAGGCAAAGGAATATTGGCCTGATATGGGCTTTTGGTAATGGAGATGTCAAGGGAGGGACTCTGTGAGACATTCTGAATTAGCTTACTTAAGTGAACTATTTAAGTGACTGGTGGGGATGAGTTCACATTACCCTAGGAAGATGAAACAAGTAGGTATTCTTTTATTTAGGAGGTAGGAAGGTAGAATGCAGAGCATATAAGTGCAGTGGTGAACTGTGGAGAAAGAAGGTGTGAGCTAATTCTAGTTCTTTCTCAGGTTTGCACCCCACTTAACTAAATATATGATATCCCTTGGGCCTGGCACTGCCATGGTAGTTAAAAAATATATTTAAAAAAATGAGAGTGGGGAGGGCATCTGTATAGCTTCCGAGAAATTGACTTTTCCCAAATATGATTATATGATTTACATAAAAGGAGTGTTGACTTTTACTCCTTTGTTACAAAAGACAACTTAGATATCTATTTTCTCAATATTAGCCAGAAACATTTAATGACCACTGACTATATGACAGTGCAACTTTTCAATGTTTTAAAAATTAATGTGTTAAACATTAATGTCCATTATCTTCAAATAGAAAGTTTTGAGAAATTCATATTTGACAATTACTGTTTTTTCCCATGAAAGCCATAAAAAATATACTTCAAATTCATTGTATGATTACCATGAATCCAAGAGATTAAAAGTATTGGATAGTGATGGCATGTACGTCTTTTACATTTTCTTAATATAAAATAAAGTGCATGTTGCTCTTGTACCATTTAGCTCAAGGAGTTCAAAGGGTAGAGCAATGGAAATTAGGACATCCCTGACAGAGCCCTCTAAGACTCCTAAACTAGTGGTGTTTTACTTAGAATGACATTTTTGATATTCGTTGTCCAATTGTGTTGTTGCATTCTGCAACGGACATTGCAGACTCTAATTACAGGAGCCAAACCAAAACCAAATAACTCCCCCTCTCACAGCTTATCCCACTTTATTGTTCCTTCCCCAGTTGTTTCCATTCACTCGAAATAAGCTGGAGTTCCTGCCTTGCAGGGATAACTGCAAACTGAAGTCAGATGTAGGAGCTGCTTAATCAGGCCTGGGAACCAGGCTTTAATTAGAATGCTTGGAAAAGAAGAGCAAATGAAAATTATTAAGCTTCATTCTCAATTCCTGTTTCTAATTTTAAAGAGGAAATCATGCATTAATCAAGCCCTGTGCTAGAGCTCAGAGGCACGTTTTTGAAATATCCCAAAATAACAAGGGGAAAATTTTTGCTCTGTTTTGGTAAAACCACCACTTGACTGCTTGCTCTGTATAGTATGATATATTTCAACATGCAGTGTGCTAGGTTCCAATATACTAAGTTCTGGTTACCTTAAAGAATTTTTTCCTGGACTTAAAGTATAGCATGATAATCAAGATTAGGCATGTATTCCCTGAAAATAAAACAGAAATGTGCAGAAGCCCATTTTCAGAGGTGAATGGAAGGTGAATTAAATGGCTTAAGAGAAGAACTCTTAAACATTACAAAGAACTACATGGGCAGATGCTTTCTGATGAGCAGGAAATTGCTTTTGTAACATTTTTTGGTGATACTGATTCTGAATCAGTAAAGATGCTGTAGTTTGTGATGATCAAACTTACACTTAAGAAAGAGATAGCGATTGTTTTAGGTGAAAGCAGACAGTTGTTTCTGTTTTCTACAAAGCAATGAAGTGTGGATACCATATTCTTAAAAAACTCTTAGCAATTAATTCCCCAATTTAGTATCCTGATCCAGATTATGAAAATAAAGAAACATACATGGATATACTCCCTATAAATGTATTTCCTTACAACTCTTAAAGTAATAATTTAAGTTTTTGCTTTTACTGGCTCCACTGATGTTAGTAGCTTCCTTTCAAAGGAGATTATATGGTGGTGAGGATGATGAGTCCTGGATGCTTCTTCGTGAAGCAGTATTTACTCCCCGCCCAGGAACCGTCTTTCTGCATCTCTGCTATTCTCTCAGTACCTGGAGGCCATAATTTAGAGACTTGCTTAGCTTATGTTGTCTACTTTTAACTTAATTCTGAATGTCTGTATGATGAAGATGGTCTAATCTTTAAACAAATTTTTTAAATTAAGCCTCCTGGAGTCTAAAAGCTGTGTGAGAACAGACTGAATTCATTGTGTGTGTGTGTGTGTGTGTGTGTTTCTTTAGTCACTATAGAGTTTCAAGCACAGTAGGCATGCAGAAAATATTTGTCAAGTGACTGAAGCTACCAGAAGGGGGATTAGGGGGACACGCCCGGGGATTCAGAGAGATGATTTGTTAAGAGGATGGTAAAATACTAAGAAAATTAGGAATATATAACTCTTCTGGAAATTTTCATAGGCAGGGTTTCAGTTTCATTAAGTAGGTAAACTCATATTCTATCCTTAAATTTAAACTGAAGTGGGAGTCTTCTTTAATTCTCTTTCTTAAGACTAGGTCACTGTGCTAATAGGCTGGCTTCTTGGTTTTTTTCCCTAGTGTTTCATTCAGGCACTTTTTCCTTTGTAACAAGTTTCTGAGTTTCTTGCACTCTGGAGTAAAAGATCCCAGGATTTTCCACCAGCCAGTTCTGGCCTTTCATCCTTCCTAACCACCACCATCAGAAAAACAAAAAACTACAGAAATCAAACAAAACAAAAAAAACCCCCAAACGATCTTCTTCCTGTATCTCTTCGGGACCCAATGCCCAAGACCTTGTTTTAGCAATGACGGTTTTCCAGACCCTTCACTAGGCTTTGGCACATTTAGTGTCACAGTCTTCTTTTTGTGCATGCTTTTGTTCCTTGAGCTTACTTGTAATAATGTCAGCTATAGGAAGGCCAGAACAAGCAGCAACGGGACTTAGGATACCGTATCACGGCAAAGATAGCCAGCTTTGGGCCTCCTGGTAAAGAGTTAGCTGTTTAATGAACAACAAATTATAAACAGACCCTGAGGTTAAAGGATAACAGGCACCATCTTGGCCCTCCCCCTTATTAGTAGACACACTTCCACAGACGTTGGGCCAATTACATCAGCGGGACCCACTGAGGCTAATTCAAACGACCCTGTTGTGCTTTCCATCTGACTAATTTACCTGGACCGCAGATCTAAACAGGGCCAACCCTCACCTTGATGTTTTCTATTTTAATATTGTTTAAAAAGTAAGAAACCCCCATATGGAAAATTAGACATATTTTTGTCACAGTTCAGTAAGTGCTAGGGGAGAGCGGTTATCAAGGTTAGCAAGCATAGGGTGACAGAGAGGAGCGTGGTCAGACCAAACAGCAGAGGTGTGAAAAGATGTTAACAGAATAAAGCTATAAAAATACTTGCCTATTCTTACCAAGCAAAACACTGCTTACGATCCTGAAAAGAACTGAAAGGTCCTGATAAGTGGTGATGAGGTTTACATCATCATTAATTCAAGTTGATCTTTTTCTGAGAAATAAGTCTGACAGTAGGTGTTAGACACGTATTTGTGGCTTCCGGGACATTTGGATTCAACAAAACATTTTATTATGCTCCCATTATATGCCAGACATTTTGCTCAAAGCCAGCGATACAAAAATGAATAGAGCTTGTTTTTTTGCCCCTGGGGAAATTTAGAGATTGGGAAGAATAATGGAGTTATAAACAAATACTCTGTAACATTCTGGTTTGGAACTTGGATACAAATAATTATAAATAGTATCTAATGGGTATAGACAAAGAACATTCGTACTGTCAAGGGTTGGTGGGGATTGGGAATGAAAATGAGAGATTAGGAGAGGAGGGATTTTGAATGACTAGAAGCAGGATGTTGCTGGGCATTCATGGATATGATTCATAGATACATGCAAGGGGAACAAGAAGTAATCTGATGAGTTTATCGGAGTGGTTCTCAAAGTGTGGTCCCTGGACAAGCAGCATCAACATCACTGAGAACTTGTTAGACGTGCAAATCCTATGCCCCACCCCAGACCTACAGAATCAGAAACTCTGGAGGAGGGGCCCAGCAGTCTGGTTGTGATACGTGCTATAGTTTGAGAACCACTCGCTTTAGAGCATGGGCTTTCAATCTTGACATCACATCAGAATTACCTGGGAGTTTAAAAATATGATGCCTGAGCCCCATCCCAGAGGAAATTGAGACTGAGGAAATTGAGACTCTGAGAGATTGAATAATCTCCCTAAGGTCACATACCAATAGGTGGGAATTAATGCAGAGGTCAGGCTGAAACCAAGGCCCCTGTTTGCTCATTTTGTTGCGTAGACCTGTCAAGCTGTGTGAGAGCAGAGGTTGAACAGTCTTTCTCATGGGCACCTGGGCTCACTATAAAAAGCTTCTTATGATTTATTTCCGTTCCCTCAAAGGAAAGAGTCCTTGAACAATAATGATACTTGTAGATATGACTTTGTACGTCAAGATCAAGATACATCTATACCTTAGCTGTGTTTGTTTTATGTTACTTTTGAAAAATACATTTGTTTGTAAATCCATAAACCATCGAGACTTACTACAATATGCCCTTATTTTTAGCAAATCCCATATATGGAAATCCACATATAACCAAAAAATAGAATCACCCTCAAACAGGGCAATATTTTCACTTTACAAAAAGATTTAGGGTAGGGATTCAAGGTTCTTAAGTGTAGTGTTTACCCAAATGTATGTGTGTACTACTGGTGGCCCTTGAGATTTTTAGTGGCATGCAAATGAATATGTATATAATTAATAGTTATGTATGATTTAATGGCTTTTTCTAAGCAATTATATTATCTGATTTGTGCGCTAGGTGCTTTACATGTATTATCTCATTTAATCTGTAAACCTGCTATGAGATATGTAATACTATTCCATTTATTTTAGACATGAGGAAACCGAGGCCTAGGAAGATCAAATAACTTCCACAAGCTGTGTGGGCTTGGATGTAGTAAATTCAGGATTTAATTCAGACAGTCAGAAAACAGAGCCCAGCTTTAAGCTGCTTTGGATTCCACGTCACTCTGAGAATCTAAGTATCCACAGCCCCTTTTTAGCAAAGCGGCTACATCTTGTTGATTGCCAAGAGCAGCTAGCTACAGGCGGGCACCTGGGAACTTGTGATCCAGGAGGTAGCCTGGATCAAGAACTCTGTCTTCAGGGATGTTCTTCATTGAGTTCTGCCTAATTGACCCAAAGGATATTTTCTTTCAAAGAACTTCGAAATATATCAATCAGACAGTAGATTGCTTAGAAACTTGAAGAGACATAGAGAAGCAGAAATCCATCTTACGGCTGCAGAGATTTTTTTGTTTACCTGCATCTGGGTGTTTTCTTACAAAAACTCTCCTCACTCAGGGTAAACTTGCCATATCTCTGCTCCTTGTCATCTCATAGAGCCTGATTAATATCATCTCAGAAGAATCCAATGAGAGTTACGTGCATATGGGTGTGGAAAATGAAAACTGTAGCCCTGAACCTCTATAAGAATCAGAGACGATTTTATCAGCCCGGAGATGTGACTATAAGACTTCACCCACCATCTCTGAGTTATGTATTGATACCTGAAATAGTGAAAGGGAGGGTGTGAGTTCTTGACCCAGTTCTACTACGGGGCTGCAAAAGGTTTCTTAGGGCACACTCATTTTTCACTTCTGCTGAAGCTTTGAGTGACCCTGGCATTCAGCATCTAGTTCTCCACAGTACATTTGAGAAATTGTGGAATCAACAGGATTGCAGAAGAGCAGAAGTTCATACCTAAGAAACCTTTCTTAGAAACAGATAATTTACAAATATGCTTCCGTCATGTAGGAATTTTAGGCTAAATTATGATTCTTCATATACCATGACAGAGAGAAAATTACAATTTTTTAATTTTTTAGTTAGCATATATATCATTTTCTTTTTTCTATTTGAGATTTCTATTTCAACCCTAGGTAACAGCTCACCTATTGTGCGTGATGTGTGAACAGCTGAATCTCTCCTCTGCTCAAATACCTGGAATCATAATTGCCTTCTTTAAAACTTGGCCACAGGCAAAAACTTTAAATAATACATTCTCATTTAGCCTGCCAAGTCAGGATCTGAGAATATAAGACAGAGTCTTTGTTAGATTATCACAGTATTGCACGAAAGTGTAATATAATTTCAAACTAACTCCTTTTAAAAGTCAAATGGTTTTTCTTGGTATGTTACTATTAGCCTAACTATCCAAGTCATTAGATTTTTATTATAATAGCACTCAGAATAATTGGCAGGACATCTGCAGCTCTTTCCTATCCATGCAATTTGCTTTGACATCAGTATGTTAACAGCTGAATGCTTTATGTGAAAATTATATGAATGAATGTAAGTACTGTTTTCAGAATGTATGTCCATAGAGAATATTATCCCAAACAGTACAGCCTAAACCCACTATTATATAACATTCCTTTTTGTGAAGATGATGTCACAGAATCCAAAGAAGGTCAAAAAGACTTGAGAAATAGCCTTTTAAAGAGTTCTTAGAATATAAGTGTTTATTGAAAAGAATTCAAATAGTTTTATTGTTCCATAAACTCAAGATAAATCTGACAAGAGTGTTTTGATCAAAATTCAATCAATTGCTCTTCTGAACAGTTTTAGGTTACTGTTAGATTAGAATTTCCGTAGAAGAAGATAGAAGCGTTTGTTTATTTTTAATTGTGGTTTTGTTTTTTAGGATGGATCTACTGCATGGAAATGGGCATGCTTTGGCACTAGGGACCTCTGTCCACACCTGTATCCTAGACAAGCAGACAGTCTCCTGGCTGTGCAAGCAGACACTGATGCTCCTGTTATAATAATTTGCTTTGGCAAGAAATCTTATCGTGTATTTACTTTTCTTCTTGTTGTGGTTCATTTAAATATCTGTTCTTGTGACATGGGAGTTTTTCAGATGGATGTGTGTTTGTTACTGTCAGAAAAATCTAATTTTATAAATAAATAAAGTAGCATAATGGCCAAAGTGTTCTTTATTTCCCTTTACACCCTGATATTAATGAAAAAAATCCTTTGGAATGAATGCCATCTCTACATTAAAGCTAACCAGCATCAGTCCTCCCTTTTTAATAACACGACCTTATTACAATCAGGCCAATTGTTCTCAGGCTTTCTCAGCACACATTCCATTGTTCCTCTACCTAGGGATACACCTCTCTTCCTTGTAATACATTTAAAGTCCGTTCATTACAGGCCTAACCCAAGACTTCTTTAGTCATTCTATAAAAATATTTTACTAGGCAGTGCATTTATAATAGAAAGAACAAGGACTTTGGTGCTAGATGTTTCCATGTTTGACTTCTGGATCCACTAGTGACTAAATGAGAGTCATTGGGAAAGTTACTTTATCTTTCTGAATCCCAGTTTTCTCATCTTTTTATAAAGATGACATGAAATTTGCCTGGCACTCAATAAATTTTAGAAACCTATAGCATACCTATTTATGATAACTTTCCCCTTAAGCAAAGGGTAATTTATGTGTATCAAATTTATTCATGCCCAAGATTGAAATATCCAAATTATTATACAAGGTTTGCTTCTGACATACGCTGGTTCTCTACCACTCCCGCCTATCTTCCTGCTGCAGATAACCACTTTCAGCACTTTTACTTCCTGATCCCTTAAAATTCTTATTTTCCAACCTTAATCTTGTGGTTTTAAATATTAACTATTGATGTGGAAGATGAGAATGAAGCTTGCCTTTATAGTGCCTCATTATCCTCAAAACTCTCTGTCTTCCTATGCTGCCTTCCTGTTATTATAGTTACATCATAATTTTAGTTAGATCAGTATTGAGGATTTACATTACTATGACTATGTAAACACTAATCAAGGTGATAAGACTAAAGATATACCATAATTGTTTTTCCTTCCAAGAAGGAGTTGTTAAATGTCTTGTTAACTCTTTTGATTTAGTTTTATGTGTACTTATTACTAATTCAAGCCACAAATATCCATCAAATGTCCAAGTGACTGTTCATATTTTTGAAGAAATCTCTTTCGGAGGTTTCTAAGCTGCTTAAATCTGGGCGAGTTGTCATCTGTACCTGGTACACAACTATTCTCCTCTCATCTCCACCTCTGCCATCAGCCTAAATAATTCCTCTGCCTCTTTCTTGTGTTGATTTTCTGTTTCCTGCAACATATATCTCTTTGTTTTCTTTTGATAGAGCATATTTTCCATTAATTTTCTAAGCATGGGTTCATGGAGGTGACTTTGTTGATACTTAAATGTTTGATGAATTTTGTATTCCACCCTCAGAGTAGTTGATAATTTTGCAGGGTAAAGAATTTTCCATTGGAAAAAATTTCCCTTCAGGAAATGGATTTAGTGCTAGTCTATGCTAAATAAAGTTGAGATGACAGAAATTCTTTTGTGTAACATAGAAGTAGTCCAAAATATTAGAGAGATAAGAATGTTGGAGTAATTTATGTTCACTTGTTCCAAGAGGGGCAGAAGACATTACCTTTATTCAGTATTAGATATAAATTAGTGAGAAGAGCACAAGAATTTTTTAAAAGCTCTATAGATGATATTCTTTGGGGATGTGGTTGGGGTATGCATGTTTGACATTATCATTGAAATGGACTCCTTGATTTTAATGCAGATGCTGAGATTCCAGGGGAGTAGAGGCCAAAAAAACATTACTTATATGCCAGGGGCAAGGTGAATATAGTTACTCTACTTGTTGGTCTGGCCTAGAGTGATCTTTGATGTTGGCTAAGTGATCATGGAGTCCTGGGATCAAAATAGGTGGTCAGGGCACTGAAACCTCACTTAGTTTCTATTAAAACAATATAAAACTAGAGGTTTTCTGAATAGAAGCATGATTTTCAGCATTGAGTCATGTCACAGAGCTAGAACTCCCTGAATAAAGGATATGGGTACCATGGAAACAATAGCCTGTGTCAATATCACACAAACTTATTTAAATCTTCCTTCTAGCCTTCCACAAAAAGACTTGTGGCTATTGGGCAGTGAGGAAAGTGAAACATTCAGGCTTTTAGAGGGTTATTGGACATAGATTGAGCCCAAGACCAATTCTGGGGAGGCAAAATGTCACCATGATCTACTGGTCAGATGGATGTCAGAGGATAAATGAAATTTTGTTCAAAGACCATTTCATGTTGGGTGCAGTGAGTCCCCAAACCTATGCTATGATTACTTCCTCAGTTCCTGCGTGGATAATTTGATGAGGTGTATTCAGAAAATAGCAGGTTCCTCAATCTTTCCTGGGCACATGTTGTTAAGATTGCAATAGTGGGAATGGCAAAGAGGAAGCCTAGGGGAATGCTCCCTAATAAAATAAGTCAAAAGCAATGCCACATCCCTGGAGGACTTTCAGACATGAGAGTCATCAAGAACTTAGCCACAGCAATGATGATCTCTAGGATATCCCCATTAAACTTACTTGCTTGGTTTCTGTAGAAGACAAATGGGTAGATCTTAGGGAATGATAATGAATTATAGTATTTATAAGCATCTCATGACTCCATTCAGCTCCTATTTCATAAAGTTATCTTTAGTGGGACAAATTAAGACATACCTGGAAGTTGGTTTGCTCTGTAGCTAGCTATCAATATAGCATTTTTTGGTCTCTATTCCAACAAGTAGAGATTACTAGAAGAAATCTGCTTTCACTTGGTAGGGATAAATGTAATCTTTCACCTTTGTCTTTGCCAGTCCTCTAGCTCTATGTGAAAATTTAGTCCTCAGTGATTTTTAGCATCTCATCATCCCTTAGGATATCACACTGGTCTATTTTTACCATCTTATCATCTTTCAGGATATAATGCTTGTATATTACATCAATCATGCTACTGGGGCCAAGCAGTAGTAATAAAATAAATTTTTTGGCAACACCTACATTTGAAAGAGGATAGAAGACATATCACATAAAATTCAGGGATCTGCTGCTTAAAATTTCTGGGCATTCAGTGGTCTGGAGCTTGTTAAGATATCTCCTCCAAAGTGAAAGTCTACTAGGGGTGCTCTTTATTCTTTACCAATAAGGAAGAGATGCAATAGTTTCTGGACATATCTGGATTTTGTATTAATATATAACACATGTGGATATGTGGCTCTGACATGTCTATCAAGCGAACGACTTATGAAACTGTTTACAAATAGTGGGGCCAGAGCAAGAGAAGGCATTCCAGCAGATGTAGGCTGCAGTACAAGCAGTTCTTCCCCTTGGCCCTCATGAAGCAACAGATCAACGGGGCTGTGAAATCTTTGGCAGACTGATATGCTGTGTAGAGCGCAGACAAGCCCAAAAAAGAGAACTACAGTAGAGGCCACTAAGGTTCTATTGCAAAGCCGTGTTTTCTTCAGCTAACTGTATTTAGCTTGTTACTGGTCTAAGGTAGAGACTGCAAGCAGGTGACTGCAACGTGACCTCCTGAAATGAACTGTTCCTATCTTGTTCTCCAAGCATGAAGTCAGGTATGCTGAACAGTTCTCCATCAACAATTGAAGTGGTAAATACAAAAGCCAGATTTATCAGATTCTGAAAGCACAAGAAAGTTGCATGAGTAAGTGACTGATGTCTAATACACCTACTGCTATAGCTCAGCTTCTGACCCCTCAGAATGGCCTTATGGGAGTGTTCCTATTGAATGGATGACCGAAGAGGAAGGGAAATTTGAGTCTGTTTTAAAGATGATAAATAAATTGCCAGCACTAGATGGCAGAAGACTAGTTTACTGTACAGCCTGTCTGAGGGGTAGCGTTGAAGGGAAAGAAAAAGTCTCCTGGTGAGAAGAACTACCAATCTACACCAATTCGTGCATAGTGGTTGATGACTACCTTGACCAGTCGGGGATTTAGAAAGAATAAGACAGGAGGACTGGCTACAAATTGCTTTGGGAAAGAGAAATATGGATGGGCCTCTCGGAATGGATCCAAAGTAAGAGAACATTGTATGAGAACATGCCCTGGGTGAAAACTCCTCAGAAGCACTGTTCTGTGGAGGAGTCTTTGAATAACCAGTTAGATAAGATTACCCTGTGGATGTCAATCACATCTTTTCTCACCCAATCCAGTGCTTATTTAACGGGCTCATGAATGAAGTGGTCATAATAACAGATACTGAGGTCACGCAAGGGGTTCAACAATGTGGAATTCCCCTCATGCAGATGATCTGACTACTATTGCAACTGGGAGAACAGCTCGTCAAAATCAGCAGCCAAACTTGAGCCTCTGATATGTTATCGTATCCTGGAGAGACTAACCTATCTTTGGCAAACTGATTAACTGTTTTAAGGAGTACTCTAAAATATATTCCTGGAAAAAGGATTTGGGAAAATATTAAGCTAAGCCAGAATTCAAGTTTAGTTTTGACTTAATAGGGATTCCGTAATTATATTAATTTCTTCCCTACTACGTATAGTTTTTATTTTCTTTAAGTGACTCAAAATACATTGATGTGTGGAAAGTACTGTTAACAGTGGCATGAGACCAATTAGAAGAAAGAATGATCTAAATTTAGAGATACTACATTAAAACTCGTATTACTCAGACAGAAAAAAATAATTTTATATTTATTTGAAATAATTTGACTGTTTTTTGTTTCATTATACCCAAATTGCTTTTAATTTTGATTAATTTGATATTATCACTGAACACAAGTCCATTTGTTAATGCTATTCTCTTTAACTTTCTTAGTCAATAATTATGATTTTTAAAAAGTGATGTGTAACTTCAAAGTGAATGTCTTTTATTACTGATGATGAGATTTAGGCTAGCAGATTTCCTTGCAAAAAAGTGTTTCTCCCAATTTAAGTTGGAGGAAAACTGCTAGCTTCTTGGCTGTTGGAAAAACATGTTGAATGATTTTTCTGTAGCTGAATTTTCAGTTAATAAAACAGGAGCTCATAGAGATTAAATTTCAGAAATAATTATTGCATGATAGTTTAAAAATTATTTTTTATTAACATTAGTTAGCAATGTTGAAATAAAATTTATTTAAATTGAAGGAGATTTACACTAGGAACTTATTAGAAACCACTTAGTGAGAAAGACATGAGAAATACATTTAGGAAAAATGTTAATTTTTTTGTGTGAGGAAGACCAGCCCTGAGCTAACATCCGTTGCCAATCCTCCTCTTTTTGCTGAGGAAAACTGGCCCTCGGCTAACATCCGTGCCCATCTTCCTCTACTTTATATGGGACGCCGCCATGGCATGGCTGACAGGCAGTGCGTCGGCGGGCGCCCGGGATCCGAACCCGCGAACCCCGGGCTGCCAAGCGTGGACTAAACCGCTGCACCAATGGGCCAGCCCCGAAAAATGTTAATTTTAATATGAATAGAGCCATGATGGTTTATAATTTGCATATTCCTGAACAATCTTCCTATTGTCCTTTTTACTATACTTATTCTAGAGATAAAAAAGGAAGAGTTAAGTTTCTTCTTAATAATACAATACATAAGCACTATTTTGGTTACGTATAAAAAAAATTCTTAGGTATTCTTTAAAAAGCAGTGAAACCAGCCAATATTTATGATTGTCTACTACATGAATGTCTCCATATGGGGCTAATATTAAAATAATCATATTTTTTGAGCCTGCCCTGATGGCCTAGTGGTTAAGGTTCTGTGCGCTCTGCTTTGGTGGCCTGGGTTTTCTTCCTGCGCATGGAGCCACACCACTCTTCTGTCAGTGGCCATGCTGTGGTGGCAGCTCACATAGAAGAACTAGAAGAATTTACAACTCTATACAAGTATGTACTGGGGCTTTAGAGGGGTGGGGGAAGGAAAAAAAAGGAGCAAGTTGGCAACAGATGTCGGCTTAGGGCTAATCTTCCCCTGCAAAAAAAAATCATATTTTCTGCTGTCAAAAAATTCTTGAGGTAATTGAGTAAATGAAGTTTAAATACATGTAGGTAAATAACATTTAAATAGTCATTTAAAAGAGTGTAAGGGAGGATGTCAAAGACAGTCCGTATATAAGTCAAATTAATTTCTTGTACAATGATTACTATAGGACTTCAAATAAGGGACAGATCACTTCACACAGACTTGTTCTGGAATGGTGCCACTTTTCAGTGGGAAATCTAACTATCTGGTTCTAAATGTGCTTTCCTGGGCTAGAATGGATAAACAGGCAGATAGTTATGGGCTGAGTTTTAAAACTTCTTGACTAAAATTATGCATAGCTTGGAAACTTCATTTTTCAAATATCAGTGTTGACTATAAATGTAAAATGGGCAGTCAGACGTTAAATGTACTAGAATTTCAGTTGCCATCAATTCAAAGGAAGAGGTGAGATCTGAGCTCTTTAGAAAGCAAGAGGAGATTTGGACCTATAGAGAGGAATGGAATATTTAGGGCACGTGTAACAAAATGTTCTGGGGATGCTTATGGTCAAGGGAGCAAACATGTTGGTTGAAGCAGAGGCATCATATGAGGAGGTAGTTGGCAATCTGGCTGAGAACTTGGGGTGCTTGTTGAGGTCAAAGGTGGAAGACCTTGAATACCCAGATTAATTTAAGGTATGGGAATGAAGGATTGTGAATCAGATTTGGAAGAAATAGATGACATGGAAGAAAAATAAAAAGACAAGATAATAAAGAATGACAATTTTTCACAGCTTCCTGACAGATGTACATCACTCTTCATGACGCATCTTTCTATGGAACCTCCATCCCAACTAACTCACAAGGCCTGTCATTCCGATATAACCATCCAATGCCAGTTTTTTGGAAAGGTAAACATAATGTATGAATTGGTAAATTGATAAGTGTGTTTGTTTTGTCTACTGTAATGATTCATGGATGTCTGAAATGCCCAAATCAGAGGTCCCTCTAGTTTAAAATGAAAATGCAAAGGCATTCAAGAAGGGTAATCAATTCAGGTTTATCTGTCACTCACACCTTAGTGTGAGTGCTTTCTCTAAGAACTTTTCTCAAAGAGTAAGATTAGATGGTATAGAAGAGAAGGTGTTGGGCAAGGAGAGGTAGGTACAACACATTAGTGTCAGCTCAATCTTTGACTAATTCCATGTGGGTAAAGACATGAGAAGGATGTGAGTGTATAAACCAAGACTGTTCTGCTGGTCCCAACCATGCCAGCTCAATTTTGTCCAGGGCCAGCCAATTACCACTCTGCTTTCCCCAAACTGGCTTGTCAGATAGGTCTTCTTATTTCAGAATATATATAATGGGATAATCAGTTGAGTGATTTCAGCATTAAACTAATCAGATACTTGCTCCCTGAAATGGAGATCTTGAAGAACTGCCAGAAGGATGAAGAAGAGAAGCTTTCATCTTATTGTCACCTTTTTTCTTTCATTTAGTCATCTTTATATGGGGAGGGCCACCAATATTCTCTTTCCAGTTCCTTGGTCTAAGTCTCTTGAGAGCTCTACCATACATTTTGATTTTAGTTTTGAATTTTATTTAAAGATTTACCTTGCTTTTCAATGGGAAAGCTAGGTATCTTGTCTCAAATTTGCTTTCCTTGGATAGAACAGATGAGCAGGCAGAGGATTGTGTGTGAGTTCCGAAATTTCTTGACTAAAGATATTTGGAACATTCATTTTTGAAATATCAATGTTATCTGGAAACGTAAAATGGGCACTAAGATGTTGAAGTATAAGGATTTCAATTATTATCAATTCAAAAGTATAGTGCTTAGTCGAGGTCTTGGACGATTTATGTAACTATTTAAAAAATTTATACACAGTCTTATTTTAGTAGTTCCTCGTTGTTAAGAATTTGATTTTGTCCATGTTTGGTCAAGTTAATAAGTTTCCAAGAATTCTTCGACATTCCATTCCAGGCTTATTGTTTGTTAGAGGGCTGCCAAGTCACTGATCACATAAGGCTGCTCATGGCAAAGTGTTTGCTTCAATATTTAGCATGATATTCTTAAATGGACCAGAAGGATCAGCTGGAGAACACAAGATACTTGGCAGATATTTCAACCAGCACTGTAAGTTATATGTGAAAAACAAGGAGAAAATCTTGACCAGGTGTTGGATGATCAGTTTTCAGGTCGTTAAACTGATACAGGTGTGATTTAAGTAGGGCCCAAATAAAACCCTTTATCAGATATCTGTGGTCACAATAATGTAGCATAAAAAAATTTATTTAGCTTACAAGCCTGCAGGTCAATGAGTTAGTCTTGGCTCAGCTGGGCAGCTCTCCTTGTTTTGACCGGCTCATTCACATGTCTGGCTATCAGCTGGAATGATGGACCCACTGGGCTGCCACATGTCTATTATCCTCTAGCAGGCTAGCCTGAGCAGATTCTAATGGCGAAGGCAGAGGGGTGAGAGTGAGAACAAGTCAATGCACATGGCCTCTCGAGGTCAAGGCTCAGACCTAGCACACCATTCACTTCTGTTACATTTTATTGGCCAGAATAAGTCACAAAGTGAGCCCAGATTCAAGGAACAAGGAAATAGCCTTCTCCTCTTGATGGGAGAGATTACAAAGAGGTGATGAATTGGACCGTTAATGCAATAAATCTACCACCAAGCCCTGAACTCCAAGAACTGAATACTCCATCCTTAAGTGCCCATGTAGTTACAGATCAGTCCAAGTGATTGTGAACCAGAATGATCCAGGCAAGGCTGGCCTAAGTACATGAGATTTTTTTTTTTTTAATATTTTGTTTTTGGTGAGGAAGACCAGCCCTGAGCTAACATCCGTTGCTAATCCTCCTCTTTTTGCTGAGGAAGACTGGCCCTGGGCTAACATCCGTGCCCATCTTCCTCTACTTTATATGGGACGCCGCCACGGCGTGGCTGACAGGCCGTGCATTGGCGGGCCCCCGGGATCCGAACCAGCGAACCCCAGACTGTCAAGCGCGGACTAAGCCGCTGCGCCACCCTGCCGGCCCAAAGTACATGAGATTTAATTGCAGGTTATTCTCAGTACAGAGTAGAGAAGCAGGTACCTCTTTTAGATTTACAATGGTGACAGATAATAGCCAGAGAGAACCAGGGATTTATGCATATGCTGTCATGAATATGAGTATACTATGAACTGAATTTGTGTTCCCCCCAAATTCCAAGACAGAAATTTGATACAAAGAAAGTGGAGTGCTGCTATAAAAAAATACCTAAAAATGTGGAAGTGGCTAGGTTAATGGAAATTAGGTAATGGGTAGAAGTTGGAAGAGTTTTGACACACATACTAGAAAAAGCCTCCATTGCTTTGAATGGACCATTAAGGGTGATTCTGGTGAGAGCTCAGAAAGAAAAGAGAAGAGCTGTAGAGAAAACCTCAATCTTCTTAGACAGTACCTAAGTCATCCTGAACAGATGTGGAATGTTGGTAGAAATATGGATGGTAAAGGCCATTCTGATGAGATCTCAGATAGAAATGAGAAACATGTTACTGGAAAATGGAGGAAAGGCCATCTTTGCTATACAGCGGCAAAGAACTTGGCTGAGTTGTGTTCACGTTCTAGTGTTTTGTGGAAGGTAGAACTTGTGAGTGATGAAGTTGGATATTTAGCTGAAGCTATTTCTAGGCAAAGTGTTGAAGAAGTGGCCTGGATCCTCTTGGCTGCTAACAGTAAAATGCAGGAAAAGAGAAATGATTTAAAGATGGAATAGTTTATCAAAAGGGAAGTAGAATTGAAAGATTTGGAAAATTCTCAGCTTATCCATATTGTAAAGAGTGAGAAAGCCTGTTACACTAAAGGATTTGGCTAAACAACTGTTCGATAAAGAGATTAGTCAGCCATCTGGATAGAAGCCAGGAGCTATGGTTCAAGACAATGGAAGAATGCAAAGAAAGGACCACTGGTGCATGTGGGACCTCAGCGCATGTTGCCCACCTCACATCCCTGGCTCTACTCCTTGCACTCTAGTGCCACATTCCTTGACTGCCCCAGATGTGGCTCTGGCAGGCCAGGTGGGCTACTCAGAGAGTTCAGGCAGCAAACCTTGGCAGTGTCCCTGCTGCTGTCCCTGTTGGCTCACAGAGTACACAAGCTGTGGGATCGTGGCTTCCTCCACCTAGATTTCAAAGAATGCAAATCAGAGTCAGTGGGCACTGTACCACACCTCTGGAGAACTGTGGGCACTGGACCCCAGTCTTGGGGGAGAGTCCAAGCAGAGAGCTAAGGCGGAACTTTCTGGCCAGGTTGGGGGACAGGGCTGCCCAGAGCCTCAGGGGTTAATTCCTGCCCTGCAAAACTGCAGGGGCAGGATCCCTGCCATGGCAGGTCTGGAAGGCAGAGCACTGAGCCAAAGAGGATTGTTCTTGAACCTTAAGGTCTAATAGAACTTCCCCAGTTGGATTTTGGACTTGCTCAGTGTTGTCTCTTTTTTATTTCCTAATTCTCCCTTTTGGAATGGGAATGTCTGTCCTAGGCCTGTCTTACCATTGTGTTTTGGAAGCATATAACTTGTTTAATTTCACAGGTTAACAGCTGGAGAGCAATTTGCCTAAAGATGAATCATATCTTGAGTCTTATCCATGTCTGATTTAGCTGTTTAGATGTGACCTTGGACTTAGACTTTAAAGTTGATGCTGGAATGAATTAAGACTTTTGGGTTTATTAAGATGGAATAAATGTATTGTGCATGCAAGAAGGACATGAACTTTGGGGGGGCTAGGGGAAGAAGGCTATGGACTGAATGTTTGTGTCCTCCCCAAATTCATATGCTGACCCTAATCCCCAATGTGATGGTGTTTGGAGGTGGGGCCTTTGGGTGGTGATTAGGTGATGAGGGTGGAGACCTCATGGATGGGATTAGTGCCCTTATAAAGGAGATCCTAGGGAGCTCCCTTGTCCATTTTATCATGTGAGGACACAGCAAGAAGATGACCATCTATGAACCAAGAAGCTGGCTCTCACTGGACTCTGAATCGGCCGGTGACTTGATCTTGGACTT
Organism: Tapirus indicus; assembly: GCA_031878705.1. Classification (NCBI taxonomy): domain Eukaryota; kingdom Metazoa; phylum Chordata; class Mammalia; order Perissodactyla; family Tapiridae; genus Tapirus; species Tapirus indicus. Next base: position 27,403,602 of record CM062930.1, on the reverse strand, counting down.
TCCAGCCTCCAGAACCAAGAAAAATAAATGTTTGTTGTTTATGAGCCACCCAATCTATGGTATTTTGTTACAGCAGCCAGACCTCAGAAAGAATTCTTTTTACTAAAAATCTTAAAAATTGAACATAATGAAAACATGTCAATCTTGTTCAAAGGGAAAAAGAATTGAAAATTGGACTTTCAGGGAGGAGGATCTTCTGGAATGGATAACTGTATTTCGTGTAGTGCTTTATAATCACCACACTGGTCAGAAATGCCTTATGTCTTCCATTGTATTGGTAAAAATAACCAATAACAATAATTTTCAAAAAATTTTTTATTGGGATTGTAATGTCTGTATGCTTGAGAGAGATATTTTTCAAAAAATGTTTATCGAGTACCTTTTATGTACTAAGTAGTGCTAGGCACTGAGTTTATAAAGTCAAAGGAGAGGACAGGGAAGGGACCTATCATTGACACAAATTAACGAAGTGCTGGATATTTTCAGGGGATATGCTGTTTTCCACGCCTTTTCACTTCTATTAACATATACTCTCTCCCAGTTAGCATACACTCTCTCGGCTGTAGTGATTTGGAGGGCATAAGGCATTTCTGACCAGTGTCGTGATTATAAAGCACTACTTGAATTAAATACAATTGCACATTCCAGAAGATCTTCTTCCCTGAAAGTCCGTGTATATCTCTTTCAAGTTCAAGTAAGTAACTCTATACAGCAAAGAAGGCAACCTGGAAGTGAAGTCCATCAACCAAGTATTTATTCATCTGATCTTGCTAGCTGCTATTCCTTTCACTGACTCATCTAATTTCCTACCAGATTTATGTGGTTAAAGGATCCAGAATAGTTCTTCCTTAGCTTGGGTATTGTTTTATGCTGACTTCATATCAGTTCATTAAGTTATTTGGTGAATTCTAACACTGCAATACTCCTTGAACATAAAAAGCTATTGTCTCCAGCAGATATTTCATTTTCTAGTATAATATGTAAACAGTCTTTATTTTTGGCTTTTTAAATAGTGCTATTACAAGTTGCAGCTTGTATTTCTGATTCTTTCCCCAAATAAATCTTTGAAATAAATCAGTGTACTATTTCCCAAGCTTACACCATACAGCCCTGACATTTGAATCATGGCAAAAATGTGTCTTGGAAATATTTCCAGTGTCTTTTTAGTAAAAGTTTCATAACTTAATCCCTATGTGGGCAATTGCTGACTTCTTTGCATCTTTTCCTGATTACAAGTCAACAAAAAATATTTTAGGATTCTCTGGTCTGTTCTTTTATATCAGATGAGAAAAAGAAGTAAACACACTCTAACCCGTAAAGGTATAAAAGATGTAAATATGCTGTAGAACGCTTATTATTGTTTCCCTGAGCATCTTCATTTCCTCTTCAGAGTCTTTTGGGAAGTCAGAGGATACCAGATAGCACCAAATAGAGCTGTTTCGTCTCTTTTTTCATTACTGCATTTTCCTCTTTTCCCTTTTAAGCATCACATTCTCAGCTCTCAGGAGCTCCTAATTCTCCCTTCTTTCCACATCTATAATTAGTGTAATTTGCAAACCTTGGTTTTTGCTCTCTTTTGACTCCATTCCATATTTTACACCTCTTGCCTTTCCTCATCCAGATCTTTAGTACCAACATTTTTCTGATTTTCCCACTTGTGTCCAGTCTTTTTGTGTCATTACTGCAGGCGTTCCTTCATATTTTTCTATAGAGTCATTATAGCATGCATTTGAAATACAAAGCAATTATTGTTCTCATATTAGGTGTTATATATAAGGAAACTGAAGGACAATGACCTGGGTAGTGTCACAGGTAATGACAGACTCAGGTCCAGAGGGTAGAGTTCAGGTCCAGCTCTTAGCCCAAGGCTGTCCCATCTAGACTGCAGTTTCTCATTCTATGAGAGGGTGAATCATGACATTTTGACTCCCAACTTTAATTTATTTTACCATTATATAAATTCATAACAGTAAAGTCCAACCTCATATTTAGTAAAATGTTAAAATTTTTTTTCAGGTCTTCCCATTTAAGTGATATTTTCCCACATAATACTTATCTGAAGAAGGCAAAAGAAGCCAAAGTGTACTGGGTCAGATCTGCTTGACTCAGCCAATTTCTGCAAATTAGACAGGTGATATGTGTAACTTCAAAGTACCTTTTTCAAAAGGTAGCATACCACAACTGATTATTAATCCTCAGACATACAATCATCCTAGGAACCAAATTGCTCCCAATTTGATGAATTTATGTTTATGTTATGAATGGATGTTATTGTTTATTCCAGAATCATCTGATGCTGAAGAAATTTTGAAGGGTTGTCATTGGTCTTTGATGGAATTAAAAGCACATTGATGTGTTCATAAAGCCTCAGACAAGTTTGGAAATAGTACATACTCGGATAATAAAACCACTGAGAAAAGAGCATATGGTTATATTAGTGGGGTCTATGAATAGCATTCATGTATAACTATTTTTCATTTAACAAGGAGTTGTAATTTCTATACATGCAGAAATATCTAGAACCTGACTCATTTTGAGCAGTATGTTCCCCCTCTTGTAGAATATAATATCACATGAAACCATGGGAACAAAACAGAATTGACTTATGATTTTAGGCAGCTAATTCCTTAATACATTTCTGATGTTTGATTTCCAGAAACTCACTAAGCTGTCTGGACAGAATACAATTACTGAACATCTCTGTTTTGGGCGTTGACTTCTTTATTTTAACCCCCCAAAATGTGATTTTCCCTTTTTTCTTGAGTCATTGCAAGAAAGGTACCATTACAAGTATAAGGGAGGACCCTTTTCAAACTAGTTTTTGTTCTTTATTTGGATATGAACAGACTGACAAGTGACTTATTTGAGGTTGTGGAATTTGTGGCTGTTGAATAAAACTTTCCTGCGCTACTGAGAGAAATCCAGGTGGCTGGTTTCTCACTAGTCCCACAGGACCTTCAGCATGACTAGCCCTTTCTCTTTTTCTCAGGTGTTTTAGCTCCAGCATACTTAACTTGGTTCAAGTACAAAAATTAAACGGGTTTACTGATCTAGCTAAGGTTCTGAAATTGTGTGTATATATGTGTGTTGTGTGTACTGTGTTATATGTGTATGTGTAACATATATACTTATATATATATATATATGAAATCAGTCATTGACTAATTTTTCTGTGATCTTGGCACAAGTTTCAAGTAACAAAATCATACATTCTAGGTAATTCTTGTGGTCTCTCATGTTTCTGGCATAGAAGAATAATGACGGGCTTTTGAAAAGGACAGACCTGTGTTTAAATCCCCTCTGCAGCCCTTACAAATTAAATAGCTTTAGGCAGGTATGATGGTTAATTTTGTGTGTCACCCTAACTGGGTCATGGGATGCCCATATACTTGGTCAAATACTATTCTGGATGTTTCTGTGAGTGTTTTTGGACGAGTTGAACATTTAAATCAGTAGACTGAGTAAAGCAGATGGCCTTCTCTAGTGTGGGTGGGCCTCATCCAATCAGCTGAAGGCCTGAATAGAACAAAAAGGCTGATCAACCTCTGAATGAGAGAGAATTCCTCCTGCCTGACTGCATTAGGGGTGGGACATTGTTTTTTTCTTGCCTTCAGACTTGAGCTCAAACACCGGCTCTCCCTGGGTCTTGAGCCTGCTGGCCTTTGATTAGAACTACACCATCGACTATCTTGGGTCTCCAACTGGCTAATTACAGATCTTGGGACTTGCCAGCCTCCATAATCATGTAAGCTAATTTATTATAATAAATCTCTTTTCATATATATATTTGATATAGGAGATACATATCATACTGGAGAACTCTATGGAGAACTGTTTCTCTTGGAGAACTCTAAAATGGTAGGTTACTCAATCTTTTGCAACCTCTATTTCATTACATGTGAAATAAGAATAATAATACCTGTTTTATAAGGTTGTTGTGAGGTTTATGAGATCAGGAGGGCAAAGCATCTTGCACATAGTAGGTTTTTATTAAATGGTAACTGCTGTTTTTATAATGATTATTTTTCAGAGCACATAACCTTCTCTAGGAGCCTAATGTTGAAGGAGATAGTTCTAGTTAGTCCAATTTTTTTTCTTCTTTCCAATCTTTCTTTCTACCTGCAGGGAAATAGAGCTTCCTGCAGTTAAGTTCCTTTAATTTTTGGCAGAGTAGTGTTTATATTCTGCTGTCATCTCTTTCAAAATTCATGGTCGAGGGGCCAGCCCCTTGGTGTAGTGGTTGGGTTTGGCACACTCCATTTTGGTGGCCTGGGTTCACAGGTTCAGATCCTGGGCACAGACCTGTACCACTCGTAAGCCATGCTGTGATGGTGACCCATATACAAAGTAGAGGGAGATTGGTGTGAATGTTAGCTCAGGGCTAATCTTCCTCAAGCAAAAATAAGGAGAATTGGCAACAGATGTTAGCTCAGAGCGAATCTTACTCAGCAAAAAAACAACAAAAAAAAAGAAAAAAAACTCCTGGTCAAAATTTTTTCTTACAAAATTCTCTAACAGCACAGCAGCTAATGGTCCATTGGTAATACTCTTGATTCCCATTTTCTGTCTCCCCAGGCTCCAACTTCTTTTGATTCTATCCCTCAGGGTTGAGGCGCCCGGCCTTACCTCTATGCAACACACATTCCGTAGGCCTGGACTGCAGAAGTTGTCATGAGAATCTGGGCCTTTCAAGCTTGAGGCCAGGATCTAAAAATGTGGTTGGAAGACGTAACCACATCTTGGTAGGTTGGGTGGGGGATTTTGGGTCAGATGGGTCATGCCAAACAATCAATGTAGAGGGCTATGCTCTATAAATCCCCCTGTGGTGTGGTCTTTTCCCTCTCTGATTTTTCCTCCTCTTCTCTCCCCTCCCTGACCACCCCTCCCTTATTCCCTCGGACACACATACACCATTTTCTATTCTCTCTCTTTCTCTGACTTGACTTGCTATATGTGTACTTGCAACCATGTTGCGCTTACAAGCTGTGATTAGGCAACCTCTCTGCTTTGATTTCCTCAACTTTGAAGTGATGCTAGTAACATCTATTCCTGGGATTGTAGGGAAAGCTAAATAATATGAGGTATATGGAGTGTCTCATATCCTGCCTAGTACACAGTAGGTGGACCATAAATGGTAATTATGGCTATTATATGACTTAGATAGACTAGGCTATGAGTACCAGGGTGAGGAGACAGAGGGGAGATTAGGCCAAGAAGATGTAGGGCAATGCAACCTTGTCACATTAATGTGGGCAAAAACTACAGTGGAAGTAGAAAGTACTGTCATATATCAAAAAAAAAAAAAATGGTGTTTTGATATACATATATATATTTAAAGACCAAACTGAGGCCAGAGATTGGACTGTCTGGCCAAATAGAGGCAGCAGGCAAGAAGAAGTGTTAGAGATGATTTGTAGGGATCCAGAATGGCTAGGAGGGAGCAGAGAGAATCATAGTCCAGGTATGACAGCAGGGAGTCAAATCATGAACTAAGTCCTAAAAGATAACAGGCTGGCAAGCTTGCAAATTGTCACAGCCAGGTGTGAGGTGATGTCTCACTGTGGTTTTGATTTGCATTTCTCTGATGATTACAGATGTTGAGCACGTCTTCATCTACCTGTTGGCCATTTTTATGTCTTTGGAGAAATGTCTATTCAGTTCCTCTGCTGATTTTCTAATAGGATTGTTTGGTTATTTTTTGTTATTGAGTTCTTTAAATCTTTTTGATGTTAACCCCTTATCAGATACATGATTTGTGAATATTTTCTCCCATTCTGTGAGTTGCTTTTCATTTTGTGGATTGCTTTTTTTTGCCTTGCAGAAGTTTTTTAGTTTGATGGAGTCCCACTTGTTGATTTTTGCTTTTGTTGCCTATACTTTTGGTGTCATATCCAGAAAAATCGGTGCCAAGACCAGTGTTGAGGAGTTTTCCCCTATGTTTTCTTTTAGAAATTTTATGGTATCAGGTTTATGTTTATGTGTTTAATCCATTTCTAGTTAATTTTTGTGAGTGGTGTGAGACAGTGGTCCAATTTCTTTCTTTTGAGTGTGGTTATCCAGTTTTACCAACACCATTTGTTGACGAGAGTATCCTTTCTCCATTGAGTATTCTTGTCAAATATTAGTTGAACATTTATGTGGGGATTTATTTTGGGATTCTCAATTCTGTTCCACTGATCTATGTATCTATTTTTATGCCAGTATTGTACTGTTTTGATCACTATAGCTTTGTAATATAGTTTGAAATCAAGAACTGTGATGCCTTCAGCCTTATTCTTCTTTCTCAGGATTGCTGGGAGATGTTGTTCAGAGTACGAACTTACAGTTTTAGAAGATGAATAAGTTTTGGGAATCTAATGCACAACATTGTGATTATAGTTAATGATACTGTATTATAAATTTCAAAGTTGCTGAGAGACTAGAACTTAAATGTCCTCACCACAAAAAGAAATGATAATTATGTGATGTGATGGAAGTATTAGCTAATGCTATGGTGGTAATCATATTGCAATATATAAATGTATCAAATTAACACATTGTACACCTTAAACTTACACAATGTTGTATGTCAGTTATATCTCAATAAAAAAAAATTGTCACAGCCAGAGTATGAAGGATCATGAGTGCTCAGGCATTGACTACTTGTCATTTTCCTTGGTGGCAACACCCACTTAGTGAGGATGGAGACGGTTGACTGTTATTTGAGGGGATCAACCAGTTTTTTCTGGATCATACAGTTAGCCAGAGAATTGGAGTTTGATCTCAGCACTTCCAAACACCAGCTGCTGTACAGAGCAAGCTTTTCCCACATCCCACATTCCTATAGTGCACATTTTCTGAGAAATCGTCAGGAAAGAGGAAATCCTTGAGCAAACTTTTGAACGCCATTCTCAGCAAAGGGCTGAGAGCACAGCATGTTTAGAGAAGTTAGAGTAGAGGGTGTCTGAGTGCAGGCACAAAGTGGGCATGGTAAGGGAAAAGGAGCTTTGAAAGACTGCAACTTGAAGTCTAAGCTAATACGCAGAAATGTTGCCCTGGAGTCCTGGAGTTATTGAGGAGGTCATCAGAGTTTAGTGGGAATGACATGATGAGATTTGTGTTTGAATGTGTAGAGAATGAATTGGAAGGGAATTAAGCTGGAAACTAGTAGATCAATTAGCAAATATTTCAATAAATGATAAGAAATGTTAAGAAGTCCAATTTACGAAGTGTTCGTGACCATGGAGAGCAGAGACTAGCTCTGATAGATATTAAGGAAGTTCTATGGAGGGCAAGTGAGTGAATGGGAAGAGTCATTAAATGAGATAATTAATATAGGAGGAGGAGTGGCTTATGCTACTAACAGATTCTCTAGTTGGCTTGAGACCCTGTGTTTTCAGGACAGTTTTGGCGGATAATGTGCATCTTATTAGAACTTAGCCTACTACAAAGATTTCTAAGAGAAAACCATTTCATGGCTTTCCTAATTGGTGAAGTAGAAGGATACCCTCAGATCTTATTGAACAGGGTGTATTTGCCTTTGCAATTCTCTTGTACATCAATTGCACATTCTGTGAATCACTGCTAGGTATAGAGAGTGCTGATGAACTCTAAAGCATATTTAGTTCTAATTCATTGTCATACAACAGGTAAAGTTTTTCTAATATTGAAGATGAGAATTTTACTTAAAAATACTATGTTAATCAAATAAACAGACTATTCCAGTATATTCTGGCATACCTATAGGTACCTGTTCAGTTTACATATTCTGTACTTACGCTTTAAAAAAATAGCACCATCTGTCATGATACACCCATGAAAACTAATTATTTTTGTAGGTGTTGAAATGGATACATATTTAGCTTTGTCTTTGTGTGTGTTTATGATTAAATGTTATTGAGCATTAAGAAAGAAAACTTTTTTTCTAAAATCTAGTACAGCATGATATCGAACTTAATACCCTAATTGCAAACTAATAAGAGATGCTTTTACAATTATTTCAGTGTTTGTAAGGTTATGACTCATGAACAAATTACTTTCATGGTTGGGTTGCGTTTATACAAGACAGGGTGTGAATTTTAAAAACAGATCAACAAGATGGGACAGATTTAGGTGTGGGCACATTTATGTAACATGTTTAAATATGGGCATAGAGATGCAGAAAAACAAATACTTCTTTTGGCATATTCAATACTTAAAGATGAATTTGTGCACTATTGTATTAATAAATGTTTATAGAGATATTGAATAAAAATTGGCATCAGGTAGGATCCTGGCCAAGAACCCTTTAGTAGAGTAAGTTGAAAGCTAGTGACACCTTAAATCCTTAAGAAAATATGGAATAATGCCACTTGCAAATCTTTCATTTACAGCAGATGGAATGCAAGCTCATTCCAAATGGCAGGCTACTCAACAGTGGCAAATGAAATTAAACCAATAATGGTAGTGTGAATCTGTGAAAAAAAGAAGTAGACATACAATCCAAGAAATTAAAATGGAATATTATTACTGTTTCACATCTAGCAATACACTTCACTTACAGGAGATCTAATTCACTCTGATGATTGTCAGTCATACTGTTTGTCCTGTTCTACGCTGATTTGCCCTTCCGCAAATAGAGCCCTGTTATTGTCATGCATTTTACCCATGTGTGAGTCCTGTATCCCTCAGAGAGATTTTAAGAACAGACCGTATGCCTAATGCAATTCTTATGTGCAGCCGACTCTCTAGAGGGCTGACGAGTCTTAAATAACTCTTCCCAGAACATTTAACAAGGATCAAAAACCTAAATCTTCTCTGTGGTTCTGAAACCATACCAAGTGTCTCCTAACCAGCTCTGCCTGTGGGTAAGGCCAGCCTGCTCACAGGCAATCCGAGCAAGTTCAGAATTGTACAGTAAATAGAACACTATGCATTATCGTGTATATTACAGCTAAATTGTTCTTATTAAGAGATTAACTGTAGGATGAAAGATAACTCCTAGAAGCTTAAGAATTCTCTTTTAAAATGTATCTCTAAGGAGGAGGCTAGAAAAAAGAATTATCATCCAACTAACAAGATATTTAGGTGGGGGAGGGGGGATTATGTAACAAAGCAGCTCAGACATAATACATAGATGTGTATCCTAGTAAACATTTCTAACTTTCTCTCTCTTCTCTCTCTCCATATATACATATATTTACGCATTTATTATGCAATATATATTATTATTATGCAATTTATATATACATTTATGCATATACATAAGTGCATATGTTTAATTCTTATTCTTAGGCTAAAACAAATAGAAGCCTGCATCATATTCCACTTTTATTCTCTTTCTTGAGATATTTTATTACTAATAATTAGGAGACTAGGTCAAATTGTCACAGATTGATTCACAATTTCTGGGATTCCAACTCTATAGTGATAATTGGCAGCATATTTTGGGAGCTTTTACAGAGAACAGCTTCTTCTTCCCCAGGAATACTTAGCAAAAGATTATAATACAAACACTCTTGCCCTGAGCTTTGGCATTCTCTGGGTTCCCTGTCATTCCTGTGCAATTCCCAGAGACAATGATGCTTCCCCTCCTCCTTTGGCTTATAGATCTTTCTCTTAGCATTTTAGGGCAGCTAATATCACCACTCTCAAGTGCAGAATCACAAGCTTCTTTTAAGGACTAATTCTGCAGTAAAGTTTCTCAGAATCCTTGGTGATTGTCTAGAGGGTATAAATTTTCCTGATGACTACAGAATATTATGCAAATGATCCCTTAAAATATCTTCACAGGTACTGCATTGCAAAGCTATGCAAACCAGAAGTGTCCAAACTCTGGTACCCATACATAGCAAGAATCCTGATAGATTTTTCATATATCCCTGCCATAAATCTGTGAGACATTGTGGGCATCACCTTCTTTCTCTCTTATATCCACACATCCAGTCTTGTTCATTCCACCTACTTAGCAACCTTTTGAATCTCCTCTTCATCCCAAGCACTTTCACTGGAGCTGAGCCACCTTCTTTCATGGGAATGTTGTAAAAACCTCCTCCTTGATTTCCCCACATGTACCACCGATCCCTTCTGATCATTCTTCATACAATAACCAAGGTAACTTTATAATAGTACACACCTTATTATCTTCTTTTTCTAGTTAAAATCCTTCCAATGTCTCCTGCTTGCTCTTACGATAAATCCCAAATCCTTAACGTGGTCTATAAGGCCCTATCTGGTCTGAAACATGATTACCTCAATCACCTCATCTCTCGTAATGCTCTCTCTTGAACTATGATCTCTGGCCATCTTCCAATATTTTCTTCCTGTCTGCCTCAGGACCTTCACACACGCTCTTCCACCTTTGGGAAGTACTTTTCTGCACCCCTCCCTCCACTTCTTTATTCAGCTACCTCCTACTAATCCTTCACATTTTAACTTAAATATCCCTTCTTCAGAGAATCCTTCATTGACCCCAGTTCATACCTTCTGAATAGGTAAGATCACCATTTATACACTCTCAGCACAGTATACTTTATTAACCAATCATCATTGACATTAGTTGTTTTAAACTTATCTTCTCCTTTAGACTTTAACTTCCAAATGAGCCTGGATTATATCTTTTCTTGTTTAAATGTTACGTCATTGCTTTTCCTATGCCTAGTTTGGAGCATTGCATCCAGTAGGTGCTCAACACATATTTGTCTATCACTTGTTAGGTGTCTCTGGAAGCACGTACACAGCCCTCAGTTCAATAAGATAAACATGCACAGTAAATCTAATAAATTCCTGATTATACTATTAAAACTTTGGAGCACATGAAAAAATTCAATTTTTCTCTCATTTATTAATATAGACAAAACTTCTCAAGTTAATAGCTTTTCCCTGGAAAAGTATGTCTTTTCTTTTAATATCATATGATGCCTTCACAATATAGAGATGAAGTTGGTGAATACTTAATAAATGCTTAAGAATTAGGGCTTTCCACTGCCCTAATTCTTTACCTTCTTCAGCATCTCTAGGGATTTAGCTATTTCATTTGGTTGTCCTCTTGGTTTAACATTAGCCTCTGAATTCTAGGAACCTGGTACGAATTTCCTAAGGACCTCTGCTGGAAGGTACTTTTTTATTTCTATTTTTACTTTTATTTTTATTTTTTTTGTGGGGAAGACCAGCCCTGAGCTAACATCTGTTGCCAATCCTCCCCTTTTTGCTGAGGAAGACTGGCCCTGGGCTAACATCCGTGCCCATCTTCCTCCACTTTGTATGGGACGCCGCCACGGCATGGCTGACAGGCAGTGCGTCGGCGGGCGCCAGGGATCCCAACTCGCGAACCCCGGGCTGCCAAGCGCGGACTAAACCGCTGCGCCACCGGGCGGCCCCTGGAAGGTACTTTAAATGACACATCACCACGTTCTACTCAAAAGTATCCCTCTTTGCCCCTGGACCATATTCAGGAACTTTTACCCTCTTCCATGGGATGAATTACTCTCAAGCTGGCACATTGTCTAGAAAGGTATTGATGACCATGCTCATCAAGTCAAGAGCTACTTTTCAGCCCCAAAATATGTAGCCTTTTGCCATGGGACCCACCAGGTTCCATGCAATTAAAATTTAGACTTGAATTGTCTTTAATGAGTACAATATTGATGCTATACAACTTAAATACAAGTGATAAGAATAGATATAGATCCAAAACCACGTTTATACGTCTTTTTTCATCTAGGGCTAAAGTTTTACCTTTTTAAAATATATGTATGTATGTGTGTGTGTGTGTGTGTGTGTGTATATTTATAACCTCTTTTTGGGTTTGGAATATTTATATAAGTTTTTTAGCCACACTATGTAAAGGGACCTATGAATGATGAAAGAAAAAACCACAGGAATCACATCTGCTCTTGCACCTGATTTAAGTAACACTTACTACCTGTGTGTGATTATACTGATAGCAAGTTACTCATGTTGGGACCTGCATACCGGAACAGATTTTTATAAACAGTTACTGCTGTTAAAATTGCTCCTGTGTTTCTTTCTGAACTGTATAACACAAGAGAAACTCAGGAATATGTCTTGCTTCTCTTTTCTTCACATCATCTTTCAGAGGTTTCAAATTAACCAAGGATAATAATGAGAATGGTTTGTTTACATATTAGTACATATGTACTAATTCAGAATGATATAAAGATGAACATGTCTTATGATTTTTCATTCTGGATATCATTTCATTTTCAGACTCTAAACATATGGATGTTGAAATCTGGGCTAGGGTATAGATTTTGTGCCTCTTTCAGAAAAAAAACGTGATCTTTGGGCTAAGTCTGACAATAACTTATTATTTCTCTGGCTTACACCTAAGAAGTTTTCCTTCAGTTATTTATTTTATTTTTTAATTTAAATCTTCAAATCATACGTAAATATATTCTCATTGCAAAAGATGTAAACAATACAGGTAAAGCAAAAGTCCCTCTTGGTAATCCCATCTCTATCTCCTAATCTCACTCCCTTTCCTAACAGTGACCATGACTAGATGTTTGATATGTATTTTTGTTAAACTTTAAAATACATTTCATATATATGTTAGCATATGTTAAATATATCAAATAAATATATCATGACTTAGATCAAATTACTCCCTTGATTGAAATTCTCCAATGGCTTTCCATTTTACTTAGTATACAATCTGTGTACCCTCCATGGCCTAAAGGGCCCTCATGATCTGTTCTTGCTTGCTTCTCTAACTCATTTCCTACATTCTCCCACTTGGTCCAGGAACACTGGATCATTCCATCTCTTTAATATGCCCTGCATGTTCCTCCCTCACAGTGGAACAGTCTACACCCAACCTTTACATGGCTGGTAGCTTCTCACCATTCAAATCTCAGTTCAGATACAATTTCCTCAGAGAGGCCTTTCCTCAGAGGCTATTCTGGTCATTTAATCCCTGTCATTTACTCTCTAGCTGATTATCCTCTTTCAATATTCACAGCACTTACTACTACTCAGAATTACATATTAAAAAAAAAGACACCATGATTATTATCTGCTTTCTCTACTAGAGTATAAGCTTCATAAGGGCAGGGTCTTTGTATGGCTTGTTCACGTATTTATATCTCCAGTGCCTAGAATAACACCGGGCACAAAATAACTAATTGTTGAGCAGTGACGACTGGAAAGCAAAGAAAGGTCTGCTCACACCATGATTCATACCAACATTTTTAAAGTCAAGTAGAATTGGATGCGAGTTCTATTTATAGTTGGTTGTATGTAATGAGTAAGGTACTTAACTTCTTTAAGTATTCTTATTTTTACAATAGTAATAATGATAATAATAGAACTTACTTCATCAAATTGTTGTCAGAATATTAACTGGGATAATGCAAGCAAAGTGACTGGGCTTGTGCCTGGCAGATAGTATGTGCTCAATGACAGCTGAAAGGGGAGTGACATTAGCATCATGGTTGAATAAGAAGTCCCTCATTCATACTCCTTCCTCCAAAAAAACAATTTGGCATCTATTCATGGAAAAAAGTGCCTTTATGGGAGCTCTGGGATCTAGCATCATATGCTAAACGACCAGGAAGAATTCTCACCCACCCATTTATCAGGTGATTGGCATACTGACCTCAGTCCCAGTTGTAGAACTTGCAGTGACCTGTGAACTGGCTCCAGCCTCTCTTGGCCATAGTCCAGAAGCCTCTGGAAAACACTGTCTTAGACAATCACCCATGGACAAAGTAGACTTTGTTGAAGTCCAGGCTTCCAGCAGAGAAGTTCCAGCATATGTCGGAGCAAAAAAACATGAGTTTGGATGCTTTGGAGAGGGTAAAAAGAAGAGTTTGATTCTCCCTGTGTCACCCCTCCCTCAAGGCAGCACAGCTTAGGGCTAAGAGAAATCTTCTTGGCCCTTGTAAATAAAATAAAATCAGAAATGACAGAGAAGATATGACAACTGATACCACAGAAAGGCGAAGTGTCATAGGAGACTACTATAAACAATTGTACATCAACAAATGGAATAACCTAAAAGAAATGGATAATTTCCTAGAAATACGCAAGCTACCAAGACTGAGTCACGAAGAAATAGAAAAATTAATGGATCAATTACTAAGAAGGAAATTGAATCAGTAATCAAATTTCTCCCAGCAAAGAAAAGCCTAAGACGAGACGTCTTCCCTGGTGAACTCTACCAAACATTTAAAGTAGAATTAATGCCAATAACTTCTCAAACTCTTCTAAAAAATTGAAGCGGAGGGAACAGTTTCAAACTCATTTTATGAGGCCAGCATTACTCCAATACAAAGCCAGATAAGGACAGTACAAGAAAAGAAAACTGCAGACCAATATCTCTGATAAATATAGATACAAAAATTCTCAATAAAATATAATAAGCAAACCAAGTTCAATAGTACATTAAAAGCATCAGACACCATGATCAAGTGGAATTTATCGCTGGGATACAAGGATGGTTCAACATATGCAAATCAACAAATGTGATACACCACATTAATAGAATGAAAGATAAAAATCATATGATCATCTCATTAAATGCAGAAAAAGCATTTGACAAAATACAACACTCTTTCATGATAAAAACTCTCAACAAATTAGATATAGAAAAAATGTACCTTAACATAATAAAGACCATATATGACAAGGACACAGCTAACATCATACTCAACAGTGTAAGTTTGAAAGCTTTTCCTTTAAGATCAGGAAAAGACAAGGGTGCTCACTCTCATCACTACTATTCAGTATACTACTGGAAATCCTAGCCAGGCAAGAAAAAGAAATAAAAGGCATCTAAATTTGAAAGAAAGAAGTAAAACTATCTTGGTTTGCAGATGATATGATCTTATATATAGAAAATCCTAAAGACTCCACCAAGAAACTATTAGAACTAATCAACAAATCTAGTAGAGTTTCAGGGTACAAAATCAACGTGCAGAATCAGTTGTGCTTCTATACACTCACAACAAAATCTCTGGGGGGAGAAAGAAAACAATCCCATTCATAATAGCATCAAAAACAACAAAATATTTGGGAATAACTTTAACCAAGGAAGTGAAAGATTTGTATACTGAGAATTATAAGACTGTTGAAAGAAGTTGAAGAAGACACACAAAAAATGGAAAGATATCCTGTGTTCATGACTAGGAAGTATTAATGTTATTAAAATGTTCATACTTCCCAAAGCCCTCTATAGATTCAGTGCAACACCTATCAAATTTCCAATAGCATTTTTTACAGAAATAGAACAAATAATTCTGAAATTCATATGG
This sequence comes from Tapirus indicus, assembly GCA_031878705.1. NCBI lineage: Eukaryota > Metazoa > Chordata > Mammalia > Perissodactyla > Tapiridae > Tapirus > Tapirus indicus. Next base: position 27,388,369 of record CM062930.1, on the reverse strand, counting down.
ACCCACAAAACCCCTAAATAGCCAAAGCAATTCTGAGAAAGGAAAACAAAGCTGGAGGCACCACACTCCCTGATTTCAAACTATTCTACAAAGCTACAGTAATCAAAATAGTATGATACTGGCATAAAAACAGACACATAGGCCAATGGAACAGAATTGAGAGCCCAGAAATAAACTCTTACATATAAGGTCGACTAATAGTTGACATGGGAGCCAAGAATATTCAATGGGGAAAGGATAAAAAACTAGATAATCACATGCAGAAGAATGAAAATGGATCCCTATCTTACACCAGTCACAAAAATTAACTTGAAAGGGATTAAAGACTTAAACATAAAACCTGAAACCATAAAACTCCAGAAGAAAACATAGAGAAAAAGCTTCTTGATATTGGTCCTGGGAACAATTTTTTGGATATAACACTAGAAGCACAAAAGCAACAAATATAAAGATAAATAAGTAGGACTACATCAAACTAAAAAGTTATTGCACAGCAAGAGAAACAATCAACAAAATGAAAAGGCACCTGCAGATTGAGAGAAAACAATTGCAAATCATATATCTGATAAGGGATTAATATCCAAAACATGTGAGGAATTTATACAACTCAATAGCAAAAATAAAAAACCCTGAACAATCCTATCAAAAATGGGCAGAGGGGACTGAATAGACGCTTTTCCAAAGAAGACACCCAAATGGCCAACGGGCACATGAAAAAATGCTCCACATCACTAAACATCAGGGAAATGAAAATCAAAACCACACTGAGATATCACTTCAGACCTGTTAGAATGGCTGTCATCAAAAATATGAGAGATGACAAATGTTGGTGAGGATGTGGAGAAAGGGACGGCTTCTGCATTTTTCGGGGGAATATAAATTGGTACAGCCTTTATAAATAGTATGAAGGTTTCTCAAGAAATTAAAAATGGAAGTACCATATGATCCAGCAATCCTACTTCTGGGTGAATATCCAAAAGAAATGATATGAGGACCTTGAAGAGATGTCTGCACTCCCAGGTTCACTGTAATATTATTCACTATAGACAAGAGATGGAAATAACCTAAGTATTTGCCTATGGATGAATGGATAAAGAAGAAGTGGTATATATACACAGTGGAACATTATTCAACCATGAGAAAGAAGGAAATTCTGCCATTTGTGATAACAGGGATGGACCTGGAAGGCATTACGCTAAGTGAAATAAATGAGACAGAGAAAGACAAATACTGTATGGTATCACTCATTTGTGGAATCTAAAAAAATTGAACTCTCAGAAAGTAGAATGGTGGTTGCCAGGGGCTGCGGGGTGGAGGAAAATGGAGATGTTGTTCAAAAAGTACAAACGTTCAGTTATAAGATCAATAAGTTCTGGGGTTTGAACCTATGGCATGATTATAGTTAACCATACTGAATATATATATATTGTGTGTGTGTGTGTGAGGAAGACTAGACCTGAGCTAACATCCGTTGCCAGTCCTCCTCTTTTTTTGCTGAGGAAGACTGGCCCTGGGCTAACATCATGCCCATCTTCCTCCACTTTATATGGGACGCCGCCACAGCATGGTTTGACAAGCGGTGCATCTGTCCACGCCTGGGAACCAAACCTGTGAAATCCCTGGCTGCCGAAGCGAAGTGTGCAAACTTAACTGCTATGTCACCGGGCCAGCCCCCTGTATTATATATTTGAAAGTTGCTAAGAGAGATCTTAAATGTTCTCACCACAAAAAAAGAAATGGTAATTATGTGAGGTGGTGGAGATGCTAACTAACCCTACTGTGGTAATCATCTCACAATATATAAGTGTATCAAATCCTTAAACTTAGACAAGTGTTATATGTCAATTATATTTCTATAAAGCTGGAAAGAAAATGACAGCTAAAAGAAAAAAGAAGTGAAGAAACAGAACCAAGTTTGAAATTTGGTGTCAACTCATAAGTGTCATTTCTGATGCCTCTTATTTCTTTCTTTACTGTTTTAGCAGTGTTTCTTCCTAGGGAGGAAAAAGAGCTTTTTCTTTTTTCCTTTGTTTTGTTTTGTTTTTTTATTTAGGAAGTGTAAGAAGGAGGGAAGGCAAAAATAAACCACATTGGAAACCCAACTCTCCTTGCCTTTGGATGGATTTACCTCTTCTCTCTCACTTTTTTGAAGCAATTCAGGTATGAATCTAGAAGGAAGATCAGGAAACAGAATACACTAAAATTCTCTATTTTATTTACCATATGGCTAATGTGCACTGTTAGTGGAATTCACTAACTCTACACAGTTTAGTCTATTCTCAGTGGGCAATTAGGCATACTATAAGCAGCAAACCTGAGATGGAGACGAAAAGATAGTCAGTTTGTTAGTTCAAGACTAATGTTTGGCTATTTCTAGTACACAGGATTTTAGTTTATCTAAAATTGTAGACAAGCCTTTCCTACCAACCAAATAACCATCTGCTGTTTACAAACAATTGCAATTTGGAGTTCCATTTAATTTGTTCATGAAGACAAACAGGAAGGGGAGGAAGTGAAATTCTTAAGACTCTGTGATATAAACAATTGACTAATAGAAGAACGCAGATCATCATAGCTAGGTTCTCTCTGGCCCTCTCACTCGCTCACTCTCTTCTTTTCCTGGAATTAAACCAGAATGAAATTAATCTGGTTAGCAGGAACTTCCCTTGTTTAAATACTATTTAAAAGTAGGATAGAAAACTATACAAATGTTTTCCTCATGTAATAGCATAAACTAAAAATATCCAAGTCTCAGTCACCACTTCAACTATCTGTAACAACGCTTGTTGGAGGGGTTAGTGGTGGAGAAATCTTTAAATTGGGAAGATGAAAGGACAAGATTAGCTGGGAACATCTGACCTTACCATTCGGAATAAGAAATCTACTGTTTAATGAACTTTTGCACCTCCAGATTCAAGAAAACATAAGCAATATGCAGTAGATTCTCCTCAATTCCCATTTTTCTCTTAACTAAAAAGTCAGTGAAATCCTTAGCTTGACATATCATCAGGGAATCTGGTTTTATCTAATTTTAGATTTCTCCTCTTGCTTTATCTAAGTTCTGCTGATTCCCTTCTCTTTGTTTCTTGGCCTTTCTGTGGCACATTTCCTTTCCTTTCCTTTCGTAAGAATCTTGCAATGGGTTCCTGGGTAGAGCGTGGAATGGAGCCAGATGCAAGGGATCTGATCCCAGCTTGGCCGCTTCTTACGTGGACTTTTATGATAGTCACTTAACCTCTCAGTGCCTCACTTATCTTTCTCTAAATGGAACTTAACTGACAACTTCATGGGGTTGAAGTGAAAATTAGATGAGTTAATAAATGAAATGTGTTTAGAAAGGATTTCAGCACATAGGAAGTGTTATGTACATTTCACCAACTGGCTTTATTTCTAGGGAAAGATTTAGTTCAGTTTCATTGCACTTGTTCAGATTTCACATTTATTAACCAGTCTCTCCAACAGTATTCTTGAAGAGGTTGTTCTCAGCATTATATTTGCCAAACGCCTCTACTAATTGCTTATTGCTCAAGAAACAGTTTCTGTAATGAACATTGTTTATTATTTGTCCAACAACCATTCCCCCTTAACTTTTAAATAACTTCTGGTTTCCTTTTGGGAAATTCTCTCTGTACCACCTTTAGGTACAATTTGTTGGTGAAGGTGCTCTCTTCCCCACCTGAAGCCTAACTGGGAACTTTTGGTATTCTGAGAATTTGAGTAATGGGCAGAGTGATAAATAAACTGACATATTCATTCCAGCTGTAGCCCCTCGATAAACTTCTCAAGTAGCTCCTTCAGACTGAGACTCTCTAAAAGCTACCTGATGCTACTTGAGTTTTCATCTTGGTCTTGAGTGCTCCCCTTATATCTGGTACATTATCTCTTTATTTACCCAAGCTGGCCAGAGTAAATTTCTTTTACTCAAAACTGATGAATCCTATCTGATACAGATTCCTTCTCTGTTCCTTAGTGCTGCAACTCGGCTCTCCACCCACATGTTCTGGGCCTACGCCTGTGTTTTGTTCTGTCGTATTCTGTGTGCTCTGCCCAGCTCCCTCTGTGTTCCTTCCCACTGCAGCAATTGCAAGCATATTTCATTTTACTGCATTTGGCAGAAAGAATTGTGCCGTAATTAGTGTCTGTGTTGAAAACGGTTTCTCAGTTGAGCAAAATTATCAAAGCTGTACTAGACTTATTTAAAATGGTCTGCTGTTTCCTCAGCCCCTTCTAAGGGAAGCTGCTGAGGTCCTTGCTAGCTAATGAGTGGGTGTGCCATGGTCATGTACCATGTGACCACACCATTTGGCTGATACATATGGGACCAGGGATGTACATCTACCCCAAGGCAGCAAGTCCATGTTTCAGCAAGGCAGAAACTTATCACTTGAACAGCATGGCTTAAAAAAATGTGAAGACAGCCAGTTAGATCCATCTCTTAGGAATTTAGAATTGGGAAACAGACCTGCCCAAGGCAGTTAACCTTAGGGACATACATCACGATGATGTATGAAGAATTGCAATTGTGTAGAGGGGACTGAAGTACTCATTTGGAGACATGTGCAAGCTGAAGCAGGAAAGGACCCCCAGACGAGAGGCGGATTAATGAAGTAATCTAGCAGAAAATAGCAGAAATGCATGAAAATGTGGTCTTGAGGGGGAGTTAGGGAGACTTTGGTTTCTGATGGCTTTCCTAGTCTAGTTCCTGTGAGGCCTAGCTATATAGCACTTGCTGCTCTCAAATTTCTGGGATCTTTACAATGCCTTAAAATATTATATCCCACCACTCTTTTCCCTATGATTTGTGAAGCCAAATGTTTCCTGCTTAAAGCAGATATTATGACACTTTCTATGTAACACCAATAATCCTACTCTTTGGCAGTAGGAGGTCAAGATTATTTCTGTTAAATACCATGGAGATTTTCTTATTTTTGTTGTTTTTAAATTAAACTATTGGCTTTGCATATGCCACCCCTTCTTCCTAGATGGCCTGTTCATCTTATTGCCAAGCTAGTAGAGATCTGTACCAAGACCCCCTACGCCATTAGACATTGGTACCTATTATCAGTGTAGCCCACCAATTCTGTGTGACTTATTCAAGAGCACCATGGTTCAATCAGATGTTTAAAGCTTTTCAATTTTTCCCTTTAGAGGAAAAGACAAATTTGAGTTTTTAATGGAATTGGGACAGTTGGTTCATGCAGAGGTAATGTAGCTACCACCATCCCCTCTCCTTTTGTAAATGCCAATTCCCTTTGAAAAACATTGTGGAAAGTGTTTTAGGAGTTTCTTGGAATCATGCTTTTAGAATGAATAGTACAATGACCGTTACAAACTCTAGCTACTGAGGTAGCATTGCATGGTGGTCAGCACCATGGGGTCTGGAGTCATATTTGGTTTGACCTCAGCCTTTGCAACTTACTAGTTGTTGCTTTGGTTAAGTTCCTTAGTTTCTCTGATCTACATATTTACGATGGTGGTAATGACAGTACCTGTGTGTAATAACTAGGGTATAGGATAATCTACTATAATAACAAAACCTCTGACTCCAGTGGATGAAAAAATAGAGGAATTTATTTCTCACTCACATAATAGTCCAAAGGTAGGGGAGCATTTAGAGCAGCAAAGTGGCCCTATAATCCTCACACAACTGCAATGTGTGGGTCCATGGTGGCAACTACAATTTTCACCATCTCCGTCTAGCAAAAAAGGAGAAAAATATGAGAAGATCTTATGACAATTGTTTTACAGGAAATACCTGGAAATTGCACATACATTATGTCCTTACCCTTTGCTGAAAGGTCACCCCTAGCTTTGAGGGATGTTGAGAAATATGTTCTTGGGGCAGCAACCACATGCCTGGCTTTACAACTGGAGAAGAGGAGAAGAACGGCTAATAAAGTCATTTAATTTTCTGCCACAGTGCCTCACAAAGTTGCCGTGAGGTTTAAATTAGTTAATATGACCAAATTATTTGTAAATGAGTTAACACTCAGAAAATAGAGTAACAAATCATACACAGATCCCCAATTATGTGTCAATTCATTTCCAAGAGCATTTGCATTGCTTCTTTGGGAAGACAAGAGTTTTCTCTAAAGAAATCATAAACACATGAATAGCACATTATCTAATCCTGAGTTACTCAATCTTGATAGTGTTGACATTCTGGACCAGATAATTCTTTGTTGTGGGGGGCTATCTTGTGCATTGTATGATGTTTAGCAAACTACACTCAATGGATGCCAATAGCATTCTTACCCAAAGTCTCCACAACTGAAAACATCTCCAAATACTCTTAAATGTCCCCTCCTGTGGGATGGGGGAGGGAGATTGGGCAAAACTGCCTCTATTTGAGAATTAGTGGTCTAATCTCATCAACTCTGCCAATATTATTGTCAATGCACATGTTGATTTCAATTAGTCTTTTGAAATAATTGAGTATCTTTACCATTTATGTCAATGAATTGGAGATAACATTCATGACTGCTAATTAATGAGAACAATTTAAAAATCTGCCATGTCAAGAGACATCTTCTCTTGAATTTTCTGGAATATTCCACCTGTTCATTGAGCTAAAAATAATCATGATTCTGTGTTTTCTGGTGATGTGAACTTTTTTGGCCCTTCCTAAATCTCTAACTGCATCCTGGAAATTGCAAGGAGCTTTCTTTACAATACATTCCACAAAATGCTCACCAGTGGATGAATTCATGTTCTTTAGAGATCCAGATGGACGGGTGATGGGTAAATGGCTGGAGTTTTCTACAGGGACGTTTGGGAAAATGTTGTCTGAAAATGCCATTGAAAATTCCTCAAAGTAGCAGCACACATTTTTCAGATTGTCAATTAAGTCTAAAAGGACTGTGAATCCTCAGTGGATAGAAAATTTTGTAAATGGATATTGAATTTAATGACATGTGTTTCAATTTCTGTTAATTGATCAATAGTTGGTTCTTTAGGAAAGTTAATGCATCCTCCCCATGGTAATGTTCTAAATTATGTCATGTGGGTGGAACTAGGTTAAGACTAAGAATCCCAGGCTTTTGTGTACAAAATTCACATGCACTTACAAAAATAATATATTTTTTTGGATAGAATTATTGTAATCTCATTGCATTAAGCTTGAGAAATTTAGAAAATGTCAAAGATAAAAATGACTAAACTCCATTCCCCTCCCCTAAAGAACAGTGGTTAATATTTTGATGGATGTGTTTCTAGTTGTCATCCCCTCTTATCATCTTTCTCCTTAGATATAGATGCTTTCAATTCATGTCATCATCAAATAATGTCATGATGTCAATTTTATCATTTTTCCCTGCATAAGGCTAATTCTTTTTCTTACCTTATTACAACATCTGGAATTTCCGAAAACTGCTAATGCAGAGAATAATGTTAATAGTAGTAATAGTGGTAATAGTGGGTATCCTAATCTTGTTTCTGACTTTACTGGAAATATTTCTGTCATAATCAAATGTGGCATTAGCTATTGTTTGAGATATATTATTTTCTATCTATTCTGTCTAGATATTCTTTACTATATGAAATAATTATCTATTTTCTTATAATTGATTGGGGTTTTATAAATGGATATTGAATTTAATGACATGTGTTTCAATTTCTATCAACATTGTCATATTTTTATCTCATTTTTGATTTAATAGATTATAGCAGCAGATTTTCTAATATTAAACAATTATTCTATCACTGGAATTAGCTATACTTGGCTATTGTGTATTATTATTCTAAGATAGTAGTGGATTTCATGGATTCTTTAAGATTTTACTTTCTTTCTGTATAATTTAGATAGGCTTATAGTCCTATATCAAATAGCATATTTTTCAGAACCCTTGTCTAGCAAGAAAATTTTCCATAATTAAAGTAGTTTAACAAATGGTCACAGATTAATATTATCCATTATCTCTTAAATACTCTGATTAAATCCTGTGGTCAGAAACTTGTTTTACTTATTTAACTCAGCATTTCTTAATTAAGTTTAATTAGAAACTCCCAATTTTCCTGAGGAATATTTAGTATAATCCTAGATGACTAGAATTCTGTAGAACACACTTCAGGAAACATTAGTTTGCTGTTTTTCTTGTGGGGGATAATTTTAATGATACCAGGTTCTTCAAGAAAAGAAATGAGATGGTTTCATCTATTTTTATGTTCCTGACCAATTTAAATAACACTGTAATTCTTGAATCATTTAATTTGCTGATAAATGTATGTGGGAAGAACTAAGTTTTATGTTGAAGGCATTCTTCTGAAAATGTTGCAGATACTTCACTGGTTGTAGCTCTATTTCAGTTTTCTAATACTTCCTGAAGAAATTCTGATCTTCTATATTTTTCTCGGAAAATAATTGATATTAAAAATTTCAAATCTGTTAACCCAGAACTTTATTAATATTCTTCTATAATTAAGAAAAAACTCTTATAGCTATATCCTTTTTTCAAAGGCCTACTGCAATATTTGTCATTTATTTTTTCTTAATTAATCTTGTTAGAAGTTTGTCTATTTTATTAGTATTTTTGATGAACCAGCTCGTGATTCTACTTTTCAATTCTACGTTATTCTTCTCTATAATTTATTAACTTTTGTCTTTCATTATTTCAAGATATTTTGTTCTTACTTTCCTAATTTTGATTGAATTCAACTATATTTTAATTGTTTCTTACTTATAAATGAAGGAACTTAAAATTATGCATTACAAGTACCACTTGAAAAAATCCCCATAGGCAGGTAACTTTCACATTTTATTATTTTTAAAGTAGCCTTAATTGCAGTATTGCAGAATTTGTTTTTCCTTTGACTCAGAGTTATTGGAATATTAAAAAAATTTTTTGTGTATGTGAAGCAACATTTAAAAAAATTAAACAGTACTCATAAAGTTCTAATTTTAATGAATTTAGTGGCCTTAAATTTTCTTTTTAGGCAACAGTGATACAACAGTGGAGAAAGTTGTCAATATGCCTCCTCATTTTGGCTTGATGTGATAAATATTTTTGGTCATAGTATGTACCTACTTATTTCACTTCCCACTTACCCTTTTAGGAACTTTGTTATCAACAGTCCCATGTCCCGGTGATTTCAAGTCTATAAACAAATGGATAATAGCCCTTTTTCAAAAAAGATTGAACAGCCCATCTTAGATCATTCTAATTATTGTAGCAGCTTTTTAAAATTCTTCTATGGCATAATTACCTGCATAAATGTGAGCCTTTTGTATCTATTCCTTTACTTTTTTGTTTTCACTTGTTTCACATGTGCTTGTCATATTGTTTTCAAAGATAGCTATAATTCTTCCTATCCTACAAGCCCCTTAGTAATGTGACTTTATCAAGAGATGAAGTCTCTTTCCCTCCCCTTGATCTGTGCTGGTTTGGTGATCTGCTATCACCAATGGAGTGCAACAGATGTGACATTGTGGGACTTCTGGCCCTAAGTCTTCAGAGGTCTTGAGGCTTCCTTTTTCACCCTTGGAAAGATGCTCAGCTTAGACTACCAAATTATAAGAGTAGACTAAGGCTACCAAGTACAGAGACAGGTTATGCAGGGGACTACTGCCAGCATCAGAGCCCCAGATATGTGAGTGTGCCATCTTGGATCCTCCAGCCCCAGTCAAGCAGCTCCAGCAAATTCTATATGGAGCAACAGCCAAGGTGTCTTCTATGATTTTTGCTCAAGTTCCTGACCCGCAGAATGGTGAGCAATAAAATGGCCATTGTTTTCAGCCATTAAGGTTTGGAGTAGATTGTTATGCAGCAATAAATTACTGGAAGTGTCTTTTCTTCCTCTTGACATTATGTTATCTTTCAGGGCAGGAGCCACGTCCAGTGCATTTTTTGGTGTCTCTCCAGAGAGTGATGTATTGATTGCATAATAGGTGTAACTGACTAAATTAATTCCACTTCATATGTCTGGAGAACATTTCTCAACATTAGGCTGATAAAGTTCAGTGACTGTGTAAGTTTTGGAAAATCAGCTTTGTTATAATTTGATATTTTAATGCATGACCTTGTGCAAGTTAATGGATTGCATGAGGTCTTAGCACTATTAGACAAAGTCTCTGAGCACCCCCACCCCACCAAATTTTGTGAAACCACAATCCTGTGACCAGCCCCTGCTAGAACCTCTCATAAAGTAGAGAATAATAAAAACGGGTATATATAAAGCAATGGAGGAAAGAAGAAAATATAAATTTAGTCATGCCAAATTTTAAGGCATTTTAATTTATTTGTTCTGAATTGTGTATCTTGGCCTTCTATTTCAGAGTAAAATAAATAATATCAAATAAAACAAAACCAAATAGTACTGGAATGACAATGTGACTCCCACACAACTCCATATTTTCTGTAACTGAGAAAAACAACACAAATTGAGGAAACAAGTATTAAACGACAGCTATAGTAAAATCTGACATCAATATACTATACAAAATCTGTGGTCTTTTATCTTGAGGACAAAATAAAAGCTAACTTCTGAGTAAAGTATACTATTTCAAAGCAGATGTGTGCATCATTAAAGGTTTTACTGTTTTGATTCCTGTCTCCCTTTCTTCTTTTCTTCCTTCCTTCCTTCCTTCTAGTGGGTGGGCTGATCATATATAAAAGAAAAAAATCCAAAGTATCAAAATGGATTTTTGGTCATGTTCCTTTAAGTAACTAAATTTAGCATTTTTATTGGTCGGAAATGACTTTCTATCTTACTGTCACCTCTGACAGCTACTCATAGGAAGTAGTCTTTATTTATCTATTTTTTTTTCTTTCATTAGTGTCTAAATAACAGCAGCTGTACTGAATTACTGCGGGGATTGTCTCTCCTTCTTTCCAAAGACAGTCATTCATTAGGCTGTCTTACCTTTACCAAGAGACATGTTCTCAGCTTCATGATGGCTGGCAGCCAGAGAAGCAATTTCCTTTCCTTTAAAAGGGGTTGGAAAGCATCTGATTATATCAGGAAGAGGTATTTCAGTTTTCAAGGTGAAAGAACACTTGCTTCTTTTACAGATAATGAAAGAAATAAGATACATTAGTGAAAGGCAGAGGCCATACCAATTAAAAATATCCAGGAAGGGCAAGACATAGTCTGTCCACAAGTTATCTCAATGTAAATTAGCAGAGCAGGGTAACAACACCAGTTTTTCTTTTACTACTTAAATAATTCAGCTTTCAAGGCAAGTTTTTCTTGAACATATTTTCTATACCAGACCAACTGATAGTACAATATTTATTACTTAGAAGGTCTTAAATTTTGTTTCCCTCTCTCAGACTAATATTAAATGCTCAGAACAGGAGTTACAATGCTGGAAAAAACCTTTCTATCAAACTTACTGTACTTGGCCTTTAGAATTTTGTTTAAGAGAAAGAAATATGGAGGTTCCTGGAACTAGCAGAAGTAAGAATAATAGCTATTGAAATTATTTTTAAGTATTGTGAATCTAAGCTGAAACTACATCGATGAAACATGCTCAGCTTGCACAGGGTATTCAGCTGTTATTTGTTGTCTATCCTTTCCCACATGTCCTCTCTACCGACACCGTCCAATAGAAATATAATGTGAACCACAAATACGAGTCACCTATGCAATTTTAAATTTTCTAGTAGGCACATTAAAAAAACAAGAAGAAATCTGCAACATTGGTTTTAGTATTATATTTTATTTAACTTGATATATCCAAATGATATCATTTTAATATGTACTCAATATATACATTAATGAGATGTTTTATATATTTTTTTATACCAAGTCTTCAAAATCTGTTATGTACGGATTTTACATATAGCATATCTCAACTTAAACTGGTCACCTTTCAAGTGCTCAATAACCACAAATGTCTACTTGCTACCATAAACAGCAACACAGCCTTATGTTTTCTATATTCAATTTCCGCATTTTTTTTCCTCAGGTTTGTTTCTAGGACCATATCTTCAACTTTTTGGTCTTTTCCTGATAAATTTTCCTATGTCTACCCTGGGAGAGACACATGAGGCCCTCTACTCCTGCCTGTGGAAGTTTTCATATGCTGTCTTTATAAATCTTCCTTATTTCCTTATTACCTCTTTATGAGCCAGTGTTTGCCTAGGAATTCAGCAACTCTCCACATGCAGATAATTCACACATTTACTCCACTTATTTCTAATGTCCATCCCAGTTTATTTCTCTGAGGAAGCTGCTTGACATTTTGCAAATCAAAGTCTCTGAGGCTCAGTTTTGAAATTTGTTAAACAAGGGTGTGTCAACCAGATGATCTCAAAGGTTTTCTGTACCTTTACTACTCTGTGACTCAAGGGTTCTTTGTGTTAAAGATTCAGGCTCAACATTGTGAAAGTGGCTGCCTCACTCAACGTCTGGCCTCCCCATTACCGTGGGTTATTTCTATATGCACTGAATATCCTAAGCAAAGACTCTCTTTCATGTAGTGTATTCCATCAATTCTTCCTTCGTCATGTATCTAGACCCCAATCACCTTCCCAGAATTTTTGTAGGTGTTATTCCATTCCTCAGGTTGTCTCTCTCTAGTGTTTATTTAAGTCTGTTGGATTTATTACATCTTCGACTGTGACCACATATTTATGGAGATAGAAAAACAGGAGAGGCCCTAGGTTTGTACATGTAAGAGAATATGAACTAGACACTAGGGAATTAAGATCCCAAGTTCAAGACTGAAATTTAAAATCAGTCTGAAGGTGAGCAGTAAATGTTGGCTTGATCTAGAAGGCCTTGAAGAAGCTAGAGCCAATACAGAAATATGTTAGGAATTTAATGTATCTTTATTTTTTATTATTAAATTGATTCCGTACCTCTAAGGTACAAATTATGAAACTCTCTGAAAATAAAGTAGCTTAAATGCCATAAAGTTTGAATTTTATAATCTATTATATAAATCTAATCTGTGAAATTTATATAGCCATACATGATCATGGAATATTTTCAAAATATGCCATATAGTGTCATCTCACTGCAGCACAGGTAGGCCCCATGGAGAATTGGAACATCATTTATCCTGTCCAGTAGGTAGTGTGCAGCAACCCTTTCAGGATCAATCACATTACTTATCATCCAACAGCATATCATCATCTTGCCATTCCTCAGAAGGTCACTCCTCTTCTAGCCACCCCACAATGCTCATGATTCAGTGCTCTCTACTGCTTCCATTGTTACTTCTGTAACTATGTCTGCTTCTGCTGCCTTTGTCTTATGTTTAACATCTGGAGAAAATTGGATTATATAATCCATGTCCAATATAGGACAACTTTCCTGCTTGTTATTCTCCAGACTGCCACGTAGGTAGACAGCTTCCTTTATGTATAATCTGGATATGGCTTATCATTGGTTCATTCAATTGTGGAAGGGGTTTCACTGTCATGTAACTCAAAGCATAGCAACTTCCATGCAAAGAACTGTCTAGAGCTGCTTTTTCCAATACATTTTTGATTATGTAGAGGACACTTAGTGCTTTGTGAATTTTCTAAAGCAAGAACCTACTAACTTCTAGGAACTGTTTGAAACACTAGCATCATAAAACAAATAGGACAAGCAATTCTGACCTAAAGGAGCTCACAGTCCACCATAGAAATGCAAAATGTTTTCTTTGCTAAAAATATAATTATGTGGAGGTGTAATGAAGAAGTGGTTAAATTTCATCGAAGAGTTCAAGAAGGCTTCATAGAAAAGTGGATTATGAAGAAACATCTTAATTGCAGATGTCCCCAGTTGAGTGTGGAGTTAGGGAAGGAAAGGGAAATGCAATTCCAGAATGATGATGCAATCTGAATGGAAGTAAAGATGTGTAATCCGGAAGCTGGAAGAAATGTATCATGGTTAAAGTGTAGAATGCAAGTGGTACAGCAAGAGATAAGTTGGGATAAGTCACTACTGGCCTGCTCATGGAAGGCTATGTGCTGATGTGTTTGGACTTTACCCCACAGATAGTGAGAAGCTATTGAAAGGTTTTAAGCTATTGAGTAAAATGACAAGATTTATTTTCTAGGTTAGAAAACCCCGGTAGCAGCATAGAAGGTGAATTAAAGATGAGGGAGACCTGAGGAATGATAATGGGAGTGGGGGTATTACCACTATCTGCAAAAGTGCTGGTGAGATGAGGCTTTGAAGAAAGGCAGTGTTGGATGGAAAGAATGGATCAAACAAGTAAAGGGAGAAGGATTAACAATAGGCAGATGTAGGTGACTGGTGTGAGGCTAATAATGAAGGAGGAGACTAGGATTATTCTCAGATATGACCCTCTATTTCCATGTCGATCATAGTGGTTTTCAAAAAAAAAAAAAAAAAGGGAATGCAGAAGCACGAAGAGATAAGGGGAAAATTCTGTGTACAATATTCTTGTCATTTCAAGAGCTCCAATCAAGGAGGTATGGAAGGTGTTGGGACACTTATTTTAGCTAAAGTTATGGATAAGAATGTCAGACAATGTCTAGAGAGAAGAGGAGATGACCAAAGGCAAAGTTGTAAGGACTCTAAGCTTTAAAAAGTGGGCAAGCAGAAGAGGGATATGTAGAGAGGTAGGTGGAGAACCGAGAGAGTAGCAAACAGGTTAACAGTGACAAGGAGTGTACATAGGTCAAATGAAATAAAGACTGAAAATGACCCATGAGAAAAGAGTGACATTTCATGGGACATTTACAGGACCATGGAGTGGATACAAACTTATTTTAAGTCATTTGAAGAAGTAATTGTGAGACAGTGGAGACAGCAATTTCAGATCATTCTTTTGAAGGCTTGATTATCAAGAAGAGAGTTAGTATAATATGTGCAGTAGGAATCAACGGAGATGATGAGGTAGGGTCTGATTTTCTTGATTACTTAATTAATCTATTAAATGGGATGGGGGCTGGCCTGGTGGCACAGCAGTTTAGTTCACGCTTTGGCAGCCCCGTGTTCGCTGGTTTGGATCCCAGGTGCCCGCCGATGCACTGCTTGTCAGCCACACCGTGGCGGCGTCCCATATAAAGTAGAGGAAGATGGGCACGATGTTAGCCCAGGGCCAGTCTTCCTCAGCAAAAAGAGGAGGATCGGCAACGGATGTTAGCTCAGGGCTGGTCTTCCTCACAAAAAAAAGAAATAAACAAACAATAAAGAAAAGTAAAATGGGAGAGCCATTCTGAGCATGTTTATAGCCCATATATTAGGAGCCAAAAACGAGAGAGAAAAACTATACAGAAAGAGGATATAACTATTGGACCAAGTTCATATCAAGAGTAAAACTTAGCTTGAAGGAGAAAAAGAAGACAACTTTCTCTAATATTAAAGACAGATGATACAGTCAATGCAAACTCTCCTATTTAAAATCTGAACTTTTTAAGGTAGCAGTTTCTGAGAACATTACATGAGATGATATATGCAAAAGTACTCAACACACATGATGTGATTAATGCTGATCGATCTATTTGCTTCAAACCTTCCAGTTTTCTCTTTTCAATACCTGTATCTTATAATTTTTTTTACCAAAATTTTTCTTGGCACCGGAAAATTTCCCTCTGAAAAAACCATTAGCATAGAGTCTGGTTTCAGTTACTACCATTGCCCATTACTTCATCAACCTCAACGCTCAACAGCTACAGACCTGGCTAATTTTAAGTTGGAGCTTCTTTCTCTAAGCCCAGAACTTGTTCCAATCTTATTCCAATATGACATACCATTTCTTAAAAAATTCAATGCTTAAAGTGCAACAAAATTATTCCTTAAAATTACTTTTAAAATAAATATAGTAATAGATAAGGAAGTAAAATAAAAAAATGTATAATTTTGATATAAATTTGCATTTCAACATTTCTACAAGGCTTTTAATGAAAACAGTGTCTATTCTCGTCTCCTTTTTTCTGACTTAATCAATTTCAAATTTTTTATTCATTTCTTTGGTATTAATCTATATATTACTGAAAAATAATCTTAAACTACTTTAATAATATAGCAGTACTTTTCCAGTTTTAGACGTTATGCATGTACTCATACAGTGCAAGACAAACATTTAATTCTTTTATATCCCCAATCTCTTTCACTTTCTTCTTCCATTTTCCCAATATGTTTATTTTTGTTTGTTGGATCAATAACCAGTTTTTGGATTATTGTGAGTGTGTAAATATTTTTCACAGCTGACCCGTATAAGTCATAGTGTTTATATTTATTTTTTGGATTTTTTTTTTTTTGGTTTTGCCTTTAATTGAGTTAAAAATTGTGTGTGTATTGTTTGGTTGCTTCATTTTCTATATGACTATTGCTAATTCATCCCCAAACTCTGCCAAATGCCAAACTCTGTAAATGTCGTCTCAACATTTTAAACATACAGGCTTTTCTATTAATTCTATCTTCCTGCAGATATCCTTCTACAAGAATTTTTTCCCCCTGGTCTCCTCTGGACTTAGTTCTTTCTTGGCCCTTTCCATAGCTTTTGTTGTTTTGGGATCTCCCTTCACCATTGTCCTAGAAATTCCCATTGTTTTTCACCTGTATTGGATACCTGTGTGTAAGTTCATGTCTCTCTTTTTCTTGGTTTACATCATTATTTTGGTGACATGTCTTTTATTAATTTCCTGAGAAAGAGCTCATGGGAGATTAAGTTTATGGTATTTTATAAATATGAAATGTCTTTATTCCACTCTCACATTTTATTCCGTTTGGCTGTTGTAAAAATATAGGATAAAAATATTCATAATTTTGAAGTCATTGTTTAATTATTTGTTTGCTTGTCTCATGTTGCTGCTGATAAGTTTTGATGCCATTCTGATTTTTTCTGTCTAGAAGTTTTGTCCATGTTCTAAATATTAAAGTGATATGCACTGGCGTGAATATTTTTTTCCCGCTGTGTTAGGCGTTCCATGGACTTTTCACTCTGACGTCAGTTTTGGAACATTTCGTTGAATTATTTCCTTGATAATCTCCTTACCATAATTTCTTCTGTTCTCTCTTTCTGATTTTTCTGTTATTCAGATAGTGAACTGCTTTGGTTGGTACTCTATTTTTTTATTTCTGTTTAATTTTCTACATTTAGATTTTCTATTCTAATTTCTTGGAGATTTCCTTAAGTTAAAATTCAACATTTTCTAGTTGATTTCTTCTTCATTTCTGTTGCCATATTTCTAATTTCTGAAAGTTTTCCTTTACTTGTATTTCGTTTACTTGTAAAATATCTCGGTATTTTTTTCATGGAAGTCAAATTTCCTATCTCTGGGAGCCTAGATGTTAAGCATGCATAGACACACACACACAGAGACACACACACAGTTTTCTTCTGCTTCCATCACTCTATTTTCTCCAATTATTTTTACCTGTTTGTTTGGCTCTGTCCTTCACATTGGAGCTTTTCCTCAAATATCTTCCTCGAAGATCCCTGGATGCCAGTAAGTACTTAAGAATGAGTCACTAGACATCTGATTAGAAATTTATGGGCTTGTCAACGGGTGCGCCTCCTTGGTGGGTGATCTGGCCTTGCTGTTTTGTCAGTGAACTCCTGACCGTTCGTGATTTTAATGTCTTTTCTCTTAGTCCGGTTCGATTCCCCAGAGAGGAGTTATCCAGCCTGCTACAAGAGGGTCTAATACTGGCTGCTAGTATTCTTAGAGTTAGGTGAGGGGAGAGATCAGGGAGATCTCGTTCAGTGTGCAGCCCACTAAAGTTGAAATATCCTAGTTGGGCCGTGTGTTCGCTGTTCTGTTATCCTTCTGACTGCTCCTCCATAGAAAGGAAGTCGCAGAGAAGAGGAAGTCACCGAGCCATCCAGGTTGTAGTTAGGGATCTGGTTCTATATGTGCAGACATTCAACAATCCTCCTGTATTTAACCCCACCTTTATCTTCAGGTTCATGGATACCTGGTGCTTTCAATTCTGGAGGATCTTTGAGTTTTGCACTACAAATTATTTTGCTTTTGCTTCTGGACTTTCTCTAAGGATGTCTTGGAATTCACCTTTCTCCAGGCTAAGGCAGTTACTATTTGTCTGTTTGCTTTCTAGTTTCCAAAATTGTGTTGCTGTTGTCTTTTCTTGCATGACATTTGTATTAGTCACTTAGTGCCTTAACAATCCGCTTAGTTATTTTAGTAGCATGTCATGAGAAAACAGAGGTAAGCATGTGTTGGTTTTGCTGTACAATTAGACAACTTGGCATATATAATTTTTTGATACAGCCTCTTAAGATATAGCTTTATTTGAAAACCATGATCTAATCGTGGAAGTCACAACTTCTAAATGTTTT
Source organism: Tapirus indicus (assembly GCA_031878705.1). Lineage (NCBI taxonomy): Eukaryota > Metazoa > Chordata > Mammalia > Perissodactyla > Tapiridae > Tapirus > Tapirus indicus. The sequence goes on along the minus strand of CM062930.1, from coordinate 27,370,164 downwards.
GTAAAATGCAAGAAAACCAACATAAGTTTCTAAAGGTGATAAAATTGAATCATGAATCCCTTTAGTAACAAATAATCTACATCCATTTTTATGTGCTTCACACTTCTCTTAATAACCATGAAGGGATTACAGTATTCTCAGTAGATCAATTCCATACTTCTTCGTATTAATCATTCTAACTTTTATAACGCTGGAAGTGCCAAAATATCTCCTCATTGCAGCTGCGTATTCATGGTCGAAAACATTCTTTCCAGTATGACTTGATTATCCTCATCAACTTTGTAACAACCTTCATATGTGAGGTGAGAGAGTGAAGAAATCAATCTTGCCACCAATAAGAGAGGATTTGGAATTGTAACGGGAGTTCAGATTAGAAACAGTTCACTAGTTGTGAGGAGAATTAGTTGCAGTGAGTTGCTCATTCTATAGCAGAAACATTAAAAAAAAAAAAAAGAAAGAAAAGAAAAGTAAATTAGAGTAAAAATCTCTTGAAACATGAGTGCTTCTCTTTTTCAAGAACTTGATTAAATATTCAATAATTTCAAGAACAAATAAATGAGTCAAATAAGTAGATATAATAGTAAATGTTAAAACCAAGGCAAAAAAAGATGAAAATATCTATATCTAGTGATGTCAGCATCACTACAAACCAATATGCTAGTAGAAAAAAATAAATAACATGTAAATTGGGATCAAAGAACTGCCTCCATTCTTATCAGATACAATTCTAAGACTTGAGTCATTTCTATATGAGTAAAAACAGTCCACGTCAGTGAGTAGTTTTTATAGGAGACCTCTATATGGCAAAAGAAATTGAAGAAGGCAACAGAGTTCCCCTGAGGGCTAACCACCCTTATTCAAGTTAATGGGGTATGCCTCTGAATAAGGCCTCAGTCAGACATTTAAAAAAAAAATCAAACAAAATATGAGGTTAGAAAAAAAGTCCCATTTTTCCAAATAGCTTTCCTCTTAATGAGCACTTCAGATGACATTAATTTCTTTAAAAATATTTACATGAATTATTTTTCCCCAAAAAGTTTACATATTTTTATGCCACTTGTCCCTCCATAAACAAAAAAGGATCTTATTATTCCTATTGCATAGAATAAAAAAATGAAAACACAACAGAAAGATTGGTGGGAGGAGAGGAAGGGCGGTGAGATGTTCTGAAATTATGTCAGAATCAAAATGGAGAATGAATATGTTTCTTTTCCCTCGGTTCTATTTCCAAATATGCATTCTCACATTAGCATGGAAAGATATTTATTAAGTGCTTAATGACATGTAACTCCATTAGATAAGTTATAAAGAAATTACAAGATGTATTTACAGTTACATCCAACTCTGAATTTTAAAGCCAACAGAGAAATCAAACAAATTAAAAATAGAAAATAAAAGCATTACACAAAAATCTAAGAAAACAGTGCAATGCAGAACTAGTTCTAAGGAAAAAAAATCAATGCCAATTAAAAAATCAGTGGGATTGTTTTATTGAGCTGACTCATTGACTCAGCTTCAAGAGATATCTATTGCGCTTTAGTAATTCGTCAAAATTGGTCCAACGGTTCAATTCTATTTAGCCTAAACATATAATGAAAATTGCATAATGTTGACCACAGTTGAAACAGATTTCACTACCTAGGTCAATTATATATCTATCATTCATTCACTGCTTTAATCATTCACCTTATGAACAATTACTTAGTGTTTATTGTCCCTGGGTGTCAGGGCATTAAAGAGGAGAACCACATGGTCCTGATTCTTCAGGAGCTCGGACAGTTGGATAATCAGATACAAGAACATATAACAGTAGACCTGCTATGTGATAAGTTTTTATAGAGAAGAGATGTTAAGTGTTATGGTGGAGAGAATAATGGATGGTTTCAGAAGTTATGCTTGATTTCCATCTAAGTATGGCTAGGTTTTCAACAATAAATCAGTGGCGAAACTGTTTCAGGTAGAAGAAAATGTGCAACAACAGAAATCATGGAAGGTCATGGATTGTTTTGGAAGCTGTAGATTTTCAGGAAGTGGTAGGAGATGAGATAAAAGAAAGGTGTTTGAAGGGTGTTATGTATGCTAAGCCAGGGCATTTTTACTTTAGTATAGGTACTGGGGAGTCACTTAAAGATTTTAAGCAGGAGATGGACATGATTAGATTTACCTTTGGAAAGATCTCTGGTAGTACTTTAAGGGGTGAACTGGAAAGGACTGAGTGTTTAGGCAGAGAGAAAAGTGAGTGGTAATTGTAATAAAAGAGGAAAGAATAGTTTTGGGAAATGTTTAGTAGTGAGAGCTATCAGGTCTTCATCAATAATTAGATTCAGAGGGAAGGGAGAAAGCAACCAAGAGTGATTACCTGATTTCTACTTTGGCCAAATGGTGAAGGATGTTTCTATTACTCATATGGAGGGAAAAATAAGCAGCAGAGGGAAGACAGTGAATTCGTTTTGAGTAAATTGGATACTTTAACAATGGAGAGTAAAACAATTTACTTAAATACAAATGCTAGCAAAGATTTTGGGGAAAATATAGTTTATTCCTCTAAAATAAATAAGACTTTCTTTTTTTAAATCCTGGAAATGTGTTACTAATACCAGTTGATCTCCACGTATCTGTATATCTACCTTTCCCATTCCTGGAATGGGGTATTATTTAAACCTATTTTCTCTGGAACATTGCCTTTGGCAAATAGCCTAAAGAAGTATATAAACTTAGGAAAGTCTTTGCAGATGGAAATTCTGCTTTCCCCATTTTATTACCATTGATATCCTTCCCTTTTCTTGACCATTGAGAGGAAGAATTCAATTAAGGGACAATTTAGGTTTGAGCTTTGTCTTATAATAACTGGACTGACAGTTATCACAGGACTAACAAATGTGCCTAAAAACCACCTTATATTTCCCAACATAGTATTGTTGATCTCTATGTTTTTTCCTTTTTGGATCAGCAACTAGACAAATGGAGACCAGACAGTCCAGTCTAGAAAAGCATAATTGCCAACTCTGATTTAAGTGGGAGTGGAAAAACTTCTCAGATGAAATGGGAATTTAGCCTCAAGATAGTAGTTTCCATGTGTGAGTGAGTTTTAAATTCTCCAAAGGGGGAAAAAAAGGAATAACAGAAAAAAATCATTTACAGGATTTAGGATGATAGGTTTATTTTTGGCGAGTCTATTTAAAATAGCTATTTCTTGCTTGTGTATACTTGTACTAGTAGAAATAATTAAACTTTTTTTTTCTTGCAGACCTTAGAGTTTCCTATCAATACTTTAGAAAGAGTTAACTGAACTGACAGATTTGATTACTCAGAGTGGTCAGTCTGATTTTTTATTTCACTTTGACATAAGACTTGGCACAAGTCTATTACAAGCTATGCTCATTTATTGCTGCACTTCTAAGTTATAAATCTGGTTTACATCTATGGAAAATGTAGTGTAGAACTGAAGACATGTCCAATTATCTGGGCAATTTGTTTTATGAACTTATACCAAATTAAATAGAAAGCATCGCCAGTATTTGTTCGTCCTCTGTGGGCTGCAAATCAGTGAGAAAAAAACCTTCCTGAACAGGGGCATTGAAAGTTCTGGCTTTTCAGACTGTTTCCTGAATGAGTTCTGATTAAAACAGGATCTGAAAGTCTGATTGATAGTCTCTATTTCCTTTCTCAATGTCACAAATACATTCAGAATGTTGACTCCTATGAAAGGGAGAATTGCTGGGCTGGATTGCATTACCTTCAGCAGTTCTTCATATTAGTTAGAGGAAATGATTTGACTAAGTACTTAAATCATGGATATGCAAGGCTGGTTTTCTCAGAAAATAGTACTGAAATGGATTTTGTGAGTCTCTTGTCTATAAAAATGAAATAAAATTCAGCCTAGGATGGGCAATCAAGCCGTAGTATTATATGTATGTGCTTTTGAACTTTTACAGATAGAGTGACTCATTTGATCAAACATAACATGTAAAGGTGAATTTTTACGCATTTGTCTGCTGGTAAAAAGAAGTGGGTACTACAGTAGGGATATAAGACTATGACATCATTGTGGGTGACGGTGGGAAGCTGCAGTCTGCTTTTTCGGTACTACTTCATTTTGGAAAGAGAAACTGCTAAATAAACAAAACAAAACAATGGGGAAGACTTTAAGTTCATGAAAATTTGGGGAATTTAGAGTTTTCCAAGTAGATTAGAACTAACAGGTAACTTCTAAGTAATCAATCATTCATTGATTTGGAGTCAGCTCTTGGATTTGTTCCCTTTGGGAAGGGAGGTTGATTGATTCTTTTTTCATTTTATTTTTATAACAGCCTATTTTTGTTTTACAAGTAAGATAATTTCCCTTATCTTTCTAGGAACATACTTCAAGTCTTGTTCTGATTGTTTTATCAACTCTGTTTCCTCAGACGTAAATTATTCTGTTGGATGAGTTTGTGTCGCTTTCACTGAGTAGCTTTATTTAATTATTTGGAATAGGATTCTTGATTGTGTATGTTTGCATCTAAGATTACTTGTTAGAATGTCTGCTGCATCCATTTGCATAGCCTGCTTGGCAGAATTGTTGAGAGCTTCTGCTAAGACTTGTACTCTGTTGTGTCTTAATTAAAGTTAAAAAGACATATACATTTCCTTAGGGGCCAGTTTTATTTTTCTGGGTATTTCCTGTTGTCCCCAGGGGTTGACAGCCACCCAGGGCTGTGTTGCCTCTTTAACACAAGCTTCCATACTTGTCTTCTATCTTTCAAGTTGACCCCTTGCTCCTTGGAGAGAAGGCAGCTATACAAGGGAAGACCTCTCCCTTGTTCCTGAGATGTCCTCCCATGCTCAGCCTCCACTGCTCCCAGGCCTGGAGGACCAGGGTAGAGCACTTGGTCTTAGTGTGGTCTTCTGCCTTGTATTTTCTGTGTTACATTTTCCCTCCCCCTTTTATTCCCATCATCCTTCCATCACTTAGGGATTCTACATTGTTTCTGATCTATGGAGGGTTTCTCATCTTATTTTTGTATATGGCTATATGTTTAGTCATTTAAAGTATATTTTCTATTATCTGTAGGGATTTGACATTCCTCAAGCTGACACTGAATGAAATCAATACTTTTTTTAGACTTAATTTAGATAATTGTGCTTATCAAGGAATTTTTACTGCTATCTCAGTCCAGACTTGTCATTAAGACTCACCAATTGTCTTTTACCTGGAGATTTTGTCATGCACATCCAGAGACCTGCTGTAAGTGGAGAACCATCATGGAATTAAATTATTTCTATTACTTTTTAACAATAACTCATAAATCTCAAGAACATATGTATTAAACAATTAAACAACTTTAAAAAAATAAACTATCCTATGTCTTTCCATTCCCTTATTATTATTCCAAACCTTAAATAAAACCACTTTTTCTAACAAGGGGGCAAAAAAGCTATTAACAGGGAGAACTATTTTAAAATTGAAAACTAATGAATACTTCATCTCACCCTTAAGATAATTTGCCAATAAAAAAATACTCTCTTAGGTTCAAATCTGCAATCACATATGGCAAATCAATTAGCAGAAATACAGGAATTTAGAAAATAGTCTTTTGTGATAACAGCAAGATTTAATTGCCTGGTAAAAATAATTTATCTTTGTGGATGAGGATTTTGCTCCCTAGAGGATGGTCAACACTTTTTTTTTTTTAAATAATATATAAGAATTTAAAACTATTTCTCAGGAGAGTTATTATGGAAGCCTTAAAAGGAATCTCCTTATTCCCATATACATTTCTTGATCTGTTTTTCTTTCTGCTGTTAAAATTAAGTGGATGCTGTATTGAAATTTATCCTCATTGCTTTTTATTCTCCCCAGAATTATTCATGCCATAGTCTATTTTTCTCCATTTATTATACTGATTTGCTTTTACTTTGACAGTTTTCCTCATGTTTCAATGCATTGTTTTGACAGTGAGTTACTCATCAAGATTTTACTTGAAAAAGAAAATGATAGTTCATGTTCACATTTTAAACTTAAATCCTTTTAGGCTTTCTTTTTATTCCATAGTTCTATGTACGTTACAATGGCAGAGACTGTAACTGACAAGATAATGGATTAGACTTTATAAGTTGATCTAGCTAGAGAAGGTTCATTGGATGCTGAAAACTAAACTGAAAGCAAATTTAAAAAATATTAGAGAAATGTCAAAAATCCCCACAAGAGATGGACAATATAATTTATTTTAAAAAGCCAATACTGTTTATGCTTAACCAATAACAAGCTAATTTATATACCATTTACTCCTGTTCTTTCCTCATGGCGTATATGATCAAGATCGGTATGCCATGCACTGGCTTCCGAGTGATATTAGTGTGCCTTAATCTGCACTCTGCCCCCTTATTTGCATATTCTCTTTGGTGAATGAATTTTATTGTTTTCACTTCTTTTCTTCTTTACATTTTGTCTGACTTTTGTATTTTTTTGTTTCAATTATCTATCTATTCATCTCTATCTATCTATCTATCATCTATCTATCCCCTATTTGCTTATCTGTCTATCATCTATTTATCCTCTTTTCTGCCTCTGTATCAAGTATTTCATCCTCTGACATAGTTTTGATGATGGTGATGAGGTTTTCTTTTACACATTCTTTTCCATTTCCTTCTACCTCCTATTTCTTATAAAGTTTGATAAAGAAGATTGGGAGGTTAAAACTCTTTGAACCTATAGTTTAGTTTTTGGAAAGAGCCTTTTGTGGGCCAATGTTTGCAAGTCTATTAAGCAAAGGTGTGCAATAGCCTGCAGACAGTATGGTGGGCAGTTTGCATGGAGGTCTTTACTCAATGTATTTTGTTCGGTATCATCAACTAACAGCCCTTGAATTCTCTCTAAAAAACAGTGAAGGACAGACTTAGAAAATTCATACCCCATTTTGAGTCCTCTTTTTTCTTTTTAGATAGAACAGCTTGGGGTAGTGGAGTTTTATTCTCATGTAGAATCAAAGAATTTCTCAACTTTTTTTCAAAAATCCCATATAGGAGTCAATGGGGTTGAACCAAATAGCTTCCTCTCCCTTATTCAGGATAAATAAGGAAAACAATTGAAAGCACTATAATTTTTGAGTGTGAGCTTTATGAACACAATGGGAACTATCACTTTTAATTCAATATTTAATTTGTTTATAACCCTTATTTTTATGATGATGATTTATTTAACTTTTTAATATTTTGAGACCATAATGATTATACTAAAGTCCATGTTAATATGGTAGAGAAATGTAATATTGTCTTGTATGGATTTTAAAAATCTTATTCCATTATATATCATTTTATTTAAAATTCTTATGAAATGGTTAATGCAAATTCTACAGAATTTAGATGGGATTTTAACAAGACTGTACTTTCAAAATTATTCTTAAATGAGGCCATTATCATATTAATTACATAGCTGCTATATTACCACTTCTTTGAAGCACTGTTCTAGACAATAAATGGAGAAAATCATTCTCATTCATAATGGTCCATTTAAATTTAATGATGTGAACATCCCATTTACTTTAAAGAAAATCACTACTCAGTAAAAACATTTAGACAAAAAATTACTTCACATAAAGAAGTTAAATATCACTCTTTCATGTTTTATTACAGTGCTGAGAATATTAAATAAATAACAATGGAAATGAAACAAGGCAGAAGGTCTGTCAAACATCCTGGAGTTTATTCACATGAGACACTGTTGAAATTTATGCTCAAGTTACTGAATACCAATGTATATAACATCTGAACATGTGGGTGTCACCTTTAAATTTAAAAAAAAAAATCTGCTAAAAAACGTTGATTGGACAAATACCTGATAAATACTTCCTTCTTGAAAATATAGAACTTCTGTTTGTCTGCCTAGCAGCCCTGCCTTTTCAGCTGGAAACCGTGTCTTACCCCACTTCATTGTGCTAGAGATGCCATTTTGCTACATAGTAATTGATTAATTTCCAACTGGAAAAGTTATAGTACTCCATTCCCTTGGCCTCAGATTGATTGGTCTAGTTATAGGGACATGGTCAGAGACGGCCAATGCATTCCTTCTCTAATATTTTGTTACCATGTGCATTTGTTGTGGCTAAAGTTTTTATATGTAGAGAAAACAACAGTTGCAAATGGACACTTGTATGCCTCATTGGCTAGAAGAGCAAAGGTGTGTTCTTTGGGGGCTGGAAGAGGAGAGGGATAGTAGAAAGAATGATAGAAAGAGAGAATGAGAGAAGAATGAAAGGGAGGGTGACAGGAGAAAGAGAGAGAGAGAGCTATTAAGTTGACCCACAAGGTCAACTTAGAAGGGAGATGGATAGTCCTTCAAGCATTTGAATTATTTGACTTGGTTTTCTGCTTTATCTGTAGTTTGGTTGTTCTGCAAGATACCCTAATATCTTTCCAATCAAACGGCCCCTTTAAAATTTGTTCTTATTGAGTATCTGTCAATGACACCAAGATATTTCTAATAAATGCAAATTGTATCTTATTTTACAGGTCTCATTTAGAAAGACATCCATCTGAAGAAAAGCAAACTTGCAAATATGGTCTGTGGCAAATGCAGAGATCCTCATAAAACTATTTAATATCAATTATGGTTAATTTTCAGAGAAAGCAAATAGTCAAAGTAAAACTATTGAATCTATTGAGATACTTAGAAGTCTTTTAGGCTTTGAGACTTAAGCTTTCTTTAATGAGTTAGAATAGCAGTTGATGAAATGAGTTGACATATGAGATTTGATTACTCAATTTATCTCATGCAGACCTAAGTAATCCCAGTGATTTTTGAATGCCTCAATAGAATCACCAAGTTGTCAAATGAATTTTGTCCATTTCCCTACATAAATCCAGTTCACTATTGTCTGTAAAGTAAGCTCTTACAATCCAACTCCAAACTTCCTGTCATTTTAACACATTTTTTAAGGGCCTTCATTGTAAAAAGCAGTGTTCTCAGTTCTGTGTTGATATGAAGACATGGTCCCTGACATACTGCAACTTATATTTAATGGAGGAGGTAAATAAAATATGTCACTATAATACTGAATGACATATGGAAGGCATGAATACTCACCATAAGGGTTGAAGGATGCTTAGAATGCCAAGGACCTGTGTCTGCCTTCTTGGTGATCATCACTATTCTCTTGGCTTTAGCCACCATCCAGCAAACTGGAAGACACAACCTATCAGGTAGCCCAGCAAGCCCTATTTGTAATTCTCCAGTTCAAGACCTTTTTTAGGATAATGGCTGTGCAGAATATTTTACGAGCTGTGTGAATTAGGGCAGATATCTGCCTCTTGCAGGTAGGCAGAGGGACACCCACACTGGGCAGCTTGCCAGTTTTCCAAAGGAACCTCCTTTACCAGCTGTTGAACACTGGTGATGTCACTCTGGCCCCTCATAACCATTTTCCAGTTTCCTTGACTTATTTCTTTATCAAATGCTACAGATGTAAGTCTCTGATTGCCCTCAGAGCTCTGCTTTGCTGCCTTACTTGCTTACTTTAGCTCTGACTCAGCTTTCTGTCATCTGACCTATGTTCCTGGCTTCCAGGTGATGACACACTCCAACTCCCCATTTTCTGACATTGGCGCACACCCACCTTTGGCATCCCTGCTGTTCTGTTCTCAGAGTTTAAGTCTCAAAGGGACTGCGATTTGCTTGTCCCTTAGTTTTCCTAGAAATTTAAATTCACTTCATTTAAATTCATTAAATCCCTTTCAGAAATCTGTTGCTGATTTATAGATGATAAGGAATGATTGGAAAGTTTTCACTAGATTTAAGAAGGGCGTGATGAGAAAACTGTGACAATGTCAAGAACAGAATAGAAGACTAGGGAGAGTTCAAGAAAGAAATACCACTTAAAAGTAAAGTTATTATATGATTCCATGTTTGCTCATTTGTTTCTTCCAATATAGACACTTTCTCAAGAGCTTTTTATTTTTAACTCAGTAAAATGTCTAACAAATAATTGATGGCAAATAAAGATTGTTTCAATAAATAAATGAAAAATAATAGTGAGAGTTCAAACAAGGCCTCTGGGGGATGAAGAAGAAGTTATAATCAACAGTACTGACCTCTCTTCGGAAGATGAAGGAAAAGAAGAGGTCTAGGCTTTTTTGGATTTTGAGTTAGTGTTTTTCTGAGTGACTGGTGGTATTATTGACAAAGCAGGAGAAATAGAGGAGCTAGCAAGGTACAGATTATGACTTTGGTTTTTGTTACATTTAAGTTTTGGTAGTCATGGGACATCCCAAAGGAGCTGTCCAGTAAGGAGTTAGACATTTGGATCTGGAACTCAGAGGAGAGGTAGAGGCTGGAGACCTGGGCTAGATGATGGGATTCTTAGAGAGGGAAACTTCAGTATTTAATAAGGGAACTGCAAGAATATGCTATAGAGAAGAAGGAAAAAGACTGATCCAAGAACTAGAAAGGTAAGCTGAAGAATAGTGCCATGAAAACCTAGAGAAAATATTGATTATGAGATTGCATAAGTGTACTTCATGCAGTGGTTCTACGGTTTGACCTATCCAAATGGGAGATGCAGAATGAGATGATTTATATAAGCGTTGGTAGAGAATCTTCCCATCCTGGCACTGCCCTTCAATCCAAATCCTCCTCTGCAGGGTTGACGGCAGAGGCTACTGAAGGCTGCACAGGACAGGCTGTGTTAATAGATTTCTTCTCTCTGTGCAACTGGAGTGCACGCTTCTGTCTTCTATGATCTGGATGAAACTTTCCTATTTCTCTTTCTCTAACTGGACAGCATTTGCTTGCATATTTGAGAAGACTCTTTGTTTTAAGGTGAAGAACTTAACTTCTAAGTCCTCAGAATAATCTCTGGACAAAGATTCCCGCTTTAACCTATAGCTATTTGTTTCCTAAATAGTTATTTGAACACAGTTGGTAGTACAGTGCTTTTACATGGCTTGTGTCCACCCAGAAAATGTCAAATGAACGAATGATGTAGCCATCAACTCCTATGTTTATTAATCTGTTAACACGGCCCACATGAGGCTGATTGCAGTGAATGTTTTTACAATATGCATGTGGGCACAATTACTAATCAAACTAACATTTTCAAAAAACCTCTTGAAAATTTTAAAGTCAATCTGTGAGATAAAACTGAAAAGCAAAGGAAGTGAAAAATGATGAGCGCAAGGAACAAAACTTTTAATTCAAACATCCCTTACGCTTGGTAGTTTTCTTACCATTTCTATGCTTTAGTTTTTGACTCTGGAAAATTGAGTCTACTTGGACTTGGGCCATTGGCCGATTTTGTGTTTCCAGTTTTTGCAAATTGGAACATATATTAAATTTCAGAGTTCCTAAGCCAAAGGTATATTAAAAATTCCCATTTGCTCTTTTCTAATGGAAAAATAAAGTAATCTCCGGTAGAGAGGGACTCCCTCTTCTGTGGGTTTGCCTATAGAACAGGGGGCTATTTATATGTGAGCTCAGAATTATTGTGCCAAAAAGGTGGTGTGTTTTGATGTATCCTATCAATCATTTTGTTCTTTTGTTAAGATTTTTATTTTGTGTTTCACAGAATATAAATCTGGCTTATTGCCTTTAAATATTCATGCAGAGTCATATATTATCTTAAAAAAATCTCATGTTTTGCTTGGCATAATTCTTAGATTAGAATTAAGAACTTCTATAATTTATGAGCCAATCAGTTGAGTTTATTAATATAGAATGAAACCAATCAAACCACCGGAATGAAGATGCGTTAAGTCAAGTTGCTCTGGAAATGAATATTAGTTACTAGTAGTTGAGAACTACATTCTGCTTCTAGAACACAATAGATTATCTCTATGAAAGTTATGGGGAAATCTGGCCAAATAATCCAGCAATTCGTTTTTGCTATTGTTTCTGCTCTGTTGAGAGGATCCAGATCTGGAATACTATTGTTATGGACTGAGTGTGTTCCCCCAAATTTGTATGTTGAAGCCCTAACCCCCAATGTGATGGTATTTGGAGAGGAAGCCTTTGGGAAGTAATTAAGGTTAGATTACGTCAGGAAGGAAGGGCCCTCATGATGGAATTAGTAGTCTTACAAGAAGAGGAAGTGAAGACATAGCTAGAAGGCAGCAAGCCAGGTAGAGAGTTTTCACAAGAAATGGAATTGGACTGCACCTTGATCTTGCACTTGCCAGCCTCAGGAACTGTGAGGAAAGAAATTTCTAAGTCACCTGAGCTATGGTATTTTGTTGTGGAAGCCCAAGTAGGCTAAGACAACTGTGAGAGTCCCTTAGCTGTTTCCCTGTTTCTTCATTTTCAGAATTTTATTTTATCTTTCATATTTCAAGTGCAGACAAATCAATAAACAAAATGTTAGGAGATTGTGAGGTATTGTATAGGATGTAAACAGGGTGATGTGATAGAGAAGTAGAAGAGTGGTTAGGGAAGACCTCTTTTTCTGGAGATGTCATTGTTGCCAAGACTAAGGTTGTTCTAGTGTTGTGAAGAGTGAGAGAGAGAGTGTTTTTCAGGAAGAGGGAACAGCTCTCTCATTGGCCTGTGTGTACCCTAGCACCATCTGTGTGTATTCTAAATATTCAACGGAAACGGTTGACAAGAATTAGACAAAGATGAAATTTGTTTTGGATTTGGTTGGGGAGGGAGAGGGACTTTGAAAATATAAAATTATTTCCAGACATGTATGCAAATTATTGGAAAGAAAATGGTTATGAACCAATGTTACCACAATAAAAAATAAATAAAAGAAAATGATGTAAAAGTATTTAAAATTGGAACAATTGTTGAAAACGGAGCTTCTTGACGGACTCTATATTGTTGGTTTACATTCTCATTCTTACTCTCCCTTCTACTTTTGTGTTACAAAATAATTTTGTGTGTCTCTGAGTTCTGTAGGGTCTACATTCACAATTGTGAATGCCTTTGTACAAATGGACATTAGAAACTGTGAATGGATTTGGGAAGTCAGTATAGATTTGCTGGAGGGCAGTGTTTTATTTCTACCATATAAGTTAAGGTCTAACCCCCGGAACCAGATTTCTGCACCAATTTCCTGACTGAAGCTCTGCAAATGTGGTTGGCACCATACTAGGGAGGCTCAGGTAGCCAGGAACGGAGATTATGTTTACCATTTTCATAAACCCTCATGGAATAAACATAGGCTCCAGTCACTCTTTATTCTACCCCCCACTATAGCCGTTAGCTGGAAGGAAGTATCATTTTCATCTCTTGGTACAATGAAAGCTCTGAGAATCTAGTTACAATTTCTCTTAGCAAATGGAATCCCAGAAGTGTCTGCACATAGCTAGAATGCACATGTATTCTCCTCTTAGAGTTTTTTTCAGACCACGGTTGAAAAATATCTGCTCTTTAAATTATTCCATTGCTTTACGGAGGAAGTATTAATTACATGAGTGCAAGCATAGATCAGGCTGGGATGTAATTACAGGGCTCACTTTGTCTCTGTTGTCCAACAGAATTAGGCAGGAAGTGTTCATGCTGCCAGGATTTTTAGGTGTTTTGGAGCCCATTATGTTTCTGGTTCTCTCTAGAACTTAAGCATGGATCAAATGACATTTTTGTTGCCCAATTGTCTGGAAAAACGAAAAAGCAACTATTACCAGAGATACATTTTTACAAGTTTCATGTTTGTACATTGATAGAAAATGTTATATGCAGCCTTAACAAGGTAGTCTTCTGTAACATCACTCCTGGTATCTGATTTTTCTCTTTTGTCACAATGTGAGTCCATTACTGGCTCTTCATTTGGTTATCACATTAAACAAGGATGTAGCCGAGAAGATAAAAATGTGTTTGTATCGCCTAGTTTATTCCATTTAGACAATACTTCTATATAAAATTGTTTTTCTTAAATGTCTAATTTCAAATTAGAGTGTCAGAATAAAAAGAAAAGTTTCTAAAACTACCCTTCTATTTCATTCACTTTTTGGGTGTTGTTATTTCCTGTATTGTGATTTTTCATAATTATTATAAAAATTGACTCTATTTAAGTTTTCACTTGTTCTCTTGCAAGTTCCCTTGCTCTGATCATGGTGATTCTCAGTTTTTAGGCTCTTTCCTCTATCAGTTAAAAAAGCTTTTTCATTTTGCTACCATTTTCTGTCATTTGAGGTTCTGCATCTTCTGAAAATTCCCCTCATTGTTAGATGAGATGTAATGATGGATGAGATCTCCTCCATCTCTTCTTCTATCCCCAATACTATATTTCCTGATATTTTTCTTGTCTCTATTGGGCAATCTGCATTACATCCCTCAGACTCTCACATTATCCGACTGTTTGGTTTCCTTACAATCCACCCCAAACTACCTTTTGAGTACTCATTTTTCTTGAAGCTCATGTACATATTTAGTTTAGTCCCAGTTGCATAACCCTGACCTTGTTACTGTTTTTTGTAATCGTCACATTTATTTCCTGTTCAAAGTTTCATTTTTAATATTCTTATTCTCTTCCTTTTAAAACAGGTTGACAATTTCTATCACACGTCAGAATGGGAGAAATGAATCTCAGGGTTGTACATGTCTCCTTCCCCCTCCCTTCTTTGGGATCACATTAATAAAAGCCATCACTGCGTAGACACAGACTTGGGTTTTGACTAGCATCTTCGTTCTTTGCTAGGAACGTAACACTAAATTTGACTGATGGATTTGTTTCAGAAGGGAATGAAAAATAATTTTTAATGTATTGTGAAAGTTAAAGTCTAGGTACTAAGAAACAAAGTGAAAATATTCAATGAGAAGACAGTGTGTTCTAAAAGGAGCTCTCAGTGGAGCAGAAGGAGTAGTGACATCAAGTCAAAAGTCTTGCGTCTACATCTTGCCTCCGCCTCTTACTTGCTGTGTGATATTGCTGGACAAGTCTCTCAACTTCTTTAAATCTCAGTTGTCTCATGTAAGAGGGAAACTGCTATCCATCTCCAAGAGTTGTCATGTTAAAATTCAAATAGTATTCTTGATACGAAAGTACCTAATTTTCTTTTATTATCTTTTGTCTTATAGCTTTACCCTAGTTAGTCTGTGCTTATTTTCATTAAATTAGTTCTTTGTTTTTAAACTGTTCTTATCATGGAGTAGGAAGCAGTGATGTACCTTTGGTGAAGGTCACAGAGTATCATGGTTAAGAGCACAGAATCTAGTCAAGCAGATTTGTGTTTATATCTCAGCTTTGCTTCTTATTGGTGTGGTCTGGGGCAAGATGCTTAACTTCTTCAAATCAAAGTTTTTTCTTCTGTAAATTGGAAATAATAATAGATTGAGACAGCATATAAAGCATTTAGAACAGCGACTGCCACATAGTTCGTAAGTATTTAATCAACGTTAATGATCACAAAAATCACCACCCTCTCAATGCTATAAGTCAAGAGTTCCGTGAATAAGCATCGTAATATCAGCCAGAAATATTGTGTTGCAGATGTTTTCTTTTCTTAAAATTTATATAGCATGATGTCCTAGCATCACTTGTATATGTAGCATAACTCCACTTTGTAAAATAAAGTTAGTATGTTTCCTGAATTAGTTCAAAGTACAAATGTTGGGTTTTGTTTAAAGAAATGAAAATATTCATATATTTTGTATTTAGTTGTCTCTTTTAACAGACCGCATGAAGATGTTGGTAATGAGGATATTATGTTAATACAAATGATTGGTGCTAAATCAATAATTAAGAGGGCAGCTTGTTATACTGGAAACAGCAGTGAACTTCATAGCAGCAATCTTGATTTTGTAAATCATATAGTCCAGCTCCTGTCAGTGTGATCATATACCTGTCTGACTCTAATTTTGATTTTTAAATTTTCTATAATCTCTGCCTTCTTGCATTTGTCTCCTGTGTCAGAGAAAATGGATACAGTTTCATGCAGAAAAATATGGCAGTTTTGACTGATCTTAATATTTCTCTTGAAGAATGTACAAATATGTGGCAAGGACGAGGTAAGAATTCTTCAGATTTTATTGTACACGAGGTATCTGAATTTAGTGAAGTGGCATAGGAGAAGACTAATATGAATAAAGGAAATGTTTCAATTATGGATTATTATTATTTTTTAATTGAGGTATAATTGACATACATTATATTAGTTTCAAATGTACAACACAATAATTCGATATATGTGTATATTGCAAAATGATCACCACAATAAGTCTAGTTAATATACATCACCATAGGTAGTTACAGAATTTTTTTCCTGTGATGAGAACTTTTCCTGTGATGAAGATCTACTCTCTTATCAACTTTAATATAGGCAATACAGTATGATTAAGTACAGTCACTCTGCTGTACATTTTGGATTTTTTTTAAGTGATTGAAATATTAATGCTTTCTATTTCAGAGAATCGAACTCAAATATGCTTTTGGCAGAAGTTTTAAGGAGACAAATTTTAACAACAAGGTGAGGGTTATTTTAATAAGTATATGAATTGCTGATATATTCATACATCTTCCCCCCATTCTTAAAAAAGTTTTGATTTACTTAACATTCAATTATAATTTGCTTATATTATTAATTTATTTAGAATATTCATTTTGCATAAGGAAAAAAAATTTGTTCAGAAAGAGATGTCTATTTATTTGCCTAAAATGAGTACTCTCTTCCAAGTGGAGGAAGAGGTGTCCCTGGAAATACCTGTCTAGTTTCCCAGGGGAAATGCTTCCCAGCCCCCTTGTTGCAGTTAAATGCAGCCATGTGACTGAGTTGTACCCAATGAGCTCCTCCTCCAGGCCTGCCCCATAAAACTCGTCCATGATTCACTCCTTCTGCCCTTTTCCATTTCTGGCTCGCTGGTTGGAGAAGACCCCTGGGGTGACCTTAAAAGAGAAGCCGAGGTGCTGGATGATGTGTGGGAGAGGTTCTCTTGCCAGCCTGGACTTGGAATAACTGTATTGGAGATTAAGAGTGTAAAATTCAATTCTAATTGTGTGAAAACATTCAATTGTGGAAGTTATTGCAGCAGCCTACACTAGTACATTTTCTCAGCTACTCTGACTTGTTACAAATTAATACAATCCAAAGTTATGATGTCATACTGTTTATAACCCTTATAACTCTTATACTCTTATATGTTTTAGCCTCATCATACCACAATAGCCTTTAATTTAACAGTTAGATAATCTCATTCAATGATCAGGAACCTGCATTCATAGATATTTAAAATTTCTTTCTTAATAAAATATTAACTTTTAGTTCCTCTTTCACATCTTGCTCAATTTTATGTAGTCCTTAATTAACATCTCAAACATCTTATACACCTCTGTACTACCTAAAATGAAAGAACTGCTGCTTCTCTTAGCACAGGTAATAAAATAAAACTCTCCAATCTTGAACTCTTGGAAAAGAGTTCCCAGAATGATGATTCAACCCTATTCTCCTGACTCTACCCCAAATCTGTTTGGTAGTTTGCATTTCCCCAGAAGCAAACCCTGAAACAAGTACTCAAGTCTGAGTTATTTATTTGAGAGATAATTTCAGGACATGCCAGTAGAGAGTGGAAATGTCAAATGGGAAGGAAAGGCAGCCAATAACAAATTCATTAGCAAGCAGGTTAGGACTGGGCATAACCAGATGTTGCTCTCACTGAGAAAATCTGGGTGCATTTCAGAATTACTGCCAAGCGGGGAGAGCAAGCTGGGATATTTATACTTCCATCACTGGTTGAGGAATGCTCCCAGGGGTGTTAATTCTTAGGCATTTCTAGGACACAGTGGCTTTGGTAGCCAGATAAAATACAGCGGCAACAAATGCAGCGGTAGGCAGCCAGAAATATGGAAAGCAGGTGTTAGCATGATAAGTGTGAGGGGATTTGAATGGGGGGCCAACAGTGGTAGTTCCCCACTTCAAAATCTTACAGAATCCATAGAAATGGAAAGCTATAAAATGATGGCATCTTCAGTTACCATTTTATTTTACAGTGACAAGTACTCAATTGTATTTTTAGCATATTTTTTTCTTCCTATAACATCAAGACCAGAATTTTCATTTCTTCTGTGTGAATATTTCTTCTAGTGTCTTATCCTTAAGATATACCACATGGTTTGGTCTCCTGGGCATCTGGTTTTCTGTAAAAAAGAGTTTCTTAGTTTTGCTCGGTGATTTATATATTAGTTCCTTTACCATCCTCTTGATTTGGACAGTTACATTAATTTGGTTTTGCTAAAAGAATGATGGAGTATAAATTTAAATCTTGAAGAGGAGAAAGAAAGAGAACATATTAAAAACCACACTTGTGCCTCCTGTTCCCCTGGTCAAGGCAGATATTACTAACAGATGACATCATTCCCTTTGAGAGCCTCCATCATACATTTGTCAATATCACTAACTGTCTTGTTCTGTCATCCTTCCATCGAGTTTCTTTACAATTAAAACCACAAATTTTGATCAACTCAATAGCCTACCTTCTCTTCATCTATATCTCGGTATAGAATGCTTCTGCAGAAACTCACACACCAAGCAGATGAGTACTATTGTCGTTTATTGTCTCGGACTTCATTTGGTCCCCATACTGGTGTCTGGTAATGCATAGATATCTCCTTAGTTAGCTCTATTGCTAATTCTCCACAGAAAGAAACAATTTTTATTAATTACAACCTTTTTGTAGCAAGTGCCAGAAAACCAAATTGAACTAGCTTAAGCAATCAAGAGAATTTACTAAAATCTTTCTGGGATGTCTCACAGAATCAGAGAACTAGGACTAGGACTGGTCCTTGGTGACAACTGGAACCAGGGGATTAAATTCCATTTCTCTCCCTCTTGTGTTTATTATCTTCGTTGTGAATCTATTTCATTTTACTTCTGTGCAGATCATATCTGCATTGTGTTCTATATGATAAGAAACACGTGGGAAACACACTGAAAGGACAATAGGATAGGGAATTCAGGTTTCCACCTTAAAACCTGGATCATTAGAAAGACAGTGACTTTTACAGCACAGTTCCAGAAATCAGGTGCATACTACTCTGGTGTGCAGTTCTGGGCTAATCAACTGTGGCCAAGGAGGCATATTTGTGATAGAGTAGTTGGACAGTTCCAGTGGGAGCAGTATGGATGAAGCAGAGTAGACAAAACAGTTACTGGAACTATGGGGGTGTTGGACAAATACTGCTGTAGATAATTGACTAATCAACCTTTTCTACTTTCCTTAAATTGTAACCTCACTATCTTTCTGGTCTTATCAAAAAATGACCTTACTTTCTATTTCATGAAAATAATATGAACATGTACCTAAAATTTCAATTGTTCTTTCTTTTTTTTTTTTTGGTGAGGAAGACTAGCCCTGAGCTAACATCTGTTGCCAATCCTCCTCTTTTTGCTGAGGAAGATTAGCCCTGGGCTAACATCTGTGCCCATCTTCCTCCACTTTTGATGTGGGACACCTGCTGCAGCATGACTTGATAAGTGGTGTGTAGGTCCGACCCCAGGATCTGAACCCAGGAACCCTGGGCCGCTGAAGCAGAGTGTGCGAACTTAACCACTATGGCCACCGGCCCCTCAATTGTTCTTTCTTTTACCCCTCTCCCTTTTACAATAAAATAGTTGCACTATATTTATGGTGAATTTCTAGGTCCTCGTTATTTGCAGCCTGTCGTATTGTCTCTGAACTTATCCCTACAACTCTTGCCTTTACAACACTATCTGGTTCAACCCATGCACTATTGCCAGATAAACCTTTCAAATTAACAGTTCTCTCCATAATGTTCTCTTAAGAAGGGATCTTCTTGGGATTCTTATTCCAATAAAATAAAATTAAAAAAAAAAGCTATTTAGGGACCAGCCTGGTGGCATAGCAGTTAACTTCGCGCACTCCAATTTGGCAGCCAGGGGTTTTGCGGGTTGGGATCCCGGGCGCGGACGAATGCACTGCTTGTCAAGCCATGCTATGGCAGCGTCCCATATAAAGTAGAGGCATATGGGCACTAATGTTAGCCCGGGGCCAGGCTTCCTCAGAAAAAATGAGGAGGATTGGCAACGGATGTTAGCTCAGGGCTAGTCTTCCTCACAAAAAAAAGAAAACAAAAAAACACCTATTTAGTTTGGCATTCAGGGCTCTCTGGCCCATAATATGCTATAACTTCCCTAGTTTTATCCCTTATTACTACCCTATATGTATATATTATACTTTAAATGTTTTCATTGATTTCTCTAACAGATTCTGAGTTTTCCCATTCAGTGGGAAATATCTCCTTTTGTTGCCAATATCTGTAATTCTATTTTTACATTTTGAAATTTCATTCGCCTTTCAAGACTCATATGAGTAACCAAATCTTCTGAAATGCTTTTCTTCATCCCTCTACCAAAATAATCTCATCTTTTTACAGAATCCATTGTCTTTTGCACTCTGTCTTACATTGTGGTCACTGGGGTACTTGTGCTAGTTCATCTATTAATCTAAATTTCTAACCCAGACATTACATAGAACCCTCTGTGCCTTAAAAAAATGAGGCATATTTGGAATAGACTTGCATAGACTTTATGTGATCCAATGGGAAATAAATACCTTTTCAAATTTTCTCTGGTAGAATCCACTTGCACACAATATTTGCTGCAAATATAGACTCTCCTAAAGTTTGCATATGGGCTTCAGTTGAGGGGTTTACATAAATATGCACGCATAGGTAGTATGTTCTTACCATAGGACCCTTTCTCCATCTTGTGGACTCCTCACTTTAACATTCATTTCTCTTCTGCTCCTTTAGTTCTTTCACAGGAGTAAAACATCAACTTCCTTCACTGTTTCCACTTTCTTCTTTAGAGTCGGTTCTCTCCTCTGAAGCCTTGGGCCAGGCCACATCATTCTTATACATTTTACTGACTTGCAGGCAGGGGCTGGGTCTTTATCATCCTTGTATCTTCTGCAGCATTGGCAACAATGCCTCATGCACACTTGAATTGCTAAAGTGGTATTGAGTGACTCAGATGTTAAGAGTCCCCTTGCTTCAACACATATAAGTAATATAGGAAACAGAAATAAAACTAGAGAATTATGGAGCACATATCAAACTTTCATCTCTCTCTTTAAACATGTAAGGGTTCTAGCAATTATGAACATGCCCCTCTGTGAATTTATACCAGCACATTCTTTCCTCTGTGGGGTAGGAAAAAGTAGAAGGGAACTAAATATGTAATATAAATTAGATTAATAGCTTGTATGAAGAAATATATTAGGGGAGAACATTTATATTCATAAATAATTTTATTAGCTCAGTTCCTGGTTTCACTTACCTATAGTGTCTTCACTATAAGATATTTTCCATGTCTTGAAATGACTTCAATGAGTTCTCTTATTTTCCCAAGTGTAAGAAGCACTACTTCTTCATGATGTCAAAATTAGGAAATGGTTTCAACGGTTTGGATTACAAAACTCATCCATGTCCTAATTAAGAACATTGTTCTCTTATGACTGAATTAATTTCTGCATGAATGTAGTTTTCAGAATGGTCTATTGGAGGTAATCTTAAGCTTCCAATAATTTCATATTATTTACATGATACCCATGGAAAACTGTTTTAAAAATAAAATTATTTGAAAGGACAGAAGCTTCAAAATATCAACCTAATACAATAAATGTGGAATTTTCTCCTTTACCACTCAAAATTTTAATGAGTTATTAGTCAAGTTTGGATTAGAGAAACAGAGCCACAAGGAGTGATAAAGACTAGGGGGGTTTATTGTAGAGATTTGAACTTACACACTTGGAGGAGGTGGTTAAACAGTTTATATTAGCTGGTTTTTCTAAATTGATTATTGGGCCTGAAGTCAGCGGGGCAGGCCATTGGGAAGGAAGGTGAAGTTGCTGAGGGACAGGACAAATTTGTACCCACGAGAGTGAGCTGGAACTCATGTAGTTCTTTTGCCATCACCAAGCCTCACCATCAATGCTGCTGGTGACTTGAGTGTAAGGCTGGTGCCCTTCATCGTGGAGTTAAACACATAGTTGTTCTCAAAGTCAGAGAAACTAAAGAGAGATACCCGACAGGAGTTGGAAGAGCGAATCCTATTGCTGCCTCAGGAGCTGCACACACTGGCCCAGGATTCTGGGAAGCTGAGGGAGGAGACCCAGTGGTTGCTGGAGTTGCTGTGGGCTGGCTAAGATCCACTTAGACAAGATGAGCCACCAGATCGGAAGCAACATGCCGGAGTTGCAACAGCACCTGATGCCTGGCATGGACCTTCCCAGTGTAAAAGGATACAGCTGCTACTCCTTTCCTCCTTTTAAATATCACCCAGAATATCTCTTGTGGCCCATGGGAACTTGGAGCTGTGCAGGGAAAGGAATTCTGAGAATCATAGTTCCAACACAGATGAGCTGAAACAGTGCGAATTACCTTGTATATGTCAAAAACAACAACAACAAAAGAAATGAAAATCCAAACAATCTCATTTTCTCCCTGGACCAAAATATCTTTTGGTCAATATTGTATTTTTATCAGGATTCTCATCATAGCTTTAGTGCCTGCATCAGATAACAACTTAGGAAGTCTCATACAGGTCGCCTTTCCTCCAGACACACTGGATATGGTCTTAATTGCCAAGGATGTTAAGAGAGGATAATAAGATAATAAGGGAAGCAACAGCCATATGATGTGGTACTTGTCAGTCTGGGACTTGGAAGCTTTAAGAAAGATATTGGGTAATGAGGACTTGGAGACTTGTGCATTTAATTTCATCCATAGTGACCTGATGGGTGTGTTTATTATGATGGTAAAGATCTTATGTTCAAATTCAAACCCCACCTGAGAGGAGGAAGACTAAGCTGTCAGGGCAGCTTGATAATGAACCAGGGCTGCCTACAAACCATTAGTGAAAAGTGCAAGGATACATATAACACACAAGGCAATAAACAAAGAGCACCTTGTGTGGAATGTAGAAGTGGCATAATGCTGACAAACTGCCTGAGGTTTTCAAAGCAATTTACTGAGAAAGCTTTTTACAGTGGCCCACTTTGGAACCACTGATAATTAACCAAACAAATAATTTAAAGTACGTCCAACTGGTTTCAGCAAATTTCCTAAGGGAGTTGCAATACTTTAAATTCCATATTATGAGACTGTTGGATCAGTGTCTTCAGCTGCAGCACGTAAACACACAGGACTTGATTCGCGATCGTGTGGGTAATAACTTAAGATCAATATTTTAAATGATGTAATAGAAAAGCAGCAAGGAATCTCTCCTAAGTAATATACAGCAACTGAGCCTTAGTTGTGGGCATATGGAGCCATTATGAGTTCTACCAAGTCTATCGATTTATGCTTACACAAATTACTGAGTGATAAAAGAGATAACATTTTCTCATAATAGCAATGTAGTTTCATAACTTATTAAATACTATAGATTTATTTCTGTATGACACCAAGAAAACAAAAGTATTATTCTCATCACTTACTCATACGGGGTCTGAATTTAGCAGATGATGTTTTTGCCTTGCAGGAACTCTCAGTGTTTTCCTCCATCTTGATATGGAGAAGTAAAGCTTGTCATATGCAGACTGTGTGGCAGTAGGGAAGAAGCTTGGGCTGAAGAGGCAGAAGAGCATCTGCTTAAGGGATCTGCCTTGTTCTAATTTCTGCATCTGTATAATGGGGGAGAAGCCATCATTATTCTCCTCTCACAGGGTTACCCTGAGAGTCGCTGAACATAGTAGAAGGCAAAGTGATTTGCAAACAGTAAAGTACTATGAAAACGAGTTAATTTCTGATTTGTATCTCAGGTCTGTAGTACCTCAAGGGCTAGTGACCATTCATGTAAAAGGACCTAAATCAAGATGTCTCTAGTTGATTTGTGAAACTCTCTCATTTTCTTCCCTAGACATACTCTTCCCGATGCTCATTGAAAATACATACAATTTGATCTTTCTCATAGCCTGATATTCTTTTTCTTTTCAATGAATTGAAAAATATGAGACGTCATATATATTCTCTCTTTCTCTATCTTCATTATTCTAGCTACTCATGTAGAGCAGAACCTTCCTTTGTGGGTCACAGGTTATCCATTTCCAGAATTGATTTGCAAAACTGTGTTTGGAAATGGGACTGCCTTTCTTCCAGTAGATAGAACCATCTTTTTACTCCCTTTCTTCCACTCACCTGTCCCATAGCCATCCAGTCCTCTATTCTCTGATCTATCAGTAGACTTCTGCCAACACTACTTTTTATTGTTTTAATCTTGCCTGGGTCATTGTGTTAGTTGATTTTCCAACATTCTTGTCCAGCTAATGTCAAACCTTGAGTTATTTCAACTCTCTGATATCTTTGTTCCTACTCCAGGGTTGTAGAGATTGCTAGAGAAAATCATGCATCCTGTATCCATGCATACCCTTGTAATTGTCCTGTCTGGACCTAGCTGGAATTCACCTAACCACAGGCAAAACGAATGGAGCAGCCAAATAACTATGTTTGCAAAATGCGTTCTCCTGAACCAAGCCTCCACCGCCCACGGGCTTTCCTTCTGTACTGCTCAGGCTCTGACCTTTTGCCTCCTCATTCCATCTGTGTTTGTCTCATTTCCAGTTTTGGCATCTAGGCTTATTTTTACCTGTTTCATCTGCTAGCTTCAAGCTAATCTCTATGGGTTGCCATGTTCAAACTGATGTTCCAATATTCTGAATACTCTGGCTTGGCTCCAGGACTATGTTCTATGAACTTTCCCTATGGATAGCCTCAGAAAGGTTGGGGTTTCCAGGATCTGACCCTTTCTGAGAGCATCCAGAGTTAGACAATGGTTTCCAAGCCTAATTGAACTCACAATTCTCCTTGGCAATATTTTCCCTCCCCATTCTAATCAACTTTGTTTTTCCAAAGCAGATACTGAAAATGCTACCATTTTCTTCAATCTACTTCACTTTGGGCCTTTCACTTTTAATCAGTGATTTTGTCTTACTTCCTAGAGAAACTAGAAGTCATGAAAATGCACACTTCCATTGCCCAGCCTCCATCCCGTAATACCTGTATCCTCACCGATCCTACAATATTTTCTTCAGGTCTCAGAAGAAGGAATTTTTCTTTGTCCTATTCAAGGGTATCCCCTCTCTTTTCTCCTGATCGTCATTATAAGATATTGTTTCCAGCCTATGAAGAAGTTGAATTCTTTCCTGTTGTTTGTAACACACACACACCTACCACCTTTAAGCCCATTACTCTCACCCTATTTTCTTTTACTCCTTCTAGTCTTGCAGAAGTAGCTTCACTTAACTCAGCTTCACTGTCAGTCTACTTACCTTTTCCAAGATGGACTGCTTTTGCTTATAACTTTTATTCGTTTGCTCATGCTCACATTAATTCTGATGATATTTATTGAGTTATTCTATGTCAGCTTGACCCTATACCCTGCTACATCCAGTTCTCCATACTGCCAGAATCATCTTCCAAAAAGTTATGTTACTCACCTACTTAAAATCCCTTACTGGCTCCCCACTGTTCCCACAAACCCCTTACTTAGCATGGCTTGTGAAATTCTTCATGTTCTAGAATCCATTCTCTAGTCTAGTTTCATCTCTGACATTCTACATCTCAAA
The DNA here is from genome assembly GCA_031878705.1 of Tapirus indicus. Classification (NCBI taxonomy): domain Eukaryota; kingdom Metazoa; phylum Chordata; class Mammalia; order Perissodactyla; family Tapiridae; genus Tapirus; species Tapirus indicus. The sequence continues at coordinate 27,344,675 of CM062930.1, read as the reverse complement.
CTCTGCTCTCCAGTCAAAATAAACTACTTTCACTAATTATGCAGTACTTTCTCTTGTTGTTGGTCACCGCACGTACTATTTTCTCTTCCCAAAGCACTGAGCTGTCTTTCTCTCTCTCTCTTCGTTTTTCACACATTTTCAGAACTTAACTTAGATGCAACTGCCATCAGGAAGCCTTCCGGTCCCTTCTCTAGTTGATCTGGTGTCTGTCCACCTATGTAGTCTCAGCACATGGAATTTCATCTCTATATCATATCATTTACTCTTTTGTTTGCCTGTTTACTAGTCTATCTCTCCACTAGACCATAAATCCCATGGGGGCAGGATCTTTTTCATTGCTTACCGTTTTATCTTCAGAACATGGCAAAAGCCCTTACTCTTAGGCACTCGATAAAAATGTGCTGAATCAATGAATGAATGAATGCTTGTGCAAATTAAACTCATAAATGAGAATATCACTTTCTCATGGAATCTCATGGAAAGGTTCACAATCATACACGAGAGACTTTAAAGAGCAGAGCTGTTTTCCTCAAAGTAGACATTTATAGCAGGGTTGGCTTTAAGGAATTTGTGAAGTAGTAACATATTGACAAGTTTCCCCATCCATTTGCTCATAATTCCTCTTCAATTCCGGCATTTTACAGCCAGAGTCTTAGGTCTCTCATGGTGCTCCTTGATGGCCTAGTTCCCTTATTGGGTCACTCCACTCAGATTTTCCCATTCCAGGGCCACCTCCCCAAATCCCTCTCCATTGTCAAAATCTGTTTGCTGTCTACTTCCCTTTAGCCTCTATTGAGGCTACTTGGCTAATCATACACAAGCTTACATCAGTATTTGATAATGGCTTAACATACTATGCCTCACAGGGAACAGTAAGTATTTTAATAAAGTCCCTAAAGTGCTTAATCCCAGCATTATTATTATTACATTATTATTACTTGAAGCCAACGTAAAGATCCTATGGTAGACCAATGTCAGAAAGACATTTTAGGTTTATGGGGTTTTTAAAAATTTTCTTAAATCACGCCGGGGAGGCAGCTGCTTATTTTGCCCAGTTTAGCTCTTTCCTGAGAAGAAGTTTTGAGCAAAAGGATTGAAGAGAAGTAGCAGAAAAAAATCATCATCTTAATGAATTTCTTTCTTCACTTCGTTGTCTCATTTTTCCACTCTCTCTAATTTTTCTCAAATTTTATTTTAATTTTATAACCTTTGTTCCCTAAATAACCTACCTTGACTACCATTTATAAGTATTCTAAAGTGAGCTTGACTTCTCAGTAAAGGACTCTTCATTGTGGCTTTCATATAATCCCTCCACTTCACCTTACTATTCTTACACATCATAAGCATCAGATATGTTTTCATGGGAGCAAAATTATTGTAAAGTAGTATAGGTGGACAAGAAATCATTTGTAGAGAAATAAAATGCAGTAAGCGTCAGTCAATTGCTCTTCTATTTTAGTTATTATCATTCTAGCAACACTTGAAGACAAAAAAAAAAGTATGGGCTAAAATACATATTGACATCAACTTGAATTTTATTGTTGTGGAATGTGATCTCTCTAGACTAGATCCTTCTATTCTTGTTTTTAAGCCTGATGAGCATTACAATATATATATGTGGAATATGTTTGTATATAATTATTTCCATTTTCAAGTTGGAAACTGAGGCACTGAAAGTTTAGGAAAGCTACATCAGTTCCTAGTGACATGTCGTTAAGTTCCTTCAGGTCAAAGGTCATGTCTTACTATGCCTAATTTCCTGAACATGTGTCTCTTTATGCAGCTAACGCTCAACAAAAGCTTGTGGGCTTGAAACACCTGGGACTGGTCCTAGGTCTCCTGACCTTCTGCCTAGAGTTCTTTTTATGACCCTACTTTGCCGTACAAAGAGGGCATCAGAAATCGGAAGTGGGCTTCTTGTTAAACTTGACCTACTGCCTGTAGCCTTGAGCAATACAAGATTGAAGAATGGGCTGTCTAAATAGGTCTGGGGTTAGAGTGGGAAGGGTACTTTATATCAATGACATTTACCTTTTTCTTATGAGACTAGCTACTCCAGTTGATGACTTTTGGCTCCTCTCATTCTTTTTTTTTTTTTTTTTGGTGAGGAAGACCAGCCCTGAGCTAACATCCGTTGCTAATCCTCCTCTTTTTGCTGAGGAAGACTGGCCCTGGGCTAACATCGTGCCCATCTTCCTCTACTTTATATGGGACGCCGCCACGGCATGGCTGACAGGCAGTGCGTCGGCGGGCGCCCGGGATCCGAACCCGCGAACCCCGGGCTGCCAAGCGCGGACGAAACCGCTGCGCCACCGGGCCGGCCCCTGGCTCCTCTCATTCTTAACAGAATCCAGGTTGTAACCAAGATGTGGATTATAACCAACATTGCTGATCTCCAGCCAAATCTGTACCAGCTAATGACTTTTTGCTGCCACTACATATTTGTTTCAGCAAATAGTCATGGCCAAGTTTCATATCGCCTTCAGGGAAATATGCTAGATGTTGAAACAGAAATAGGTGGCAGGGGATATGGTGTACAGGGGGCTCATTTCAGAGAGTGAGACCTAAGGGGCATATATATCATTGTATTGGTACAAAGCAGGCCAATTCATCAGGAATTGATTGTAAGTGGCAAGGTTAGAGATGCCACCCATCTAGGTATGATGGTGCATTTATAGTGACTATCCCACAAATGCTCATTACATTTCATTTACATGAATCCTAGAGGTTTCCTTTTAATTCTCTGTAAATGTCTTGATTGCCTAAAGTACACATACAAAACTGGTTTAATCCAATTTTTGAATTGGGTGACGAGTTATTTATATAACTGATATGGCAAACTGAAATTTTCTCTCTCTGACTGTATATGTTAAAAGACAACCAGACATTCTGTTCTTAGCACTTATACATTTACCTTTAGGTTATAGGATGGAAGAAGTGGGTTTAAAAAAAATGAAGTTTAACCTTCTCAGTCTAGGGAAACTCTTTTGATAAAACCACTGTCTATTTTCCAAAGTTCAAATTAAACAAAACACTGGCAATAGGTTTCTTATGGCAAAGATTCTTACGAAGGCTACAAAAGTTGGACAAATCTTTAGGGTCATGATCAGTCTAGTGTGTAACTAGAGCACGGAGCACATGCAGTTAATTCATGATTAAATTAAAAGTACGAGGATTTCTATGGAACTGAGACAAGCTTGATTATATTATTTTTCCCCAAACTCTGTATGTCATAATATAGCATATAGGATAAACATTATTGTTTCAGAGTCTTCCAGCTGCGAAAAAGTGTCTTACCCATGAAACGTCAGTTTTAACTTCTTGTCTTAATACATTTTTTTTTTTTGGTGGTATCGTCACCACTGAATTTTAAGTGATTTGAGATTCAGATTTCTCATAATTCTGTGCCAATATCTTCTATTTATCCAGTTAGTTTCATGGCCAACAAACATTCTATTATCTTGTTAAAGGAAACATATACCCCTTGATTAGATCATCGGAATGTGAAAAGAAAGTGGAAATTTTGTCACAAGAAGAAATCACAATACCTTGTCCATTTTAAGCTTCACATGTTGGAAACTGGGAATCTTTTAGAAGCAATGCAGAAAATTGTAAGGAAAGAAAACCTAAATGCAATATAAAGCCTAACCCATTAGTAACCTCACTTTCTCAGGAGAAAACCAGCATCAGCTCTGTAGCCATTAATGTCAGTAGCTCACAGGTGTTCATGAAAGCTAAAAATTGGATCAAGCAAATCTACATCTCTGTAGAAAAACAGATTTTATTATGGAAGGACATTTCTTTCTACTTAGTAATGTATTTAAGATAACTAGCTTTATTTTAACTCCATCTTCATCTAATTTATTGTTAACATATAACAAATTGCATTTGGGATTTAATTCCCAGCACATAATGTATAAAGATACATATATTTATCATTCCTTCAACGTCTCTGCATGCTTTCTTTTTACCCTCTCAAAAGGATGTTATAAAAATAAATGAAATCTCGGCTTTCCATATATCCTTTTGGTTTTAATATTACCCAGTGGGAAATGTGGGTAGTTTTGAACAAGCAGATGTACAATAAGTCAAGGAGGAGAAGGCTAGTGAGCAGGAATTTTAGTGGTACCGAGGAAAAGAAAGAAGTTTGAGGAAGTAACATAACTTTGGGTTCTTCCTCTGGGGTATTCATTCAGGAGGAGATCTCACACGCAGCTCAGATGACATCAGACTCTTCTTCTAAGAAGTGATAAGGACAAGGACAGGAGAGGCAATAAAAGTGAGCAGGTAAGGGCTGTCCCAGTGGCAAAGCAATTAAGTTCATATGCTCCACTTCGGTGGCCCGGAGTTCACAGTTTCAGATCCCAGGCACAGACTGACACACCACTTGTCAAGCCATGCTGTGGCAGCCTTCTGTATAAAGTAGAGGAAGATGGGCACAGATGTTAGCCTGGGGCCAATCTTCCTCAGCAAAAAGAGGAAGATTGGCAATGGATGTTAGCTCAGGAAAAAAAAACTCACCCACACAAAAAAAACTGAGCGGGTGAGGGCTGGGCCTGTGGCCTAGTGATTAACTTCAGTGCACTCTGCTTAGGTGGCCTGGGTTCAGTTCCCGGGCATGGACCTACACCACTCATCCATAGCCATGCTGTAGCAGCGACCCACATACAAAATAGAGGAGGACTGCACAGATGTTAGCTCAGGGCGAATCTTCCTCACGCAAAAAGAGGAAGATTGGTAATGGATGTTAGCTCAGGGTGAATCTTCCTCAGGAAAAAAATAAAATGAGCAGATGAAGGGCAACAGTGGTTTGGTGAACTTTTTAGATATCAAAATGCTATAGAACTTTGACTCAATTGAAGCAAAGGGGAACTTATATCACTTACATATTATAGGATAGGAATCAGAGGAGGAAAGGTGCTACAGGAGACCACTATCCACTGGGGATCTTCTAATTTCTCAATCTGTTCTTTGGAGTTCCAGCGGTAAACAATCCAACCTCAATCTGTTGATATACTTTGCCTGGATGGCATGGCCAGTTAACGGCCCCCACTAACGACATTCTGCCCATGTTAATGCTTACTTTAATCCCAAAACAATGAAAAATTCCTGAACTTGGTTTTTAGACATCAGTGCATTATTTAATGTGAGTTGTTATAACAGTGCCTGCAGTTCTATTCTCATACATACATACATAATTTACATTTAAATAGGCAAGGTGGCCACCCAGGGACGCCTGGCACAAGCACAATGCCACCGGCATGTAGGAAAACACAGTGTTTTATGAGACAAATACATCAATTATTTCCAGGAATGTGCACAACATGCTGCACTAAGTAAAACAATACCATTCAAAAAATTCAAAGAAAATGAATCAGAGGGCCATAAGGGTAAAGTAAAGGAAGTTTCTTAGAGAGAAGATAAATTTGTATTTGAAAATTTTACATAAAATAATAAAAATAATTTTTTTCCCCAGTTTCCAAGACACTTTTTCCAAAACTGCAAGTCAGAGGAGAATGAAAGACTCAGAAAAAAATAATTTATTTAAGTGAGTGGCCAGTTTTTTCAAAAGCATTAGATTGTCTTAGTATTGTGGATCTTCACCTGTACCACTTGTTTGAAATAATATTCATTTTAATATAAAATATCTGGGAAAAGTTAGAAAAGTACAAAGAAGTACACATACACAGACATAAATCAGAAGTAACCTCTTAATGATTTTGGTGTATTTCTTTCTAGTCATTTCACTTTTCCTTTTCATCAATGTTTATGCATTTAAAAAAATAAGATCTTTGATGGTGGAGTCTTTCCTTTCTTTCTGAGAAATCATTTTCTGAATATCAGGTGGTTTTGGGATGTCTCTTATTAGACATGAGAAATCTATTGTCATTCTTTGGGAGGGATCTAGTCCTTTGAAGGTCCTTCTACTCCATATTTTGCTCAACATGAGGTCTCGGTGGGTAACCTTCCCTGACCACTGCATCCCCAACCCAAAACTTCACACCACCCTGCTCCATGCCCTGAGCTAAATTGCAGACATGTTTTGTTCTCTGTTTCTGCCCAAATTTTGAATATTAGGAGATGTTTCTGAAATGGGGGAATGCTTACTTTCTCATAGATTTTAACAATTTGCTCTATCCATATTACACTTTTTCCTACCATAATTCTTCAAATAATCATGGCATTAAATGCATAAAATTTGACATTATTTTTGAAACCATAATAGGAAAAATATAATGTTTAATAATCTAGCAATTTTTAAAAAATTTGTTAACTATATTAACAACTTTAACTAATCAAGTTAATAAAAAGATTTTAAGTTAAAAATTTACTTTTAAATTTTAATACACCTTCAGATAAATTGATCATAAATTTAGTAGTGATACCAGAAAAACCAACACTTCTAAGTGAATCAACTTTATGGTTAATCTTAATAATTAATCTTCTTAAACTGATTAGACTTAAGCATACAGATATACAATGACCTAGACCTCTGAAAACACTGGAAAATTTTGATGTGATAGTTGATACTGCCTACTGATATCTTGCATCATTTTACTAGCAGCCTTCTATAAGATGTATCTAAACTGGGAATATGTTTGTTAATTTTCAGAACTAGTTCATGCTCAATGAGTTGTAAAGGGGTCATTTCTTTTTCAAATTCTATCATGCTTTCTTGGGGAAGTTGGAGTATACATTAGCCGGCTTGGGAAATTGTTTAGCAAATTTATGAGGCTACACCATATTATGTTTAAATGTCTCCCACTTTATATACTGAGTCTCAGTTTTACTCTTTTGTAAATTAATACCAGAGTAAGAAATTTTAAAAAGGCACATATAAAAATATCTACGTTAGATGTTTGCTAGAAAATTTTGTCCTAAATCTATTATTCTGCAACCCTATACACTGTATGCTCTCCATCAATTATAAATATATTTTATGCCTTCATCCTCAATGCAAATTTTTAAAAGGTTATTTCAAAAGAGTGCCTAGGGGTTTCCAAATGTTTCCCATTGAATTTTTAAAAAATTTAGTATGTTTGTGAAGCCAGCTTCTTCATAAGTGCCTTGGCTTTGGATCTTGGTTGTTGATTTTACAACTAGTCTTTGTAGCTCTAAACTTCATCACTATCCCCGGCATGAAAATTTGTCTACAAAGAATTACCCTCTGCTGCATTGGTAAAGCATTTTGGCTATTGCCGGTATAACATGTTATTCATCAGATCATCCTTGAAGCGTTTCTAGTATTCTGATCATCTGGTGATCAGAAAGAACTATTATAGGTGCTAGTGATTCCTTGGTAAGCAAGACATACCAAGTCCCAGAGTTTACAATTTAGTGGGAAAGGCAGCAAAATAAGAGCGTTAAATAATATCAGGAAGCGGTAAGAGCTAGGAATTAAAATTAAGTAGGGCAAGAGAATAGAGATTGAAGAAGATGCTCCCATAGATGGGCTGGTCAAAGGAGTTCTGTCTAAAGAGGTGACATTTGAGCATAGAATTTATGAAATGAGGCAGTGTACAATGTAAGCTTCCCCGTAGAGGAAACAAGTGCATAGGTCCTGATGTGTGCTTTACATGTCTACTGAGAAGACCAGTATAGTCTAAGCATGGGGAAAGAAAGAGAAGAAGTAGAATATGTGGTTGAAGAGGAAATCTGGGGCCAGAACATACAGGACCTAGTGAGCCATGGTAAGTTCAGCCTCTTTGCACTGGTACAACCAAACTCATGATTCAAGTATTGAAACACTTCTACACTATTGAGTAAATAGCTGTTGCTCAAAGCCCCTTATTATCTCCTTGCCTTGGCAGATGCCCTGATCCTTCCCTCAGGATTGATTCATCAATAGGGGGTGGAGTGGTTGGTGCTATTGTATTATTTATTAAATGTTTTTAATTTCATACTTGATAGGAAGGATTTAGGCCTCTACTTTAAGTGTTACATAAAGTTACTGGAGGGTTTTAAGTAAGGGCAGGGAATATGTGTGTCACAATCTTATTTACTTATTTGAAATATCAGAAGAATAAACAAATGGAATGGAAGGAATGGAAGCAGGACATTGTCTAGAAAGCTATTGTAGATGTCTAGGCAAGAGATGATAGTGTATTAGACCAGAGTGGTAGAGATGGAGAAAGTGAGGCTTGGTTATAATCAGGATATATTAAACAGTTGCATTTGATAGGTAGGGTAGATTGGGCTGTGGTAACAAGTAGTACTTCAAATGTATTATGGCCTCAAAGAAAGTGGAGATTTATTTCTGATTCATGTTGCAGTTGGGGCAGGGGGGTTATAAAACCCATACATATTAACAAAAACACAAAGGACAAGAATTGTATAAATAAAATTATAGTGTGGTTGTAAGGTTCTTGTCTTGTTTGTGAAGTACTCAGATTATTTGTAGGTAAATTGATAACTGAGAGATGCATATTGTAATTTCTAGAGCTAAATATAAAAAAATATTTTGATAATATATAAAAGAAAGGATTAAATGAAATATGAAAGTAAAAAAGACACCAAACTTGATTCATAGAAAAGAAGAAAAGTAAAAACAGAGAACAAAAAGAACAAATGGGCTAAATTGAAAAGAAATACAAAGATAGTAGAATTAAACCAATATAGGACAATGATTACATGAAATATAAAGGGAATAAATCCAAAATAAAAGTAGAGACTGTCAAAATGGATAAAAAGCAAGACCTAACTGTATGCTGTTTAAAAGAAAACATATTAAGTAGAAAGACAGACAGATTGAATGTAAAAGTTTTGAAAAATACAGACCATGCAAACACTAAGGAAGATAGATAGTGTGGCTATAATATTATGAGAAGAAAGTGACTTTAAGGAAAAAAGTATTACAATATATAATAAGGAACATTTAATATTGATAAAATGATTACTCAAGAAGTATTAATAACTCTAAATGTATATGCACCTTATAACACAGCTTCAAAATACATGAAATAAACATTGACAGAAGTAAAGGGAGAAAAAAAGCAATCCGTGATCACAGTTGGAGATTTTAGGACTCCTTTCTCAGAAACTGATAGAACAACTAGGAAAAAAAAGTCTCAGTAAGGATATAAAAGATTTGAACAACACTATCAACCATCTTGACCTAATTGACATTTATAGAACATTCTCTCAAACAGCTGTAAAATACAAATTCTTTTCAAACATCTACAGACATTCACATAATTAGACTATGTGCTGGACCATTAAATATACCTCAGTGAGAATCATCAAAGTATTGAAATCAGAGTGTGTTCTCTGAGGAAAGTATCATTAAATCAGAAGTAAATAACAATAATATATCTAGAAAATTCCAACATGTTTGGAAATTAAGCAACATAACTCCTGGATCAAAGAAGAAATCTCAAGAGAATTTAGAAAATATTGTGAATTGAATGAAAATGGTAGCACTACATATCAAAATTTATGTGATGCATCAAACCAGGGTTTAGAGGAAGATATATAGCCTGAATAACCTTTAGCGTTTTTTATAATGCAAGTGTGCTGGAGATGATTCTCTGAGTGGTGTCTATTTAAAATATTTTTGTTTGTTTCTATTTATAAAAGATATTTCATCTGCATATGAGTATAGGTTGATATTTAATTTTTAATTTTAATGCTCCAAAGATGATATTTCATTGTCTTTTGGCCTCTATTAATTCTAGTGACAAGTTAGACATCATTTGTATTTTTCCCCTTATTTATTGTGTGTTTGTGGTTAGGGCTGCTTTTATGATTTTTTTTGTATTAGTCTTTGATTTTCAGCAGTTTAAGTGAGTGTGGTTTTATTGTATTTATCCTGTGTGAGTTTCACTGAGATTCTTGGATTTGTGGGTTGATGTCTTTATGTCTTTTATCAATTTTGGAAAATTCTCAGGTATTATTTCTTCAAATATTTCTTCTGTCCTATTATTTTTCTCCTCTCATTCTGGGATTGTAATTATTGTATATTAGACCATTTGAAATTGTCCCAGAGATTTTAGATCCTCTGTTCCAGTTTCTCTAGCCTAACAAAAAGCAGAAGTCTGAAACAAATTTTGGTGCACTCTTAACCATCCTTTCCATACAATAGGAGCTAAAGAGATCTTCTGATGTGGGGTGTACAAGAAAAAAAGGAGTAAATGATGCCCCCAGGTGTTTGCTTGAGCAACTCAGTGAATGATGGTGCTCTTTACTGAGATGAGAAAGACAGGGGAGAAGCATGTTGACGAGTGGGGAAAATAATTGGTTTAGTTTTGTACATCCTAGGTTTGAGACGCCTAAAGGAAATTTGAGAGATGTCAGATAGGCAGTTGTATATCTGAGGCTCCAAATTTAGGAATTATCAGGCTACAGATAAGAGTCAAATCCATGACAATTTATGAGAATGCTTAGGAAGGTTGTATAGATAGAGAGGAGATTTGAAGACCATGCCTTGAGGCACACTGATATGTAGAAGTTGGAAGAGGAGGAGGATCTTGCATTAGAGATTGAGAAGCAAGAAGAGGGGAGCTAGGAGAAAGTCATATCCTGGAAGCCACAGAAAGAAGATGTTTCAAGAAGGACAGTGTGGTCAAATGTGTAACATACTGCTGATGGTATGAGAAGGTGAGACATGAATATTGACTGATGGGTTTGGCAATGTAGAAGTCATTGTGGATTTTGACAAGAGCATTTTCAGTGGGGTAGTGAGGATGAATGACTGGCTGGAGTAGAGGTCCAAGAATAGGAGGAAAGAGAGTGGAAATGTCTAGTATAGATCTATGCTTTCGGAGGCTGTATTAGTTTCCTATTGCTGCTATAGCAAATTACCACAAACTTAGTCGTTTAAAGAATGTGAATTTATTATCTTGCCATTCTGGGGCTCAGAAGTCTCACTAGGTTAAAATCAAAGTGTCAGCCAGACTCCGTTTTGTCAGGAGGATCTAGGGAAAAATTTGTCCATGCCCTTTTCTGGCTTCTAGAGGCTCCCTCCATTCCTTGGCTGATGGCACTCTTCCATCTTCAAAGCCAGCAAACGCATTACTCTGACCTCTTTGTCCATTGTCACATCTTCTTTTCTAATTTTAGTCTTATAAGAGCCTTTGTGATTATATTGGGCCCACCTGGACAATCCAGGATAATCCTCCCATCTCAGGATCCTTAACTTAATCACATCTGTAAAATCCATTTTGCTATGTAAGGAAACATATTCACAGGTTTAGGGGATTAGGATGTGGACAACATAAGGGTACCATTATTCTGCCTCTCTATGCAGAAATGCCCTAGTTTGCAGACAGTTGCACTTGGCTATATGTTGCTAAACAGACCCTGTCAACATTTAGAGAATGATTGTTTATTAAAAATTAGGATTATTTTAAATGAGTAGAAACTGGTTAAGTACAGTTTTAAGGACATCTTTTTAAAGTGTTTTTTTCATTGCTACTGAAATATTTTCTAAACAGAATTCCTAGAGAGTTTTGCTTATCTGCAAATGGACATATTTTACTTGTGGTTGTGCACTTATGTTCAAAATTCTTTTGAACGTTGTGATCAGTCTATATAATTGCAAACTGTGCATGTTTTAGACCTCAGAAGCAACTAATTATTGATTTCACAAAGCAGCAAAGATGTGTGTGTGACTGTGTGTGTATTTGAGAAATAGGGTAATTGTTTTTATTTTATTTTTTTCATGACAAGTCCTGCTTACTTATGTGATAAGAGTCCACCTTTGTCCAAAAGGAGGTGACTTCTGAAAATACATGTAAAACACAAAGATAAAAAACTAGAAAAGAGAAAACAGAGTAGAATAATAAGATGAGCCAGAGGGTAAGTTATATAGAAATCATATGTAGTAAGACCCTACTAGGTATTAACACAGAGAATAATATATGTGTGTATAATATATACATATATATATATGTTTTCCTGCCTAGTTATAAAAGCAAAGGAAAACAAATGACAAGGCTTATGAAAGTCCAGTTTAAACTGTTTAGCAGCATTAAGGACTGAATTTACTGATCCAAATCTAAAGAAGATGGTTGAAGCTGATAAGGTCAGAATCAATTTCACAGATGGTACAGAAATTGATATGATTGTTGAAATAAAGGTTCTATTTAACTTCCTTGAAAAGGAATCATATTATAGAATTTCCTACTGCCTTAAGTGCAGCAATACCATGAAGAGGTAATGTGCAGTTTGTTCTCAATTTAATTTAAAATAAAAGTTTCTAAGACAAAAGAAGCATTCTAGCTCTTAGAAAATGATTCTCTAGGAGACTTGTATGAAAGCACCATTTTAAATCATTCATTTGTGTGTTCCTGTGTTCATCAAAGCCTGTGGTTAATCCAGATAAAAAAGTATGCTCTACTAAGAAAAATGGTTTAAAAAAATATATCTTTGGGGGCTGGCCTGGTGGTATAGTGGTTATGTTTGTATGCTTCACTGGGACAGCCCGGGGTTCGCAGGTTCAGATGCTGGGCGTGGACTGATGCACCAATTGTCAGCCATGCTGTGGAGGCGTCCTATATAAAGTAGAGGAAGACGGGCACAGATGTTAGCCCAGGGCCAGTCTTCCTCAGCGAAAAGAGGAGGATTGGCAATGGATGTTAGCTCAGGACTAATCTTCCCCACAAAAGAAAAAAAAAAGGAAAAAAGATCTTTGATACTAAATGGAAATGATCGTTATAAACCATATAGTCTTCCTTTCCATTGCTACCTTCAAGTCCTCTCTTGCTTCTCTCTCCCAGCTTTGATGAATTTTTCTAGTCTTAGCATTTTCATTACCTTTAAATACAATTCTTTCACTTTTGTGGACTTTCAGAGACTCATATTTACAACTAAGCAGTTGAATGTGACATCCACTGTGCTTTTTAAAAAGTCATATGTGCCCTGTTTGTTTTATTTTCTACGCTATTGTAAAGCATTAAGTTCTTTCAGGTTATTCATATTTTGTCAACACTGGTGATACTTGATACATTTCTTCGTGTCCAGAAGATTGTAAATATAAGATCACTTCACAGAATAGGACAAGAAATTCTTGTCTAGCTCTTCCTTTGCTTGCTCTGGTCCACTCAAGGTAAACATGTTACCCTCTTCTCTGCCATCTTTTCCATTACTTTAGAAATACAATAGAATACTAGTCAACCTTCTACCATAACTAAGCTCAGACCTCTTCCATTCAGGAAAACAAAATTGAGCACATTCTTTATAAACACTGAGGCTCTTTCCTGGAATAAATGCAAACAGAAATATTCAGAATGTTCTCTCACAGCTCTAGATAGGGTTGGTGCCCTCTGTTTCCATAGAAGTCTGGGCTCTCAGCACTGCGCCTCTCCAAGAGTCCACTGGCTATCTTCTTGACTAAATTTTTCTTCTAAACCCACCTTGCTAGAATTACTATGGTAATAACAATAACAATTAAAACTTTAACAATAAAATGATTAACATATACTGAGAGCTTAATATATACCAGGTTTTGTGCTTTTTGTATACTATCTCATTTAATTCTTGTAACAATCCAATGAGTTAAATCCAATGAGGTAAATAAGGCTTAGAAAGCTGAGAGATACCTGCAAATCATACCTCCAAAGTTATGTGGCCAGTAAACAGCAGAGCCAAGATTCAAACTTAAACCCAAGACTGGCTCACTTCAAAGACTTTGCTGTTATTGACTGTGCTTAAATACCATTTTCAGGCTCAGGCTTAAAAAGTTTTAAAAACTCTCATATTTTAGTTGCAGAAAGTTTAAAGTCTTCTTCCTGGATTTCAAAATACAAATAATTGTAGCTGACATGAATTAAGCCCCTACTACAGAGCCAGGCAATGTTTAAAAAAATTTTTTATTGATATCATAATAGTTTATAACATTGTGAAATTTCAGTTGTACATTATTTGTCCATTACTATATGAATGTGCCCCTTCACCCCTTGTGCCCACCCCCAACTCCACGAAACTGTAACCACGAAACTGTTCTTTCTGGCCATGTGTTAGTTTATCTTCCACATATGCATGAAATCATACAGTGTTTGTCTTTCTCTCTGGCTTATTTCACTTAACATAATACCCCTCAGGTCCATCCACTTTGAGGCAAATGGGATGATTTTGTCTTGTTTTATGTCTGAGTAGTATTCCATTGTATATGTATACCACATCTTCTTTATCCAATCATCAATCGATGGACACTTGGGTTGCTTCCACTTCTTGGCTATAGTGAATAATGCTGCAATGAACATAGGGGTGCAGGAGCCTCTTTGGATCGTTGATTTCAAGTTCTTTGGGTAAATATCCAGTAGTGGGATCGCTGGATCATAAGGTATTGCTATTTTTAATTTTTTGAGGAATCTTCATACTGTTTTCCATAGAGGTTGCACCAGTCTGCATTCCCACCAGCAGCAAATGAGGGTTTCCTTTTCTCCACAATCTCTCCAGTATTTATTGTTTTTTGTCTTGGTGATTATAGCCATTCTAACAGGTGTAAGGTGATATCTTAGTGTAGTTTTGACTTGCATTTCCCTGATGATTAGTGATGTTGAACATCTTTTCATGTGCCTATTGGCCATCTGTATATTTTCCTTGGAAAAATGTCTGTTCACATCCTCTGCCCATTTTTTGATTGAGTTGTTTGTTTTTTTGTTGTTCAGTTGTGTGAGTTCTTTATGTATTATGGAAATTCACCCCTTGACGGATAAATGATTTGCAAATATTTTCTCCCAGCTGGTGTTTTGTCTTTTCATTTTGATCCTGGTTTCCTTTGCCTTGCAGAAGCTCTTTAGTCTGATGAAGTCCCACTTGTTTATTTTTTCTTTTCTTTCTCTTGTCTGAGTAGACATGGAATTTAAAAAGATCCCTCTAAGACCAATGTCAGAGAGTGTGCTGCCTATATTTTCTTCTAGGACTTTTATAGTTTCAGGTCTTACCTTCAAGCCTTTGATCCATTTTGAGTTAATTTTTGTGTATGGTGAGAGATAATGGTCTACTTTCATTCTTTTGCATATGGCTGTCCAGTTTCCCCAGCACCATTTACTGAAGAGACTTTCCTTTCTCTGTTGTATGTTCCTAGCTCCTTTGTCAAAGATTAGCTGTCTGTAGATGTGTGGCTTTATTTCTGGGCTTTCAGTTCTGCTTCATTGATTTGTGTGTCTGTGTTTGTACCAGCACCATGCTGTTTTGATTATTATAGCTTTGTGGTATATTTTGAATTCAGGGATTTTGATGTCTCCAGCTTTGTTTTTTTTTCCCCCCTCAGGATTGCTTTAGCTATTTGGGGTTTGTTGTTGCCCCATATGAATTTTAGGATTCTTTGTTTTATTTCCGTGAAGAATGTCATTGGGATTCTGACTGGGATTGCATTGAACCTGTAGATTACTTTATGTAGTATGGACATTTTAACTATGTATGTTCTTCCAATCCATGTGCATAGGATATCTTTCCATGTCTTTATGTCATCATCAATTTCTTTCAGTAATGTCTTATAGTTTTCATTGTATAGGTCACAAATAAAGAGATTGAAATAGTAATCAAAAACCTCCCTAAAAATAAAAGTTCAGAACCAGATGGCTTCTCTGGAGAATTTTACCAAAGAGTCAAATAAGATTTAATACCTATTCTTCTCAAACTATTTCAAAAAATAGAGGAAGATGGAACAGTTCTTAACACATTCTATGAGGCCAACATCACTTTGATACCAAAGCCAGACAAGGACAATACAAAGAAGGAAAAATTACAGGCCAATATCAGTGATGAACATAGATGCAAAAATCCTCAACAAAATATTGGAAAACTGAATACAGGAATACATTAAAAAGATCATACACCACGATCAAGTGGGATTTATACCAGGGACACAGGGATGGTTCATCATCCACAAATCAAATGTGATACACCACATTAACAAAATGAGCAATAAAAACCACATGATCATCTCAATAGATGCAGAGAAGGCATTTAACTAGATCCAACATCCATTTATGATAAAAACTCTCAGCAAAATGAATATAGAAGGAATTCACTTCAACAAAATAAAGGCCGTATATGATAAACTCACTGCCAACATCTTACTCAATGTGAAAAAAACTGAAAGCCATCCCTCTGAGAACAGGAACAAGTCGAGGGTGCCCACTCTCGAGTCTCTTTTTTCAACATTGTACTGGAGGTTTTGGCCAGGGCAATTAGGAAAGAAAAGGGAATAAAAGGAATCCAAACAGGCAATGAAGAAGTGAAACTTTTGCTGTTTGCAGACAACATGATTTTATATATAGAAAACCCTAAAGAATCCATCAGAAAACTATTAGAAATAATCAACAACTACCACAAAGTTGAAGGGTACAAAATCAACTTTGCATTTTTATACTCTAATAACGAACTAACAGAAAGAGAATTCAAGAATACTAATCCATTTACAATCACAACAAAAGGAATAAAATAGCTAGGAATAAATTTAACAAGGCAATGTTTTTAGTTTTTTACATGCATTATCCAATTTACATTGCACAACAACTTTTAAATTACATCCTTTAAATTTTTTTTTAAATTTTCAAATTGAGAAAGCTGAGTCTCAAAGATATTAAGTCACGGCGCAAAAGCACTCAGCTGGTAAATTATGGATTCAAACTCAGGCCTGCCTGATGACAGCAAGAGCATGTTTTCACATTTCTGTACATTTAGGGATTTCTGATCAAGTAAAACTGGGACTGAAGTTAAAAGACAAGCCTGGATTAAAGGAAGTAAGAGATGACTGAATAGCTAATGAGAAACCTTTGGAGAAAGTTAGGGATTTATTTCTGAATGTGCTTGCTTTTCAAAAGGGGATAAACCCTGGAATCATGGAGCCATCTGTTCACATTCCAAAGAACTGTGAAACACCAGGAAGGAAAGGTTTCTTTCCTCTTAGGAAGGGGAGGGGACACCTCACGTTTGCTTTCAGGATAACATAAATAAATATAGATATTAAAGCTTTATTTCCTGACTTTATATAAACTCCAATATTATGCTATATTTTCTTTCCAAACTCTCCACAATCCATCTCAATCCTAGGATCACCTTATTTTCTACTGTTTCTGAAATTAGCTCTTGGTTCTAGTCCTTACTATCCCATGAGAATGGACATTGCCATATCTGGATCATTACGCATTTTATTCCTCTCTCTTTGCTTTCTTTTGTCATTTTCCACCTATTTTATGCATATTTTCAAAGTCAAGTTCAAATCCCACATTCTGTAAAAGGTCCTTTTGCTTTTGAAGCCCATCCTTGGACTTCTCGTAATTATCTCCACTCTTATTTATTATTGTGCTATGTGTGATTTTCCTCTTTATGTGCCAACTCTGAGTTATTAGTCCCTTGAAAACAGGCTACAATTTTAGGCTTCTTTGGTTTTCCTCTAGCAGCTATAGCACTGATCCCAGTACAGGTTCTTAAAAGTAGACGTTGATTCATGACAGGTAGCAATGCTTCCTACTAATGAGCCAGATTTCCTAGGCTCCAGAACCTCTAATATTTCTCTACATAGGTTTCCTTTGGAGTCATTGGCTACTCCATTCAGAGACATGACAGATATGAGGAAATAGCAGAGCTTTGTTATTCTTGTCCTAGATTTTTAATTCCTGAAAATTTATTTTATTGAAAATTAATACTCCTTTAATGTTATAAACAATGAACCACTTATTTTACTAACCTTAACTCACTTGGAGCATCTCAAAGTTTTTACATCCAGGATGCTTTTATTCTCAATCCTTTGTGGTAAGTTTTTCTTGTATTAACAATGAAACTAATAAAACTTTTCTTTTTTTTTTTTTTTGCATTTTCCATGTTCTGGATCATAAACGTGCCTATTCTTTGAACTGAGAGAGAAACCTTTCAAGCAAAATATTTTCATTTGTTGCCTAGCAATTTTTAAAGTAAAAACTTTAGTATCTTTTCGAGTGTTTCAAAGATTTGTCTTAAATGCTTTGTTTTTAATGTTATTGCTCTTTATTTCATTCCAATATCAGTATTTTCTTTACCTCTATTGCATCCTATTTAAAATTTTTTCTCTCAAAATAACACTTTGATACTTTAAAAAAATTCTTTACTGTAATTAATTTCATCTTTTTATTTCCTTTTCTTTCTGATTTCTCCAGAAAGTTCCAGTTTTGAGTATGTTCACTTAAGAATTTTTTTTAGATTTTAAGCATGTCCATTAATCTGTACTTTTCTTCTACTAGAAATTCTTATTTAATAAACTG
This sequence comes from Tapirus indicus, assembly GCA_031878705.1. Classification (NCBI taxonomy): domain Eukaryota; kingdom Metazoa; phylum Chordata; class Mammalia; order Perissodactyla; family Tapiridae; genus Tapirus; species Tapirus indicus. The sequence continues at coordinate 27,326,487 of CM062930.1, read as the reverse complement.
CTTATTTGTAGCACTATTACCTCTCATTCACTTTATTAACAGTGTTGATCAATTCTACTCACGGCTTTTGCATTTTAGAAATATATTATGTTCAAATAATTTCTTTTAGGTGTATATTTAAAGTACAGGATAAAACAACTGAAATCAAGTGAGTCAAAGATGTCCTGTAGAAAATGCAAATCAAAACCACAATGAGATATCACCTCACACCTGTTAGAATGGTCATCATCAAAAAAGATGAGCGATAACAAATGCTGGTGAGGATGTGGAGAAAAGGGAACCCTTGTGCACTGTTGGTGAGACTGTAAAGTGGTACAGCCTATGGGAAACAGTATGGAGGATCTTCAGAAAATTAAAAATAGAATTACTGTATGATCCAGCAATTCCACTTCTGGAAATATATTCAAAAGAAATGAAAACACTTAACTCAAAAAGATATCTGTACCCCCATGTTCATAGTAGCATTATTTACAATAGCCAAGACATGGAAACAACCTAAGTGTCCATTAACTGATGAATAGATAAAGAAGTGGTATGTATATACAACAGAATATTATTCAGTCATAAAAAACGAGGCAATCCTGCCATTTGCGAAAACATGGATGGACCTTGAGGGCATTATGCTAAGTGAAATAAATCAGAGAGAGAAGTATAAATACTGTTTAATCTCACTTATATGTGGAATCTAAAAACAAAAACAAAAACAAACCCCACCAAACTCATAGGAAAAGTTCAGATTTGTGGTTACCAGAGGTGGGAGGTTGGGGGAGAGGGAATTGGAAAAAGGTGGTTAAAAGGTACAAACTTCTAGTTGTAAAATAAGTAAGTACTAGGGATGTAATATACAACATGATGACTATAAAACACTGCTATATGATATATATGAAAGTTGTTAAAAGAGCAAATCCTACAAGTTCTCATTACAAGGAAAAGATTTTTTCTTTTTTTCCTTTTCTTTTTATTGTATCTATATGAGATGATGGATGCTAACTAACCTTAGTGCAGTAATCATTTCACAATGTATGTAAGTCAAACCATTACGCTGTTCACCTCAAACTTATACAGTGATATATGTCAATTATATCTCAATAAAACTGGAAAAAAAGATGTCCTTTATTCTGGAACCAAAGACCAATTAATCAAATTGCCTTACTAATTTATTTTTCTGGGACCCAATATTTGATACCGTTGTTTATTTATCTTTCTGAAGTGATAAAAATCAGAATGGCCATTTCAAGAAGATGATAGTATTTCACATCACTATTTTATAAAAATATCAATTTGATTTTCACTACTCTGTTGAGAGGCAATGATAGCAGAAATGGATTCTAGGATGGGCTGAGTACTCCCGGCAGTGTGAGACTGGCTGTCAGACTAAGTCTAATATCCAGGAGGCAAACTCGCAAATGGGTAGAGGTTGTTCATACAAGAAAGCGTTCACAGATGTGTTTGTGTGTTGTGTGTGTGTGTACTTGATAAGCCAAAATTCCAAATATAAGTGGTAAAGCTGAATCAGAGGCAGTAGATATTCAATATAAGAGCTAGTTAGAATAAAGAGGGATAGATAAAATTTGAGAATTAGAGACTACATTAAATAGCAGAGAAAAGAACAGATTTTTAGGCTAGGGAAAGCATGACTCAAATGGTTTGCAGTTATTACGAACACTGTAGAATACTCAGAAAAAGTCTCAGTAAGGCAACAGACCTTCCTCTTACTGGAGAAAATAGAAATTGCCTGAGTTTTAATAGATAGGAAAATTTCCTATGAATATTTGAGAGAAAAATACACAGAGAAGGAGGATTGTAAAATGAGTTGGAAAGCTACATAAAGGCAGCCAGTTTGGGCCACTGTCCAACCCAGTGGAGTTGGGTTGCAATGCAGGACATCTTGACAGTCAGAAGATTGACAGGCACCTTCTGGAAGATAAGGAGTGGGAATCCATGTGTAAAATGAACTTTGGAGGAGCTTAAATTTAATACTTTGTTGTCTCATTTTGTCTAGAACCAACCCAGCCCTAAAGGGGACAACTAAATGCATGTACAGCATGGTCATCTTTCATTAATTGGCTTATAAATCTTATAAATTCTTATTTCATTTACAGTAGAATGTAGGAAGTTGGTTCAAAAAGACTCAGATGATTAATACAAGTAACGGTTTAAGTTTAAAAATGAATGAATGAAATATAAATTGTGTGCGTGTGTGTGAGTGCAACGTGTGTGCGTGTGCGTGTTGTGTGTTATATGTTGTGTTGTGAGAAAAGTTTGAATCTGATATACCAGGCTTTCAACTCTGGCTCTGAATCCGAAGCTCATGTGTGACCTTGAGCAAGGTACTGAATCTCCCTGATCTTCAGTGTTCATAACTGTAAAACGTCAATAATGTTCTTTACACTAAAATATTGTAAGGGATATATGAATTCATCTCTGTAAACAACATGGTACTGGGTCTAGCAAATGATAGGTGGTCAATAAATATTATTTATTATTATTAATGTCACGTCGTTATACTTTGTTAATTATAACAAGATACAACAATTCTTCGTGATACCAATTCTTTATGCCCTGCTCAGTAGTTGGAGAAACTGAATCATGTTTCCTTTTAGTTACCTTACACATCATTTTTGGTAAAGCATTAGATCCTGTTGTACGTTTCTCAGCTTTCCTCAAGAGTCATTGCATATCATGCTGCAGGTCCTGGTTAGCTATCATAATACACGTCTAGTTAACCTAGGAGTTTAGAAGCTAATGGCTCCATTGCAAATCCCTTGACATTTTAAACCAAGCCAAATAAAGCAAGCAGGAGAGTATTTTACATGAATTCTCCAAACAGAGAGGGTTATCAAGTTTATTTACATGTTTACCATGGCTGCCAGCCCTCCTGACTTGTTTGGTGGAGGACTGTTTTTATATGAACTGAACTCCTTTTCTGATGGTCTGTTGGTAGTAAAACAGCATGAAATCTCACTCATCATTATTACTTACTCAGTGGACCTGTTCTTCATCAGTCAAGTTTGGCATTTAATCAGAGTTTGGGGTGCATCATTTCTGAGCATGTATACGGTGCTAGAGGCAACAAAAATCATTAAAATTTGGCTCCTGGTATAATGACAAGGTGCATGAATGGAGTGGAAGTTGTAAAGGACTAAGAAACTGTTAAATTTGGTGTGTGGGAGGAAGAAATTATTTGTAAAACTCATAAACTTCTTTAGCCAAAATAGCTATTACATGCTAAATGGCACTAATGAGCTCTTCTAAAAGCCTAGGTCACTAAAATATACATTTGCATCTCTTACTGTGTAAGTGAACATTACAAAAAGGAACTGCAGTCCTTACTATTTCTGAAAGAAAAACCAAAAAACCTTAGTACTACAAATTTAAGGCCTAGGCCACATGAAAAAAAGCATTATTTTTAGAAACCATGACCTCAAAGGCAAGAATTTCACATAAGGTTTTCCATTGAGATTTTCTAAACCATTTCCTTATTTTTATCAATATGATGAGTTAAAAACTTTGAATTCTCAAAGGAATAATGTTTTTAAATATTAATAATAACTTTAAAAAGTAACACTATAAGTGTACCAGAAAATATAAATAAAGCATACTAGTAAACACTATGACAGATTAGGGAAAGTGATAAAAATAAAGAAAAAACAATATTTTATCTATATCTGTATCTATATCTATGTCTGCATCTATACCCATATCCCTACCTCCACATCAGTATCTATATATTCATATCTATCTGTCTGAGAAGAAGCAATGAAAATAAGCCTCTTATCAGTTATGAATATACCATAAATGAATATGAAATAACCAGATAGGAAAAGTGAAATTAAATTCCCCTTATCACCGCAGAGCCACCTTTCCAGTGACTCACTTTAATATGTTGCTTTGAGTAGCATTAATCCAAATTGTGATGTTAGTAAAAGGTAGGATTTGAAATATGGCTTGGTGATATGAGATTATAGTGGGCTTGGCTCTTAGATCAGACAACATTTTCTTGGAAAAGTTAAATCCACCCATCCAATTCCATTAGTAAATTAGCACTGGCACAATTGTAAATCACACAGCTACTGCTATTTATGTCAAGTGAATAAGGATGACTCTGGCTTTTTTCCAGTCAACTGCCAGTAAACTGATTCCATATCTCCAGAGGTGGAAGGCTGAGTCAATCGATCTTTATTAGGCAGAGTCTGAGCAGGAAAAATCATAGCAAACCAATCCATTAATTAACAGAAAGAAATGAAATTTAATTAAAATTTAATTTATGTCTCTATTAAGATTGGGAATGATGACAAATAAAGAGATGAAAGACATTTTCTTTTGTAGATAGTTTGGCTTTTACTAACTTCTGATGTGGAACAGCCTTCTACCGATTGGTAACTGACCTTTCTAAGTTGCCAAGAGAGGACGATTGAAAACCATATAAGCCCTTTTTGAAAATTAGTTCCCTAAATCTTTAAAAACAGACTCAGATTTTGGTACCTGCCTTATTTTATCCTTGTCCTGATTAACTAACCTAGTAATATAATAGTGAGGACTAAAACTCATATTCTGGACTTTGTCCTAAAAATTTTATATATTTGACCCAAATGTTTTGAGTAACTTACTAAGCTCCAAGAACCCTGGCTGCTAGGTGCAGGACCCTCTGTGATACCTAAGGCAGACACATTCCCTGTCCTTTCTGAGCTCATAGGCCACATTTGTGTAAATAAAGCCAATTCTAATATGGTGTTGTTTGTATGATGATATCAAAGTCCAAGTTAGAGGATCAGGAAAGATTTCTGGCAAGAAAACCTCTAAGTTGAAACCTGAAGGATAAATTGGAATTAGTCACATGAACAATGGAGGATGACTATTTCATCAAGGGGCAATACGGAGGAACAGACTCGCAGGCTGTATGGTAATTCCAAGGAACTGGAGAAAGGTCTGTGTCATTGGGGTTGAAGTGAGTGGGACAGAAGTTATAGAGACAAAGATAATCTGAGCTATGATCACAATGGGTTCATTGTTAAACCAGGTCAAGGAGTTTGAAATTTTTCAAATGGCAAAGTGATGCTATTGAAGCACTGTAAACTAGGGAGCAAGTAGTTATAGAAAGATTATTCTGCAATTTGGATGATAGATTGGAAGGAAACAGGGTACATAATTAGGAAACTAGAAAATAAGTGTTTAGGTGAAAGATAATAGCAGTCTGGATTAGGGAAGCGAGAGTAGAGGTGAAGATAAGCGGAAGATAAGTATGTACAGGATGTGGTGGTGGTGGTGACGGTTAATAATGTACATAGGTCATCAGAATGGGCAATGGGGTAGAAGTTGGTGCTATTTCCTGGGATTATAGCAGGAGAATTGACTAACGGAGAAGCTAATAGGTACAAATTTAGACAAGTTGATTTTGCAATGCCTGTGGAATAGATGGGTTGCATGCCATTAAAGGTTGGGGTCTGGAACTCAGGAGAAAACTGGAGCTAAGATGTAGATTTATGAGTTGTCAACATAGAGATAGATGGTTGTCAAAGCCAAAGGAGTGGTTGAGACAGTCTGGAGGGCAGAGTACATGGAATGAGAAGAACAGAAAGTTTAGGGCAGGGACATCAATTTCCTCCCTCAGTGACTCATCCTCCGCTTTCATCATGCTCCTCTCCATGCGGATGATGGAAAATTCGCAAAAGATGTTAAGCAGGCAATGCTTTAAGTTATTTAGAAGAAAAATGGAGGGAATACTGATAATGGAAAGATATTAAAGGACAAGGACCTGGACTACACACTTAACAATGGTACAATTTGAGAGAACTTCTAATGAGGACTTTGGTCAAACTGAGAATCCTGCCCCTTCAAAATAGTGGTATAAGCATGAAGGAGCAATTATTTCTATGTCTCTGCTAGAGGCATAGCTAGAAATGTTCTGGAATGGGTAATTGCTCTCTAATTGGCCTTATGATCCTTAATAAACTAAAGAATATTTTCAGGGTTTGCTACAGTTTGATTTACAACATATAAGAGCAGTCTAAGAAGTTGTAAGATTTCCGAAAGGATTCATTTCCTAAAGTATTCATTCATTTCTTTCTATCATTTTAAAGAAAATTTTGCAAGTTTCATTGTAGATTGAACTATTTCCAAATATTTGCATTGTTTTTCAATTCTGGAGCACTCTTTCTCCTTTTGCAATAGCTTGCTAGTTTATGGCAAACTTATTACCCTTCGGTTTTTGAGGAGCCTAAAGGCCTTTCATTCTTAGGAAATAAATCTATAAACACTCAATAAATTAATGTTTGCAATGACAATAGAACATGTGTCATGCAAACAATCACTGAGTCCTGCCTCCAGGATGAATGCATTCAGTAAGAGTGTAATGTATAGATTTTACTTTAAAGAAATTATGATACAGATAGCTTCCATGTGGACATCAGCAAATATTACTAGAGAAAGGTTTTTGCTACACTTCGACCTTAGGCAATCAGTTCTGAGTGAATTTGTTTTACCCACAGGGATTTATCCTGCCAATCAGGCTAGGATGAGGACAGTGAGCAGGGCTTGGCCTATATCAAAGTGAAGGTCTTTGGAAAACCTTCATTACAATCCTCTTTTATAATCGTTTTGTCCTTTTCTGTTTTTAGAATGTAACATTTCTTATCTCTAAATGGAGTCGTCCTTTCCTCTTTTTCTACTTTTAGAAGAAAAAATAAACTCATCAATTCTCGGACAGGAAAAGATAAAACCATCAGGGAAATGGTTAAGCATAGATTGGGTAATAATATTGTGTCTTCTGTGTTTAGGGACAAAAATATTTGCCTTGACAAGTCACTAGATATGCCATTCATTGGCCCATGACTCAGCAGAGGTCATTTGACATTTGCTAGGACCCCCTCCAAAAGCCTACTCACACTAGCTTCCCACTCAGATTGTCATGTGGGACAACTGATAACTCCCCAACTCCCATCTCAGAGATTTTAATGAGTTGAAATGAAAAATGAAAAATATCCTATTAATCAACATGAGCATTCAGGGATAAATGAAGGAAATTTCTAAGGAAATGAATTCAGATCCGTCCACAAAAACATCCTTAATTTGTTTTGCTCTTCTTTACTTTTAAGGGAAATTTTTTATTTTGTTTTATTTATTTTTTGGTATGTGTTCTATTAAGTTGCTTTGAAATACTTGTTTTTGTTTGGAATTGCTGTGGAATAAAGTTAGGCATTCCAGAAGAAATTAAATACAACCTGTGAGGAATCTAATGAGTGCAGAAAGTGACCCACTGCTGATTTTATATTTCCACAGGGATATGAATGTTTTAGGTAAAAACTCAGGGTATTTCCTCATAGACGATGGATTTTTTTTTTTTCCAGCAGGCATTAGAACGTTTTCCTAGGCAATATTCACTCTATTATTTACTTAGTTGTGATGATAAAAAGCTTTTGAAGGAAAATAAAGTAAAAACAAAGAAAAAAATCTAATCAAATAGATGTGGCAGAAATGGTTTTATACTTAGTTCACCTACACAAGTGAAAAAAGTATGTGATGTTCAGGTAACTAAATGAAATGAAGAAATAATTGAATATTATGATAGAACTGTGGGATAAAGAAAAGGGCAAATGGGTGAAGAGCTCTAAAGTGAAGGCATAGTAAGGTTGAGGAGAAAGCAGTGGGTCTGTAGAAGAAGAATGTGACGGTGGATTAACATCGTTATAACATGTGCTTCCCTTAGATGCTGAGGTGTGTCTTCATGGAGAAGGTAGAACTCCAGTTGAGAAGGAAAGAGTCTATTTTTGAGGAAAGGTGCTAGATGTTTTATTTGGAAAAAAACATGGTAAGTGTTGTGGCATAGAGGAAAAAAATGTGTTTTCCTGGAATGGCAAGTTGTCCCTGGGAAACTTTAGGGAGTGTTTTCAACTATGTATGTTAAGTGGTTCTAGTGGAATGTTGTAATTTTGAAAAGATCAGTTTATTCACCTTAATTTTAAAAATTGGGGAGAGATGTCTTCAACCTCCCTCCTTCTCATCACATATACATGTCTGAGTCCTGTCTGTTTTTTCTGGATCAGATCTCTCTAATCAATCATCATTCCGACTCCACTGCCATACTCCTCACTTGAAATATTTAAATATTTTTACCCTTTGTGATAAAATTCCTCTCTTCTAGTTATATTCTAAAAATAGATTTTGCTTTGTAAAATCTAGGCACCCATAGCAGACAGAAAATCTGAGCTCCTATAAAAAGTTCAATTTTCTATAATGTGTCAAAATTCTGTTTTATATAGATGAAAAAATCATAATTCCTACCAAAAATGTGCATTTATGTGTGATATAATTAGATTATGAATTCAAAATGATCTATTAAGTAGTTGAATTTTGACTTGAATGAGAATTCATGGAACTTCTCACTTCAGTGTACCTTACACACATTATTATAAAAATATTATTCAGAATCTAAGTTGACTTTATTCATAGAAATATAAAATAGTTGGCCCTACGAGGTTCTTAGGATGGCTCATCCAATGATTTCCCGGAGCATGATTTTGAATCCCCTTATCAAATATATCAGCCTCTTCAGGACAAATTCAAATTTATTGTCTCTTGTCAAATGTCTCTTTGAAAGCTCAGCCCCCAGAATGGACATATATTTCAACAACGATCTAAGCAGAGTGGAGAAGGAGTCCCAGCTTCCTCATTTCAGATGTCATATCCAATTGATAAAGCTCAAGATTATATTAGCTTCTTCAGAAGCAACTATTTGTCTCATTTAAAACAAAATGCTCAAGTCTTTATAAAATCTACTTACCTTACCTCAGGGATGGGAAACAAATTAATTTTTCTTAAAATCAGTTTAAAATGTAATGAAATCCTTTCGAATCTGTTAAAGATTTGTCATAATTATATGCAGTTATATTATGTACAAGGAAACAATCAGGAGAGAGGGTAGGCTTGCAAGCCATTTTCAGGATTAAAAGATACATAAGGAACATTGGTGTTAACTGATAATAAGGGTGGAAAAAACTAAAAAGGTCAAATCAAGTGTTTTCACTTTTGGTTGGAGTCATACAACTCAATGCTTTCTTTTATGCTGTTCTGAGGTCATATTTGTATACATACATATATATGTATATCTGCAATTTATATTTGTTTAGTAAACACGGGAAAATAAATGAATTATTCTTGAATAAATGTAACATATCTGCTGCATAAATTCCACTGGAAACATCTTGGAACTGGTGTCTTCAAAAGTCAGAAAATCTGGGTACATTTAAGAACATTTAGCAAAGCTCCTTGTAGATTACAATCCTGGTTGTTAAAATTTCCAAAGGTGTTCTTCATCCATATGGGCTGGAAGAACCATCTACACAACTTATTGTTTTCGTGGCTATTTCCTCTTGAGTGTCGTCCAGTTTGCCTTTCAACTCTCGGAGAGATAAAACCTCTTCTGGTTGCACCATTTGTAACAGCCCTGAGGAAGCGCTGTCTGAGTTTCTCACATGTTTATGCACAAATATTATGATCAATGCGATGAAAGAAAAGCAATTGTCTTTCAGTTGTCTCAAAAAATTATTTGCTATTTTCCCCCATTTTAGTCAGGAAGACCCCCCCATTTCTGTAATATAACATTTAAATTTCAGATAAAGCAAATGGAGAAAATTCTGAGTTTTCAATTTGGCAGCTTGCTTTGCCTCTCCCGGCACTCCAGAATTCTCATCCAGCTTTAGTGTCTCTTTGTTTCGGGATGTGTGTTCAGCAGTTCTAGCCACCAGAGAGTTTCCTCGCTCAGGGGTCCAGCCTCCTCTGGTTAGGAGCCACGACATCTGCAGTTCTGCTTTTCTATGAAATTGAGATATAGTCATCATTCTTTTTGCTTTTGGTGTAAGCACGATATGCCAAAGAACATGGCACAGTTATTATTCATTTTGTATTCATTATTATTCATACAGAAATCCTTTATTGCCATTGGAAATACCATGGATATTTGAAAGTATTTTTTTCTATCTTATTATTAATTACCTACAACCCCACATTTGATATTATGTCAATTCAAAAGATCCTATATATGGGCTTTTTATTGTGTATTTGTTAATATCTTTATGAAGCACCAAGCAATAGGTATACTATTAAAAGCATTAACAGTTTGTAGATTTTTTTTCTAACTAAAGAAAAAATTGAATATGTTTTATTAGAAAAAATAATCCCAAAAGTTTTCATCTTATGATTTACATCTGTCTTCAAGCTACTCCTCTGACAGGATAGTTTGGCAAAATTTCCTTTTGGTTCCGAAGGAAACACAATACCCATAGCCATTTCATGTTGTGGCAGGTGAAGGAAAAAGGTAATGACAGGAATTAAGGGCAGGCACACAAAATGATTCCTGCAGATGGAGTTCTTCGGATACCATGAGATCTTAATCAGCACTCTGAAGATTTAATCCACCCCCCCAAAAGTGGAAGAACTGAATTGAATCAATTGATTGAAAAATGAACCTTATCTTTTGGAATTTTACACTAAAGCAGACAAAATAAATTTATTAAACAAAGGACTTGGGATTATATTTTGAGACTTTTAAGTCATCTTCAAACCCTGAATGCTATTTTCTTCAAATTCTGAATGCTATTTTAAATATCTACAATCTTGTGAGGCATTTGGAATTTATACTTATCTATGTAATAATATAGATTGCAAGCACAGTGCAGGCGCCTGGGACATGTTAAGGACGTTACGCTTTTCCTTGTGAGAGCTAAGAGTGGCAAATTGGAAATATCTGTGCCGATCATAGGTGATAATGAGTTTTTCTTCATATGCAAAAAGAAAGTCAGTTGGTAGGTTCTGAATTGATTGAGTTGATCAGTGCAGACCCGGATTTCGCTACCACTTCTGATTCTAATTCTTCTGCATGAGTTGGTTTTAATTTAATTGCTAAAGAAATAGGATCTATATTTTTTAATCTATGTTTTTTATTCCATTTACCTGTCATCCCAGACATGTTTATTTATTGTTATAGTATATATCTGATGTCTCTGCATCTGAGATGTAGGTTGTGGAGTTGTTAGTTAGGGCTAAGCGTTGGTCCATCTCTGAGGTAACTATGTTAAATATAGGCTAAAGAGATACTGAAACTTTGTGGCAGTCTTAAAGAAAATTCAGAGATGCATAATATATGCAAGTGCTACATTTTGTTTCTTCTTTCCTTCTTGTTCCTTTTGGAGAGTTACTGTGAAGTTTGGTCCTCTGGAGACATTTCTCTTTCCTGTCCTTTGATATTCAAACTATTTCATATAAATTTAGAGACATCACAATCTTCATTTCATTTCTTTGGACCCGAATTTCTCTTGATTGTAAATTTGTCATTGGGGAGTCCTTTTGGTCCTTTAGGCCAAACATCTGTTTTTTATTTCATTTTTCTTCTTTTTTTTTCCACTAAGGAGGTCAAGTTCCTTTGGGGGGAAATCTTCAGTTCATTATGTTCTTTTCTTTTATATCAACATGTACAACAACAAAATACAAATTGCTTTTGGGCTGAGAGTTGCTGTAGCAGATTTAGTGGTACTATTCATTTAAATACCTTTGCATTTCCAAACAGTGGGACCACTTCCAACCCTCAGATAATGTCCAGTTAGCAGCTTATTATAGCTAGTTTACTTTGATCTGTAAATACGGAAAATGCATTCTTGTATTGTGCATTCTTGTAATATATTAGTGGGTTGCTGAAATGAATGACATTTCTTTAGCTTTTGTTTCTATTTTGCTGTGCTTTCACATTCCATTTATTGATACTTAGGACTGGTTAACACAAGTCATTAATCGAAAGCCTATTTCAGACATTATTGGTTCTGACACCACCTATTCCATCTATATAGTGTCCGATATCTTTGAATTCAATGACTCATTACATCTCTTGTCTTGAGAACCAATGGGCTCTCTTAGTATGAAATGATGTAATCAGAACAGTGACTGGCATCATGGATGCTGCTCAAATGCACAGAACTGTTAGTGAAATTAGTAAAATCAGTGTTAGTTTACACTTAATTTGACAAAAGGATAATACATAAAATAGTAAAACTCATAGAAATTCATACCTTTTTGAAAGTCAGAACATCATCCAGGCAGGCCTAAGTTATCTTACTTCTTTTTTTCTACACGAAAGGAAATAGGTCAAATATAATATTCACTGATAATCAAACAATCTATTTGCTCTTGCTTTCCTTCCTCCCAAGAATTTGATATGTAGGTTAATTTAATTAACTAGCCATGCATTATAGAAACACAAATAGTTCAGTTGTACATTGGGTGGGAAAGCACAGTTTAGCTTCCTGTAGCTTTATAACAATTCCTCCAGATTTGAATTTGGGCAGAGAATCCACGAGTGTGTTTGCTAGGTGAAAAGCCTTGCTTTTTTTTCCTATTTGTTTTTTCTCTTTGTAAAGTTCCAGAGATCTAGATATTTACTACCTTCAAATTCAAGAAATTACTACTTTGTAATTCAAGAATTGTGAAGAAGAATGGGAGCATCCTTTTTCTACTCTGAAATATACAATGAGAGAACCGCATTTATGATTAAAACCATGGAAGTCACCAAGTTGACAGTCACTTTGAGAATTGTGGCCAGATACAGTATATAAGATCAGGCTAAGGAAAGGCACTTGAGGCCAGCATGCTAATTAGATGCTGTATCTTAGGTAATAGTAACAAGGGGAGCCATCTCAGCAGTGGTGTTCATACCTTAGTAGGGATGGTTTATCAAGTTGGCAAGTAGCAGCCCAGTAAATTCGGCTAAGTTTTGGTGGCAGGAGCTATTACAAGAGATGGCCTAGAAATCATAGAGAAACAGTTAAGAGAGTGGCTCCAGTGAACCCCTCTCAGAAGGTAAGTTCCATTTTCAAGGTGGCAATGCCATTCCTACACCAGGAAAGAGAACTGGTGAGTCTGGAATCTGGCATAGTACTTCACAAATTAAACAAGCAAATGCACACATAAAAACAAAAGAGAAAGGAGGCCATGAAGACATATAATTCTCCATGTGAACCTACTCATATTCCCAATACCTTCTCTTCTCTCAAAAAATTGTAAAAAAAAAAAAAATCAATTAAAAATTCACATCTTCAGAGCAAAATAGTTCACCAGGAACCAGGAAAATAAAGCTAATAAAAGTAGATAAAAATGAAAACTCATTCTTGGGTAGGTTTTGTAGGGGCTTATTAGTCATCTCTCTGCCCAGTCTTGATTTCTTAACTTAATTGAAATCGATGCAAGAGCCGATGGGCACTGGAATACAGCATCAAGTTATTTCTGTATTGGAGGAATCAGTTTAGGGTACTTTACAAATTCTTCTCAAAATTGATTTAGCCAGTTGGTTTTAGATAAATAGCTGGAGACAGCAGACCTTCCCCTGAAGGGGCAGGGCCTGCCTTGGTGAGGTTACCAAGCAGTAGAAATGGAGAGAACGAATTTCACTTTTATGGCTGGGTACTTATAAGAGGAAAAGCAGCAGGGTACATGATCACAGGTGAGCAATGACCTTCCATGTATTATTACCACCCAGTAGAGGAAACGAAGGATGCTCTGCTCTCATCAGTGTTAGTAGCTTCCCTTTCAATTAAGAGTGAGAAGGGGCAAAGAGAACGGCAGAAACTACTTCCAAGTGCTTCACTGAGATGACAATAGTGCCAGTTGATGTTCCTATTTTATGGAACCATGCAGAAATATGATGACTAGAGCTGATATATTTCCCTCTATCATCCTGGAGAAAGTCTTGAACTTCAAGTACACAAGCATATAAACGTAACAGGTTACTTATAAAGAAAGCAAAAATAAGAGTTACTTCAGATTTTGCAAAATTAGGTCCCAGAGGGCAATGAACAATACAAAGTACAAAAGAAAAATATTGTGATTCAGAATATGTATTAATCTAAGTAATCTTTCATGCCTGAAAGCAGCAAAAAATATATTTTTAGAAAAGCAAAGGCTCAGATAGCACATCAGGTAGTTCTGGTAAAAGAAGAGAATGGAGTTGTTTTTACATAAATCTCTGCTTGAAATTACTGAAGTGATCAAAAACAACGAAAAAAACCTTAACTATTATTATCAACTAGACACATTATCAAACCATGTAATATCTTTTTGAAACAGTGACAACCTGATCCTAAATGAAATAGGAACGTCAAGAACTAATACATCTTTCCAGAACTAACACAGATGGTACATTTCTGAAAACGTAAGTGAGAGGATCCTAAAGGGCCCTAATCAAGAATTCTTTATTTGGGAAGATGAAGACTGGGAAATAGACAGAATATAGTATCCAGTTCCCCACTATAGGAGAGCTGGGAAATGAAGGCTTAATGAAGGAAGTGCCATTTTTAGTTGCTTTGAACTGGAAAAAAATGACCAAGAGCTTTGGTGAGGCAAAAGTTTTAGAGGAAAGCATCAACCTGGAAATCAGCTTTATAGATGCTGAATGAAGTTCCTAAACAGAGACAAGTTAACATTCAAATATAAAACAACATCATAAATGAGTGTGCTTCGTGTCTTCACTGCAAGTCCTGGGGCTCTAGAGTGACATGGCTTTCTATCAAGGAGAGCTACTTGGTAGGCAGTGATGGTTGAAATCTGAACACAGATTTACCAAGTTTGGCAGAACACATTTTCTTGTATAGAATAATTGAATCAAGATTGCTCAGTTCTTCCCTAACCCATTGGCCCCACTTGTCCCCAAGTGGCTAAAGAACTGAAAAGATATTTAAAATTGTCAAGAGTCTAACCTCCCAAATAAGTTCTAAGGAATTAACTAAACCAGTTTACAAACTAAAAAACAAGAGCTGAGACAAAGAGAGTCCACCACCACCTTTACACAAATAGCAACTTGAGCGAAATCTAGTCATTTGATGATGAACTAGAGGTAGGATGAATCCAACAAGAAATCTATGCACGGATACTTAAAATTTAAAAAAAAAGGAAAAAGAGAGAGATGGTACAAAACAAGCAGAGTGACATCAGGAAACAAGAAAAATTTGGATGACCCTTTTTGTACATAATTAAAAATCAAGTAAATGAGCTATTTAAATAAAATCCTCAAAGAAGAAATATAAAAAGATGAAATGATAGGAAAATAGAAGTAGATAAAAAAAGCTAAAATAGAGAAGGAAATAGTAGGTATAAAATGTAAATATATTTATATTTTATTAAAATATATATGTATTTTAAGATATTTACATATAAATATAAAATAAGAATAATGAGATAAATACAAATTGGATAGAAAATGATAGATATAGAAGGCACACAAGGGGTTATATCATGATGACATTTCTAGATATCTGGGATAAAGAAATAATTGCATAAATATCCAACCAGAAGCGGGTCACTAAAGCCAGCACTTCTCATGAACATTTGCAGAATTAAACAGAGCAGTGTCTAAAGACCATTAAGAGAAAAGGGTATGACCACAAAATTTTAACCAGGCACAAAGCATACATACGTAAAGGAAATGGAAATATACTTACAATTACACAATAACTTATAATTACAGTATTTATAGAATTTCTGAAAAAAAATTACTTGGAGACACAGTCCAATCAACTGAAATATTAATCCAAAGGAAAAATAAAAACTTGTGAATGAAACATCTTTATATAAAGACTGGTAGCAAGCATTGTATCCAAGAGGGAATGCATCTTCCTTGCAAAGTGCTCTTGTAACAGTTGTAAAAATAATGAACTTATAACTGGCCAAAAATAAAAGCATTTAAAATAAATACATTTAAAATTGAAATAATAAAAACCAAATAAGTTGAGTAAACTATAATAAAACTAGAAAATAAAAGCAAAATTAAAAACAAACAAAAATATCTAACCAATTGGACATATTGAAATGTTTTCTATCTTTGATTTCCTCTTGGCTCCAAAAAAACCAAAACAAATTCCAGAACAAGAAAAATGATAATATACTATGCATCAAAAATATATGACACAGATTCAGCTCTACAGAGATAAAATTTATAGCAATAAGCAATCATAAAATTGAACTATAAAGAATGGAATTAAACTAATTAAGCACTGGAGGTAGGAGATTAAAAAAAAGAGCAAGAAAAATTAAAAAATTTAAATTTAAAAAGCACTATGATGAATAAGTTCTAAGGATTTAATGTAAAACATGGTGACTATAATTAATTAATTGTATTGTATAATTGAAATTTGCTAAGAGAGTAGAACTTAAATGTTCTCATCAAAAAAAGAGATAAATATGTGAGGTGATGGATGTGTTAATTAACTAGGTGGGGGGAATCCTTTCACAATGTATGTGTATATCAGATCACCACAATGTGCATTTTATATATCTTATAATTTTATATGTCAATTATACTTCAATAAAGCTAAATTTTTTTTAAAAAGTGCTACAAATTATTGTGATAGAAATGAGTTTAGGCTGGAGTACAAGCAGAGATCACAAGAACAGAGAGAGTCCAGATAAGAAGGGTTTATAGGATTGGAAAGTTACTACTTCGGCATCCCAAATAATAAAGGAAGACCGAAAAAGACTGAACAACAGGCCTAATAGATTTCTCACTTGAATAAAATGAATCAGTCCCGTGGCAAAGAGCAGATTAAGGATGTCATGTTCTGGCCCACACCTATTTTTTTTCAGATGATTTCATAGTAGCCATAGTTAAGTTAAGAGAGAAGTATAGCATCCAGAAAATAACTCTGGATGCGGTAATTAGTATATGGAACTGATGAGAAAGCAAAAGAACAGAAACCTCATAAGGGTTTGATGGAAGAGCATGACCCTGGACAAAAATAAAAACCATCTTTCACTCCTTAAAATAATCCTTGGGATCCCCAAATGTCTGCTCAGGAAGATTTCATAATTGCTATCGACTAGGGACTGCTCTGTTTCTCTCCTTAATATTCCCAAATGGGGCTTCTTTTTTTTCCCTGCAGTTATCTCATCTGTGGAGCAAGAAATAATTGGTCCTTTTAGTTTGTGGGTCACTGGACTCACAAAGAACCTCATTCCAGATCTGATGGAGAGAACTGCCCATCATTTAAAGATCCTGGACTTTGAGATGGGCATTTTCCTGGAGGAGACAGAGGGTGTATTCTGTGTTTGGAAAGAAAGGTACAATTTGGAGATCCAAGGGGAGGCTGTGGTGCTACGGCTTAATTGTTCACCAAATATAGTTTCCTTTCATGCAGTGCATATAGCTCAGGTTCCTTCCCAGCCTCCCTGGCGAGCAGTTCCATGTGGCTATGGGAATGAGTTCCTGTGAAAAGAATGTGAACAGAACCTAACATCTCATCCATACGTTACTTCAACAGCCTTTGTCTTGTGCCAGAATGAGACGGGCTTCACTGGAAGCCATGGATTGAGCCACAATCTGAAAGGCGCATGGGCTCCTGGATCATGAATTAGAGAAGAGCTATCACTAATTAGAAACACTTGGTGTATACTTATGCAAAATAAATTCTTTCCTATTTGAAGCATTATATCCGGAGATTTCTTCTTACAGAAACCAGCGTTTGCTTATCAATATATGGATCGTAACTTTTTTATTTCTTCCACAATTATTAGAATTTACACATTTTTTTTCCTATATAAATAACCTATTCTGTTTTGTCCTCGGTCCAAATATCTGATTATTTTCTTAGGGTTTCTAGACAGGAATTTGCTGTATAAAATTGTAGACGATTTTTAAGGATTTGATAAATGTTGCCAAAATTCTCTCTAGAAAGGCTGTGCCAACTCTATAATCCCACCAGAGATGAATAAGAGGTCAAAATTTTCTGGGCTAATATTCTCTCTTTCCACTGATTTTTGATGAAAAACCTTTACTATATATATATTTTTTCTAATACAATACAGTGTCTGCTTCGGGGCTATGAATTCTGATTTCTGTGCAGTCTAGACAGAGATCCTGCTCTTTAAACTATTGGAGTTTTATCATATGTCTTAATATTTGGTAGTATAAACTGTCACTTGTTTCTTTTTCTAAAATGCCTATTTGTTTCTAGCCACATGTTCTTTCAGTGAACTTCATAAACACCTCAAGATCCTTAAAAAGTCCCATAGGGAATATTATATGAGATGCATTCATTTAATACATATTTTTATGAAATTTAATATATTTACAATATTTGACATTTCCAACAAGAAATATATTTTTATGTTTACTTTGTTAATTTACCTCAGTGAAAATTTGTACTTTTCTTCATGTACTCATGCACACTTGCTAGTTAAGTTTAAGTCAAACTGTTTTATTATTTTCATTACAGGTATGAATGGAATGCATAAGATTTGAACTTATAGGGAAAGCACATATTTTAAAAATCAATTGTACTTGGAATAATTTTCTGAGCAAAAGATTTTGCTTTTTTATTTTTTCATAAGTTAATATGAATCAGCAATGACTAAAAACATAAAAGGGACGTCTGTCCTATTTTTAGACTGATTACTATAGCTACACACTATAAAATATAGGAATTAATAGTTTTACCACATTATTACTAGTCAAACTATATCTGAGTTCTACAAATAGTTATAGACGCCACACTTTAAGACAAGTTTTGGAAAGGTAAACACATCTAGCAATGGAAGACAAAGATTGTGAGGATTCTGGAAATCATGGCAAACATGAAATAGTTTTAAAAATTGAGAATATGTAGCCTTGAGAAAAGAAGGCTTGATATAATAGATGTAACAAAATACATGAAGAGTTATCTTGTCAAAGGAGTAGATTTTTCGGATCTTCGGTGTATGACAAAACTAGGACCAACAGATAAAGTTTCAACGATAGAAATTTTGATATAATGTTAAGTGAAACCTTTAACCTCTCAAAATGTGCAAAAGTGAGCAAAGCTATTTTCTGAGGTGCTGAATTCTGGCCTGGAGCCAGGCAGGCCATCTGTCAGGGCTCGGGGTAAGACATTCTTACCCGGGGTCACAGCCTGATCTCCTTGTCCCCGAGGTCCCGGCCAGCTGTGATTCTGTCATGAGCGTGTCATGCAGTAAAGGTGGTCCCTATGGTTAGTGGAGCCTCATTTTAGCCATCTCAGCAGTCAGTGCTAGTGCCAACTATGATTTTATTCTTCTATTTGTTCTATGCTGTAAAAATTCTGTTTGTGTGGAACAATTCCCTATTCCCTGCACCTGCGGTTGAAAATTCAAGTTGCATAATCAGGAATTTCCTTCTCATATTCAAATGGTTGATCCAACGGCAACATAATTTCCTTTGCCACAATTAAGTTTTTCCCCCTTTAAAAAAATTCTTACCATATTATGTGGCAATCATTTTAAAATAATCTCAGTTTCTAGGTCCCAAATACAGAACATTTTTTTTTTTTAATTTGTGGATTCCAGAATAAAAATCTTCAGAATAAGAGCTCTTTATAATTTAAGGCATTTATTATATCTAGTCTCTTACACAATAATAGCTTATTTAAAGGCAATCTAGGAGACCATCTCTTCTATATCTAAGCTCATGAATTTAAAATAAATTAAATCTAAGAAATAATACACTATACAGGGATATTATAACTGCTGTAACACTGTCTTTATGTCCTTAATTAGAGCACAAATAAAGTGAAGATCTTCAGGAACTGGCCTCATGAGACTTGATGACCGTCTTTGTTGGAGGAGGGGGATGATCATCCCATTCGCCATAAATGAATCCCTTCTGCATATGCTTGATATGCACAGAATTCATCACAGCAAAGCAAGGCAGTGGTTGCTTTTTAAATTTTTTTTTGGCAGAAAAAAGAAATTAAAATATTTTTTAGGACGTTTTTGTTTTCATTTCAGGGATTTATTTAAAAACTATTCTCTTAAGTCTCTGACAGGTCTGGAAAACTTTGAATGATGGTGCATTCTCTCTTTGTGCTGAATCTTGTGCTGTCAGGCTACCTTGGCTCACTGAAGAAGGAACTGAGAACCTGACAATACCCTCCCTGGGCAATCTTACAGCAAGTTTCATATTGCCTTCCCTGGGATGTCTCTCTACCCCTTTTTCGAATCCTCTTTGCTCTAGCTTTTGGGATCTACCCTCTATGTCTTAGTTTACCTCTCTGTTCTTTTCATTGTCTTCCAGAGAAAATTGGGGAACTTGGAGTAAATTCAGATGTATTTGTTCAGTCACTGAATGTGATTACCTGGTAGAAAGTTTATTCTGGAAGTGCTGTAAGGGTGGAAGGATAAATAATCTATTGTAATGTGTCAATTTCTTTTGATAAGGAATTCTGAAGGCCTCAGTTGGACTGGAATCAAAATGAGGCAATGGACAAAGGTAATAGTTAGAAGGAAATATCAGCAGATATTGATGGTGTGTTGGATGCAAGGAGTAAAGTAAGTGAGATAAATATATGAAAAGATAACTATAAGGGAGTGTAGTAAGTGCAATGATAGAGATAAACATGGGACATTATGAGAGTTCAGGATAGGAAACCTTAACCAAGTTCAGGGACATCAGGGAAGGCCAGGGGTCGGAGGCATCAGATTTAGTCACTTGAAGGTCATTGTTAAGAAGTGGGGCCAGACTCTGGATTTTAGGGGGTTGAGGTAGAGACAATGAAGGAAAGCTGCTTTTTTTGGATAGTTGGTTATGAAAGGAAATAAAGTCTGAGGCAAAATCTAGAAAGGCATGGAAAGCCATGGAAGGGTTTTTTAATTTAAGGGGAGTGACTAGAGAATATTTATATGCTGATATAGAAGAGTAAGATTAAGTGCACAGAACGATGGGACAATCCATGGATCAGAGGGGATAGGTTTCAGGTGAAGATGAAGAAATAGCCTGGATACTGCTTCCTCTGTGACAGGGTAAACATCAGGTGCAGCTTTGGGCAAGGAAGAGGATGCAGGAATGGGTTCATAATGGCCTCTAACTTTGTGTGTGACGATGAAAGTCAAGTAACCTGCTGTGAGTTGAGAGCATGATGAGAGAGGGCACGAGGGTAAGGGCAAAAATTTGGAAAGACCACTAAAGGGACTGGGAGAGGAGGGTTATTCAGAATATACAGTTGGATGACTAAGTCATTTTGAAAGCACAGATGAAAAAGTATAATATAAAGTTTTGTTGGAACAATCTAATAGTCTGCATAGTTGTGTGTGTACATTTGTTTTGTATTTTTAGCTGTGCCTAGCATCCCAGCAGCGGTTGTTTTGCAGAGGGACACTGGAAGATGATGAGGGTGAAAGGGTACAGGGTAATGGGATCATCAAAAATAAGATGTAAATGGACTAAAAAAAATAGGGAAGTGGGTGATATCAGGAGATTGATTTGGCAAACTAAGAGGGTTAAAAGATCTTAGTGACAACAGAAAATTATTGTTGGAAAAAAAGGTTATTGGAGTTTCTGCTTGTTGAGGCGGAATAGCAGTTGCAGCTTGGCAACGATAGTGGTTGCAGAAGTTCAGTGAAAGTCAAGTCATTCCAGTTGAGGCGATCAACAGATTGTAAGCCCATTACGTTTTAGAAGGGTCATCTATAAGACTTACGAGTCTCTCCAAATTATGGCAGGGAGGAAAATGATGAGAGAGATGCCAAAGCTTTGAGGTGGTGTGAACCTCAAAGAAAAATGTGCTTTGGAAAGTTTTTATTTGTTAAAAAATAAAATGTAATATAACATTCCATGAAATAGTATTGTCAATCCATGATTATTATGCTCTTTGTGCATGAGGTTATCTTAAAGTAACAGCAGGGGGAAAAAGGGAGTCCAAGAAAAGATGAGGAACAAAAACGAATGAATGAATGATGGGTCTTAAGGGGAATGGAAAAAGGGGAAAACAAAGATGTGAAGAGGGTCTCCCATGTTTCTCAAGCTTTGGTTTCAACCTCAGTTCTGCCAGTTCCTGACCCATGAAACTTGGCCAAGCTAATCAATCAAATTTCTCATCTATAAAGTGGAGATAAAATTGCAGCTACTGTATGTGGTAGTAATGAGAGCTAAATATCTCATATAGAGTACTTAACAGTGCATGAACCAAGTGCTTCAGGAGTGTTAGCATTTATTATTATTACTGTCTTATTATTGTTATTATCTAATATCATAATTAAGAAGACAAACACTGGAAAAAGGAAAACACTTCATTAAAATACCAAATATATGTCAGTACTTATAGAAATGTCTCTGTGAGTCATCTAAATAACAGAGTCTTGATAGAAGTTCTCTTTCTTTCTGTTTTTGAGTAGGCACAACCCTGGCTGTAGGGCAGTTTTGGTTGTACAGAATCACCAGCATCGGGATCATGAAGACCCAACCTAGCATTTCAGAGTTAGGATCTTGCTGCAGAAAGGGGAAGATGTCATTTACAATATCGATTTCAGGGACAGCTCATTCATCTCAAAGAGATCAGGCTCTCTGCTTTCAGAAAATCTCTGGATTAGGCTTGTATTTTCCTCTTTCACTACTGTTCCTTTTATAAAGTGAATAAATTCATCTAGGACAGAAAAGAATCTTTATAAATCATTTTCAGTTTAAGTATAAAGCATTTACTGTGATTTAAAAATATATTTACTAGAGAAAATTGTTGCCAATTTTCATGAAAGTTGAGCCTCAGATTTAGATAAACAAAGGAAAAAGAATGGACTCTTCTTAACACTTTCGACAGTTATAAGTATGCATATTGCTGAAAAGTGAATATTATTATTCTTAACTCAATAGTAAGAAACCGATGAAATATTTTCATCCTTTGCACATCTGAGCATGAACTACATTCACTGCCGTGACAGGCAGCACATTGAGAATTGGCCTGGCTTGGCATGTCTTATTACCCGGGGATACATTCTTTTAGGAACATTGCGGGGGATTCTGCTTAATGTGGGAAGGATTTTTTTCCTTTAGTAATCAATTTATCTACCAGATTTTAAAAATGCATATGTATTTTTGGAGTCTGTCGAGTGGGTTGTATTCTTCTTCTTCTCGGTACTTTGAATGTATCCTCCCACATTTAAGCCTACAACCCTATCTCTCAAATCAGTTGTGTCTTGTGCTAAAATCATTATCTTTCTCCCAGTCACTGTATTTCTTTACATGGCAGCAAAGGTCTGAGCAGCTATAATAGGAAGTCTTTAAAGACTAAGTTTTCACTTAGAAAAGAGTTTGCCATGTACCTCTAGGGGATCCTCTGTATTATGAAAGCAGATGGTTTTAGGATGTGAACTCCTAATCCCTACAATATCTATGTTCTCCTTCACCACGTATTCACTTAACAAATAGAGTAGCGCTTATTAAACTCCACCAAATATCAGCCTTGTGGCAAACACTGGAGCACAAAGATGAAAAATGGTCTTGCTCTCAAGGAACTTACCACCTGGTTGACTTCCAGTTTGGGGAAGCAGAGATGCATATAGCAAATTATATTATATAAACTGATTATTCTTCTTTGAGGATTTGTGCCAGACCATCCACCTAATTCTGATCCCTCAAGTTGTAAAATAATTACATTATTTGTAACGTTAGAGCTGAAAAATATTTTTGTGCCATTGCTTTCTTGAATTACAGAAGTGCTCCATGAATACATGATTATAAATAATTTAAATAATACAAAAATGTACAGGCTAAAGGATGAAAGAGCTCCCCATTAACTCCCCCCCCCCTTTCTCCCCAGCATCCTTGCCCAAAGGCAAAAACCATTAACAGTTTAGGATGTATCATTTGCAAGATATATTTAGAATAAACATCTCAATGTGTATTTTCTCATCCAAGAACATGGGAATTTTGCTGCATTTGGATCTTTTTCTATTATGTTTTCTAATTTCTTGTTGCTAATTCATGGAAAAGTTATTCTTGATTTTTATATTTTTACTTTTAACAACATCACCATCTGCTCATATTTTTCCAGTATTACTAAATTGAATCTTTCTATGTTCTAGATAGATATACCGTCTACATTAATTACATTATCTTTATTTTCAACGCTTATTTCCTCTATTCATTTTCTTTCTCTTATTGCACTTCTTGGTTCCTGAGAATAATGTTGAGTAGTAGTGGTGGTATCTCCATCGGGATCTTTTTGGTTGCAAATAGCGTACATTTAAATTGAACAAACTTAGGTAAAAAGAGGAAATTATTGGGAGAGTCACACAGCTTGCAGCTGCCCTGAAGTCATTGCAGCTTGACCTGGACATCCTAAACCACTAACTGAAATGCAGCCAGGATTCATTCTCTTGCTAGCTCATTTTAAATTTTCTATTTGGGCTTTATTTTCTATAGCTATTGATTGCCCCCTTAGATACAGAGCTTCATTTATAGCTCAAAACTTCTGCCACTAGTTGGAACTGAATCCCTTTCTTTAGCTTCAGTTTGAAAAGCGAAAACAAAAATGGAAACAAAACCTGGAAAAGAATGATTGGCATGGCTCGCCTCTTGTGTTTAACCTTCAGCAATGAACTGGAAGTGGTGGCACTCTTTATCCCTACCATATAGTTGTCTGACAGTAGGGAGCAGTTCCTCACAGAAGGGGGTTATTTTTCCCAGAGGATAAGAATAGTTCTAAGCAGACAAACAAAAGACATCCTCTACAGTGGGTTCCCCAATCTTCTTAGTGCCTTTAATGGGATTGCATTAAAAATATGCTTATCAATGAAGTGCAATACGTGATAAATGCTATTGTTTTCTGGTAGATACATTTTTAACAAGATAAGGAATTGATGTCAAATTTTATATATGTAATGTGGTTTCATTATTTGTCTAGCTGATCTCATAGATTATATTTTAAAATCTATTCACATCATTTTAGTATTTAAAAGGATTTTAAAAAGACCCAAGTTTCCCTTGCTTCAACTCTTGCCTCCCTCCTTTGCTTATTTTTCCTCATTTATTTATTTTTGCCCCTACTCCCCCCGCCCCCGGCTTTTTATTGCTACCTGCTCCCTCCTTTGAACCTTGACAAACTGTAAGATTTGGGAAAACAGCTTTCAAAAGAGCTATTCTGATAGTTGTTGGAGTGGGATTTCACCAGTGATCCCAAGCAAGAAGCAAGAAAAACTAGAACAGTCTCCAAGTGTCCCAACCACAAGTTTAGCAACAGGCAGAGATGACGAAAACTATATCCTGGACCAGAGCACAAGGACACGCACGTACCACTCTTCTCTCCGTTCTATACAACTCCAGTCCTCCTTCGACTCAGGGAGTCACCTGGCCTTCAGGTACTGGGAGGTGCATCAGCTGAATACAGCCTTTAGCTTCTATTTGAATCTTTTAAATTACTTCACGTAATTCACAATATTCAGAGATGCCCCAGTGATGAGCAATCCTTGAATTCCTGGGAAAAACTCTCCTTAACCACAAGTATTATTACAATCCACAGCTGGACTGTACTTTAAATTTTATTTATATTTTTATGTCTTTTTTTATCAGTGGGATTGGACTAGAATTCTTTGTAATGCTAACCATTTACATCCTGCCACGAAGATCTTGCCAACCCTGAGAAGGCTTCTGAATTTTTCTATTTTCTAAAAAACTTTCTATATCATAGGATTTAACTATACCTTGATGGTTTTGAAAGACTTGCAAATAAGGTTGTTGAGGTTTGATGCATTTTAAAGGAATAGAATCTTTTAAATATCTATGATTTTCCACTCTTATCAGGTCAATCTGGGTAGTTCATAATTTCCTCATATCTCAATTTCTTGTTTTTTGAATTTATAGATGAAAAATTGCATGTAGTAATCTCCTGTAATTTATGAAATTTCTTCCATATCTGTAGTTATGTTACTTTTCCATTCTGGAAGCTGTTTATTTGTGTTTCCTAACTCTTTTGATGAGGTAACAATTTGGTCTGTTGCACTAGACTCTTCAAAGAACCAGCTATTGCTTTATTTATATATTATTGGTCCTCTTACTGTTATACTTTTATTGAATTTGTTTCTGTTTTTATCTTCATTAATTCCTTTCCTTTGTGAGTTGAGTCTTACTTTATTGTTATTTTTCCTTGATCCTTGAAGTGAATATCTATTGTTTTTCAATCTTTTTTGTTTTCTAATGGACATGTCAAGGGTGCCACTTGAGCCCTATTCAGCAAGTTTTGACATGTAGTGCTTTTCTAAATAATCTCTAATTTTAAAATTGGTTTTCTCTGTAACCCCACTGTTATACTGAAGTGTGTTTCACATATTTAAGAGGATAAATTTATTTGGGGGTACCCTTTGCTTTTATTTTCCAACAATGCATATTCTGGCAAGATGTTCAAAGCAAGTGTGTGTTTAGTTTAAATAGTCTATCTTCACCTTTCCAACACTATATTTGAACTATATTATTTCCTTTCCTCCATTTTCTTTGTTCTTCCCTTCCAGAACTGTTATTATATGGATGTCTGAACTGAGCCTACCCTCCATTTCTCTCATGTTATTTGACTCTTTTGTCCTTTTTTGACTGACTGCCTTCTGGGAGAATCCCTTGGTGTGATCATTAGTTCATGAGTTCAGTGCATTCTACTATTCACCCTATCTATTAATTTTTTAAATTTTAGTAATAATTTTTGTTATTCTAATTACTTTGGTTATTTTTTCTTAATGACAGTCTTTCTAAGGATGTTCAATCCTATCAAATTTCTTTGTGGATACTTATTATAGTTATTTAAAATTGCTTTTTTTAATCTCTTATCTGTTTCTTGAATATAGTCATTCTGTTTGTCAAAATTGGTTATTTTATAATTTGGGCTTCCTAAAATACTTGGATATTCATGACAGTTTATTTTTGTACATGAGTGTCTATATTAATCAGTTTTGGTGGGAGGAATGTTTATTCTAAGCTCCAATTGAAATTATATTTCTCTAGCTGAAGAAATCTTTTCCATTTCTGTAGTTGTATTACCTCTCCACGCTGAAAGCTGTTTTTTTGTTTTCTACTTTTTAAAAAAGATTTGGCAAAAATTTGCCTGTTGCATTAGACTCTTTAAAGAATCAGCTTTTGAATTTATTGACTTACTATTGATGAATAAAAGGAGACTGGTTCCTCTGTGTGTGTGTGTGTGTGTGTGTGTGTGTGTGTGTGTGTGTTGGTAGGCTATCCTCTAGAAAGGAGATTCCTAGTCCCTTATTTTGTTGGGCACTGCCCTGATTCCCCAACTCATTCACTCAATTTATGATTGCCTCTTATATAAGGAAACTCAATTCTATTTGGAGAACTCAGTGCGAGTCTTTACCTGAGGGCAATTCTGACATTCACCATGAAAGTGGTAGAAGTTCTTTTGAATTATATCTCCAGATAATAGCCATGACTCACTCATTTTCCCAGCCAACACTGCCTCTGATCATGCAGTAATTTTGGATTTGCTTGTCACGGAGCTTCAGTATGTGTCATATATGGGGTTTCTCTATATGGTATATATGGAGCTTCTCTATATGATATATATGGGTTTGTGTATTCCTCTCCTCTATAGGTTTGTGCCATCATTCTGGCCCCATCGACTCT
This sequence comes from Tapirus indicus, assembly GCA_031878705.1. Classification (NCBI taxonomy): domain Eukaryota; kingdom Metazoa; phylum Chordata; class Mammalia; order Perissodactyla; family Tapiridae; genus Tapirus; species Tapirus indicus. The sequence continues at coordinate 27,299,111 of CM062930.1, read as the reverse complement.
GTATATTCTAGAAATTCTCCCCTCTTCTGCTCAGCTGAGGGCACTCTTCCAGGATTTCTAATTCTGCTATTGCTTATTTGTCTATATGTCTATTTTCATTTTCCTTCAATAATTTCAAAGGCATTTTTGATAGAATTAGAGGAAATTCATGTGTTCATTTATCTATGTTTCTAAATTGAATTGAATTTGATTTATGATATTTTTACACATGAAAATAAATATTTCCTTTAGTGATAATGGTAATTTCAGCATGTTCTGTGTCCTAGCAAAATTCATATGTTGAAGCCCTAACCCCCAATGTGATGGAATTAGGAGATGGGACCCTTGGGAGATAATTAGGCTTAGATGAGGGCATGAGGATGGGGCCCCCATGATGGGACTAGTGTCCTTATAAGAAGAGGAAGAAACACTAAAGCTTCCTCTCACCACCATTTGAGGGTGGCCATCTGCAAGCCCCAAGGAGAGCTCTTACCAAGAATTGAACCTGCTGGCACCTTGATCTTGGACATCCCAGCCTCCAGAATTGTGAGAAATAAATGTCTGCTGTTTAAGTCACCCAGTCTATGATATTTTGTTATAGCAGCCTGAGCTGACTAAGGCATTTTAATAGCACAACATTTTGCCTCATATGCCATTGGCTGGAAAATCTTTTATTCATTCCACCACAGGAATTCTTCCGAGGTTGACCTTATTTTCCTTAGACTTCTTTATGAAAGTAATAGGTGAGATATTAGGCTACAAATGAAGTGATGAGACATTCTCTAGTCAAAAATGATCATGAGACTGCCTGCCTCCATCATCAATGACAACTTGAGTGATATTGGGCAAGTTACTAAGCTCTCTGAGCTTTGACTTGACCCTTGAGCTAGACGGAACAGTGTCCTTCAAACTTTGGTATGAATAGGAATTATCTGGGTGTTCTGTTAAAATGCAGATTCTGATTTGTAGGTCTGGATAGAGCCAGTCAGAAGCAGTGACTCCAATTTCTCATCTCCTCAGTGTCTCTTCTGTTCTCAGGGCAAGATAATCTCACAGGGTAGATGTGGCTGATGATGGAGTAACATTAATGATGTATCTTGGACCATGGTTTGATTTCAACTGGGTTCTCATTATATTTGTCTCCTCCTAGCCCCAAAGAGATCAGCCCATATCTAAAAATGAGTCTCAGTGTGTCATGAGAGAAAGCAGAATGTGAACTATTGTTGTTTCACGCCATCATATTGCTGTCAGAAGGAAGGGACCTGGGTCTTTATGGTTCTTCTCCCTCAAGTGGTTATGGTAAAGCGGAACTTCATTGCCTATTGCCTTCTCACCTCTAAGGCCTGCTCGTAAGGACACATGTCCTACTTCCTCTTGGTTCAGCAGCTTCACTTTGCTAAGTGACATAGATTTGCATTGCCTTAAAGTACTTGTGGGCACATTTTGCCAACCAACTCAAAAACGTTACCTGTTTTCTGATCAATGTGCTTCTTGTTTGTAATCTGACAGAAACTTGTTCTCCTTTTTTTCATCTCTTAATACCTGAGAACAACAAACAGAAAATTTAAGACATTCCTCTACAACCCATAGCACTAAACACCATAACTTGGATTTTATATATTTTCTCCTATATCGATGTATATTCTTAGGTAATTTTTAGCTTGTATTTTTTTTATTCAGAAATAAGTTGTAAGTTCTTTTTGGCAGGGATTGTGCCTTTGTTTCTTTAATACCACTTATAGCTTCAATATAATTTTTTGTATGCAGTGGCACTCATTTTGTATTTTTGATCAAATGAGTTTTAAATTCTAGTTTAGTAAATAGTTTCTGATGACACTTCACTGCCTCCAAAATACGCAAAGAATGACTAATAATTGCCTGCCAAGTTGGGCATAGAGATGATTAAATGGTATTGTTAGGTTTTTCTTTACTCTAAATCTTACAGGAAAAACTAGAGCATATTGTATGGTGATTAATTGCTGCTGCCAGAAGTGTGTGTGTGTGTGTGTGTGTGTGTAAGAGAGAGAGAGAGAGAGAGAGAGAGAGAGAGAGAAAGCAGATAGTCTAGTGAGCTACAAGTAAGCAGAATTCTTGAAATAACTTCCTAAATGATATATACGGTTTAAAGTGATGAAATAAAATTTAAAATGGGGTCAAGGTTTGTGGACACTTATAGTGTGGTAATAGAAGCTAAAATGATGTCTCCAAGTTTATGAATGATCCAGAGAGGGAATAGTAAAGTAGATAGCACACATGAAAATTATTTCAAGTGATAATAAATAGAAGAGAAAGAGAACACACCATTTTCATTGGGGAACATAAAGTTCTACTAAATCCAGCAAAATACTTGAATCACACCAAATTTAGTTTTTTCAAAATCTGTGTAGAATTTTCCCAGAGCTCACATTCCATAATCACTCTTTAGGGAGCACAGAGAAGTGGTTGTTAGAATATCTCATTCAAGTGGATAATTCTGTCCCAAGTCCTCCTCTACGCTTGATGGCCGAAGATAATTATTAATAGCATCTGTTTTACTACCAAAATGTCATTAGAATGGATGATAAATTGGACAATAACCTACCCTTGGACAGAAAAGGAAGGTAAATGAAATAGAAACATATCTCCCACCATTACATACATATTAAAGTCTGTTTTGTGCTGATTTGGAGCAAGACTGAATTTTCTACCGAGCAAGAACAAATAGTCTGTATCAAAGTAAAGGGCAAGGCAAAGAGGAAGGCAGTGGCAGGAAAAACTACAATGTTTTCTGGAATATGTCCTTCAATCAAGGAGTCCTAGCTCAAGGTCTCAGTTCCTGACTCATCAGCTTATTCCCTTAAAGGCCTGGAGCCAGTGATTCTGTCTGGAGCAGGCAAAATCTGTCTATGGTGGAGGTCACTGCAAATGGAAGCATATGAGGCAATATACTCCCACGCCTTAATTTTTTTTTCTGGATGAACATCTGTTCTTGTCTTAGAATCAGGAGACCTAATATCACAGAAAGTAAAGGCTATTTCCTAGACTGGTCTGTTGCCCAATACCACATCCTGAGGTGCTGAGAAGAGAAAGAACAGCTGGGAAGGTACCAGCGCCAGCTGCTAGGAGCCTGTTTCTATGATTTTTATGATCAAATGTAGGAAACTGGGGATGTAAGAGCTGCATGGAGACTTGAACTTCCAAATGCTTCTTAAGAAGAACCATAGAAGCAGAAAAAAAAAAATTTTATAAGTAATATAAAATAAAAATTACTTCGTAATGGAAAGGAAAAGTGAAATTATTCCATTTTTTTCATTTTGTAAATGTTTACCAAATAGTGTGTGAACAGGATTTTGTCCTAAGTATTTACAATGTTTTCCTTCTCTAATAGTTCTCATAATCTTATTTGATAAGAACAGGTTTTTTTTCCTTCCAGTTTATGCACAGATTCAAAACCTTGGCCTCATCTTTGACACCTTCGTGTGAGGAAGATTGGCCCTGGGTTAACATATGTGCCCATCTTCCTCTATTTTGTATGTGGGTCGCCGCCACAGCATGGCTTGATGAGTGGTGTGTAGTTCTACACCCAGGACCCAAACCTGCAAACCCCAGGCTGCTGAAATGGAGCACGCAAACTTCACTACACCACCAGGCCGGCCCCCTGACGTTTTAATTTTGGTTATCACTGTTAAAAGTTTCCTTTGACTCTATCGTCATAGGTACAAACATTTTTTTCTCCTTCCAACAATTCTGGATGCTGTCGTTAACCAAATTTTCTTTAGGCAACACTCTAAACTTTCTGGCTCAAGATCCTCCAATGAATTCTCCTTGATTTCCAAATAATGGATGAAATATTTATGTCAGTATTCAAGGTTCTTCAAAATTTGGTACCAATCAACTTTTCAGTGGTACCTTCTATACTTCCTTTACATAAAATCCATGTTCCAGACAAACTGGAATATTTAATATGGCAGGAAAGGCCCTTCAGAAGTCCATCTGTCCTATGTATCACGTGTATCCTCTGTTTCAACCATGTAAAACCATCTAATCTTCCTCTAATGCTTCCAGATGATTCATGTGGTTGTGCTTTTGCTCCCTCAAATATCCCCTTTCCCTCATATATTTGAATGTCAAGTCATCTCTCAAAACCTAAATCAAGAACACCTTCGGGAACCTATCTGTATTACCCAAGCAGAGATGATCATTTTATCCTTTTGACCATCCCTATATTCAGTGCATTTCTTTATAAACATGATTAGGGAATTGTGCCACAGTAATAGGTTTACTCCTCTATTTCTTCTCTCCTAGACTGGTGAGCTACTTGAGGGGAAGACACTCTTTCCTTGATCTTTGTAAATCTCCATCTTAACAGAGTTTCTGGCATATAGTAGGTTCTCAGAAAGCTAATGTTGACTGTATAAATATCCCTTATTCCTTGAAGTGTGTTTTTTCATCTCTGTACCATTTTTTTATTGAGATATAACTGACATATAACATTGTGTAAGTCAAGGTGTAGCACTCATATTGATTTGATATATTTATATTGCAATACAATTGCCCTTGTATTGTTTGCTAACACCTCTATTGCATCACACAGTTATCATTTCTTCTAGTGGTGGGAACAATTAAGATCTAATCTTTTAGCAAGTTTGATGTTTATAGCACAGTTTTATTGTCCATAATCACTGTCTTGTGTATTAGATCTCCAGGACTTATTTATCTACCAGTTACAAGTATTTCTGTATCATTATTGAAGCTATTTTCTCTTCCTAGAGTGTCCGTTGACTCCTCCTCCATTTGTGCTGTCAGCTGTTAGCCGTAAGAGAAGGCATGGGCTTTGAATTGCAGTGGTCTTTGGTTTTAGGATCACTACTCCACTCCCAGCCTGAGTTATATGGTTTCAAGATATCTTATACATAACTATATCATGTGCTTAGCACTTGACATTATAATTCTTTCTTTACCTCACAGTCTTAACCACCTGGCTGATGACTATATCAATACAGGGACCATATTTTAAAAATATCTCTGTAATTTAATACTTAGTACATTGCCCTGCATATGGGAGGTGTTCAATAACTGTTACTGAATATGACTTGATGGCTTTATTTCCATCAGCTTGACATTTCACTACCTAGAACAGCTATGTGTTGCTGACAACATAGGAGATTATGTTGCACACTCTTTCCTTATTAGTTACATAAGCTGTAGAGGCTCTCAATGCTTAGTTATTTACATCTTAAGAAAAATCTATCTTTTCTCTCACCTTATCCTTCTAAGTCAATTCTGAATCTATAAAAATATTTCCCTTTTACATCTTCTCATTTTAAAATTATCTTTCAGGAGGAGTCATATTACAGGTCTTTTGAAATTTTAAACAAGACTACTTCACTGATTTCTTCCCATTCATGTGTTTAGTTGTTTCTGAAAGAATCCACATAACTTAAACATGACTTTTCTTTTCTTACAGAAACCATTGGCCTTTTTCATACCTATTATGCTTGTTTCATTGGCTCATCCATTAATATAACCTCCACATTTTTCAAGTAAGAAATTGATACTCATTGGTCTATATTTCTCAGCCTAGCATTTATGATCTTTTATTTGGATTGATTCATAGTAGCAATCTTATAGCCTGAGAGTATGGTAGAAGCAGGAAGATAAGTTTTACTTCCCAGCTAAGAGTTCCGTATTTTCATCTTTGTATTTTTCAACATCTTTCATTGATATAATCCCGTTCTAGGAAATTTTGCTGATAGATATGGTGAATTTTACACTAGGGTGTAATTTTTCAACCCATAATAAATATTTAGAAATAAACATCAGTCAGATGTTTTCTTTAATAAAGACCAAGGCATGTAGTTCAATACCAATCTCTACCAGCACATCCCTTCCATATTCCTCTTTATTTTTTTTCTGTGGTACACATCAATGTCTGACATACTAAATAATTTACTTGTTTTTGAATACCGTCTGTTTTTCCTCATTGGAATGTAAGGGCCAGGTGGGCAGGAACATGAGGCTGTTTCCTTCGTTGTTGTACTGTTATGTTCTTGAACCTAGAACAGTGCTTGATGTAGAATAGTTCTATAATAAACATTTGTTGAATAAATGAACTCATTTAGTTTTTTGTTACTTCTGTTTATCCTCGAGCATGTCTTCTACACTCTGATCACTAAATGCCCCCTGTTGTCTTTCTCCCATTGATGAATTGAATTTTTTATATTCGTTTCCATGTTTCTCTGCCCTTCTAGCTGGTTCTTTCCTCTTTCTCTATTGAATATTTCATAGCTTTTTCATTATTTATGTCACTAAAAAGAAATTTTAAAAGGAACTTGTAACAAAGAAAATAAGTCGATATTTTATTCATGTCTTGTGCAGAGAAAACATCTCAGATTCAATAAATCTATGAGCCCGAAAGTATTGTCTGTCTCCGAAATGCCCATCTCTGGAGTTAAGTGGAGTAGAGTGGAGTGGAGTGGAGCATCAGTTGGTAATCAAGTTATGGAATCACTGTTGGACTCATTTACACAATAGACATGCTTTCTTCTTAGGAACTACTATCCTTTTAGTAATTATAATATGCTTGATTCATAACATGTTTTTCATTTACTGCTGATAGTTTAGGACTAGTTATTTTCAGCTCCAATGTGCCAGATAAAATGAAGTAGTATTTCATGGTTCTTACATTAAAGTCTATATCATAAGGTAGACATCTTAAAAATAATTTTTATAAATGCCTACGAATGTTAAAAAATTCTGACTTTTTAATACCTGGTTACATTGAATGACACCATTCAAAACTGCAAAAAGAACTCTGACTCAATCCATTCAAAATCTTTTAAATTTAAATACCAGGATCCAGTCAAATTTGCTTCCTTGCAAATAACTTGAGTTAGCCATTAAGATCCAGTAGGACTTCATTAAACCTTTGATAAGGATTTATGCTCCCAAAGCATAGAAAAGACAAACAGTTAAAGTTAGACAAATTTACATGCATACCCAAAGGTAACTGATCTTCAGGAGTACAAGTATGGGACATACAGAATTCCTATTTGTTTCTCTGCCAATTTCTTGCTATGTTTCTTCATTCAAGCTACAATTGCTTTGCTAAAGATTCCTCTGTGGCAAGTGAAAAGATGAATGGAATTTAGTTCTCTTTTGTGAGCTCTAAGAAGAAAGAGAAAGGACAGAGTAAAGCTTTTATTGACCCAACTCCAAATCCAGTGTGTCTAACTGGGAAATTGTTCAATCAGATGAAAGCCAAAAAGCATCTCAGCCTAATGTGACTGAGACAGCAAAATCAATTCTGAACACAACAGCTCTGCTTAGTAAATGTTTAGAGGAGAAAAAAAGGGCCCACACAAGTTAATAAGATATTAAGAATAAGAGATATGTAGCCTATGCCTCATATCCCTTTTATGATATGCTATTTTAAACATGCTGTTTCGCTGGTGAAATAAAAATGAATATTTTCTTCATCCATTAAAAAGGAAGTACACTCTGACTAAAACAATGGTTCTTCTATAACAGTTATTTTTAATATCACAATTAATTTATTCCTCTGACCTAACCTTTCTTTCCAGAGACAGGATGGATTACTCCCCCTATTAATCATATTGTATCCCACTCTTCTCATGTAAATAATTCTTGTGCAAATTCAAGGATAGGTCTTCATCTTTGTTTTGGTTTTTATTGGCTGATATTTTGCTTACTGCTAATTAAGAAAAAAAGGATAAAGCAATATTTGAATGGATTTCTATGATTCATTCTAGGAAGAAAAGATTTTTAGATGCAGGATGTTATGAAACAAACATACCAATAGACATACATTTCTTATTAAATTCCTGGGACAATGGATCAGAGTTTGTTAGTGATTGTTTAACTTCCATTATTAAAATTTTGTTGGCTCCAGATACACACAATATAGCTTATTTCCTTTGTATGTCTCTTTGTTATCCATGTTTTTATAGATAAGAGCTAGATTTAGAAATTGTCAATCAATATAAGCCTTTGAAAATATCTTTATCTAATTATCACTTCCTCATATTGTGTTCTTACCGAAAATGTCACCCTACCTGATCTGTGTTTTCATAGTGACATACTAGGCTCTATATTCTCTAATACTCTTCATACGATTTATCCTAGGGAATGAAGTAATCACTGGAAATCATGCTTTTTTCTGTAATAGCATATTACATCTAATATATTCAGCTTGATAGGTATTTCAGGTTTCAGCATATGGCGCCAATATCACTTAAGTTTACTTATATTGGAGAGAATCTGTTTTAGAGATGTGAATATCATATTGATTTCAATAAATAAAGACTTATAGGCTCGACTTTGGAATGTTGTACCAATAAAAATTATCACAATAACTGATTCAACTGAGATACAGTCTTATACTGTATACCATGCTCATTTATTTGCCTATTTGTACACACAGTATAAAAGAATAGATTATCTTACCAGTGACTTAATCTAATGTGGTCTCTAAAATCACCAAAATGATTGGACTGCATATGGACTATTCTGAAATGTCCATCATGTGATCATCATTGTAGTTGAAAGAACTAACTTGATTGTTGTTAGTTTGTTAAAGATGCTATGAGCAGATACAATTGTATTGTGCAGTACTGAGCTATTTGTGTCATTACGGAATGTAATTTTGCAATAATGTGTTAGGAAATAAGAAGTGCACATGTGAATTCATTTTAAAGGTCATATTGGCATCTTTATTTCAAAATAAGTGTGTGTTATTTGGTCTTTTCCCCCTTCATCTTTTATGCTTCAGTTATGAGTTTCTATATGATTTCCATGCACCGTGCTGTCTTTTTCTTTTCTGCTTTTGATCTTACTTCTCTTTGGAACCCCCCTCTATACATTCCCTGAGTAATTCCTTCTCAGTTGAGATGCTATTTTACCCAGAAAGTGTTAAGACTCTACACCTGAACCTGAACTAATGCTCTTACAACAGAGTATTTGCACTGTTGCACGTACTAGATTATATTTTTATTTATTTATTTATTTATTTTTTGACAAGTATATACACACACACACACATACACACACTGTGGAATGATTACCAAGATCAAGATAAACAACACATTAATCATATTTAAATGATTCACCAGTGTTTCTATTTCATCCATCAACTCCTCAAAGACGGTGACCATTTAAATCAACCTTGTACCTCAGTGCTAATAACAAGGCCTATCCATAACAGATTCTCAGCAACTATTTTGTTTTGTTTTGGTTCTCCGGTTTTAACATCTTTATTGTAAAATGAAACACAAATGTGTACAACCATACAAGATAAATAGATAAATAAATAGACAGCTTCATGAATTATTTTATATTGGACACACTTGTAATTACTACCCAGATTATAAAGATAGAATGATGGCAGCCACCCTAGAAGTCCCTCCATTTGCCCCATCCCAGAAACAACCTCCTCTCTCTCTCCAAAACTAATAATTATGTTCATCACTTCTGTGCTTTTCTTTATATTTTATCACAGGTGTACATCCTTAGACTCTATAGTTTCCTCTTGCCCATTTATTTTTAATTTGATGTTTCTTTTAATTTACAGATTTCATGTTCATTCATTTGTTCTCTTTATAATTTATGTGTTCAAGAACCTGGGCTCTTTGATTTATAGAGTTTCCCATACTCTGGATTTTGCTGATTTCAAACTTAGAGTATAGTGGAACAAATTCTTCTGTCCTCCATTTCCTGCATCTGGACTCAGAGGCTTGATCAACTCAGGTTCGATCCCTTTGGATAGTTTATAGGTGATGGTGTGTTCATTCATCAGAAAGCATATAATTTCTTGTTTTCACACTTTTATTTTTTGTTAGTAGTCATTGATGCTCGATGACTTGATCTATTGATTGATTGGAGGTTGCAAAATGATGTGATAATTTTTTCGATTGTTACTTGGCATAGTTTAAAAAATAATTCTTTTCATCTGTGTTACCCAGTGATACAATTCATATAAGAAAAGAGAGATAAATGGTCTTTTTTCCCTTTATTTAACAGTTTTCTAGATAATGTATTTGTTCCTTTTCCTCCAAAAAGGACCAATTAGATTTTTAATAGCATTATTCGTTCTACAACTAACCACATATTCAATGTTTGTCACCAAATGGAAATACTTTTATAAATGTTAAGAATCATATTTATAGAATAAAGTATTTTTAGATTATTTTACAAAGTTGCTCAAGTGAGTAAGCACATAAAATGTCTTGTTTAATAATAAGACAGACCACTAGTCATCAATCTAACCCGTTTTGGGAACTAGAGTGAACTTCATTTTTTAGAGAAAACTAAATTATTTACTTCCTCGAGCCGTGAATTTTGCCATTGGTTTTATTAGGATCCTCTGGTAAGCATTTTATTTTATTTTATTTTTTACAGCTTCAATGAGATCTAATTGACATATAACTTTGTGTAAGTTTAAGGTGTGCGACATGATGATTTATTACATGTATATGTTGCAAAATGATTACCGCAGTAGGGTTAGTTCACATCTCTATCACCTCACGTAATGATCGTCTTGTGTGTGTGGTGAGAATATTTAAGATCTACTCTCAGCAACTTTGGAGTTTATAGTGCAGTATTGCTGACTATAACCACTATGCTGTGCATGAGATCTCCAGCACTTATTTATCTACTAGTTGCAAGTTTGTACCCTCAAACAATGCCCCCCAATTTCCCCCACCCACCAGCCGCTGGCAACCACCATTCTACTCTCTATTTCTATGAGTTTGGCTCTTTTAGATTCCACTTATAATGATATCATACAGTATTTGTCTTTGTCTGACTTATTTCACTTAGCATAATCCCCTCAACTTCTATCCATGTTGTTGCAAAAGGCAAGATTTTCTTCTTTTCTATGACTGATAATATTCCATCATATATATATTCCATCATATATATATATACACACATATATATCACATTTTCTTTATCCGTTCATCCATTGATGGACACTTAGTTTGTTTCCATGTCTTAGCTATTCCAAATAATGCTTCAACGAACATGGGGGTGCAGAAATCTCTTTGAGATACTGATTTCATTTCCTTTGGATGTATACCCAGAAGTGGAATTGCTGGATGATATGGTAGTTCTTTTTTAAATTTTTTGAGGAACTTCCATACTGTTTTCCATAGAGGCTGTATGAATTTATATTCCCATCAACATTTTAGAGAATTAATAGATAATTGATTTAGATCTTTCAGAATTTCAGATCATTGATTTGAGACTTTTCTTCTTTTCAAATACAAGCATTCATGTCATAAATCTTCCTCTAAGCAATTCTTTAGCTGCATCTTACAAATTTTAACTAGTTGCATTTTCATTTTAAGTCCATTTTAAATATTATCTAATTTTATTTGGAACTTCTTTTTTTAAACACATTACTTATTTAGAAGTTTTTTTTTTAATTTCCAAATATTTGGGGATTTTTCTGTTGTTGGTTTATATATTAATTCCATTGTGGTCAAAGAACATACTTTGTATGATTTCAATTCTTTAAAATTAGTTGTATTTTTCTTTTTTGCCCAAATTATGGTCTCTTTTGGTGAGTATTTTTACACACTTGAAAAGAATCTGTATTTTACTGTTGAGTGGAGTGGCCTAATGCCAATTAGTTTGATTTGTTGTCTACTTATTCCATCAGTTACTGAGTGAGGAGTGTTGAAGCCTCCAGCTGCAGTTGTGCATTCAGCTCTACAACTGTCTACTTCATGTAGTGTGAAGCTCTCTTGTTAGATGTGTACATGCTTAGCATTGTTATATCTTCTCATGGAATTGGCCCCTTTATCATTAGGGCTTTGGGTTGTGCCATCTATTTTCTCCATTGATTTTATATGGGGATTGAAAGACTCTGCAACTACCTTCCCAGAATCCTCAGGAAATGCTTTTACATGAATAAAATGACAAAGGATATTGTAAGCCCATAGGCTGTCTTTATATGAACTAGAGAAAAGGTATCCCCTCTCACTGGGCACACACTGTGGACATATATCTTGGTAACCAAATAATTCCTTTATGAGAATTAGAAAAAGGGATCTCTTCCTATGGGTGAGTGCAGCCCCTCTCCAGGCACACAACTTGGTGTGAAGCTAGGTTTTTGCTCTTGATCACTCTTAATCTAGGTCCTCTTGTGCTTTAAAGAAACTGTGCAACCATACATAACCATATGCAGTGGTCCTGGTGATTACTCCCAATGAAGATATTGCAAATAATTTATACTTTGTTATATTTTCTGTGACAAACCCATAATGATAACACATGAAGTATGGAAAGGAAAACTGAATGCTCTTAGGTGGATCAAGCATAACATAAAAATATCTGTGGCCATAAATGAAATAGAAATACATATGAGCAAGATGAATTCATGTGTGTGCTGTACTACCAGCATCCTGTGGTAGTCAGGAAGCTATTCCCGCAGGGTCATATGAAGTAAGTGTTCTGTGTGAGATGGTGGACGTGAGCCAAGTTCAAGGCATGAATATAGGGGGTTTGACTGGCACTGCTCCCACCTCCCATCTGTGAAAGAAACCTGAAAAAATTCTTCTAGTTGCTTTCTGTTTCTATGGGTTATAGGAAAGGGTGAGCCTGGGGACATGAGAGGAAATAAAACAGGAAACCAGCAGGATCTGAAATTTATTTGCCCTCAGCTCAGTGACTTGATATCTTCAATACATATAATGTTATCACACAGCAGAAAAGAACACACTTTAATTTTCTAAGGATGAATTTCTGTGACCTTACCAGAGTCTACTCCCAGGCTTTTCTGCTTTCCTCCAGACGTAGAGCACAGCAAGCTCACAGCTTAAGACTATTTACTCTTTTACAGCTTTATTTTGGGGACAATTGGAAAATTCTGAGTGTGGATGATATATTAGGGATGATAACAGCCTTATGTTTAAGTGGACAGTGCTCTAGTTCTTAGGGGATGCATGCTAAATTCCTTAGTGTGCAGGAGGCGATGATGTCTGCAACTTTCAGGTGATTTGGCGGAAAACTATCTATCTATCTATCTATCTATCATCTATGTGCTAAAATCTATTTATCATCTATGGAGAGATGAAGAAATGTGGTGAAATATTAACATTTGATAAATATAGATGAAGGGATATGGATGTTTATTGCAGTATTTTATGTAGATTTGAAAATTTTCAAAATAAAACAAACACAAAATAGGACCTTTGAGATCTTCTGATATTCTTTTTGTTTCCATTTTTTGACCACAGCCCTACTTTCCAAGATGATCAGGATTAAGGATTCAGCCAATACAGTAACCTTCTTCTTTTCCTGTTGTTTCAGTGACATGATAAACCCAAAATGACCAGGAGGCAATCTCAAATTCCAGTTCAATGTAATGGCCAATTTATCCCCTCATATAACATTCTCCTTGGAATCTTCTGCCCCAACAGAAGACAAAGTTCCACGAGAAGAAATGCTTTACGAAAGGGTCATTTGGGTTTATGGCTATAGAAATCCTTGGAACAGTGAATTATATTCATGGGAGCAATAATACTGTATTTCAAGTACTAATTTAAAGCATATGTCACATCTCAAAGAACAAAGCCCTCAAGATGGCACCACTCAGACTGCACTATGACTGTATATTCAATAGACCATTCAACATTTTCTCAGGCCAGCTATTCAGTGAATAAACTCCATGTCAGAAATTTACTGCCTCACTGCTTTTTGTGGAAAATGAGATTCCATATCAGAAACCACTAAGACCACAAAAAAGCATTCAGCAAATTCATGGATGAGAGTATCAGTAGGAACATTGCAAGCATAAGAGTCAAATTCATGTCCTGACTCTATTAGTGAGGATGAAGCAGTACATTTCCATGATAGAAGATGTCCAATGAAATAAAACTGTCACTAAGTGGGTGGTTGATGCAGGAAATTGGGGTTTGGTGTTAGTCTCTACAATTTATCAGGATGGGCAATCAACATTGGTGGCAGCCAGATCTTCTTTTCAAGAGGAAATGAATATTTGTATACCCATGCATAATCTCTATCTGTGCCTCCATGATCTCTTTGTGCATTAGCCCATTGAGCAAGCACTGGGATAGCTGGGGAAGAAGGGAAATTGGCATTCATAGTAAAGAACATTTCCTCATCTGATTGATAAGAGCCTCTTCTGGAGTGGGTGCACTTTGGTGAACATTGCATGAAACACAAATATCCTCACACTCTGTGCCCATTCCACGATTCTATCCACACACTATTTTCCAGACTTCTATGGCACCAATCCTCTAATCTTGTTCCTTTTGTGTCCTTGGATATCTGAAACAATGGTTAGCCACTCCCCAAGAATTGACATAATTGATATAGATCCATCTCCAGGTAGCTTTCATTTCAGATGAAGTGAGAAACCATCCATATATTATCATTTCTGCTCACTAGGGGTGTTTTCCTTCACCACTGAGGGACTGCAATGCTGCAGCTGTCTATCTCTGGCTAGTCCCAGCAAATGATCATGAAGACGTGAGGACATTTTGTGAGGCCATAGGTAATGACTGCGGGTAAGGTGTTAATCTAGCAGGAGCAAGTACCCTGTGAACCAATAACACCTGCTCATTTTATGCCTGTGCTTTAAAGGACCTGCATGAGTTCAATCTTGTGTATCTACTTACTTTTGATAATGAAGTACTGTTACACACATCTAAATTTGTGGAATGCTAGCTCAGATGACATCTAGTTCATAATAGGCAGTGCTTTAGTTTACATGATTATTTAGTATACTATTGTCAGCCACTGGGCCTCTGTCAGGCACAGAAGCATTCCAGAGTTGATGAAGAAAGCTTTGAACACCATAGCTTTTTCCGGGTCATAAAGACCTGAGTGAAGGCATAACTCACTGAAAACTGAATCTGCTGCAGAGTGTTTTTATTGTTGAGGATTCTAAGATTGGAAGCTTTGATAATTGGGTCAAAAATCACACTCAAATATAGTACATGTTGCCTCCAGAATTCAAAGGGGTCCACCAAGACTTTCCTAAAAGTTGAAAGTTCAAGGTGCAACAATTTATTCTTTTTCTTTTATTGTGGTAAAACTTATATAATGTGAAATTCATCATTTTAACCATAGTAAAGTGTACAATTCAGTAGCATGTTGTGCAACCATCACCATCATCCAATTCCAGAACAATTTCATCACCTCAAATGAAACCCCATACCCCCTAAGCAATCACTCCCCATCTCCTCCTTCCCCTAGTCCCTGAAAACCACTAATCCACTTTCTGGCTTGATGGATTTGCATTTAACGATTCATATGGAATCACAACATTGTCAGCCATCGACCCTTTCTCGTGGCCTTTTGTGTCTGGGTTCTTTCATTTAACATACTGGTTTCAAGGTTCATCCATGTTGCAGCATGTATTAATACTTCATTCCTTTCTATGACTGAATAATATTCCATTGAATGGACATATGACATATTTTTTATCCACTCATTGTCCAGTTAATGGACATTTCTGCCTTTTGACTGTTGTGAATAGTGCTGTATGCACATGTTTTTGTTTGAAACTTGTTCTCATATACCTAGGAGTGAAATTGCTGGGTCATAGGGTAATTCTATGCTTAACTTTTAAAAACTGTTTGTTTACTGCAGCAACTGCACCATTTTAGAATCCAACCAGTAGTGGATGAAGATTCCAGCTTCTCCACATCCTGACCAGCATTTGTTTTTGTCAATTTTTTAAAATGTATCATGATCCTAGTGGGTGAGTAGCATCTAATAGTGTTTTGATTTGCATTTATGTTTATAACTGTTAAATCTTCTTGATAGATTGACTCTTTTATCAACACGTAAGTCTGGCTTTGACTCTTGTAACAAATTTTGACTTAAAGACTATTTTCTCAGATATTGGTATAGTCACCCCAGCTGTCTTTCAGTTACTGTTCTCATGGAATACATTTTCCATCTTTCATTCTCAACCTATTTGTGTTTCTGAGTCTAAAGTGAGACTTTTGTAGACAGTATATAGCTGGATCATTTTTTAAAAAAATCATTCTTCCAGTCTCTGACTTTTAATTGGAAAGATTAATGTATACACATTTAAAGTAGCAACAAATAAGGAAGGACTTATTTCTGCCATTTTGCTATTTGCTTTCTGTACGTCTTATATTTTTTAATCCTTCATTTTCTCCATTACTGCCTTCTTTGGGATTTACTTGATTTACTTGATAGGAAGCAGTTTTGGTTCCCTCCTCATTTCCTTTTGTGGATATATTTTCTAGTTATTTTCTTAGTAGTTACCCTGGACATCACAATAAACATCCAAAATTTATGACAATCAGATTAGAATTGATATCAATTTAGTTTCAATGGTACACAAAACTCTGCTCCTATACAGTTCTGTACTCCCCTTTTTGTTGTTGTCACTAATTTCATATTTATACATTGTTTGCCCAATAATATAGATTGGTAATTATTTGTATGCATTTGTTTTTTAAACCATGTAGGAAATAAAAAGTGAATTTACAAGCCAAGAATACAATAATGCTGCCTTTTATATGTGCCCACATAGTTACCTTTTCTCAGGATCTCTATTTCTTCTATGACTTTCAGTTACTGTCTACTGTTCTTTATTTCAACCCTGGGGGTTCTCTTTAGTGTTACTTCTAGGGCAGGCATACTGGTAACAGAGTCTCTCAGCTTTTGTTTATTTGGGAATGTCTTAATTTCTCCTTCATTTTTAAAGAACAGTTTTGCCAGACATAGAATTCTTGGTTGATCGCTTTTTAAATTAAAAAAGGTGGAAGTCTTTTAGATACAATGGAAAAGGAAGAACTTCACAGAGGAATGAATCAAGGTGTATTGAGAAAAATGGACAAAGGAACTATGTCTAGGGAACAGAGTTGGCCTATTCAAAGTATATTCTCCCTCTTCAGGGTAGGTGGACCTCAAAATGTTTACCCAATGTTTTTCAGAATTTTTCATACCTCAATCTGCTATTTATCTCCTATCTCTCATTTTTAGCAATAAGATGGTGTTTTGAGCTCTTCATATTCCTATTTCTCCATTTTTTATTGAGTGTATGAGGGCAAAATAACATGTCTTTTTAGTTCATAGGTTGCAACTCAGGACAAGCCACTGCTGAACGTATTGTGGACAGCCATGAATCATTTCCCAATGGAGAGACTACCATACATCATCCAGAGATCCTGCTCCTGAAACTTGATGATGTGACCGGTTGGGACCTGTGGGCTGTCTCCACCAACTGTATATTGAAAGCAAGAAGCAGAATGTTCCAAATATTGGTGACCAGAAGTTTAGACTCTGGTAACCATTGGAGCTACTCACAATTATATTCCAGTTCTGCTCCTTTAGAGTGCGTGTTAGAATTGGGCTTCCCTTTTTATATGAGTGGAAATGACATGTATCTTTTAGGAGCCACTGCATTGTTCACTATCATCCCATTCCTCTACCACAATGATTATGAAAGCAAGTATTGAGGTGGAGCCTCTATCAGACTGGATCTCTGAATGATGTACATTGGGTCCATAGTATGAGCATACGCATAGTATAAGCAAGAAATAAACTTTTGTGATGTTAAGACGTTGAGGATTGATTTTTTCTTTTACTGCATCTTAAACTAGCTTATACTGGCAGTGATACTACCTAAAAGAAGTGAAATCTAGCCTCAAAAGGATACATACAGATAAAGCCCTCAGAAACAGAGAAGATATGGTAAAGGAGCTGGTGGTGAGTATTGAATTCACTAAAAAGCAGAATCAAGACTAAATACTGATTGGAATTATGGTTTAAAAAGAGAAACAAATATTTGAAAACTTAATAATATAAAAATAAGAATATAACTAACAAATTTCATGAGATAAGGGAATAGAAGAATGTTAATATCTTAATATTTTGTAACAGGAAGTGAAATCATAATGTACAAATTAAAACGTAGTTAAAATGATTCCAATTTCATAACATTTAAGAGGATATCTCTTGTGCTGAAAGAACATTCACTTAAAGTTTGGAAATTTCCTTGTTTTTAATTCAGTTCCCCTTTCTTCTGTTAATTTAAATGCAAAAACTTTAAAGTTTGATTTAATTTTTCACTATAATGGCAAATATAATACATTCTGGGTTTTATAAAACCATGTCCATCCATCCTTCCTTCTATTTACCCCTCCTTACATCTGCTATCCAATCATCTATCCTTCTATTTGTATATCCTTCTATGTATACATAGTAGTGTGGATATATGCCTGAAATGCTATTCATAGTAAGGTAATTGCAGTAATTTATAGATGGTAGGACTTGTAGTGACATTTTCTCATATGTGTTGTATTTTTTGTATTGGATGCCTTCTTTCTATCATATTTTCAAAACCATAAACTCTTAAATCTTAAAAAAATAAAAAAAGACAAATTTCTTGGCCTCAAGTGCTTCAAGTACCTTACTTAGGTAGTATGATATCAAAAGTTCCTGATATGTTTCAGTTCCCATCAAAATTCTTTTCTCTTCTCTTCAATAATTTTAATATACTGAAAAAAAGACTTTGAACGGGAGTAATAGGATCTGTTGGATAGGGTTCAGATCCATTGTTTCAATTGTTCAATGGAAATAATCTAAGAAGAAGAGATCAGGGGGAGTGGGTAGGAGCACATATTTGCTTGAAGACACAGAGTAACTCAGCTTTTGGAAATAACTATTCTCTAAGGCTTCATGTTCTCTTCACTTCACACTTAATTTATCAATGAATACATCCATATTTTTAATCACTGGATTCGGGAAATCGAATTATTACTAGTCTGGTGATTAAATTGCTCTGTCCATCTGCTAGTATATTGTCATTATTATTTGAGCCTAGCTCTATGATAACAGACATTATAAATCACTTTCATTTAATTCAGGCAGTGATTGTACAAAATCTTTTAGAAAAAAATTAATGCTTGAACCAGATTTTTTTTCCGTATTAAAATTAAGGCAAAACATGAAATGTAATATAATTAAGTGGAAATTGAAGTAGATTTGCAGAAACAGTGGTGTCTAATGATGTCTCCAAGTAGAGGCACTTTTTCTTGGATGATCTTTTGGTTGAGACTGAATCCAGAGAGATTTCTGGTCTAACGGATAGTTAAGCACTAGTGAGGTTGTGATATTTGTTTAATTAGTGTGACTTATTCTACTCCAAGAATAATTTTAATGCTTTAAATACTCTTGTCAAGCTTTTTTATTTCCTGAGAATCTTTGTTATTTTAGAATGAATTGTTTATTCCTGAAGTCACAGAACAACAATTGTAGTTATTATCTAAAATCGCAGTTTGATTTCTAAGTCATTTATATAGCCTACTAAGAACATCTACATGACTGAAATAAAGATTCGGTAAAGTTCTATTAGAACCTATCATTTGATTGTTATACACTGTTAAAAGAGAATGAAAAGCAGCCCAGTTGTGTAACCAGCCCTTCCAGTTTCTTATTACTACGAACTAAAATATTTTAAGTATTTTAAAAATTATCTGTCCATTTAGAAAATATTATTTGAGTGCCTCCTATTTATACAAGATACCCTGGAGGGGCCACAGCTATGTGGTCTCTCTTCTTAAAGCATTTGCCAGCTAGCATGTTCCTCCACATAAATAATGTAACACAAATATGCTTACTACAAGCTTCCATGGTATTCTGTATCCCCTTTCATGGTATTTTTTCACTCTTTGTCATGTCCTTACTTTAAATAATTTGTTACATGTCCACCCTTACTGTGGGCCCCTAAACTCCATGTGGGTAGGAGCAGGGGCTGTATCCCTAGTACCTAACACAGCGACAGGTACATCACTGACATGCTATATATTTTTGACTAACGGATGCAGATGTGGGAATTGTTGCAGAAGTACAATCTAAAGGAAGGCTATCAAGGAGGTATAAATTACTATACAGCATCTGTAGTAGTTTGGAAAAGTGGTTCAGCTTAAGTGCATTGAAATTGGAAGAGGGAGAAGGAGTAGGCCAAAAAGGAAGAGCATGCTCAACGTTTTAAGGCAATTGTGGAGGTATGAACATGTATGAGAAGGTGAAGTAAGCAGGTAGGCTAGGACACAAGTTAGATGTTCGGAAGTCATGCGTGGATGGCAGTGGACACCAGAAAGAACACAGATTATTAGAATCCAATGTACAAGACTAAGGAATTGAAGTCTTTAATGAAATGTTGAGAAATTTGGGGTAGGATTGCATAATTTTGGTTCAATGACTAAAATAAATTACATTTTAGTTGCATTCCCATAATCTCAATTTTCTAAAAACTTTTTCTAAGAGCAGAAAGGTTTTTTAAGGGCAGAAACTGTGCATTTTTAACTTTGTGATCACATTAACTGATATACTCCCTCGAGCATTTTAGCTGTTGGCCATATATTTTTGATTAGATGGTCATTTGAACTTGTTAAATGAAGCAATATTCTAAAAGGTATGAAGTGATTCTTGCTTGGGACTATAGGTAGATAAGGGGAAGATAACCAGGTAGGTGGATAAGAAGACATAAAAGTTTAAAGGTAGATAGATAGATAGTTAAATAAAAACACACACACACATACACACTTACTACACATATCTAACCACATACACATAGACTCATACACACACATAGATGTATCCACACAAGTACATACATGTTCATACAAATGCATACACATGTACACAATTACAAACACACACAGACGTCCACACGCATATGTATGTGAGAGACAATAGATAAAATCTTAGGATTATGTTATAGAAAACACAGACAAAGCTCATGGAATTATCAGGAAAAATGGTATTAGAAGAGCAGACAAATAACAGATGGAAGACGATTTGAAAGAACAAATTAAAGAATAAAGAGTTTAGTCTCCGTGAAGAGGAGTCACCCTAAGAAGATTACCACATTGGAGGCGAATTTCCCAAACTCATTTTGCGCATGGCCAAATACTTACGTACACATCGTGTATTATCTATGCTAGAGCCTGAGTCTGAGAATGGGCAGCATATCACATTTACTAAATTTGACAATGTTTTAATTCTTTTCCTTTATGGAATTCAAATGCTTATTTTAAAGAAAATGGCAAATATAGAAAAATAGAAAAAAGAAATAAATTCCATTACCACAAAACCAAAATTAAATAGTGCCAATATTTTGGGTTTTTTTCTTTCTAATTTTTAAACCTATAGAACAGGTGTTTTATCCTGACAGGTTGGGGCTACACTCTTTAAGGTTTCACTGGTTTTGTCAACTCCGGGTCTCAGAATTTATAATTTGTGATGGTTCAAGGGATTCATCTGATCTGGTTAGCCATATGCAACAGTATCAGGAAGTGTTATTTAACATTATACTTCATGAATATGCTAAAAGGATTAACTGAGAATGATAAAACCAATATTTAAAAATGTTATTGTTAATTTAAACATAAATGTATATAATCAATTCTACAGTGAAGCATAAAATAAATTTCCTGTGCCTTCTCATTAAGACTGAAAAACTCTTTCTCCTGTTTAGGTAGATTCTGTTTGGGTCGGGATGCTGGGGAGAACACGAGTCAGATTATTAGGATCTGATGTTCAGAGTAGGTCAGGTGGTGACAGTTTCTCTTAATTTTTCTTCATTTGAGAGCATCTTGATTTTCGCTTGAGTCCTGCAAAATATTTCACTGGATATAGAATTCTGAGTTGACAGTTCTTTCTTTTAGCTCTTGAAAAATGTGACACTTCCTTCTGACCTCCATGGTTTCTGATAAGAAATCCACTGTAAGTCAGCTTGCCCATAGACAACACGAGGTTTTTCTTTCATTGCTTTCAAGATTTTCTTTGTCTTTATTTTTAGAAATTTGCCTATGATTTCTTAGTGTGGGTTTCTTTGGGTTTATTGTGTTTGCGGTTCACTCAGTTTTTTGAATATGTAGGTTTATTTCTTTTGTCCTATTTGGAAATCTTTCTGCCATATTTATTTGAGTACTTCTTCAGCTCCTTCCTCTTCATCTTCTCCTTTTGGGATTCTGCTGACACAAATATTAGATCTTTTATTAGAGTCCCACAAGTCTCTGTGACTCTGTTTACTCTATTTTTTTAGTCTAGTTTCTCTCCATTGTTCAGATTTGTTAACTTCTATTTTCTGTCTTCAGGTTCACTGATTCTTTCATCTTGCCCCTTCATTTTGTTGTTGAGCCTATCCATTATTTTTATTTTAGTCATATTTTTCTATTCTAAAATTTCCATTTGGTCTTCTTTATATCTTCTATTTCCTTGTTGAGGCTTCCTTTTTCTTTGCTAATTTTTATTTTTTTTATTGGTTTAGACATGTTCATAATTGCTTTTTGAAGCAATTTTATGACAGTTGCTTTAGAGTCTTTGTTAGATTATTCTAATACCTCTATCTTCTCAGTGTTTTTCTCTATTGATTGTCATTGCTATTTTCCTTCAGTTTGCGTTGTTCCTGGTTCTTGGTGTAACACGTGATTTTTGATTGAAACTTAGAAATTTCTGATACTATATTATGAAACTCTGTATCATATTTAGCCTCTGTTTTAGCTGACTTCTGATATTATTCTGGCAGGGACAGAGAGAAACAGGGATCAGTGGTATCTCTTTACTGCCAGGTGAGAGTGAAAATTTAGGTTCCTCGCTCAGCCTAATGACACATGAGGAAAGGATTCCTTATTACTGCTGGGCAGAGGTGGGAGTTCTGGCTCCCTGTGGAGCCTGCACTCATACCCCTGCGGCTAGGTGGGGTAGGAGTGCCCATTACTGCTCCCACACTCCTCCACTGACACCATGGAGGGGGTGCCCTCTTACCTGTTGGAACGGTGAAAGTCCTAACTCTCTACTAGGCCTCTGTGACACCACCCCAGCCCATGGAGGGAGGGACACCTCATCACTGCTAGGTGGAGTAGATATTTAGGCACTCTGTTCTGCCTTTGCTGGTGTGGATGAGGATTAGGCCACCATTTTTCCTGTGGTTTTTGGCTTGAGTATAGCAGTTATTGTCTAAGAGTGTCTGTTTTGCTAGGTTGCCCATCCTGGTTTTTTTTTTATTAATGAGAATTTTTTTTTTTTTTTGCCTGTGCCCATTGGCATTTCTGGGTTGCCAATGTCTTCAGCTCCAAGTCTGGGATGTATGAGGCAAAACAAAAACCCAGGGAACTCATTGTGTCATTACTTGGGTCCAAATGCCCCTAGTTGTTCTGCCTTCTTCTCTCCATTTCTCAGAGTCTCTTTATGTTTGCTTTAGACAATAATGCTAGGTTTTCTTCATTGCACATAGTGGGAGAAATAGGAAAGAGTATGTCTACTACATCCTCCCATATGATGCATTTTGAGAAAGTAGATTTTGAGGAAAGGATTTGAGATGGATTTATGGAAAATCAGAAGGCTAAAAAGTTACTCAATAATACTCTTCATGTCAATTAAAACTGTGCAGATTAGTAATCATTCACATTCATTTTCATTAAGAATTATCAAAAAACAGACTGGGAGCCATAGCTTAGATCATAATAATTATCTGACCAATATCTTTAAGAGGAATTTCTTAAATGGTCTTTCTTGGAGCAATTTTTTAAAACAGAACAGATTTTCACTGGATTCTGCTGAAAGACCACGCTGTAACTCAAGGGATTCTTAAAAGATATCTTTCAACCTTTTATTCACATAGATAGTAATATGGCTCCTAACATGTTATAAATATTAAATCGGCATTCAGTTGTTTCACAAAAGATCTTCTAAGTAAGTAACATTTCCTTTCTAAGTAATAGTTTTAAAGGCAATTTTGAGCTTTTTTAAAATTTCCTTACATCTTTTTTAAAGGGTAAATCATTCCAGCCCTAGAATAGAAATGCTTAATCTCTTGAGACTCCTCTGATGAATAGCCAAAGGGATAATTGCTTGGCTACATGGGTTTCAACATATTTTTTAACAAAATCATAGATAGCTAAATGTGGATTCTGGCAATTTGGGATGTCATGTCAATATGAGAAATTCCCAAGGGGACTCTGGAACTCTCACGGAATTACTAGGTTACAGCAGTAAACATAGTAGGCATAGCTTTTCAATAGTCAAAACAAAGTATGATCTATGTAACATATTTTGTATAATAAGTAACACAAGCATAATACAAAACAGGTGACTAATATTGTTTAACCATTTAAGTGTACCATATGTGCTAAAATATAGCCAAATGGTAATTTAATTATTTCTACAAAAATAATGGATACATTCCAACATTTAAAAAGCAGATGATCTACTGTGTTGTGAACTTTGAGGCTATATGTGTGATTGTGTATTGTGATGAACTTTTCAGTTTATTCTATGTAACCAATTACGAAAAAATAAATGAATATTCAAATATGCTGGGAAGAAATAATTGTGCTTTTTATGTGAAGAAACCAGTCACCCCAAAAAAATTTCTGAGAAATATGTTCTGCCGTGTTGAGCTGAACATTTGGACTGTTTAACTCAGTTATTGAAAGCACGAAGCTCATGGATGAGATGTAAACCTTTGTTGCACCTTGAGCTGATTCTTTACTCCATAGTTATGGGCACATCCCTGTCTGGGACTGTCCCTTGGGTAATACAGCTTGTGAAAACCAGATGAGAAAATACTTTTGAATAACTGAAAATCTAAAGTATTTATCCTGGTGTTGGATTAGTAACATTAATTTTATTAACTATAAAGAATATTTAAATAACTCAATGGAGTATCTGGAACATGTTGACATGATAAATACACCAAATTAATAAAGTCCCTGGTCCTGATCTGTTTTGGGCATCAGCTCCCAGGACATCTCCACTTGTGTGGGATACTATTGGCTTAAATTAATATCCAAAATTGTAATGTTGTCTTCCTTAAAACCTTCTTCCAGTACCAACAGGTATATTTTCACTTTACCTGGTCAGCTTGGCCTTAATGATGCATATTCTTAAGTGATCAAAGCCAGTGTGAAAGGCTATATATTGTACAATTCCAACTCTATGACATTCTGGGTAAGGTAATACTACAGAGACAGTACATAGATCAGCGATTGGTAGAAGTTCAGGAGGAATGGGAAGAGGGATGAACAGGTGAAGCACAAGGGATTTTTAGAGCAGTAAAACTGTCCTGAATGATATTTTAATGGTAGATACATGACATTATGCATTGGTTAAAACCCCTAGAACAGTATGACATAAAGAATGACAATGTAAACTATGGCTTTTAGCTAATAATAATGTATTGGTGTCGGTTCATCAATTGTAACACATGTACCACACTAAAGCAAGATGTTAATAAAAGGGGAAACAGTATTTAGGGGAGAGTAGATGTTTGGGAATTCTGTATTTTCTGCTCAAGTTTTCTCTATACCTAAAACTATTCTGAAAAATAAACTGTTCTGAAAAAAAATAATTAAAAAACACAAACACTAAATTACATGAAATTGTAGAGTGTAGTGTGTAAGTATGCAAACTTTTAATTAACTTTCCTACTTTGAGACCTGGACCACCCCTTCTTCTCAACTTTATCTGTCTGGCTTCTTGGTCTCAGGACTAAAAGTCCTCTCCACCCCTAACCCCATGCACATGAAGTAGGTGAAAAGGGGCTGCAAGCTCTGACTTTTCTTGAAGCAGACTTTTTCACCAATCTCTTGACATCCTGTCTTAACACTCTGCCTTCTGTAGACCGTGAACCTGAATCTCACTGTAATTCTACCTAAATTTGCTCACTGCTCTTCAGTATCCTCCTGTCCAGACAGCTCCATTGAACTTTTCTCTATTCTGTTGATTCACTTACTATTCTATTTGTTTTCCATCTTCAGAAATTTGCTGTAATATCTTGTCTACTGTTGTCTCTTCTTTTTGTCCTTGTCAGTTTAAACATTCATAAACTGCTTGCCTTCATTTTAGTGAAGCTTCAGGGGTGAGAAGGAATAAGCACATAAAGCAAAACAACTATGTTTGACTAAAAAAATATAGGTGGCCCTCTGGTCATCCTCTCTCTCCGCTTTCCTTTCATGGTCTCCACATTTTTCTTTCTCCGGACACAACCACTCCTATTAAGTCAAGTTAAACATCATTGTTGTCAATACACTGCATAATAATATGAACTACTT
The DNA here is from genome assembly GCA_031878705.1 of Tapirus indicus. Taxonomy (NCBI): domain Eukaryota; kingdom Metazoa; phylum Chordata; class Mammalia; order Perissodactyla; family Tapiridae; genus Tapirus; species Tapirus indicus. The sequence goes on along the minus strand of CM062930.1, from coordinate 27,273,063 downwards.
TAAACTGCATAATGACTTTTTTTGGCAATGAATGAATTCAACTGAATCACAAGACAGCATCTGATGTAATTATTTAATTAATGGAAATGAAGTATTGTAATATTGAGGGACTTGAATACATGTTGAAGGATACTGTGAATAAGAACTATGGCTCAAAGCCAACTCAGAGTAATTCACCTTTTAAAAAATGAAATGAATTTTCATTCCTTCTTTTCCCTTTTCCCTTCTCTAAGCTTTACATCCTGTTTGAAGCAAAGACATCTGTCTTTTCCGGGATAGCAAGAACTTTGGTTGCTGTGGCAACATGTTGACTGGGAACTTAAAATAAAGGTGGCTCATTTCCAAATCACTTTTTTCTTTTTCTTCACAAAAACAGCCACATTGGCAAGAAATCTCTACTGGAATCTTTATAATCAATAAATGTGTTGTTTGCTGAAGGATTATATCCCCAAACTTGCATGTTAAGCAGGTGAGTGAGTGTACATTTGGCTTTCAAATACTTTTAAACTATGCAACACTGGATTATCTCATTTTGAATGAATTTTTGTTCCTTCCTTCCTGCATCCCTCCCTCCTTCCCTTCCATCCTTTCTTCCTTGCTTCCTTCTCTCCTTCCTTTCTCTCTCTATTTTTTAAATTGGGATGGTAGGGACCTGGTGCCCGTAGAAGGAGGAGGGGCAAAGGCAGTGAAAGGAACTCTTCAAAGGCCTTTGCTAAAGCAGAGCCTGGTTGCTAGGGTTTGAAAAGATGGTTATTTGTAGCTAACACAAAGTTATTCCAAAATGCACTCAGTCTTAGAAGCAAACAATTTCTAAATTTTTAAGAGAAGCGTAGATTGAATCTCCCAACATGTGAAAATAATCTTTTGACACTTTGGGACACACATATATTTATGCACTAAATTTCATGAAATGCTGGGCAACAGGACAGGGTTAAAAAATTCTTAAAATTGAGGACATACATCTTAAAAAATTCATATACTTAAAAACACTTGAATTTTTACAGTATTTATTCCTAAAATTTCATTTTTTTTGAGTCTTGTTGTCAAGTTGGGTTCATCAACAACAAACCTGCATGATAGGAAAATAAATTTGTGATTCTACTTAGTTTTATTTATTGACTTTCTTCCAAATCAAGAGCATTGTAATTTGTTTCTTTTCCATTCATTTCACAAAGTTATATAAAGTAAATGATCTTTGATGGGTGAGCCATATGTATGAACTTCTTTTAACAAAAATTACATAAATTAATTAAACAATTATTCCAGATTTGCTATAGGACCAGGCAGAATTAATTGACATAGTATTAGTAATTTTAACATCACAATAAATTCAGTAAGCAAAGAAAATAAAAGTGATGTTATCTCTATTAACTCAGTTATACAATTTGAGATAGATTTTCAGTTTTCAAAGCTATTTATTGGCCTAGAACAATATAGTCAAACATTGCTTTTTGAGAACACGAATTTAAAAACTAGCATTTTGGAGTAATGACCAAATGTTAATTTTTCTTTTTCCTACTCTCTAATAAGGATATATAAGCTATAATAATGCAATAAAATATGATATTTACTTGGTTAGGGATTTTAAGGTAGAGAAGAATGGAGACATATTCTCCCCTCATGCATGAGAATTATAGAACATTGAATTTACAAATTTTATCTCAAAATTTTATAAATCTTTTTTTCACGAAGGCTTTTTATGAGTATAAATGATAACAACAAAAGAAAATCTCCTCTGTGCAAAGCTTAATGGGTGTAGCAAGAAGATGCTTACATACAATGTTGATTCCCTTAGATGTTTCTATTATCAAAAGTGTTAAGTACAAATCCTTCAAGAACAGGATCCCCTGGTGATGGTAAAGAGAGAGTTTGTAACAAAGATGGAAGAATAATTGACTGATCGTTTCTGATTTTGCTGTCTTGTCCACAGTTGCCTCTTATCTGCCCTCCTTCCTCCTTATGCTCTGTTCCACAGGTCCGCCATCTTGTTTCTCCTCTATAGATCTGTGACACTCAGGGGATCTAGCTTTATTTCTTCCATACTCACCTCCCTCTATGAATTTCCTCTTAATTTCATAATTTTGTTTTCTTGATTCTTTATGTTACTAGATTAGGTACCTGGCCGATGAAATGTGTTTCCTAAAGGATACTAAGGGGCTAAGTCAGGAAGACTTTTCCACTGAGATGTGTAAGTAAGAGCATAGGTTTTTATACTGGCCGGGAGTCCAGAAGGTCAGAGATATTTAAAAAGTGCTTAACTCATTCTGTTAGGAAAATTTTGAATGCTAGGTACTCTGCTAAGCATATGTCCTTCATTGGGCAGAGGGCTAGCTGGTATTTTAGTGATAAGCATGTTGTCAGAGTTCTGTATCTTGTAAGTTAAGAAGTAAGACAGTGCAAAGGAGCCCTGTAATTTTCCCCTAAGTAGTCAGGAGATCATGGAGCAGGCAGAGTGCAGGGGATGCCCGTGGGCCAGATAGTTGGATCTGCAGGGGAGGCACCCCCAGTGGCTTGTGGGTAGGCCTCCTGATAGAGTCCACGACATTCTTAGTAGGATCCGTGTCCTTTCAATACATTCCATTTTGAGCCTCGGCTGCTGTTCTAGCCACTCACTGGCCCTCTAAGTTGTACTCAGTACTCTGGATGGGACGTGAGAGAAACTTGGCCTCTTTGGCAGCATCTCACATAGCTAAGGAAGCTGGGCACTCACTCACATATTCTCACTTTTTCCCTTGGGAGAAATCACGAGCCCAGAAGGGCTCTCTTGGCACTGAGATATAGCCTTGGGGGAGGATGATGTGAGTAAAGTTAAACTGTTTCTCATACCCTCTCCAAGGCATCCAGTCTCAGATTGTTTGCTCCCCCAGTGCTGGAACTTCTCTGCTGGACTGCTGGACTTCCATAAAAGCTCTCTCATCTGTGGGTGACTGTAAATCAGTGTTCTCCAGGGGCTTCTGGACCATGGCTGAGGGGGCTGGAGTCTGGTTCATGGGTTACTTCAGGGTCTACATCAGCAGCCGAGGTCTATATGCCTCTTACCTGATGCATGGGTGGTTGAGACTCCTCTCGAGTCCCTTGGCGTATGGTGCTGGTGACAGAACCAAAGCCAAATGGGTCTGTGGTTGAGTCGTCAGGGGTATGCAACTGTTTTCAGGTCTATAGTCGGGACCGCAGTCAGTGAGTCAGCTGGCCGGGCGAGGGCTTGTCTTCTCAAAACGGCTCTCCTTGTTCTTCAGAATGCTCTGGGGCTTCACAGTTTCCTACTTGGATCCCACAGCTCCCACAGATCCCACAGATTTGTCCTTGAATGGATGCCAGTTTATTGTCTTTGAGGGGGACATATGAACAAGGAATGTCTTATTCGGCCATTTTGCTAATGTCACTTCCATACAATGGAATATGATTCAGTGATAAAAAGAAATAAACTATGAAGCCACAAAAAGACATGGGAGAAACCTTAAATGAATATTGCTACGTGAAAGAAGCCAATCTGAAAAGGCTACATACTGTATAACTGCATGTATATGACATTCTGAAAAAGGCAAAAGTATGGAGGCAGTATAAAGATCCGTGGTTGCCAAGGCTTGGTGGGGGTGGGGGTGGGGGTGGGAAGGATGAATAGGCAGAGCACAGGGAATTTTTAGGGCAGTGAAACTGTACTGTAATGGTACTGTAACGGTGGATGCATGTTACACATTTCTCAAAACTATAGAACTGAACAACACAAAGAGTGAACCCTAATGTCAACTATGGACTTTAGTAAATAGTAATGTATCAATATCGGTTCATCTAAAAACAAATAATAGACTGTAAAATGCTTATGGAGAAAATTATAAGGCATTATTAAAAAACTTAAAAAAAACCTAAATATATGGAAACTTAAAATACTATATTTATGGATGGGAATACTTATTATCATAAAGACACTAAATTTCTCCAAATTAATATGTACTATCAATTCCATTTACATTCCTAATTTTTAAAATGAAATTACAAGTTGATCCTAAGGTTAATAATCAAGACAGAAAAACCAAAAATAGGAAAGACAATTTAGGAGATGAAAAAGAGTACCCCAGTTATCTATTGATGTATAATAAACCACCTCCACGTTTACTGGCTTAAAAGAATAATTTATTATTATTTTTTCACTGTTCTGTGGGTTGAATGGTGAGTGGTTTTTGGTTAGGGATTCTCTCATGTAGTTACAGTTAGATGTTTCCTAGGGTTACAGTCATGTGACGTCTCACCGAGGCTGGATGTCCATCAGGGTTTGCTTACATTGTTGCCAGTTGATGCTGAATGAAGGCTGGAAGCTCAACTGGGCTGTCTACTGGTGTGTCTACACAAGGTATCTCCACAGGGCCCAGGTTCCTCTCCAGATGGCCACTGTTCTCATGGGGAGCCATCCAAGAGATAGCATTTCAACAGACCCAAGTAGAAGCTACAAGGTTTTCATGCTGAATCCTGGGAGTCCCAGAACTGTACTTCTTCTACATCTTATCGGTTAATCAATTCTCTATGGCCATCCCAGATTCAAGGGGAGGAGTCCTTCCTCTCTATAGGAGGAAAGTAAAGACACTGCATCCATCTGGAAACTACCACAGAGAGGCATTGGGTTTCCCAGATTGCAAACGTGTAAAGTTATGTTAATTTTTAAATGTTGCACAGGCATAGGGATAGACAAACACAAACAAAACAGAGAACTCAGAAGTAGCCTAACACACACATGGAATCCTGATATCTGAGAGAGGAAAACTTCTGAAACTGTGAGAAGATGGATTATGAAAAAAAATTGTGCTAGTACGATTGTCTGTCCACAAGGAAAACAATAAAATTATATCCCTACTTAATACCATGCAAACATCAAAGGTGTATTTTAGTATATACAATAAAATAAATGGGATAAAAATAGGGATAAGTCAGTGTATTATCATGAAATTCCAGATAAAATACAAGAAATGAAACATTAATAGAAGATGAAGAGGAAGTAAAGATCAAGATAAATAATATTGTTCACACAGCATATACAATAATAAATTTTCCCGTGACATTTCATAGCCATGCGTTCATACAGGAAAAAGCCTAGAATACAAATTCGTTCAAGATACAGTTGTAATGAGAGCTTTAATACATATCCTTCAGTAATGAATTACACAGAAAATGAAACAAGAAAAAATATGAGAATGTAAAATAATAAAATCAACAAGCACTATTACACACATACAATAATGAAAAATGAGCAAATAAATATTGTCATGTAAAGACCTAAAGTAGAAATGAAACATCTTTCTCTCATTTCTTTAAAAAATACATTAAATTGGTCACGTATTGATCTCCCCTCAAAAACTTCAGTAAATTCTAATAGGGACAGGCTATATTGGTTCAACATAAGCTGGTATCATTTGAAATTAAGTCAAAAAATTAAACGCACACACATACCAAAACTTTAGCAACTTAAAATAAAGAACCATACTTTTAGAAAACCAAGGATCAATTAAGAAAAGTCAAAATCAAAATTACCAGTTATCTAGAATTTAATGAAAAAGTGAATAAGATTTTAAAAAACTAAACTGGCAAGTTTTTCAATAATTATCCAATATTAACAATCTCTCAGCATAATTTGTTTCAGGAAAAAACTAAAATGAATCAATACGTTCACATCACTTGAAACTGAAACAGGATTTGATAAAACTCAGCAGCCTTTCCTTATTTTAAAAAAAGTCTATGAAAGGAAAATAGATTAGAACATAAATATTATGTAAATACTACACACCAACAGCAATTAGCGTAATAAACACTAATGTTATAAAGCCAGCTTTACAAATTGAGTTGTTTTTGAAGTTATGTCAAATGTAATAATAATAGAAAATTAAGAACTATCATTGTTAAAATAAGATTATCTTTAATTTCATACATTGTTATATACCTCGAAAAACCTCTCACAAAATGTTTTAAAATATATAATAAGAAAAGCTACTAATTATATTTAAAATTTATGAGAGATTCTTATAGCAGAATAAATACATAAAATATATGTAAATAAAAATATATGAACATATATGAATCAATAACCTTCTTTTATGGTAGCAATGAAAAATGAAAAATAAAATTTAAACTATCGTAACAAGAGCTAATAGTTATATGGAATAAGATGTTCAGTATGCCCAGGGTGCAGGGGAAAAAGTAACTAAATGCTGTCAGGAAGAGCAACTTATTTTCCAACCATCCTGCTAAGATGAAAATTGTTGCATTTATTTAGATTTTGTTTAACTTGCTACAACAAAATAACCTCTTCATCAGAATAAATCCACCTATTCAACTACTTGGGTTCTTTTTACAACTTTAAATGTAACATCGTTGAAAACAGCTTTGCCTCCTAGAATGCAGATGAGGAATAGTGGTGGGAAGTGGAGTAGAGAAATGCCTTCATTGGTCTCCGTGAAGAATGAGAGTCTGCGATATGGTATATTCTGGTAAAATTTTAGTTAAGTTTTATGGGACAGAAAAAAACCTAGATATTTGTTGTTGATAAAGCAGAAATTGGAATAGTTGGGAAAGTAGCCATAATGTTAATTAATTAAGCCAATACATTAATACTACTAAAAATAGATGCTGACATCTTTTAGTGTCTGTTTAGGCATTCTTTTAGACTGAAAGACATACCTCTGAAAGATGCAAACTGCAGATGAACTTATATGCGTGACTAATATCCTCCCTCACTCCTCCCAAATATCTAAATGTCCTCAAGTTCTTGAATAAGGAACCAATAAAAAACTAGGATTCCGGACCGCTGGGCATAAAGAAAAAAGATGATCATGGAATGAAAAACATAAGGGCACATGTTCAAAATTTACTCTCTTGACCTAAAAGGTCCACAGTATAATCTCCAGAAGTGCTTAGTTTTGAACAGAACTGTATTCTGAAGACTCTATGGAATGATATGCTTTTTCCCACCAGCAGCACCGTCATTTGGGTATTTCTCTCATCACCTCCATTACAAAAAAAACTACAGGGCATGTAACTTTATATTATTGCTGCTTAAAGCACATAGAACATTTATGTTTCACACAATGCCCAAATAAGTAGAATTAATTTTTATAAAATAATTATTTGCAAAAATAGAAATAATTATTGATCCTTTACTCTGTGCCAGTCACTGTGCTAAGCACTTTAAAAAAATTATCTCGGGGCCGGCCCAGTTGCGCAGCGGTTTAGTTCGCGCTTGGCAGCTCGGGGTTCGCCAGCAACACACTGCTTGTCAGCCATGCCTTGGCGGAGTCTCATATAAAGTAGAGGAAGATGGGCACGGATGTTAGCCCAGGGCCAGTCTTCCTCAGTAAAAAGAGGAGGATTAGCAACGGTTGTTAGCTCAGGGCTGGTCTTCCTCGCAAAAAAAAAAAAAAAAAAAAAAATCTTATTTTAAATCTCGCAGTGGCCCAAAAGGTTGTCCACCTTACAGCTGAGAATATTGGGGCTTATGGAAGTTGCCTAAGTGTACACAGCTAAGAAGTGGTGCAAACAAGGTTCAAATATAGATTTAACTGAAAGGTTAAATTCTAAACTACCATGTAACTTTTCCTTTTGCACTGAAGACTTTTGACTGTGGTGAATTTAACTCAACTAATTTCTTTATGTAGTCAAAAATTAAAATTTCAGATAAATCAGAATTTTTAGTATAAATGGGAATTCAATGTGTAGTGGATTGATTGCCTGTCAGGAATAGTACAACACTGAATCATTTCTTTTTCCTTTCTAAAATTAAAGAGAATTCCATTCTTTAAAAGACCTATTTGTTTTTGAAATATCACTTAAATATTAGGCCAGTCTATTGGCTATGGTTAATTAATAATAAAACTAAATTAAAAACTACACAGAAATAGTCTGTCAATTTAATAAAACAACCTCCTGGTACTTTATTGAATGAGTGTAACAAAACCAAAATATTTAGTGCTATTTCTCTAGTGTCATTTAAGCCGCATTTACATGATAAGTTTGGAGTGAATGTGGCCCTAAGTAAATCGAACTATAAATTTAGAAAATAAATTATTTAGTTTTCACCATGTTTATATTTGTCATGAAAGGGAAATGATATATGGGTAAATTTTTAAAAAATCAGTTTTGTTGATATTTTGTTATCTTTTGGACACCATAATCAGGAGAGCATCCAACCTCCTACACAATAGAAAACTGAAAGCCAAAGGAGGAGAGGAGGGGTGAGTCACAAGCCCCAGGCTGCAGCAGCTGCAGATTGAGTCGGCAACATTAATGCACTTCAGAATATCTGATTTTTAAAGTAATTCTAACATGCGTTGTATACCATGAATATATTTGAGAAATTGATTTGGACAGCTCAAAATTCAAACTTCATGGTAAAACTTGCAGTTCAAGTATAATAGCTATTATTTCTTTGAAAAACTATCACACTGAAAGGAAAGACTAATTATGTTTTTGATACAAATTTAGCTACTTTGATATCAAGATCTATCTTCATCAACTGACATTTATGGGTTTTTTTTGCCACTTTGTACATGGCATTCCACTGTATTCAATTTGGATTCAAATCTTGATTTTGTAATTGTTATTTTTCATGAAATAAGTAGATTATTATACATAGCTGTTTTGAGATGGCATGTTAAGAAAATAAATGGCATATTAAGAAAAGTTAATGATGTAATTATAGACACTTGTGACATTTAAATCTACTTTTGTAGTTGAACACATTTATTCCTCTCTGAATTCATTACATTTGAAGCCATTTGGAAAGTTCTTTCCTTTTTTCTTATTTCTTTCTCTATCATAATATCTGCAAAATGATAACCAAATCAAATCCATTTGTAATTCCAAGCATAAATTAAATGAATATATAATTATGAAATGAATTTATTCCTCAGTTTCAGACACACTGACCTGAATAGAAGACTTCTATAAATCTTTAATGCATCTCTTGTTTCTAGAATTTTATTGTGACCAAATTTCCAGGGTTATGCGTTTTGAGTTTTTTTAGTTAATATTTTGTTGCCCTTCCTCCCTGCAGCTGCACTCTGAATTAATGTGTCAGTTGAGGTTTATAAATCCCGCGAGAGAAAGAATTGAATTTTGTTATCATTTCCCTTATTCCAGTAGTTCTCAATCAGGGACAATTTTTCCACCCGGAGCACATTTGGCAATGTCTGGAGACATTGTTAGTTGTCACTAAAATCGGGGGAGGGATGCTCCTGGCATCCAGCAGATAGAGGACTGGGATGCTGAGAAACCTCCTATAATGCACAGAACAGTCCCCTACGTCAAGGAACTATCCAATTCAAATGCTAATAGTGTCAATATTGAGAAGCCTGCTCGATGTAATAGCTTTGTAAACAGCACAATTTTTAGTTCTATAACTTGATAAAAAGATAAAGTAAATTTTATCTCTTTATCATGAGTGGCATGTTGTGGAATGACATGAACTTCAAAAGTCAAAGGGCACTTACCTGAGGATAGAAAAATCAATAGGCGAAAATAACAAATGTGAAGTAGTTTGATTCCAATAAGTTGGGATCAAAACTTTCAAACGCTCTTTAGGACAAAATCTTGGCTGTCTCAATACAACTAAGATTTAAACACATTGAATTCCAATAGTTTGAATCCTGTGGCATATGGAGTATATGAGAACACTCAGTGTCCACATGAGAGGGACATATGTTGAACAAAGTTTTAACATTTTCTAAGGAAAGTGAGGTTTTGGTTAAGGCAAGGAGGGGGTGTGAACGTGATGTTTGAGGTTGAGCATATAGATGGAAACTCTCTAAAATGGTTGCAGACTTGGGAGAGCAGAGTGGCTATTGGTGAGAGAGAGGTCCTCATGGATGGAGAATCAGGAAAACACGTAGCTTATTTGCGGACAGTCTTTCCTGCTCAGGCTGAGGCCCCAAGGACTAAAGAGGCTTCAGTATTTTGTAACTCAATAATGTCAACAAGATGGAGAAAAGACATTACTTAGATCTTTAGCCTCATATGTGATATTAGTTTTTAAAAATTAGCTGAACTTCCTAAGCGATGAATTCTGCTCAGAGTGGTAGATGACAGTAAATAAAGGGCATTTTGGCACATGGCCCAGCCCGAGAGAGATAAAGGGTATAGTTGCATTGATTGTACTTGAAAATATGAAAGATTAAATGCAAAAGCATATTTATTCATTAATACTTTCTTTTGCACAGGTTGGCTTCATAAATTTTATACCACTGATGGATGTAAAGAGATTTAAACCTACTGGGAAGCCTAAGCTTTTCAGATATTACTTAAAACTGATGACACCTTTATGGGCTGGAGGAAAATGTGTATTGTGTAGAATTCTCCCTAAAGGGTTAAAGAGGATTTTAGACACTTATCTTGTGCTGGAGTCACTCAAGCCTTTGATAACTGGGAATGGGGGTGATGGGAGGTCTAATTTTAGGAATTGAATCAACGATAAGGAAGAAAAAGGAGCAAGGGGGGATTTCAGCATGGGAAACTCAGATTTGATTGCTCCCTCTCAGACAGGAAGGGAAGAGGGCTTCAATTCAGGAAAATCACAGGACTCCTGTATCATACACTTAGCACTATGTTGTGAGTTAGATTACTAAATGAGAAAGGACAGCACTGATATACCTCCTCACACTGGTAGAATGTTGGACTGGAATGAGCCTTCACATGGTACTGAAGGAGCAGACTCATTTTTGAGGAAGCATAAAGAGAATTAGAGCAGTGGGGAAAAGAATTGATATCTTTTGAGTACCAACTGTGTGTTGGACACGATCCTAGGCACTTTTTGCATACTGTCCTACTCCCTACTCATGAGACATTTTGTATAGGTACATTTTACTGATCAGAAAACAGAACTAGTAAATGTCATTGTTCATACATCTAGGTTGTGGCAAAACTGGGAAAGAAACTCACGGCTCTGAGGATGAGATAAAGACTGATGATGTTAAAGTATTTGAAGGTTTATTCAGCTTTCGAATGCTTCTGACACCCTGTTCATCTTTTTTCGTTGTAAGCTCTTCTACTAACATACACTACTTATTAGACCACTCACTACCTGGATACTTGGTTCCTCTTTTTCCCTTTGTGATTAATTCTTGGCATTTCTCTAGCTCTTGCTTGGTTTATGTACTGTAGTTTTTCTCAGCTAAGGGCTAAATGGATAATCTAACTCCACTTAACTATATTCTTTTGATAAGACACTAAACATGTGATATATGGTTTGTCTAAAATATATAATTACTTATTCATACCATAAAGAAAAGTGAAATTATTTTTATAATATAAATACAAAATCTCCAAGATGAGCTAACAAATAATCTGGAGGAGTTTTAAAGAACACTCAATATCTGTCCGCCATATTTTGAAAACTGCTAACATAATAGTTGTTGCAGTAATACAATTGTGTTACAATGTTTGCCAATTCGTTTACTCTTGGGAAAATCTATCCTAAATACGAAGTTCAATTTAGAACAGATCAGCTTTAGGATATTGTGTTTACTCTAAAAGGAGCAGGCAAACAATGTAATGTCTAAGGTAGGCTGGATTTCAGGGATTCTGTACAGAGGGGTGGGGACTGTGGTGAAATAAAAAGCACATATTCTGGCTAAAGGTAACACCATTTGCTCAATTCGTATTGACTGTCATCATCTATGAATATGGAACAAATGTGACAGATCTTCTGATTTTTCAAGTAAGATCAAATGAATATTTTCAAATGTGAAATTTCCTTATTTTTTAAAGTTGGCCCTCAATGAAAATATGTACAGATTTGCTATTTTTTCCTTTATGTAAGAAATAAGTATTTCTAAGATTTTGTATCATCAATTTTGTATCATCTTTCTTCTTGTCGTAAAAAATTATACATTGTTTTGCAGTCCACAATGTCTGTTCTTCCCATTTAAATTTATGTTTTTCTGAAATCATAACCAGTATATGTTTGCGGGTAAAAAATACACTTAAATATTCCTGGGTCAGAAAATAGGTGTATAAATACTGCATATAATAAGGTGCTCATGATGAAAAAACTTGGAATTCACTTTAAAATTTGTCAATAAAGATACACTAGAATTTCACTCATTTAATTTTTCAAAGTACTTTGGTTTATTGAATCAACTACATTGTTGATTAAAAGTATGCCAGAAGGAGATTTCCAACTTGACCAAAAAGGAGTGAAATGTATCCACCCTCTTTTTTCAAAATTCACCCTTGCAAAAGGGAGAACAAGAAACACAAGCACAAATGACTTTTTTGTAATAATTTGTCAAAATCTGTAATCTCCCCAAAATTTATGAAAATGGAAATCAGACAAGGAAACAGCAAATGATTCAGCAACATGAAGGAGGGTCAAAATTAAGTGCTTACAGAGGGAAAATTAAACTAGTGGTTAATTCATTTCAAAGCATAGAAAATGAAATAGCAAACACAATGGACTTTGGAATATAAAGTTGGGGTGAAGGGCTGGAAACAGGTGGACTGTTTGAAAGTTTGTATTAGAAGCAGTTAGACCTCCAGGATCACACCTTTACCATATGCACTGGGATTGCTGCCCCTCTTTCCCTAGGAGAGACCATGTATTTTTTCTAGAGAAACTTCATTCACAATACTACAAACTCCACTTCTCTAGACACAGAGAAGGGTACACTTGCAGGTTCAGGTGAAAACAAAGGCTCATAGACATACCTGAACATCAAGATTTCCAGCTCTCTTTCCATACCAATGTCAATTTTGCTGGTAGCTTAGAAATAGCCCAGGCAGGCAACTAAAGGATCATTTTCTGAAGAAACTTAATGCTTCAGAGAAAATACCTCCGGATTCTGATGTTTGAAGTTTGCCCAGTAACTCATCACTTTATACCCACTGACAATATTTCCATGCCCTTAGAACTTGTACTCAACTTTAATGCCTAATTCTTGTATATAAATTAATAATAAAGGGTCAGACATTTGAGGAAAGGCTTCACATGCAAGGAGTTCCATCCCTGCCCCCTCCACCCCATCATATTAGAATTGAAAGTAGAGGGCTCTGCTTCCAATTGAGGTCAGATAAGTTCCTACTGGATACTGATATGATAACTATAAACTCTGGACAAAATGTTTTTAAAACTACCCAAAGGCATTGGAGAGTGGACAAAAGCAAAAAGATACTGTGGAAGAGATCAGACTTGGAAGAAAGTTAGTTTGGAAGACTTAGAAGAAAGCATGGAGTGAGTTTCCCATTTTTTTTTAAGTGTCTTGAGGCTCATGTCAGGCTGAAATCTGTAGAACAGGGTGATTACTTAAGAGTTTATGTTTTAGAAAGTCTTTTCTGTTTAAGGATTTTCTTTTTTAAGGAAGGGTAGGATGGAGTCGGGAAGTCCCCTTGCATAAGAATTTGGAAAGCAGAGAGAAGCATAATGCTCCAGTGAAGAAATTGATTTGCTTGCACAAGTGCATAAATGATAGAGAAATGAAAGGGAAGTTAATTCAATGAAAAAACAATTTTATTACTTAACTGAATACAGTAAGCATTTGTATGATACTGTGTATTATACTCAATGGTTTACAAATGTTAACTTATCCAATCATTTTACTAATCCTAGGAGGTTATTATTATATACCTATTTTACAGATGAGGCTATGAAAGCACAGAGAGATTAAGTAACTTCCCCAAGGTCTCAACTAACAAATGACAGAGTCCTCTGGCTCCATTATGAAATGTGCTATAGCCAAGCAGCACATTTCCCACCTACGATTTCTTACATAATACACTGTGCCTTATGGAGCCATGCAATGTTTCGATGCAAAGATTATAAGTAGATTCTTTTTATTCAAAGCTTTGAGTAAACAAGCCTCCTTTACTTGTTGCCTTCAAAACTACTCAGCTTAGTTAGAAGACACCTGACATTTAATTAAAATGCCAGATTGTTTTCTATGATATGTCTTATCACAAATGCACTGTGCATTCCTTGCATATATTCTAATCCCCTTTCTCCCAACTCAGACCAGTGACCTGCGCAGCAGCCAGGGGTTGGGCACCTGGTAGATGACCATGTGACCTCTGCTCTGGGGCCTCAGACCACCGGGTGCTTGGCTAATGCACCAGCTGGGAGAACATTCTCCTCCCTCTTTCATGTTAGAGCTTGCCCGCCTTTCCCCTTTCAATGAGCTCACCTTTTCTCTGGCCAGTATTTCTTGAGAACTCCCTATATTTCTTTGTTTTCAGTCCCTCTCAGAGAATCTCCTGCCCACCCCTTCCTGCCTCTTTTCTTTTCTTTTCCCCCTTTTCATCTTTTTCCTCACTTCCCTTCACCGCAGGGGCTCAAAGGTTGCCCAGCATTTGGTCCATTGCCGGCTTTGCAGTTCTCAGCAATACTCTTTAATTCTCGGTACTGCTTAGTTCAACTGCTTTACTTTATATACATATTTTGGGGAGAGCCGGTCAAGGTGAGAAAAGTCTAGTTTAGTTCTGGGGAAAGTTGATGTTTCACAACCTTCTTGATAATACAACATTTGTGTGCAAGGCTTTAACTCATACACAATTGATGTATTTTCTTGGAAGGGAATTTTCTTGGAAGACAGAAAATTAATAAAATAACAAAAAGGTACCGTGTCCCTTACAATAAACACAACATAAAAGATCATGTAGTTAATCACCACAAAATTAGAGAGAGAGAGAAAGAGAATGAAACCTCATTTAAATTCATTTAAATTATAGAATATCCTTAAGGAAAATTAACCTGAATTTCAAATTCCTTGGGTCTAATGAGGAGAAGGTTTGCCACATTTAAAATTTTTCCATGTAGTCTCACCTTTGATTATGTTTTCTAAAACTAAAATACCTCTGGATAAAAATCTGAAATTGTGGCTTCTGCACGTACATTCTATTTATATAAAGCATTTTTTTCCCTTTAATCAATTCTTGTAATCTGCAATGATGGGCAAGTCAGGTATAATTTTTTCTTAGTTATTGCACTCATATATTCATGCAAAAATAGTAAAATGTTTTACTTTTCTTTCTTCACTTTACTGAAATTGGTGGCTTACATCATACTGAGACGCCCACATGAGTATTTTTTTTTAAATTAGGACCATATTCTCAATTCGCTACACAATAAAGGGATTATACATTTAAAAGAACTGTATGCAATCAAGAAGAAATTTTAATTAATCACAAATAGAACTGGCCCAATGGAAATAATTTGACCCGACAGTTTGAGGTTTGATCAGCATAACACAGAGATTAAGAAGACTTTTGACCTGAACAGAGTCAGAATTGGTTCAGTCTGGAACTTTAGAAAGGGAAAGCTAATGGGTTCAAATCACACAATATCATTGTTTCCCATAATGCTACCATCCCATTAGCAACAAGTGAGAAACTTGCTTAGTTTCTGTAGAAACCATCCAGTAGCATATATAACTGGTCCTCAATGAAGCAACAGAGATTACTTCACAACAAACTATAATCTTTCTTCCATGTTCTCTATGTGTAAAACACCGAGCCAGCTCCTTTGAAGCACTAATTGACTGTCTGTATCAATTAACGGCCTGATCGCTTTCTAGCTTACATTTATGTCTCCACAGTAACCAATTGGCATTTGGAGGAGGATGGGAATACTTACTGGGAAGAACTTAAATATGTACAATATAAAAGAATAATTAAAATTAAAAAAATTTTTAGCTAGCTAGAGGAACAGGGTTCAGCAATTCATATTTTGCAAAAGCATCTTGGTGTGGAAAGCTGAAAGTTTTAGTAAAATGGAATCCTTTGTTAAAGTAGCAGCATTAATATGATAAATATATGGATTACACAGCAAGAGAGAGAAAAATTTCAACAAATAGAAGCATCGAGAGTGACACTCTCATGATGAGTTTAAGAAGCATGTCCTGGGGCTGGCCCAGTGGCGCAGCAGTTAAGTTTGCGCGTTCTGCCTCGGTGGCCTTGGGTTCCCCGGTTCAGATCCTGGGTGTGGATCTACTCAAACAAAAATCTATAAGAAATGAAATTAATACAGGATTATGATAGATAGAGAGACTAAAAGTTTTTTTGGATACATACTATTATAATTTGACATTCTGAAATTGTATAAAATATGCATCAATTATAGTAGCAATTAAAATCCATTCAGCTATTAAAAAGATGAACAAGTAATTCAACTTTGAGATTATTTAATTTCCAGATTACCAAAAGAGGAGAATTAATTTTTACTGAAAGTCAATTGTGACCCTTGAACATGTCAGAATGGGTTTGGAAAGTATTGTTCTTTTGAAAATCTGTAAATGACTCAACACATTTTGTAGAGAATAGAAGAAAAATAAATAATCATTACATTCATTCTATGACCAACCAAAAACTTTGGAAACAAACCTCTTTAGTAAAAATGTATACACTCAGAAATAAGATGTTTCTTATTCTGTTGTTAGGATAACAATGTGGTTTATTGCTTCACATATGTCCAGAGTCTGAAATTAAGCTTACCATTTTCATATAACTAGTACATGAGTAAAAATGTGCTGTGAACTGTCAGATGATTCATTGGAGACATCATGATTATGAGAGTAAGAGGCAGAATGAAGCATAAGACTAAGTGGTAAGAAACATGAGGTCTAGGCCCCAGGACTTTGGGAAAACCCCTAAGTTCTCTGATTTCAATTTTTTCACTTATAGAATTATAGCACTGGACTGGATAACCACTAAAGTTTTCTCAGATTAGAATTTTTTCTAAATTTGAAAAGAACAAATCTTTTGATATAGTCCATTATTCTATCTGGGATTAACTGTTACTATTTGAAAATTTATTGATATAGAGCAAGGAGCTGGAGACCTCACTGAAAATTAGTTTCTAACTTTAAAAATACTATGTTGTTGGATGGACCTTGAGGGTATGATGTTAAGCTAAATAAGCCAGAGAGGGAAAGACAAATATTGCATGATTTCACTCATATGTGGAAGATAACAAATACATGGATAAAGAGAACAGATTAATGGTTATCAGAGGGGAAGGGGTTGGGGGTGGGTGAAATGGTAAAGGGGCACATATGTACGGTGATGGACAAAAATTAGACTACTGGTGGTGAGCACGATGAAGTCTATTCAGAAATTGATAAAAAAATAATGTACACCTGAAACTGTACAGTTATAAACCATTATGATCTCAATAAAATTACTGGGGAAAAAATACTATGTTGTTTTTCCCTACTAAATCCATGGTTGCTTATTCGATGTTTAGAATCAGATCATGGGAAAGATATTTCTTCTGGGGACTGAAGGCCTAAGGTTTCTGGAATCCAGATATTTTAGTTAGAAAATTGTGGAGGTAAAACCTCTACTCTTATTTCCCAGGGTTATGCCAATAGGGAAAGGAGATTCATTGAGCAAGTTGGTGCTGTCTTTTTCCCAGTTCTGCAGTGTGGTCTTAGCTCTGTGACTTCTCTGAAGCCCCCTTTCAAAGACGGAACCTTCTGACTTCCTCAAATTTAATGTCAACATTACTGATTTAACCAACTCCAGATCTCATGAAAGTTTCCAAAATGCAAAAGTTTGTCTGAGAAAAGAGACTTTTTTCAATATAATTTAAATATTACCTCTAAGTTTAAGATGGTGATACATTGATTTCTTCATAGCACATTTTTTGTCTATGGCTAATAGAGTCATTAGGAGCAAGTATTCTTAAATAAAGAGAATAAATAACATTATACATTAATAGGGAAAAAAATCTTAGTATTTTATAGTTGAACATTATGCCCCCCCCAATTCTGACATACCATTTTCTTTGTCTTTGCTGATTTCCTCTAGTTTATAATTGCTTTGAACTGTACTTCTCTATAGATTCTTTCTACAAGATTCATGCAATGCACAAGATTAATACAAATCTGCTTAGAATATTGCCACATGCTCAAGCTTAAACCAATGTGAGGTGAAAAGAAGGAAACAATGGAATTGGTTTAAAATAGTCATGATTCACTCCACAACACCAGGGATATTCTCATTGTTTATGAAGACCCCGGCCTTGTCAAAGGGGGAGGATAACTGAATCAAGTCAGAAGAAGTTGGAAATAGTTGTTGAGTAGCTACCCAGCAGGTTTATTTCTCAGTTATGTAAGCCAGGGGAAGAAAGCCTGTGGCCTAATCAGTACAAAGCAAAGAACATTATTGTCACCTATCTCTAATTTCATAAATAAGATATACCTCCAACAGAAAAACTATCATTTGGAGCTGTGTTTCTCAAATTTCAGGTGAATATGAATTATTTGAGGATCCTTTAGAATTGTAGATTGTGATTCAGTGTATCTGGAGAGCAGCCTGAATTTCCACATTTCTAACAAGCAGGCCATGTCCATGCAGCTGGTTCAGAGACCACGTTTTGTATAGGAAGGCATGTGATGTTAACCTAACTTCACTTCCTTGCTAATAAACCTCTCCTGCTCAAAGAAAGTAATCAGAGATAGTTCTGGAATTACAAATGAGAGAATGATTCCTTGAAGTTGAGATAAAATCTTTTAATTTCATAGGATGTTGTGAGCCAATTATGCCATTGCTGTTTATGTATCTGTCATTGCTTAAGATATTCTTTCAGGAGCCCAATGCATATTATTTTTCTTTAATCAATGTAATTAGAACTGAGAACAATTTAATCCAATTTCAATAGTTCTTGATTCCTAGAATGTGGTTTATTTTACTCATGCAGAATAAAACAATAAAGAATGTAGAACTTCAAATTTCTTTTTTAACAAAGGAAGGATGTGGTTAATCTGAACAGAAATTAGTATATGTCACTATTATTTTCTGAATTTTATGAAGAGTTTTGGGCAACGATTAAATAAAAGATTGGTTGACACTACTTGATGAGAATCTAATGCAGGCATTTGAACCATTCAATAACATTAGCAATAGAATGTCCTACAGAGTTTTATAAACCAAGCTTAGGCCAGGTGCTTTAGTTGGCATATTCAATTTCTCAACCTCTGGTTGTGAACTTCTACAATGCACAACAATTAGTTGAAAAAGAAATGATTTAGAAAATCAATATAGTTTAGTAAAATTGATTTTTTAAAAGGACTGCATAAATGTTACATTAAATTTATTTGCATTTTATAGTTGTGAAACACATTCATATATAACATCTCAAAACATGTTGGCAATGAAAGGGAAGATAGAAACAATGGTTTCGTGCCTGGTACATAGAAGCCATTAATTATTTGCATAGGATATCTGAAGACCACTTCTATGAAACTGTAGCAGATACTATGGATACCCCATGTTACATCTGTAGGCCCAGCTCTGACTTGAACTGCAGCAGTGGTGAAAAGTTCCCTATTCGTTGACAGCATCCCAGTGCAAACGTTCATCACATATTTCTCGAATTTTCTGCCTCAGGTTCTTCTCAGAAGTTGAGCCTGCAGGGGTCTACTCAGCCTATGTGCAAACATAGCCTGAAAGTTTGGAAGGATAATTCTCCATGTTTCTTAGCAGACCAGATCTAAAATACTCAACCTAAGAGTGTCCTTTCTTCTGGAACCGTCTCACTATTCCTACTCTCTCACTTTTTATTCCTGGGATCACTTCCACATAAACTACTTACCTGCTTGAGGCTCTACTTTTGGGTGAACTCAGACTAATATGGAAATTTTACAAAACTTGTTATATGATATTTATAATTTACTCATTTATTCATTAAATACATAGTGAACACCTAATATGTGACAGACCCTGTGATAAATCCTGGAAATACAATCCAATCGGAAAACATGAAACCAAGTAAGTAAAATAACATTTTAGGGACATTGATAGACCCTACAAAGTACAGTGGAGGGACGTAGGATGCAATGACTTTTTCTATGAGGTAAAGGAGACTGTTTAGGTCTTGTGGAGACTACGTAATAGGAATTGGGGCTTGAGTTGATATTTTGCTAGGGTGTGGAGGAGGAAAAGGGTAGAGAACCAAGTCAGAGAAAAGTCAGAATATAAAACAGTCTTACATGCTTGTTCCAGGAATTTCAAGGACTTTTCTAAGAATAATTAGGAGACCCTAGATAGGTAATTAGGAGATAGATCATCACACGTCTTGTTTCTGTGTTTATTGGATGAATGTGAATAAATAGATGAATGGATTCTATGATCCTAATGTTTATGGGATGAAAATAACTTTTATGTGTATTGTCCATATGTAATATTCATTAAATTCTATAAGAAAGCCATTAAGTCATAGTTCGGTGAAAAAACAAGATTATTTGAATACTTGCTCAACTCCTTACTGTTGTGAGGCCTTAATCTTACACATTCCCAATGTCTCTATTCTAAAAGAAAGTTGTTAGTATCTGACTCATGAGGATTATTTGGTGAGATAAGGAAACTGCCTTGAAATAGTGGCTGTTTAATAAATAAATGATGATGCTATCTTCTAACTTCCATTTTTACTTAATAATTGACTTAATAAAATTGTATTTATTTTTACTCTATCAACTGACTTCTACTACATTAAGTATAATAAGGATATCAAGATATGTAAAATTCTTAATATATTTAATGACATACTCCTTTGTGTTGTCGAAATAATTACCAATTCATATATTCCTTGACTTACCCAATAGACAACATTATAGCATTGAAATTTTTAAATAGATAAAATAAAGCCAGAAAATTAAGATAAAAGTGAATCTTGTTAGAATAAGCAATAAATTATGCAAAATCAGAATTTATGCAAGATAATTACAGATGACTCTTTTTGAGCCAAAAATGGCAAATATTAATGTTTGTCCCATGGCATATCTACATTTTGTAATGTAAAATTTTGGATATATAATTTGTCAAATATTGATTATATTCATTGTTTTGGTACTTTATAAATGGGGATTTGTTAAACTGAAAGGGTAGTTGAATATAATTTTGGTAATGGATTGATATTTTGCCTCAAGACTTGAATGACGCTAGCTGATAATTAAACACCTGCATGCAAGATACTACGTTAGGCACTGTAGAGGATATAAAAAATAAGTCTAAGGCATTCTCAAAAATTGAAATCAGCAAAAGTCAAGGATGAAAGTAAAGATACCAGGTTTGCAGGAAAATTAGGGTAATTGTAATCACATATGTATTTAGTGTAGTTTTTGCTTCCATTAATCTGATTTTCTTTTATTCTGTTTTGTGTTCCTGGACACAGGATCTGTTAAGGCCAATATACAAACTTACTCCAAATAGGGAGATTTATCAGCCTCTAGTTTTCTGGAGCAGGAAAGCCACACATTTCAGATAAAAGATACCAAAGTTTCTACAGCAATTACAATGTGTCGGGGGGGTCCCCAACACCAACAAGTAATTTTTGAACACCAGCTGGGTGTCCTACAATTCAACTCAATTCTGATACAGAATTCTGACCCAGAGATAGTGTCAGATTCCGTAGGTTAAGGGTTCAGTCCTACAAGACTGCCCCCCTCCATGTCAGTTGCAGGCCCAAGTTGTCACCTATATTTCTGACACGCTGGATATAGATTGGAGGTTCCGTTGACCCCCTCTTTGGGTTTGATTAATTTGTTAGAGTGGCTCACAGAACTCAGAGGAACAATTTACTTACTAGATTGCCAGTTTATTATAAAAGGATATAATTTAGGAATAGCCTGATAGAAGAGATGCACAGGGCAAGGAACGGGGAAAGGATGAGGAGCTTCCACACCCTCTCTGAGCACTCCACTCCCCCAAATCTCCCACTTGTTCACCCACCTGGAAGCTCTCCAAATCACATCCGTTTGAGTTTTTATAGAGGCTTTATTACACAGATGTGATTGATTAAATCATTGGCCATTGGTGACTGAACTCCATCTCCAGCCCTTCTCTCCTCTCCAGAGGTCAGGGGGGTGGGACTGAAAGTTCCAACCCTCTAATTACATAGTTGGTTCTCCTGACAACCAGCACCCATCCTTAGGCGCCTCCAAAAGTCACATTATTAGCATAACTAAATGCATTGTTATGGCTGTCATCACTTAGGAAATTCCAAGGGTTTTAGGAACTCTGTGCCACAAATAGGATGAAGAACAAATTTATATTTTTTATTATAATTTACGGTATCACAGATCACTATTTCAGAAAGCTCAGAAAAGTTTGAGATAGTGATATTATTTTGGAAACTACAGAAATTACTGTCAAAGAGAATGGTCTTAAATCTTGCTAGATGTTGCATCAACACCTTCTATGAAACATGGCAACTGTATACACCAGTGCACAGCAACAAAAGACACAAAAAACAGGGAGCTTGATTCAACGTCACATCTTTCAAACTTCTATTTTAAGCAAGCTGGATTCGTAACAGTCATTTGCTTGGATAGTTCGGTAAATGGTAAACAAAATGGTCAGTACACATTGGAGTTGCCTAATCTCCGTGGTTGGACTATGAATTACGAAATTTCTTAAAGTAGTTTGATATTCCGTGTTCCACCCAGATTCATTGTATATGTGCAGTCAGATATTAATCAATTTTTCCTTTTGCTAGTTTTTCATTTCTGAATTCATCATACTTTTTACTAGTTTCTAACTCATATTTAAAAAGAAAATAAGCATGAAAACTGGAATAAGAAAAACATGACAAATGAATTATCTCTGCTCCTTGTAACCAAGCCCCATACAGCAAGATCTGATGGGGTCAATGGCTGTTCATACCACACTCCAGCCAGATCTACAGCTTATAAGAGACTCTGAGGCTAGAGGAGTCTTGAGTTCTGCTTGACAGGGAAAAAGCACTGCATCTGGGCTGAAGCAGAAGGCCACATGACCTATGTGACTTGTTTATTCTTGGGCCGTCTCACAGTTTTCCTGTTTGTTCTGTATCTTACACACACTTAAAATTAGGTCTCTGAATTGGCCCTGTGAAGACACCACTGCCGCCACAAGTGGACAAAAATCCCACAGTTTTCACTGTGAATTTACTGTCATTAGATGGACCCTGGACATTGCTTCCAGAATCACATACAGTTATGTCAAGATTCTGGACATGTCTGCTACTGATGCCACTTCTTTCACCAGACTGGTTCTGCAAACCCTTGGTTTCCTTCCCCTACTTGTTTTTATTTTGAAGTCTGTACTGAGAGCATCTGATTGACCGCTGATTTCGTGCATCCATGTCTTAGTTGCATGAGAGGTTACAAAAATATCTGGCATTTTCAACCTCAATTATGGGAGATGTTCTTTGTGTAATTAAGTGGAGGATTCCCTAGACACAGCAAAATGCAGACCAAGATGATAATAAATGGCCACTGTATCTCTTTTGCAGTACAATGGGAAGAATGTTGTACTGGAAGTTAAAAGACTTAGACTTTACACCTGATTCTGTCACTTCCTTAGTGTTTAACTATGACTAGTTAATTTTATTATTTTGGGCCTTGCCTTTCTTATTATAAAATGGGGTTGAAGAACACAACCTTTTAATTTCATATCTGCTACTGATCCTATCTTGATCTGCCACTTGTGTACTCTTCCTACCAAATTCTGTGATCTTTGAGAAAGATCCTACCTGTACATTGATGCCCCATCCCAGTTGTTCATGGCCTGGTAATTGAAAGAGTGAAACTAATACTAAGATTCATTTATATCATTCCTGTCCATTTCTGCCATCGATACAAAAAATTTGTCAGAGTACTGATGTTATCAAGTTGAGAAGTAAAATGCTTTTTATTTGAAATATTTATGTAAATTGGTTTACTTCATAGATAGTCACAATACCCAAGAAGAGACACCATTACCTTGAATGAGCCATCAGAATTCAGGAAGAAACAAAATGCATTCTTTTGTATATAAATTTACATGATTTTTTTTCTCCATTCTGTCTCCATATAACACTTATGTGTCTATCAGCGTGTGGTCAGGTGGGATTTAATCTAAAAAGTGCTTTACTTCTTCTCCCCTATTGCCCTGTTGGGGCTCAAGGATGAGAAATTCATAGGATTCAAGGCAGTGACAGTACAGGACACTTTATGCTGTTCACATGTGCGTCCCCAAACTAACAATTATATAGTGATTTTCCTGGACTGTCCACTGTGAATTTTCACACATGAATCATTAGGAGATATAGAGGTCTTCAGGGTTTATGACCTTGACCATCTCTATCTTTGGTCTGCCTTGACAAGGTTTGTGAAAAGGACTTACTTTGGAATCTCAAACCAATACCTTACCCATGAGAATTAGGCCCTTGTATTGGAAATAAATTAAATCCAAGGCGTCAAATTAATGAGAATCTGGTTTTGGTGATGATAGGAGATTTTTTGCTAGGGTCAAGATGAATTCACATTACACTAGGCATAGCTGCAATGTGTAAGTTTTTGGGTTTCAGATTGGTAGTACCAGAGAAATCTAAATGGTGCAGGACTGGGTGACCAAATTCTATTTCTTGTTGTGGTTTTTGCTTTGTTTTATTTCAGTCTTTTCCTCTTCTTCATCATCTTCACCACCTTACAGGAGCAGGAAGGCAACCTTGTCAGGATCAACTTATAATGTTCAACGTGGTACTTCTCTGAGAACCAGCTCCACAAAGTGCTCTCAAAGTTCCTGTTTGTTTCCTTGTGATTCTTGGGAATTGAGTGAGGAGAGGTGATAAAAAACAATAAATGGAGAAAAATGAAAATGTAACCATAGTAACCCACTTGGCTTGTCTCCAGAACATCCAGAGATGCCTTTTTGTGGTTGTCTGTTCTGGCTAAGGACCTCCAATGAATATTAGGTAAGCAGAAATTAATATTTTGGCTGTAGAGTTTGAATTAACCACTAGAAGTGAGTGGAATGAGCTAACAAACAAAGATGAATGGAAACTCATGCCCATCTTACATAGAGAATTTTACATCTCAATAATGTATATTGGAGGAAAACCTCAATGAAATTACCACACACACCAAGGGCTTTTCCTCCACAGAACTACCCCAATTTGGGAGTCAGGCTTAATAAGAGGAAGAGGGAAAACTACAGTTAGGAAATAAACTTCACAACTTTGTAAGTGAACCAAAAACTATTGCCGAGATTTTGGAAAGTGGAAAAAAACTCATTGAGGCACAGAATCATCATTACTAACAGGATTTGATGTTGCAGTTAAATGATGACCCACGTGGGAAAAAAAAACAACTTAAAGATCAAAAGTGAGATGTATTTGTCCTTTAAGTAAAGGAGAAACAGGAGCATGTTAAAAACCATGTTGAAATTTACAAATACTATCCATTTAAAGAGGTTAAGAAAATCTCCAAGTAAGGGCAGTCAAGATTTTCTAATACAAAGATATGGCTTGTATAGAAGAATATTTGCCATTAAAGTTACAATAGTTACTCAGGACATAAAAGATTCAAATTTGAGGAAATAGAAGATTTTAAGGAGAAGCACAATTGCTTCTGCAAAGAACTTGGACAACAGTCTTGGGAAATATAGGTAACACTTAAGGCTGGATAGCATAAATTTTTACTTCAAATATCTATCCTAGGAGATTCTCCAGATGGGCAGATGATGAAAAGGAGATTAACTCAAAAGCAAAGCAAAAAAAACTAAAAGAAAAAAAACACCATGAAGATTCCAAGTATATAATGCCTTTGCTCCTCACACTAAAACTGTTGGTGCTGAGCACCGGAAGTCCCCATGTTGCTCTGAAATTTGCCTTAGAAGTGCAAGTGTGGGTTTTAAGATTCAAAGTTAAACCCCTTATATAACTCTTTTATCCTATCATGCTGACTACTTCCCATCAAAAGCCAAAGAAAGTAACCAAAGATGGGTGAAACCCCAGAGGAAATTGAAAGGAAGGGACTCAAAAGCTTAAAGACGAGCTGACGTCACCATCCTCTTTCCCAACTGTCATAATGTCAGGTTCAGGTTAGGGGTGAGAAACAGGGCAGAATAACACAAAAACTTGGCTTTAATTTACCTTGTCAGAAATACAAATAACTTATTAATAAGGTAATAGTGGGGCAGAGGTGAGGAGAGAGCCACACCATGTAGGTGTTGGTAAGACGAAATAAGGGAATATTTCCTAATAATTCATTATACATGGGTAAAATTTTAATTAAGCAGAATTATTAGAAACTTTTACTGGATTTACATTTTTATTAAATGTGGCTTTGGTAACCTATAGAAATATTTTGCATATATTGGCATAGATTTTTTTGGGTAGGATTTCAAATTACTGTATGTGGCTTTTCATTAGCTAAAGGCTTTTACATTTCCAATTTATATTTGAAAACACAGTAATATTTAAAGGAATTATTGACTTTTTAAACTGATACTTTGATGAAATGGAATTCCAGACTCCAGAAAAATTTGTGAAATAAAGACAAGGTGAACATACCTAAAAGTGAAAGATTTAAAAATGTGTGATGGAACCTAATACATTTTGAGATAAGATTGAGCATTCTTTTCCAAAGCTCCACCTTACCTTATCCCACTCTCATTTCTTAATATTGACTATTATAAATAATAAATATACCTGCCTAAAGTCCAGACTGTTCAAATAGACTCCTTACTCTACTTTCTCAGTGTTCTCTAAATTCCTTTATTCTTACTCCCAACCATATCTGCATATCACCTACACCAATTTCTTGCTTTAATCCAACACACCATTATTCAGTGATTTCTCCAGGTCAGACAGTACCCCATCACTGGATAATTTGCTGGAGAAACTTGTGAAACATAGAGATAGATTCTAATGAAATAAAAGCTGATGTTAAAACTGGTGAATTATTATTTCATCAACAAAATAAAATTAATATCTTCCTGTCAATTGGATGCTAGAAATAAACCCTGTTTTAGAAAAAATAAACCAGATGCAGACAAGTTTGGGAGTAATACATGACATGTAAGTGGGTCCTATTTGAAGATTCTACTGATTGTTTTTCATTTCTTCTCGTCCTCCACCATTCTGTAGCATTTTATTTATTGGGCAAGTCCTTCTGTGACATGCTCTTTTCCCTTGGCTTCCCAGAAGGAACACTCTTCAAGTTCTTCTTTGACATTTTACATCCATTTTCACCTCTCATTTCTATAACTCCTTAAATATATACATTTCTCCAAATCTTCTTCTCTCCCATAATCTCATTCAACATTAAGAATTTAACCAAAACTCCTATAATTATCTCCAACTCCTCTATTTTCCTAGTATCTCAAATAAAATATGTGCATAATTAAATACCTCATTTTCTCAGTCAAACCAACTCTTTCTATCTCCATTCTCCTATTTTTCCATGTTCAACTGGAGAGCCTTACTTAACTTATTGCTCTGTTTGGCTGTCCACCATGAATTAGTTCAGTCTTTTCCCAGTCAAGTATTTAAAAAGTTTGTTAAATTTTTCTCCTTATCTCCAAAATCCAATGCTGTGCTGTCTTATTTGGCTTATATTATTTCAATATTTTAAGACTGGTCTCCCAATATCACTTTCTCCTGGTGACCACCCCCATCCTTTGCAATTCATCATGCCTGGTCTTTTAAAGTACTTTTCTTGAAGCCTATCTTGTGTCACTTCACCGCCTCCAAACAAACACACTTCAATCTTTTGATGGCTCCCTGATGTCCATAGTGTAAATTCCAATCTCTTCGGCACAGCATTTAAGGAGTTCATTGTCCAGCCCAAACTATGGCATGGTATGTTACAGTCTTCTCTGTCTCCAGACTAGACTAGATCCCTGGAAACCATGTCCCATATTTAATTAATCATCATTTTCCTTGGGTGACATAATGCCTGCCCTGGGGTTGTTTAGCTAGTAGGCACTCAATATATGTTTGTTGAATAAACAATTGCACTGGAAAATCTGAGCCAGGAAGATTTCCTCATCTTCTCTTGTCTCCTTCCCCTCTTCACTTCAGTAGAAGGGTAAGTGTCTTAAAGAAGTGCCTTCTTTTTTGAGGATGAATTTTGTGATAAAGTCTTTAATTAAATGTATTTCCTTTTTAGGGAGTGAGTGGGAGTGTTTTGTGAGAAGGAAAAGGTTTCCTAGCTTCTTAAATTAGAATTTGGAATGCATTTTTCCAGTAAAGAAAAATCTATTTATTGGTTAGGTATAGTTGAAATAATGCAATTGATACTATATTTCTGGGCACATAGATTAAAGAGACCATTGAGGACTCTGGGAACCAAACTACCATTACTGCGATTTCTATAGAGAAATGTTTTCCAAACTTTAAAAACAAGATTTACAATAAGCTTTTTAATACAACATATTCATAACTTGGATTCCTAATGTGCAGCTGAGATAAATAAAAGGGGAATTATTTTATTACAGTGGATTCTTTATTTACAAAAAAAAAAAACTCACCATAGGCTTCTATAAACAAAAATTTGCTGAAAATATTAAGGATTTTATATGATTTCAAAAATACTGTTTCTGTCCAAATATGTGGTATATTACATGCAGTTTCCTTACCTCACTTTCAGTTTTGTAAGATTCTAGTATCTAGCTTAAATATCGTTTTTTGAATTTCTATATCTTAGCCCATATTTAGAAATAGCTCTTTGCCTACAAAAATAGACTAAAAAGGTAATTGTACCTTTTAAACATTTAAAAAAGTTTGATCTAACTTTTGTTTAAAATTGTAACAAAAGTCAGAATTGGTTCTCTTTTGGTACAAAGCTCATACCTCCTACCCATTTATTTTTAACTTTTTGTTTGTTTTCTTTGAGAATATCAGAAATATCAGGCATCATTTTTGTGAATAATTTTCCAGATGTTGCCCCACTAGTTATCGGTATAAATGCATTTGCAGGAAAGTTTAATTGCAGCTGTTAATTCAACTCGGGATCCTGTTTATTTTCCTAATTGCTGCCAGACATTGAATAGGTGGTTAATATATTAGAAACCTCCTGTTTTCCTGAACCTTTGCCTTACCCACTGGCAATTTTGTGAGGGAGAAAAATCTGCTTTTCATTTATTTTCCCTACCTTGAAAGCTCTTGTGTAAGGTCTGGCAACATTATTTCTGAAGATAGGCCTTGAAAAGCTTTTCTCCCTTGCATCTTCCTGTATGACAATATCATCTCATCCTATTTGTCACAAATGTGTGACAACTATTATCACACTTGTGTTATATAATTGTATTATTCCCATGACAAAAAAAGGTACTCAAGTTTAATAACTTAATGTTGTGAGATGCTGACTATAGGCTATGCACCATGGTAACAGAGATGTGGTCCCGTCAGGACGGGGGGGTCAAATACATAAAGGGATAATTACATGATGGGAGAAGAACTGTAGTACAGATGGCCATGCAATGCTGTGGAGAATGGAGGAGGCTGGGGAGATCAATGTGGCTATCCAGAACGTTCCATCATGCAAAACTTAACAGTAAGATTTTTGCTCTGTGTTTCACCATATATATAACTGAGAAATTATGTAAGTAAAACATCATTTTGGTATCTTTTTTTGCACACGTTACAGAGTCCTCCTCATTTCAGTGTCTCCTAATTTTGTAGTGGTACCTTCAGAGAAAGAAAGAATTTTCCCCTCTGCTCCTTGTCTCTCTCCCACCTCTGCCAGATCAATATTTTTTCCAGATATTTAAAAATAATACGTTAATCATGTTTTCCTTCAAATAATCAACTTAATAGCTTTTATTGTTGCCTTTTTTCATTCAGAAAGTGAAGTAAAACTGTAATTATCTGCTTGGCTGCCTGCTTTGAGTCTACCCAATTAAGTTGTACTGATGAATTCAGTGTTTCCTCAGGTTGAAGAAAAGGTTGTTTCTTATTAGAGGAATTTAATAAATTATTAACTAACATTATCTCATTTGGTTTTTGATGACTTACTGTTATTTGATCACTGGTCCTTTCTTATTTTCTGTGACCCAATACACTGTTCATACCTCTATTGTAAATGAATCATTGCCTCCTCTGCCCCCGTGTCTAATTCTTCACGCAGTTCTCTTTCATTCTGGGATTGTGACAATATTATACCCCTCTTATCACAGTTCCAAAGAAAGTTCTCCATCTACTGTTGCTAAAAATCCCCCAAACCGCCCTTTCTTCTTATTTCTAGCTCTATGATCTTTGGAAAGTCGCTTCACCTTTATGGCACTTGCAATTTTTATTTGTAAAAACGAGGTTTAAACTGGTTGACATGTAGAGTCCATTCTAGATCTAAAGGTCAATCTTTACTGTAGGTTACCCGTCTTTTCCTATTTTCTATAAACTCATTTTATGAGGTTAATATAATTGATACTGAGTTCAATCGGAAATACTGTCATTTTCAGAATTCCCAACACTTAAATATTTTATTGCCTAATTTAATCAGTGGGTTCTTAAATTAATATGCTGATAATTTCTAATCAGCATTTATTTTCAAATATTTTAATTTGATTTTTCAAATATTTTATCTTTTATTAACTTAAGTGTGATAATAATAGTTGTCACACATTTGTGACAAATAGGATGAGATGATATTGTCATACAAGTAAATATTGATTCATTCTTTCACATATAACATTTCTAGCTGATGCCAATGAATAACATAATTTATACTTTCTTAGGTTCCCCACCCTCCCTTCTTGTTTCTAAACTCTTGGTAGAATCTTACCCTTATTTCAGAAAATAATTTTTTATAGGCCTCCTGTTTTTATTCATTGTGCTAATTAGATTTTCAGAGCCCTGTATTTTTGTGTTATGATTTAATAAAAATATACAATCTTTCTCTTAAACACACACACATATTATACAAGTCTTACAGAGACATATTCAGGTTATGCTTTTATTTTTGCAACAGTAACAATCTTAATATAAAATAAATCACTTCCTTTCCCCTGCATATGTCAGTGCTTACCACTTGTGTCATTTTCTTCACACCCTTTCACTGTAGAAACAGATGTTATATGCCAACTGGAAGAAAAAATGCTAGCAGGCATTTGCAGACCACCTGGCCACCTGAACAGGGTTTTACGCCCCCATGGCTGGTTTTTCCACCTTTGAGATTCACTTAGCCTTGCTCCTTGTTAAGCCTTATTATAATTTCCAACAACCAAAACCACTTGACTTCATGCAGAGGAACTAAAGAGGGATGTGATGGATTATACCACAGGACAAAAAGTCATACTGACCTTTCCCCGTTGAACATTTAGCCTGAAGAATGTTAAATACCTTGTGTGTCAGCAAAATTCCTTATGGTTAAATGTATATTTACAGATGCAATTGCAAAATGTCCCAAAGGAATAGAATATCTCTCAAAATGCTTTGTGAAACTTGTTTCTAATATATGCCCAACCGCCTAAGGAACAGAACCGAGAAAGACTGTCAATTTATATGGCACGGCTAATTGTGCTTTGTGTATATAACATGAGCTTGCTACACAGGTTTTCCCTGGTGATAGGAAGTTTGAATGTGATTTTGTCTTTCCTCCACCCTAACTTTCCTTTAATCATCTCTATTTCTATTAAGACACCTTCCCAGTTTCTAAAGCTCAAATCCTTAGTAATATTCCAATTCTTTCTCCTCTGTTGTCCATATCCAATTAGTCACCAAACTCTTTGAAATAACTTTCATACCCTTTCTTTCATGTGTTACTTTCCTGGAATATGGCTGTAGTTAATTAATTAGTAGTCCTCTGTCCAGTTTTGTGCCTATTTAGATACATATTATTGATGCCATAATATCTTCTCATAATTCAGTTCTGATATCATTTTATTGTTTGAGAATTATAGCAGTGCAGACCAGAGAATTCAGGGTGTTTGAGTTCTGACTCCATTATGTGTGACTTTAGGCAAGTTACATAACCTCTGTGTGCCTCAGCTTACCCAGCTGCAAAATAGGAATAATAACAGTGCCTCTCATAGAGTTTGTTAGGGTTAAATGAGTTGGAATACTTAGAGCCTTTAGGATGGTGCCTAGCACACACTAAGCAGTGGATAAGTCTTTTCTAATATTGTTTAAAGACTATCAATGAGTTCCCATTGGCTCTAGGACACCTTAATGGACCGGCCAAGATTCCTGGAGATTTGTTCGAATACTGTGCTCCAACACACACCATTTAGAGTCTGGATGAGAGGAGATGCTAACTAAAGGTTCATTGCCTTTTGAGATATCAAGTGGCCAGTTTGACAACTGATGGAAAGATATGATGTTAATAAATACTTCTTTGGAATATAGATAAGAAAAATCTTGCTTGCTAGCTTTTTTTGCTCATTATCTGTATAGTAGTGGTTTTACTATTGATTTTATTAGGCACACAGCACTTATCAAAATTTCATTGAAACATATTTCAAACAGTTGCATCATAGTTATTTCAAATGTTTAGTTGTTTGCCTCTCCCAGTACACTGTGCAGTCTCAAAGGGCCCAGCCATATAATATTCATTTCAACAGACCTACTGTGGAGCATAATGCATGGCACAGAGTAGGTGTCCTGAGAATGCCATTATCAAACATTGAGGAAGTAGCCAGTTAAGTCTTACCTTGCCCATCAGCTTTTGCTTACCTCTTGTATAAAGGGTCTTCATGTATATTTATTTTCAAGATGCAATGGAGTTGATTGTGAAAGGTACTGAGTAGGGGACTATTTTTTCTCTCAGCAGGCATTAAAGCAAGATTTGGGAGTGGGGATTGCATAATGACTATAATTTAAGCTACTGCATCGGTCCTTACGAAGTGTCTGTACATTTAACACTCCATATGGTAATTATGACTTCCCTGGAATGAGTCAGGGTTGTTTATGCTTTCATAAATCAAGCAGCTGCAGCAGAGCAGACAGACTCCATATTAGCACTTCCTCCTAAGACCATGAATGTGCTTAAAAGATTTTTGCAAATTTCTCTTGAATTCAAGTTGTTTGTTAAAAGTGATAGTTTTATGAGACTGCCACATGGAAAATGTCCTTCACTCTCAGACTTTCCATTTGTGATATAAATTCACATTTAGTACCATTTTTAGAGAGGCATTAAAGCTGATATAATAACCCCCAGCTGAGTTTGATAAAAGGAGAGCTTAATTTACAGGTAAAGTATGGTTATATGAAATGACAGCTAGGGAAGTTATGAGTAAGACATGGAAAAAAATACACACTAACTGGTTGATAATTTATTTCCTGCATTCAGTCTTCTGACTTTACAGGGAAAATCCTGCTATAACAAATGCTAGCCGTCCAAGTACTTTCTTTCACATAATAAATAGACTGTTTTAAAATTACATTGAAATATGTGGAACTACATCTGGTTTTAAATATCTTTTATTAAAAATATTAGATATCTTGAGGTGAATATTTGTAATAATTGACACAAAGATTATGTAGTTATACACATATGTGTTATCATTGATGGGATTTAATCATGCTGTCTTTGGTGAATTGTTTTATATCTCAGGCTCATTTTTACCAGCCATAAAATGAGAGTGTCCAACTTCATCATAATTTTTAAGAAAGAAAACTTGGAAAGAGAGGTTGTTGTATATATCAGAAAACAAAGATTCTCTTTAGGAGAAAAAGGAAAGTATGATTAAAAAATTATAATGCTAAGAATATGATTTAGTAAATAGACAATTAAATGATTGAGAAAATATTAACCAAATTTTTCTTTCTTCTTCTTCTCCTTCGCCTGTTCCTTCTCCTCCTCCTTCTTCCTTTCTTTTAGCTAGAAAGGATCTGAAATACTAACAGAATGATTTTCCCTTATTTTATATGTGAAAAACTGAAAAGCATAGAGGTTAAGTGAAATTTCTGTGGTCGTATATTGACAAATGGTAAAGCTGGAACTTGAAACCAGTTCTCCTGAGTTCAAGGTGATTACCCTTTTCATTACTTCTTGTCAAGACCTAGGGTCTACATTATGGTACACTACAGCTGGGATAAATGAGTTCTCTAAGAAATTAGTGAAAAAGTGGTCAGAAGAAAAGATATGAAGATAATGAGTATGAAATGTCAAACTGAATTACATACTTTGTTACTTTCCTTTCTATAAAAATCATATTCCATTTCTAAGATATATTAACTAGCTTTCGTATGATCCATTCTTTCATGCTTTTGTATTTTCAAAATAAATTAGTCATTCAAGTGCTGTAGCAAGTATGATATATTTTGATTAATTCAAGCATAAAATTTTGTCATATTTAGGATGTATGCCCTACTTTGTATTATTGCACACAACTTTTAAATCCAAAAGATATGTCCTATCATCTTGAGCTTTGATTAAACAATAAATGGAATGATTGTTTCAGCACGGACATTCTGAATTGGCCATAAAGTAAGAAGGTAAATGAAATAAATACTTTTAGGAGTGAAGAGTTTTTGAGGAAGTACTTAAGGCAAGAGAGAAACTACTAGAATGCTCACTAGTTATGAGAAGAAGTGCTCGCTGCCTTCACAGTATGAGTCATCCTCTCCCCATGCTAGTGTGGCTTGTCATCAATTCTTCTCTCTCTCTCCTTCTTCTCAATTCTGTCCCTTACTATAGATTCTAGGCTTCTGATTCAGACCATACACAGAGATGAATGAATCCTTACCTGGAAGCGTATAAAAACTCTTTGACTGAAGCAACAATTGTTTAGTAATCAAGGTCCTTTTTATTATTGCCACTTCAAATCTATTATGTTTGCTTTGCCTCGTGCTTTTCAACTTGTTCAAAATGCTCTTTCTCAACAAACACTGAACCTACCTTCTTGTCCTACCTTCTGGTATCCATGTACAATGTTTTCTTTGTCTGTCTGGCTTCTGACACTTAGCGTTCCCTGCCCCTTGAGCTGTATGTGTTTACCCATGTCTGGTTTTAACTCATAGATTTGTTCTGAATATACTTCTTGCCTGTCTTGACTAAGCTTTTCCAGTCCTTGCCCTAAATCCACAACTGGCTGCATTCCATGATTTGGCAGAACGTTATTGAGTATTTTTCCTCAAGGGAGTTGAACAAAAAAATTTTTAAATATTTTCTAATTGTAATGATATGTATTATACATATACTTGTATTTTGTAATCACAATAATATACATTGCAGTAGTTTTACAGTGGCCTAGGAATTTAGCAGCTTGTTTTTAAAAACAGCAATCATTTATTGAGAACTTAGGTGCCAGACAACAGGACAATTTTTTTTAACATATATAATTTCTTTTAATCATCTTAACATTATGACTTGTAGATATCATGACATCAATGTTTCAAACTAGTATACCGAAGCTGGGAGGGGTTAAACCATTTAGCTTAGCTCTCATAGTTATCAAGTGGCAGAGCTAGGATTTGAATGCAAATGCTCTGAACTCGAAAGTATGTTGTGCTGTTATATAATATTGTGGTACCACCCATGGATGTTTTGGTCCAACCTCACAGGACAAATTTATACCCAGGTGTTTGGCCTTGTTTGAGAACACTACTATATTAGTGATCTTTGGTAGCTACAATGTGTCCCTGGATCTTTTTTTTTTTAATTCTGAGAAAGATTTGCCCTGAGCTAAAATCTGTTGCCAATCTTCCTCTTTTTGCTTGAGGAAGATCCACCCTGAGCTAACATCTGTGCCCATCTTCCTCTATTTTGTATGTGGGTCACTGCCACGGCATGGCCACCGATGAGTGATGTAGGTCCATGCCTGGGAACCAAACCCAGGCTGCCAAAGCAGAGCACTCCAAACTTAACCACTAGGTCATGGGTCCAGCCCCTGTCCCTGTATCTTTTTGCCTGATAATTAGGTGGCTGTTAGATCATCCTGTTGACAATATTTATTAATGACTGAAAGTCATTTCAAATATTTACTTGGATGTATTGAAACTCAAATATGTAAACACTTGGCTCAGGCTATTTTCTATATTCCATCTGCTACAACATTGACAGAACTGGAGAAGTTAATTGCTTATTTCTTGATTTGTTTTTGATCAAGGGCTTTAGGTTGGAGTTTACGAGCCCTCAGGAGTTCCAGGTGTTCTTTGAATCACCTGAAAAAAATATGTGTGTGTGTGTGTGAGCACGCACATCCTATGTGAACTTTTTAATAGATATATTTATCTCGAGATATATTCATTTATCTATATGAATATGTATTCACATTAGTATATTCTTTTGGTTGATATATTCATCCAAATCTTGAAGTGGTCTGAGTTCTAAAATAGACTTAGAGCCAATAGCTCAATCTCCAAAAATCCACTATTAGATAAAAATCAATTCTATCACTATGTTCTTCAGGTATAATCAAACAGCAATGAATTTACTAAAACATAATATCATTAGTTGCCTTTTTCTTCTTTATGTGCAATCACAGAATAAGCTATTGCAATAGCTGACTTTTGAAATCTTTATGTGAACACAAATCTTGCCCACATCAAGCCAGGAATCTTGCTCAGAAAGGAAATGAGATTGTGTAACTGGAAGAAAGAAATCCTTCTCTACCTCCTCTATAACTAGACCAGGATGATGTTCTGTCTGCACATTTAATCGAGTCCTCACAAATATTTATATCATTCTTAGCCTCAGTTAGATCTTAGAATGGGCAACAGAAATTTCAGAATTTGGTTTGTCAGTAGATGCTGAAGAAAATAGAATTGCTCTACATTAGATTTTTTTTTTCTCCTCTTAGTGCAGAAAGGGGGAAGGAGAGATTGATTAGAGAAGGTACACAGAGAAAAGAGATGTCTAATATCATTCCAAACAGGCCAAAGTATTTCTATGAATAGAGATTAAATTTTAACTTGTTTGCTCTCTTAACTACAATGCAATAATATTGATAACTAGTATTTACTGGACTTTCACTTTGTGCCCAGTCATTGTGCTAACGCAACATGCCTTATCTCATTAATTCCTTATTACAACTATTTGAGGTGGCGCTATCATTTTACAAGTATGTGACCAAGATCCTAGAAGCAGAAAGGGGCACAAGCAGCCTAGATACTTATTCTCATCCAATTCTTCTCTTCATATCCTTCTGTAAATTCCTTCCTGCTCTCTTGCTTTCATTGTCTGCTCCACAAACAGACAACTAGTAGTAGTGTGTGTGTGTGTGTGTGTTTGTGTGTGTGTGCTTGCAGGCTTGATGTTTGTGTTTGTTAGCTTATTTTGGTTAAAACTAAGGAAAAAGGTTGAGTTCTCTATTTGGATGGACTCCAGTGCTGAGATAAAGAATTACTTTGAGAAGTAAAGAAAGAAAAAGGATCGTAGTAAGCAGAAACTTGGAGTCAGAAACCTGAAACCAGAGATGACCCAGATAGTGTAAACTCCTCTGGAGTCCTCAGAAAACTTGTTGAGTGCTTGCGAGTTTCCACACAGCATGGATTGAATAAAATCTATCTTTACATTAAGTGTGCAGTGTGACCTCAGCTGACACCTGAGTTACAGTTGGAATTGCACAACTTGGTCTTCGGGAACTTACGTTTATCTTCACTAATAATCTAGTTAATAATCTTTTCTGTATTCCTTATCTGGCAATTTTACATCAAAATTGGCTGGGTTATAGTTTGAGACATATAAGCATTAGTCTCTTCTTTGTGTGGGATATTTATATCTCCAGTTTTGGGGAAAATGATCATATGTCCCAGTTTGTTCATGATAGTCTTCATTTATGCCTTTTGTCCTAGAAAAATTATTAATAGAGTCCTAGTTTGTACAATAAATTCATGATCACCCTATATTTTAGTGCCATGTCTATTTCTTGTCATCTCTGAAGGATTTGCAGTTTATCAGTCCCACCTTCAAGTTTTCCAAGTTCACAATGATGCCATCCAATTAGAGAAAAGATACAAACTCATTACTCTTAATGCAATTTCTCAGAAATATGACTGTCATGTATCTACAATTGACTGCAAGGTAGATGTGAGAGAATAAATCCCCTATGCTTTTCTACCAAAGAAAACAGTGCAGACTAATGGATAAAGTGTGGGCATGATGACTAGGGTCAATTCTCAGCTTTGGTAATAATTAATTGTGTGAATTTTGGAACTTATTTTTGAACCACTGTTCTTTGACTCTCTATTTCCTTATCCTTAAAATGGGAATCCTCCAATAAAGGAGCTTAATAAGGTTGTGGTGAAGGTTAAATATGGCACTATATAAAATGATTAACATTATACATGCCATGAAGTAGGAATAGGCTTTGATAAATGGTCACTTTATTACTGTTATTACCTTCTTTCAAGAAATGCCCTTCAGTATTTAATCAGGTAATGAGTGAGCCAGACTTGGCTCAAGCAGAAAATAAGCTTCTGGATTTAAATGAACCCAATGCTTTTATTCACTATTTTTTAAGGTATAAAAATAATTTTTTTAATCCAAAAAAGTAAGCTTTACCATTGAAGTAAATAATGCGAACTGATGCATTTGAAAATTTTGGCAACAGAAGCAAACACTTCATAACTATTCACAAATATTTAACTTTTAATACATAGTTTGATGTTTGTTTAAAAACATTTTTATCTTTTTAAAACTAATGTGTTTTGAAAGATATTTTCTGAATTTTGAAAAAATGTTCTCAATTTGTAAATCTCTGCCTCTCATTTGATAGGTTTCTCTCTCTTTTTCTTTGGTGAGAAAGATTAACCCTGACTTAACATCTGTTGCCAATCCTCCTCTTTTTGCTGAGGAAGACTGGCCCTGGGCTAACATCTGTGCCCATCTTCCTCTACTTTATGAGGGACTCTGCCAGAGCATGGTTGATAAGTGGTGCATAGGTTCGTGCCCAGGATCCAGGCCCGTGAACCCTGGGCCACTGAAGTGGAGCATGCGAACTTAACCACTATGCCACCGGGCTGGCCCCAGGGTTTCTTTTTTTTAAAAAAACAACTTTATTGAGGTATAATTTACATACCATAAATTTACCCACTAATTATACAATTTAATGATTTTTAGTAAATTTACCAAGTTATGCAATCATGACCATATCCAATTTTAGAATATTTTCATCCCCTCAATAAGATCCTTCACATCCTTTTACAGTTAATTCCCATTCCCACCCCAAACCCAGGCAAAAATGTTAGTTGTTAAATAAATAATTATATTGAAAATTTTCTTCATTCCAAGGCCACTCAGAATCAGGAGCATCATTAAAAAGAGAGGATATGACTCTCACTAAAAAATGAATAGAGGTGAGAGCAGATTCACATCTACATTAGAAGGCAGAGGAGAATGGGAAAGTGCTATGGGCACGGGAGGTCAGGAGGGCATTGCTCGATTAGAACTCAACAGAGGCCGATATCTACTTGGGGTTGCAGAAGTCTGAAGACTTTCAGTGGAAGTCCATGCCCCAGTGATTACAGATGCCTCACCCTTGTCACATAATACTTTGCATATAACATATTATGATTCATAAAATATTTCAAAATTTATTAAGCCTATGAAATATCATTTAACCTACATACTATGCTTTCATTCTACTTATAAACACTATTTCCATTCTTTTCCTGAGGATAAAATAGAAGGGGAAGAAACCCTCTAAATTTGGAAGCAAAAAACTTGAATCTTGACTTAACTTTTACCTTTCAATATCATAGTTTTTCCATGTACCAAAGGAGTAGATAATATTTCCCTATCTACTTTTTCATTTTTTTTTTTGATGATATTCAAATGTGAAAAGACTTCGCAATCCAGAACATTTCTAATCATCTCTCATTTGGACAACTGCTAGTAGCTTCCTAACTGGTCTCTCTGCCTCTACTCTTTCCTACTCAAAATCACTCTGTACCTAGCAACCAAGGTGCTTTTTAAAAACATAAGTTATTCTTAAAACTCTCCAATGGCTTTCCTTTGAGAATAAAATCCCAAATTCTTTCCAAAGTATCAGGGCCACATGTAACCTTATATGTGTCCACATTTCCAATCTTACCATATTAAACTTTGCTCATAGGCTCCAGCCACACTGACTTTTTATTTTCTCAAAAGGATCTTGAATAGCCTCTTATTTTCACATTAATTGTTTTCATTGTCTACATCCTTCACTGAAATATAATGTTTCTGAGAGCAGGAAACATGTCCGTCTTATTCCCTGCTAGACTTTAAGTACCTATGACAATGTCTGCCACATTGTAGATACTAAATAAGGAAGTATTAAATGAACCTGCTTTCTGTAGACACATTGGCTTCCCTCACAAATGAAATGAAAAACAAATGAAGAATAAGCTCAAGCATTTTAAAAATATATATAGCAATTTCAATTTAATTTATCCTTTTTCTTAAACTTCAAATATGTTTAATGGATGTAATCCTGGTATTATACTGGGGTTAATGCTCCTTATTGTATTGATTTGTATCAGACAATGTAATATATTGATCTAGTGTCCTTATCTCAGTCATATATAAATTGTAATCGCCAATATCAATAGAATAATACACAGGAGAAATGTTATAGAAGAGATCTAGCCCATAAATATAAAGGGGAAATACTGCAACTGAGGGGCTTCCATGAGAAAGCTCTGAACCTTTGGATGAAGACAATGAAAAGTTAGCATGAGTAGAACTCTGGGGAACTTTCTATTTGTGTGCGTCTGGAGTTTATTCAACTACATGCAATTATTATTTTCTATTAACATTTTTTTGAGTTTTCATAGTTTTAAACTTCTTAAAAACCCAGAGTGATAATTATATTATGAACTTAGATAAGGCTGTTTGCGTTGTCCTAAGAAAAATCATGATGTATTTCCAGGGGCAAGTGTTACTCAGATTTCACATTCACTTTTCAACAAGCTGGAGTAGAGCTGAGAAAGGGAATGGGAGCAGTTGTGAAGAGAAAATAGGTGTCATTTTTCCCTACACTGGAAAATAATTCTATGACATTTCCACAGTAGGAAACTTTGGATATTGAGTAACAAATATGTAAAAAAATCAGTCAAAGTGGTTAACCATTGCCAAGTGTAAAAGTGTGTTCTTTAGATATAGATACAGGTGATCATACTTGCCCTGAATTCATAATCTAAGTTACCCAAATCCTGTATCTTTCTTACCTTATCTCCTTTATGCCCCATGAGAATACCAAAATCATATCTCTATCTCTGTATGTATACATGTGTACATGTGTGTGTGTATATACACACACACACACACCTGTATCTATATATATGTGTGTTCAGGCATATGTATATACACATATAGAAATATCCAAGAGGAGGTACATTTTAAAACGTCTCTTGTAATCATGTTGAGCCATATGAGTATGGGCTGAAGTGGAATTAACATGTATCACTTCTAGATCAAGCAAACAACAGTAGATTTGAATTCTCTATTCATTATCTTCCCTTGCTGCAGTGATGTAGACGCCAAATGCTCCAAATGCTGTAGCTAAAAATGCAAGTCACCTGGACCCCTGAATCAGCATTTAGAAGGTGGATATTCTGCATCAGCACTGTGTGAGTAAGAAACAAGATTCTATGTGTTAAGCTTTTGAGATTTGGGAACATGTTGTCGATTTTTGCAGCATAACTTAATTAGTGAAGAAATTGCCAGAAAGCAGTTCAGACTGTTCAAATTAAGTGCATTTAATGCAGGAAATTGGTTGCCCAGATGATGTAAGACTAGACAAAACAAATTAGAGACAGTGAGGTAACCCAAAGATTAGCTAGAACAAGAGGATGCTACCCTTGGAATAGAGAGACAATGGGAGGAGATGGTATCAACCCAGAAACCAAGGCCATACAGTGAGATCTAGAACCACAGGGAGGCCTACCTGATGGAAACTGTAACAACAGAGAGACGGGCTCTCTGGTGGAAACCAGAAAGAGATGCAACAGAGAACAATGGTGATAGGATATCTACCATTCTTCCTTCACTTTCTCTAATCATCTATCTGTCAGGGCTTCCCATTGGCTGCTTCTATCAAGAATCAAGAGGGAAAGGGAGCTGAGGAATGTAGTTCCTGCAATATATAACAAAGTAGGGGAGAGGTAGAGTGAATCTTAAAGTATATTAGCTGTTGATTGACATGATGGCCTAGACTATTCTAGTTAGTAGACTAACTCTATGAGAGAGGGCACAGAGAAAGTATATACTCCTCAGGTCTGAAAGATTCACCTTCATCTCTGTCAAAATGAGAGAACCAGTGCCAGTACTGTGGCCCAATAAATTCTCTTTTCTCCTGATATTGACAAATTCCTGGAGAAGAAGGGAAGAAGAATGTTGGAATGAGAAGGAGGAAGTAGAGTACTATCTTAAACTCCTCCTAGAGATCAATATCCTCCCCAGCTTTTGTTTCTCTCCTTTTACCCAATGTTCTTAATAGCAATGCCTTAGTGAACTAGGAATGTTGATATTGCTCTTAGGGGAGATTTCAGAGAACTAGAAAGCCAGGGCTTGAAAGGATGTGGGACTACTTCCTATGGCAGAGAATATGGGTTTGCACTCAATCCAGAGACTACAGGTTGAGGCTGTGTGACTAAATATTCACTAGTAAAATTAGGAAAAGCACTTAAAGTGAACCCATTTAGCTGGAAGGTGAGCATTTTTATTCCTTCATTCTTCCTCCTTCTTATTTGCAATGAAGAATTGATGCTTGGAGCTCCGGTGGCCCTTTTAAATTCTGAAGTAAATCTCAAGTACAGGTGTCGTGTTGAAGGATGACAGATCAGAAAGAGAGAAGAAATCTGGGAACCTGATGGGCCAGGAGCCACCAAACCTGCCCTAGACTAAGTTTCTCTGGAGATTTGTTACGTGAGCAATACATGTAAATGTTTCAACTATTATTACTTTGGTTTTATTTGTTAAACGCCATCTAAATTAATCATTACTGACTCCCCCCTCCCCACACAGCTTCTATTCATCTTACCAAGTCTAAGAAGAAGATGTATACTTCAAGTGATGAAATCTTTTACTCATTGTGGCTGAACCCACAAAAGAGGTGCCTAAAACCTGCCACCAAGTTGGGGGATTATTGAATGTGTTGTATGGATCTCTAACAGAAAAGAATGAAGCAGGGTTGGCCTTAGATATTTGTGGTCAAGTCATGCATATTAACACAATGTTTTCTTTTCACATCTCTCTCTGACCATCGCCTGTAAAAGTTCAGCGATGAAGTTTTATCTAATGGACTGACCAGTGATAGAATGGATGCTTCAGAGATATTTCAAGCAGGCTACAAGAATTCCCCAGTTTAGTCCACAAATCCATCGTTGATCCTGGATGCAGGCTACAGCTGGCAAAAGAAAGGAAATACAGAGTTCAAAGTAAGGTGAGGAGGCTCACGGCCAAAAAAATCCCATTTGCAGAGACTACTTACAGCCTATCCCAGCCCATATGGAAGTTCACTGCTTTTACCATTTAGAGGTCCCAAGAGAGCCCGTCTGGAAGGAGAAATAAATCCCTGTCCCCACTAACACCAGATCCAACTTGCTGCATGTGGGATATTACTCAGCAGGCGCAGCTGCTCTTGCAGGTTTATATAAACATCCGAGCTCTTTCCTAAAGTATGAGTCTCCCTCTTTCTTTTGGAGAGCTTTCCTCCTAATTTCAAGTGCCCTGCACATATATGATCTGTAGAAACTAAGCCAAATGTACACCATGTTAAAGGGTGAAAAGAGATGGTATTTGGACCAGGACGCAGGATATTAACCATCTGAATCCTTCCTTCAACCCACACTGCCCCAAATGCAATGTGCCTGAGAGATATATGCACAGAAGGCAAGGCCAGGCGAAGCCATATTCATCATTACATGGCTTTTGCCCTGAATCCCAATGTAATATCACCTCCTCAGGCAGTTACCAAATGGAGCTGGCTCCAGACTGGTCTCACCTGCCAAATGTGTGGGAGCAGATCCCACCACTACTGACTCCAAGTTTAACTTCACGCCAAAAACTCTCCACCCGTTAGGACCGAGGCCAAGTAACATTTCCTGCCTTTGACGATGACCCATTCTTCATGGAAGAAGGATGAGTGAGGAGGAGGCAGGAGCTGTTCCCATTTGGTTGGTAGACGTGTAAGGAACAGGACAGGCGCGTTAGCTTCGTGTAAGAGACCAAGGCTAAGATGTGTTCATGTTATTTCTATTCTCTTGTTGAGGTATAAAATTTATGCACACTTCAGCAGAAAAATTTTTTTGCCTGCATAACATCCTTTCTCTCTTTTATTAGTAACAGTTCCCTGATTTTCCTTACTCATTCTAATTTATGTTTACCCTACCCCTTTGCATCCAGATGGATGAATATGTTCCAGGCTCAGAAAGAGTATTCCATCCCTCCAGCCACAGCAGTTCAAAGATGGCAATGAGACTTGATGAAACCAGAGTCTCAATTTTGGAAATTTCATTAGAGCCCTTGAGAAAGAAGTCATACTGTTGACTAGAGTCTCTGGAACTGCTGGAGGCCGTTTTATCGTTGTTACAATCTGCCAGAGAATGGAGCCAATGCAGAGGAAAAAGATTTTATCCCTAAAATTTTTCAATTTAGTGATGAAACCATTTCTTTTCTTTCTTTCTTTCTTTCTGTCTTTCTTTTCTTTTCTTTCTTTTTTTCTTTCTCTTTCTTTCTTCTTCCTTCTTTCTTTCTCTCCTTCCTTTCTTCCTTTCCCCCTACTTTTTTTTGGTAAAGCATATTTAGGTTACATTTTTGTCACTCTTGTCTAACAGAAGTTTGCTACACATCATGTTTACCAGATGAGCTGCCTATTCCATTTATATGTTAATTTCATGTAT
Source organism: Tapirus indicus (assembly GCA_031878705.1). Taxonomy (NCBI): domain Eukaryota; kingdom Metazoa; phylum Chordata; class Mammalia; order Perissodactyla; family Tapiridae; genus Tapirus; species Tapirus indicus. The sequence goes on along the minus strand of CM062930.1, from coordinate 27,228,590 downwards.
CTGGAAAAATGTCTTGCATATTTTATTCATATTTGCTATTTTGGGGGATCTATAGGCTATGTTGGGCACACAATCCAGAGTCCAGTCTCGGGAATCAAGGTTACTGTGAAGGGCTCTCATAAATAGGGAAGTGCAGCTCTAGGACAGCATTAGCTGATTTCAGAAAATTTACCCTGGATCCATTTGTTGTTTCTGCTATTCCTCTAAGAATAATGTTACTTTTGTTAGCTACCCTCTACTCTTTGAAATCTTCTCTTCCATTAGACAGCAGAACTATCTATATGTCAGTTTCATTCATGAACTGACTTTGTTCAGTATAGCCCTGAGGATTGGTTTGCTGCCATAGTGGTATAGCCCTTAGAAAATGTTCCAGATTATTTTTGCGCTCCCTATTGCACCGTTAAATTTAATTCTCTTGCTGATTACAGTTTATGTTATCCACTCTGTAGGAAGCTTGAGACCCAAGGACAAAGCATCAGTGTCTATATTGCTTTTCTCAGGCCATTGAACTTAGAGTTGGCAGAGCATCCAGCCATGACACAACAGAATGTATGCTAGTGAGCTGTTGTAGATCCACAGTGAAAGAGTGAGCCTTAAATATGTGCTTGAAGCTTTTCAGTGAATTGCAACCAAGAGCTTCAACTTGTAGACGCATTCAGTCTCATTATTTGTGAGTCTCAGGTTGGCAAACTGAAGGGCTTTAGAGGCATTGTTTTCTGAATAAAATGCTCTCTCCAAACTAAACATGAAGCCTTCTATAATAGCTTACATTGCTTCCTTAGTCACAAGGACAGAGTAACATGAGGAGTGAAGTAGTGATCCTAAATTCTGAAGACTTGCTTCTATTTCCAGAATATTCTACTTGCCATGGAGGTTTGCTGTACTCTGTTCTTGTTTGAATGGTCTTCTCTGCCTTGATCCTGGCACTAACTGTCCCTACAGTTACTCTGATGTGGGGTCAGAACCTTCCTTTCATTTTATAGAAAAACTTCCCCTATAGGCTACACTGAATTTGCAGTAGGAAACCAGCCCAGGCCGTATTATTTTCTCTATGGTGAACAATATGAAAATGTGCTGAGCTTTGGTGTTAGGCCAGTGCCCTCACACTCCAAAACCCCGAATGATAGGCCGAAGTTCTCTTTTCCCTCTACAAAGTCTGGGTTTATAATAGGCTAAATTATCAGTTTCCAATCTTTCTATTCCCCAGAGACTTTTGTGGGGATTTTAGACTTCAACAGCTTAGAAAAATCACACAGAGCAGCATATGATTTTTCCATCCTCCCACATATTGTTCATATTTTATATGTAAGGTGTCAGCACAGCCTGAAGTAGCTTCTCATCACTGAATAAAGATGCCCAAGGACTTGCTGTCCTTGTGGACATCTGCATTCCCTATGTAACCAGTCCTCTAACAATTTAGATTCTATTTTGATATGTTAGGTCTTATTACCACCCATATGGAGAGACAATAAAGCTGAGATCACACATTATTTTAGAACTAGTAAGATAGCTTGTCCAACATTATCTTTTATGAAACAACAAAAAATTAAAAGATTCTAGGACAAGTGTCCTTATGCCTGTGGAAGTTAGTAATATGAATTTTTTCATGTATTTCTCCAGGTAATTTCTATCATAAACTACATAGGATTTGCATATTTTTCTTTTCCAGAAAAATCTGACCTTTGGGATCCATTCTTTTACTCCGAGTTTTACTATTAAGATTACATTGCATCTTTCAGTTTTTCAATTTAACTGGGAAACTCTTTGTCTCCAAGATGCCAAATCTCTGAGCCTGTGACTATTTGCTCAGTAGCTTATTGTGACTAATGACTAGATGATATTCCTAAGGAGATCATGGACAAATCTTTCAGGTTGAGGTCAACTTTCTCCAGTTGTTACCACTTAAAGCATCAGCTATGATATCACTTCCTGATATATATTGTCAATTTACTAGAATCCAGCTTCAAACACTTGTGCCCTTCCATTGCTTACTTGGATTCTGGAGCTTAACTCAGAATTTCGCTTGGGAGCTCCTGGGGACCTATATCAAACAGGGGACCAGGATCATCCCTGTTGGTGAGATGCTGCTAGAAAACCCAAAGATGGAGTTGCACAACCCCAGAAATGCAGAACTTCCATGTCTGAGGGGATCAAACAGCTCTTGAAAGATGTGCTGCTTCTAACCCACAGGACTAACCTGATGATTTGAACTTGAAACCAGAATGGACCAGGTCACATGTGCTGCTTAAAACTCAGGACAAAACATCTCGGGCATTTTTAAACCAGGTGAGTGTACCCTTTTTATTCTGCATACACACTTACTGGACTGAATTCTTCATCCTGGGCTCTGAGATGGGCCCTGTGAAGCTGGGGGGAAATGCAGGGTTGAAGAGAACTAAGTGCTTATAATCAAAGACCCCCTCAAGTCTTGATGAGAAAATATGTGGGGTTATTTGCGTACTAGTTGGAAAGGCCAGAGATGTCTTCTGAGTGGGAGTTGCATTTAAGCTGAGTCTGTTAAACTTTTTAGAAACAGTTTTTCTCATCATGATTAATAAATGCTCACTGTAGAAAATGTGAAAAAAGAAAGAGAGCTAAATCTCACTAGGGTGTGTCTTTTTTTTTCCTCACAAGCCTATTTCTTGCTTTCTGTATCAGCTAGCACCAAAGAGGCAATGTTATCATGAGGAAATAACGTCATTAAAAATAATATGCTCAGGTTAGCATGAGTCCAATTTCATTTTACGACTTTGATCTTCACGTGTGAATGAAAAGAAAAGATACACATACTGCTCAACAGTGTCAAGTAAGTATATTGATTTGTTTATCTAGTATATAAATATTTTCTGGAATAAAAGCCACCATTTATTTAGTGCCTATTATGTGTCGGAAATTAGCTAAAGCAGTCCTTGTAAGAATGTGGTAAGCAGTGCTACCATTTTGTTGATGAAGGCGATTCAGAGAGAATGATATATCTTTGCTACTACACTACTACATTGCACTGTTATAGTCTATTGGTCCATCAAATCTGCAGATTTATAAATAGAGCATTACTCACAGAGACAATGGATCTTAGACTTTGGTTTCCCTTTAAATTTGCTTTTCTTCTTTCACTCCCATTCATCTGTTCATCCATTCAAAAATACTCACTGAATGCTTCTTACATGGCAGATTATACTGGGAAATATACAGAAAGTCATCTTTAAACTTTGAAGAAGATCAAAATCCCCTAGGATGCATGTTAGAAATGCAAACGCCCAGGCTCCAGACCTACTGTATCAGACTTTTGCAGTTAGCAAATTCCCCAGTTGATTATGGCTTTCTATTACAGTAATAACATATTATACTCTCTCAAGTAGCAGATAAGCAAAGATTTTTTAAACTAACATTTTGAAATCTCATAAGACAGTTAATTTTACCACAACTCAGTAAGATGCTACAATATTTAATTTCTTATGATATACAAATTTATGCTAGTTTCTCTTCTTGGTGAACTCTTTAGCTGATAGCCTTGGTATGTCAATTAAGCCCTTTAAAAATCTCAACACAGGAAGAGAAAAACCATGTTACCTGTAATTTAATGAGAATCAAATTCACATCCAACTGAAAAACACTATAATCCTTGTGTCTTCAAAAGTTCTTAGGGAAGAATAAACTTCTTAGGGAAAAATATTTTGATCCAAAGTTTTGTATTCAGCTAAACTAGATTTTAAGTGTGAGAACATATTATAGACACATTTAGATATGCAAGGTAAGACACGCTTTCTATCATCCTTTCTGAAAAAATTACTTGTGTAGGTACTGTATAAATAACAAAAATAAATCCTAAAATAAGAAAACATAACCAAAACAGGTGACCATGCAAAGAAATCCTAGGGAGCTACCTGAGGAATACAAGAAAATTACAGAATTTGTGGTCACATCTCAGGTCCTTATTCCAGAGGAACCAGATTTCCTCTCATTAAGGTGCACAGGATCTATAAACTGGCTTAGGTTCAGAAATCGGATCTGAAGCTATGAATTTCCACTACGTGACTCAAGTCACTTTCCCACTCACCAGATCTAGAGTTTTGTTTTGTTTTTTATCATATTCGCTAGGATACACTTTATGCGTTTTCTCATATATTTCAGTCTTAGGGACACCGTGATTAGCCACAACCACAGATCCTTCCACATGAGAAACTGTTTTTTAATCTATCTTATAGTAATTGTTCCCAGCTTATCTATGAAGGCTAAATGCTACTATCTGGTCTCTGCCTCTGTAGGATTCTCTTGCTCCTACTGCAATCAGTGAGCCCAATTCTGTGGCAGCATCTCTCAACTGTCATCTCCAGCCTGCAGAGGACAGCCACCACTGGGTTTTACAAGGAGGCTGCCACTCCCCACACCAATGTGCCTCCTAATGTCTTCATGAAAGAAGTCTCCTCTGAATCTCCCTCAAAGGATATGGTTGCTGGTTGCTGAATATGTTGCACATATTTGATCCCCTTCAACATTCCCATCTCCCTGAGCCTTTGGATTTCCTCCTCCACAGTATGCTAGGGATGTTCCAGTATCTCAGACACATTGATTAGAGGCTGTTATTGAGACTAAGCTTCAATTAACCAACCAAACAGCCACTACTTGCTACTCAAAATTACACATTAAATCTTGAATCACAATGAGAGCACTTACGATTTACCTCAAACAAATCCAACCTTATGTTCTGTTATATTTGACTATCATCATCAGAAAGCATTCACACATGCATTCCCCAGACTTTTGTTGATATATATTAGCGAGGTCTTATTAAGCCCTTTGGCATATTCACTATCTTTTCCTAGATAGTATATGTACCAAATCCTTTCTTCCTCTGGGACATTCTGGGATCTGATTTTTTATGAATGCGGAGATAGTGAGGAGTGGTAGAATCTGAATAAGAAGTAAGAATAAGAAGCCTTCCTTGGGGAACAACTAATAAAAGATTTTAATGAAAGGTAGGCAGTTTACTTAGACATGTGTGGAGGAGGCTGCTTCTGGCAAGGGTGGCTTAGATAGGTTTGGGAAAAAATATTTTTCAGACTTGTCTATGTCTGTCCAAATGTTCCCACTCCAAGTGTAAGAGTCACATTCCTTTCCAATCAGTGCCTATCCTTGGTATGGAAGACTTGGTGAGTCAGGGATTTAACCAGTCTTGTAATTTTGCAAACCTTGTAATTAGATTTGAGGCTTTGTCCTTAGCTATTGTGGTAGGCAGAATAATGGCCCCCAAATATGTTCAAGTTCTAAAGTTCCTAAACTTATAAATTTATCTTACATGGAAAAAGGACCTTGTAGGTGTCATTAAGTTAATAGTCTTGAGATATAGAGATTATCCTGGATTATCCAGATAGACCCACTGTAATCACAAGAGTCCTTATAAGCGAAAGAAGAAAGCATGAGAGTCAAGGTCAGAATCAGAAAGAGAGATCTGAGATGCTGCTGGCTGTCTTTCCAAAAGAAGGAAGCAGCCATGAACCAGAAATGGAGGTGGTCTTTGCAAGCTGGAAAAGGCAAGGAAATACATTCTCCCTCAGAATCTCCAGAAAGAACACAGCCCTGATTACACACCTAGATTTTAGCACAGTAAGACCCATTGAAGACTTCTGATCTTCAGATCTGTAAGATAAATAATTTGTATTGGTTCAAGCCATTAAATTTGTGGTAATTTGTTACAACAGCAAAGGGAAACTAATACAGCCATACTTCCCCTGAGGGATTATTTTAAAGCTATCATAGAAACGTTTATGCCTTCCCATAAGTGACTTGAGTTGATAGGGAAGTCTCTGAGGTCCTCTCTTTCATTTTGTCATCATTACAGTCCAGTAAGAGATGGCTATCTCCTCTTCCCCACAATCTTTGTATCACCATTGTTGCCATTGGCTCACACACATCAGCTACTTGATCACTCAAAGTCTTGCTCTCCACTAGTACTTTATCCCACACCACTATTGTGATATCTAAGTAATCACAATGCCTTCATGCCAAGGATTTCTCATGACCCATTTCTGCTGGATAAGAGGGTCACTCTTGTATTTACCAAGTAACATTCTTATGGGTCATGACCCATGACCCATGAATCTCTAGGTGGCCCAGCCTTGACAATTTCCAGCTGCAACTGAACTCCATCGATTATGTTCTCTCTCCTCTCCCTTCATCCACCATCCACAGCTTTCTGATATTTCTACTCTCTCAGTGCTGTGTCCCTTAACATAGCCCATGTGAAACATCTGGAAAGAATTCTATTTTCTTCCAGGCCCTGGAATGACATATTATTTGGGTCAGATTCATGGGTCAGCTAGAGATTCTAGACCTATGTAGAGAAATGTGGGGATGGAATATGTCAGCCTTTCTTTTTTCCCACCCTCCAGTCTCCATGTTCTGCTTCCTATTGGCCAAATTCAACCAGAATGAAGCTAGCAATTGAGCCTAAAAGATGCATCCCATAGAAATCAGCCTCAGGGGGCACATATGTAGAAAAATTAACATAAAATACAAACATATCCTTTAGAATCCTGACAGTAACTAGTAAAAGAAATAAAAACAAACATGGATAAATATGGTGCCACCAAGAGACTCTGACTCAAAAGAGTAGAAGGAGGAAATGAGAAGAAATGGAACAGGAGAACTTTATGTTTTATTTAATAGTATTCAGTATTATTGAGAATTTTAAAAAATTCTCACGAGTGACATTTAAAATTAAGAAACTATAAAATATGAAGGAAAAATCTAATATTGTAAAAAAAATCTGAAAAATACCAAAAAGCATAGAGAAGGTAAATTAGAGTCATATGCAATTCCATTACCCAGAGAAAATCATTATTGATATTTTGATGTATTCTTTCTTTCTCTTCTTCTCTGTTCACAGGTGTGTATACATGTCTATATATATGTATGACATACATATATATATTAGTGCTGCTTTATGAATTTTTAAACTTAATATACATTTTCAGATTTAAAATATTTTAGAACAAATATATTGTTCTATGATGTATACATATCCATACACATATCATGTATATACATGTATATAATATATATTTCCTATATCATATCTACATACGTAGACATGTATATATATGTAGACATATAGATTACATTAAAAATTTCAGTATTATAAATAATGCTGCAACAAATTCCCTTGTACATAAACATCTGTGTATATTTCACTGTTTCCTTAGGGTAAATTCCCACATTTATTTTTAATCTTCAAGACTTCAATTCCTTGTGATTATTAATTACTGGCTTAAAGTAATGGATATTTTTTTCTGCTGTTCTGCCTGGCCCCACTTCACAAAGCTGCCTTTTCTATTTTCCCCCCACCCCATGTCCTTCAAGGACTTCAGGGTCAGTGCCTTCTCTGGGCATCTCATGTCACTTTTCTTCTTGGCCTTTCTTACATTACTTACCAGGATCCACCATCCAGTCTAATCTGGTCTCATGGCCAGCACCAGCCTGGCTTGCCCTGACTGTCCTGTCTCTCGCATCTTTTCTTGGGAAAATTGATCTTTTAGAGCTTTTTATACAGCCTCTGTCTTTCAAAGGTGAATGAAAAAATTTCTGGGCACAGTGTCAGCAAGAAGTGTGTCACAGACAAACCAGATCTCCCTACCCCCACTTCCTCCCAACTCTAATTTTCCCTTCCAAAAACTGCTTCCTGCTTTTCCATAGTTATGAGACAAGGGACAAAACTGTCCTGTTTAATACGCAAGAGCTAGTTCACAATCAGATGGCTGTTTTCCTGGTAAATACGTTTTTTCACCCCCCTAAAACCATTTAACTCTTTCTTGCCATCAGTGTTGAAGTTAAAAATCACACTGAAAAAAAAATCTATGTGTGTAATACCTAAAAGTTATTCATAGCAGAGCTGTTCTTTCAGATGATAAAATAAATTGAAGATAGTGGCAATTCTGTTACAGTCTAGACCTTTGGTTTCAACCTCATTCAAAGCACAGTTTTTCAGCAATTTTTATTGCTCTCTTTTGTATAATCAAGCATGAGAAGGGATGTATTGTAATTTCTAGGGCCTGGATAATTAATCAGTTCCTTGCTTGTTCTATGGATTCTATGGTAGCAGAAAGCTCACATATCGACAGATCTTCCTCTCTTAGGTGCATGGAAGTCACCAGGAGGGAGGGAGGACCTGCCCTCAACACCTGGGGGCCTTGGTTGGCAGGTGGCTCAGTGACCTCTGGTGGAGCAGAGGACCAAAGAGCCCTTATACTCTGTAAGGGACAGCTGGGCCAGAACTGTTGAGGACTTTTATTTACAAATTCCTTAAGATGCACATCCTGCAATATAATTTACAAACACCACTGAGGATGTATTCCATTGTATATAGTTATTTCAAATTTATATAAACACCCCCAACCTTATGTTTTTTTCTGACTCATTGCGACAGCTTCTTTTCATGTGTGGAGAAGTTTGCATGTTTGTTTTTGAATCCTAGCAAATGTTAATTAATTTTGTTTACCTTTTATAGTTTCACTTCCAAAGAGGAAATAGAAATTGGCTGTCTGAAGGGTATATATTGTTATGGATTTTGGTTAACAGTATCACTATGAGTGTGTAAAATGCCAAATGACTAATAAACTTACCAATTCCACTTACTATTGAAGCATTTACGAGAAATGTGAAATCTGGCTGGTTACTCTCAGTTTCCTTATTTGTAAAATGGAATAATAATAGCCACTTGACTCATAGGATTGCTGTATTTATGCAAAGAGATAATGCTGTAAAATTCTTAGTTTAGTAGCTGGCACATAGTAATCCTAGGTAAATCTTACTATTATCGTTTCTTTATTGTACTTTCACAATTATATTGTGACTAGACTTGTGCATATCAATGTGTTGACCAGTATTTCCACCCACACCAGGTTGTATAATCTTTTTTTAATTATGTGTTTACTTTATTACTTTCCTGATTATCAAGTGTAATAATAACTAACATAGATCATTTTTCAGCTTTAGAACATTTTCATATTTTATCTCATCCTCACTACAACAAAATGAGCCAGATATTATAAGTTCTGGTTCCCTTTAATAAATAAGTATAGGTAGCTTAGAAAAGTTCATTCACTTATTCAATGATATTTATTTTTAGGCTTCTATTATTAATTTCTTTGGTATTTTATGACTTTATCCAACACTACAAGCAAGGAAGTGGCAAGACTAACATTTGCAGTCTGTTCTTCTGATTCCAAATCCCATACACTCCTGAATAACAGTTGGGCTACCCCCAAACTTGCCAACCATCCATAGCATGGCCATGTGAAGTAATCTCAACTCATTTACCAACTTTAGGTTAGATTGTTCATAAACTCTCCCAGACAGGTGAGAACCTGACACTTTTAAAAGATCTCCCAACATGGTTTCCCAAGTTCCCTAGGTTCAATGTTTTTATAGAATGCTCCCAAACTCTCTCTATGACAAAAATTGTAACTAGATTAAGTCCTTCATGTTTCAGTTTTAGTGAATAGATGGTATGCCAGAGACAGAGACAAATTGGATAGAAAAGACTGAGATGTGGAGGGTGTTGTTATTTTAGACCTGTAAGAAAGTGCCATGCAAAAATCAGAACAGAGCATCCCTGTTGGATGGAGCAGCAAGCGCAAAAGCTCTGAGAACGTTTGGAGGACAGTGAGAAGAGCGGTGTGTCAGGGGCAGAATTGGCAAGAGAGAGAGTTCTAGATCAGTTCAGAGAGTCAAGAAGGAGGATCAGATTTTGTGGTGTCTTGGGGTCATTGGGAGGATTTTGTCCTTCACTCTGAGATGTGAACCTTGGACAGTTTTGGGCTGAGGAGTGGTGTGATGGACATAAGCTTTAAAAGGTGAGAGCCAGGGTTAAAAGAGGGAGACCCCCACATTGCCAGGGTGACTTTCCCTGTGTCTTTAACACTTATGTTTAGATCTTATATTTTCTAACAATTTTAGAAAACAATGAAAAAAAAATTGATGGACTACCAAAAAGCTGGCCTTCTTGAACTTTTAGAAGAGTTATGGCATCAACTCTTCTGTATCTTCTGGATCTTCCGGGTCTATAAAACAAGACTCACACCATTGGCTAAGTTGATGTTTCCCTGACTCCTTAACTATTTCACCCCTTACTGCTGTTTGCTTGGTCTCTTGAGACCATTATTAGCAAACATATGCCTATGTGTACATTACATGTACACTTAAAAAGTAAATATATGTTTACTTTTGTACTACAAATATATGATGATCCCACAGCAGACAGTGAGGTAGAGACATTTTCAAGTACTGTGACCATCCAGTTGTAAGCACTTTGAAAGTTGGAACTATATCTCCTTAATCTTTATATTCCTCCAACTATAGGAAGCTCTTTGTAGAAGAGCTCCTTTCAAAATAGTAGTGAAAATCTTTTCATTAATGTGCTAATAAAATTTGATAATGATAATAATAATGACTCCATTTTGTACTGCATGCCTTCCCAGTTCATCAAGATTCTCCTTTTTCCAAAAAATACCCCCAATCCATACAGACACTCTATCCCTCATCACATTGCCCCATTATGTTTCAGCAGAAAAAGACCTTGGCCTCTCTTTATAAATAATTGGCCCATGGAGGGAGTACCAAAGGGTTAACAATATTCTCTCCCTAATATTTAGAATTAAGATGAAGGCTGGACCTATAATAGGGAAAACTATAATCCATCTGCCCTCTAGATGAGAGAAGCAAAGGAAATTCATTTGCTGAGAGGGAAGATATTGAAGCAGATGTTCAGGGGTAGTGAGGAATTTGGACACTATCATATTCTATTTCTAGAAAACTCAGAGGCATTGACTTTTTCCAAGAGAATTTTCACATCGTTGTGTTGAATTATCACTTCCTACCTCAGCTAGCTAGCTCTGGCTGGTTTCTGTTACTCGTCCTAATTAACATAACTTTCTATTCTTCTGATCAGATATTTAAATGTTATTAGGCCCAGCAAAGTGGTTTAATGACAGATATAGCACACAGGATTGAACCAAACTTTACTAAAAGCTAAACAGATTTGACTTATTACTCCTTTTATTTAAGAGGCAATTTCAAATGTATGAATGGGCAATTAATTAAAATAATATTCCTGATGATTTGCAAAGACATCTTGATTATTGCTTAACACTGTGTCCTTGTCTTTGTATAGATTGGTTTTGTAAAATAAATATTCTGATCTTATGAAAAACATTTCAAATACTATGCATTTCTATGCAATAGTTATCCAATTTAAATGTTAATAAAATTTGTTTGAATGTTGGTAAAAAAACCAAAACACAAAAATATTAATTTATAATACAGTGTTAAAAGTGGATTCAAGTATAACATGAAGTAATAATATCAAGCCTTTTTTCCTAGCTTATGAATTTTCCAGTTTAGTGAGGTTTAAATCAAGACCTGAAATATTTGGGATTGTAACTAAGTCACAAACAAACCAACAGTGAGTCTTAGAGATCAGGATTCTAATTGGAATTACTGACTCTCCATGGAGAGTAGTTCTGCACTTATTCGCTCTACAGTTACAGGGTTGCAAGCAGTTCCTGTGTAGGTTTTTGTCTAGACTTATAAAAACTTTCAATAAAGTCATGGAGACATTCGATTGCTTCCTGTCTCATGGAAAAAGTTGTGGAACCCAAGTCGTGCTGCCTGCTATAAAGCAATTTCTGAGTTTGTGGCCTTCTTTTAGTGGTTCATCTGAATCAAAGAAAGAAAACTAGGAACTCTTACTATTAACGATGCAGTGAAAGACTTGTGTAGAAAACTTGTATTGAGCGAGGTTTTTATCAGCTACAAAAGTGAGCGAAGTAATTGTTTTGTGATAAGGAGCATCATTGTGGAGCACAGACAGAATTTGGTATTTATTCCTTCATTTTGTGGCAGTAACTTCATAACTTAAGAAGTAAAATTTTCATTGCAATAAGGTAAAAAAGCATGCCAATAAGCCTGTCAGTCAACTCAAGAAATCTGTCCTGCATAATGTTATTATAACTTTTTCTGTGATATATTTTAAATTAACATATTCTTGGAGTTAAGATAACACTTATACCATTGAAACATTTAAAGTAAATTACAAACACAAGGAAATTCTTTCTATATCTTAGAAGAGTTTTTACTTTACCCGTTTCTCTTAATTTTTTTATTTTGCTGGAATAGTTACAATAGTTATAAAATGCTCAAGTCTTAATAGTTACCAGGATGGTTAATATGCTAATTTAAAAATGCCCAGATGGATGGAGATGATTAGAGTTTAGAACAGTTGGCTTTGCTTCCTCTTTGATCTCCAACCAAAACAATGTTTGGAGTCAGGACGTAACAGAGGTTAGAGAAGAAATCCTTAAACAGGCCTATATGTAAGGGATGAAAACATAAGGATCTGTTTCAAAAGGAGAAAAAAAATCTCAGACCAGGAGGCTGGGAAAGTTTATGAAGAATTTTCAGGTTAAGAACAACGGCAGTACAAAATCAGAAAACAAAAATTTTCAAATAGAAAAGCAAAAATAGCACAGCATGCAATGTAAAATTAATAAAGCTGGATACATCATCCGAATGCTGGATCAGGGTAAGAATTTTTAGATGAATAGATGTCGAAATGAGAATTGAATATCTTAATCTAGAGTCAGTTTCTCAAGCAAGTGCCTGAGGACAAATAAGCAGGATAAACTCTAGGAATCTCAACACTAGGACAGCTCAGACAGATCATTGTTGCCATCACAAAGGTGTAGGCCAATTCTAATGTGTCTGAGAAGTGAATCACAGTTAAGTCCTCCCTGGTCCTCTGGCCTGATGGGTCCAAATAAATTGGCAGGACAACTGTTGCCAAGCTCTGTACAGTGTATAAATGGCTACTTTTCTCCTTTGCACTCTAAAAGCTATGGGAAAAAAATGTTTCTATTTTTACATATATGTTAAAATAGAACAACTAAAATTCATTAAGTAATTTTTGAAAATATTTCTTGAGTGCCTAATATGTGTAAGGCACTGTCTTGGATATTATATAATATTTAAGGAAATCCATTATGTTCAATGATAGAGATGCTAGTGGATGAAATAGACATTTATACAAACAACATAAGATACTTGATCAGTGTAGAGGTAGAGAGAAAGTAACCAACAGAAAAATTCAAGAAGCTCTCCTTGAAGTTCCAAGTAAGAACGCTGGAATTCCTTGGAGAAGAAATCTCTCAAAGTGACTGCAATGGTGTGGCCCATGCCACTTCCATTGACAAACCTTCTGAGTTTTTCACCAGCCACTACCCTCAGATTATATCTACCAAATCAATTACGTTTGCCTTATTAGCAGATTCAATTCTATCCATTCAGATTCTAACCATTTCTTAAAGTGCCTGAAAGTGGTAGGTAATAAACAATTTCTGACCAAATGGCCACTCCCTTTATGTTGTATAGACTTAACAAAGCCACTACTAGGAGTAATCCTAGAAATTCTGACATTTCATAACATCAGATTACAAAATCCAAGAGGGATTTTTTTTTCTGTTTACAGATTTTTGACATTTTTATTTGTGACTCAGAAAATAATGAGAAAAAAAATTTTCATATGATACAAATTATTGAAAACTTTCACTCAAATTATAATACCAAAATCCTTACAAAAATCAAAATTATTGACTTATTCAACAGAGTTGACACGATATGAAATAGCAATCAGTTTTTATATTATCAAAACCTGTAGCAATTTTCATCCCTATAACATTAAATAACTAATTCAAATAACAGTTTTTCTGTACAATATTTTTAAAATATGAGAAATCTGACAGAAAGATTATTGTGAAACACAAGTATTGCCTTATATAGTTTTTGATAATTATTTTTAATATAGACAAGTATAAAACTAGGTGTAAGTTTGTTACACTTTTATCTCCAATGTAACTAAAAATTAAAAAGTAAAACAAAACTATAAAAACAGAAAAGTGAAATTGTCAATATTAATTTGGTATAACTGATGATGGCGGTGTGCTTTATATAAACTACAATGTACAGCTAAATGAAGTGCTGACTGCTCCTACGTGGATATTTTGAACTTGACATACCTAAAATAGCATGTGATTGGTAGTGAGTAAGTTTTCATACTTTTCTGTCTTTAAATTTCTTTTAAATTTGTGAAACAAACTATAGAGTTCTAATGTCATTTAAACATTACTTAACAAAAAGATGTAATTTGTGTGTTCGGTCCTTGTCTATTGTTTTATTGCCAGTATCACTTGCCATCAGCTCAATAATAAACCAAAAAAGCAAATATGTGCATTAAAATCCCATGGAAGTAAGGTTAAGGGGATAGAAAATGTCAGAAAAGGAGGTTCCAGGGGCCAGTCCGGTGGCGCAGTGGTTTAGTTTGTGCTTTGGCAGCCGAGGGTTCGCGGGTTTGGATCCCGGGCGCGGACAGATGCACTGCTTGTCAAGCCATGCTGTGGTGTCATCCCATATAAAGTAGAGGAAGATGGACATGGACGTTAGCCCAGGGCCAGTCTTCCTCAGCAAAAAGAGGAGGATTGGCAACGGATGTTAGCTCAGGGCTGGGCTTCCTGACAAAAAAATGAATAAATAAAAAAAGAAAAAAAATAAAAGGAGGTTCCAAAGGAGCAGCCAGTGAGGTAGACCAGAATCCTGACAGAGTGATGTTCCAGAGGCCAAGACTGTTTCAAGAAGGAGGGAGTGAACAATGATGCCAAACACTGCTGAGATATTATCTAAGAGGAAGAAGGAGAATTGACCATTGCGTTTGTAACGTGGCGGTACTATGGCAAAATCACAGAAATCTTGTCAGATTTTTTGACCCAAACAATATCCATCACGGTTGGTGTTTGGCGTTTATTCATCTACTTTTTTTTGGATATAACCTCTTGGTTTCTCAGAAGTGTAGGGTGTTTAATCTCAGTTCTCAAGATCGCCCTTCCTGGCCACCCTTCTCACAGGAAGGAAAATAAACCTCACTTTCTTTTGGACACACTCTCTCCTCTCTCTTCTTCTTAACCATAAAGCTTCATTCCTTTTGGGCTGCACTGCTTCCCCTCCTAACAGCCTTGTTAGTCATTCAGTCCCTCCAGCTCCATTACAGATGATACGATGAGGATAGGGGTGGGAAAGGGGTCGTTCTGGGTCCTGTAGTTGGAGGATGTGTAAGACAAGAAGACTTACATTCCTCCTAGATGGGGCTCCCCTTAGCGAATTTGCTTCACCAGACATGCTGTGATGAAAATGTCTCTGTATTTTCCTTGTTTTTGAGCTGCATTACCTAAGTATCTTTTTTTATATTGCTGCCTTATTTTCAAGCCCCTGGATGTGTGGTGATGGTAACGGTAATTTGACATATCCCAGGAAGTGTTGGGAAGGAAAAACCTTCTCCAGGCACACACATGCACCTGTGCATGAGTGCAACATACAAAACACACAAGGTTTAGAATTTAAAAAATGTTCTTACACACATTACCCCATTTTATCCTCACCATAGTCCTTTACTGTAGATATATATATGCATTTTTTAAAATACGGAATATGAGACAAGAATTAATTAAATATAAACTATGTTCTAGACCTTTGAAAGGGAAGCACAGTTTAAAGCAGATGCAGACAAAAGCTTACATATTTTCAAAATATGTGGAGATTCAGTGACCAAGATATGCACAGATATTTAATATAGATTACAATAGTTGTTTAAGATGTAGAGAAGCCTTTAAAATTTTTTTAATGTTTACTGGTTTATTGTAAAGAATACAAACAAATAGCCAGATGAAGAGGTACGTGGGGTGAGATCCAGAAGTTCTTGAGAACAGGAGCGTCTGTTCCCAGGGAGGTGGGGTGTGCCACTCTCCAGGTATGTGATTATGTTTTCTTGTCTCAAGTTTAGTCAAGCTGAGGGGAACGTCAAGGTCGGCAGCTTGGATAAGGCCCCTCCACCTCCCACTCTACTGGGCCAACCAACTGCAAGAAAAGAGTACAAGCTGAGTTACATTGGACAAATATCCTTCACCACGGAAAGTTGCTCTGGACAGACAACCCCTGCTTTCTACTGCTGCTCTCCTCCCTTCTTACCCTACATACTTGAGACTTTTCAGGCTTCACCATGGCTTCGGTTTCCGTAAGTGTGTCGACAACATCCAAATGAATATCCCTGGCACAGATCTTCCCGTAAATTTCAGATAATTATTTATATTTTCATGGCCTATCACTATCTCATATTCCAAATTTTCAAAACTTAAATGTATCTTCTCCCATCCACCTAGTCTGCTTCTCCCTTCTGGATTTCAGTACCTATCAAGATATGTCGGAGCCAGAAGATCAGGGATCGTGATTGACACCTCCATCTCTTTCAACCATAATTCTGATCAATCTGCTGATACTCCTGGTGGAGCCTTTCACTCAAGTCCTCGACTGTTCTCATGCATGCTGCTTTTGACAACGGCAAGATGTGTGAAGAAAATGGCTCCAAGAAGAGGCTAATCAAGTATCCAATTAAGTAGCTTGTTAATTAATCCGATAGGTAGTAATTGAGTGCTTACCTATGGTAGGCATTGTGCTATGATCTTAACTACTAATTTAAAAGCACATACATGTAAAATTATACTGCCAAGTTAATTTCCAATTCCTTTGAGGAGTTCAATAAATATTATGGAATTTGAATTATAAAATTTAAACTATCAATAGTATAACCCAATTATTAATTAATTAATACTTAGTTGTAATGCTAGATAGATTTTTTTTTAATCAGACACTGATAGTAGCCCTTAATATTCACTTAATGGAAGATTTTACTGTTTCTTCAGAGAGGCAGGCCATCTGTGAGTATCTGTTGATACTGGTCTGCAAACGGAAACAAAGAAATTCCAATAGATAGTTTACCACACAAAATGAAGCTATGTAGGGCTGACTAAACTAGGCAGTCAGGGATGCTGAAAGCTCAGTTCAGATATATTGATGAATACAAAGTAGAAGAATGTTTCGTCAGATGTATGATATAGATGTATCTAAGAACGTGACTCAGAAGAGAACAGCCATCCTCCAAAGTTTGGTCTAAATGCCACATCCATCCGGAAGCCTTTTTTGAGCTCATCTGGATTTAATCTCTTTCTTCCTGGTGATTTGTCCCAACTCTGGCATGATAACAATTACTTTTTTATCATGCCCCATCTCCCACACGGGACTGTCTCATTTTTATAAGTACCCTCCATAATACCCAGAACTGTGCCTCATGTCATGAAGGCATCTCAGGATTGTTTATAACTAAAAAAAATGCATATTCGGTACATACTACTACTGTAAATAAGATGATAAAAAATTCTTGCTAAAAAGTTTTTTTTCATTTAGGAGCACGCATTTTAAAGGTATTTTGCAAAGATTTTCTCAGCTTTTTTTTTTTTTACAGTGAGCAATAAAATGTTTATCAATAAATTCTATCATTATGGTTTCAATATTTTAGCCAAATATATCGTAAATGGTATCAATATAAAGTACTTTCTCATAGATATACACTGATCAATGATAAATATAAGTTAAAATAAGGCTGGATATAATTAT
Organism: Tapirus indicus; assembly: GCA_031878705.1. Classification (NCBI taxonomy): domain Eukaryota; kingdom Metazoa; phylum Chordata; class Mammalia; order Perissodactyla; family Tapiridae; genus Tapirus; species Tapirus indicus. The sequence continues at coordinate 27,211,043 of CM062930.1, read as the reverse complement.
AAGAAAGCAAGCACACGTTATTGATGTCTAGATATTCCTTGTGGACAATGTATACCAGAATTATTTCCCAGGAGGCCTCATTAGGTGACATTTGTCAGCTTAATGAAGTCATAAAGGTCCAGGGTATGGTTGCCAGCTCTGAAGGCTCTGACACAGGTGAAAGATAAATTTTTTACCATACCATACATGAACTAAGGACTCAGGAGTAATGTATAGTGCAGAATCCCAGGAAGTTAATTTGCAATGATAAGTTGCTGCCATGCCAATTTGCTTTGATGGGCATTCCCAATCTCAATTTCTCAGACTTTCCCTTAAATAGAAAACATGCTTGCTGTCGTTCTAGGATCCCAATATTCCGTCGGCTAATATTAAACATACAAAGTCAGAGCATATGCTCAAGAGTGATCAAGCTCATCTTTCTTTTCTATTATGTAGATTTCTTGGCCACATGAACTCTTACATGACAATAAAGATTTTGAGATAAACAGTGTATGGGAAAAGTCAAACTCATAGAAACAGAGTAGAAAAGTGGTTGCCAGGGGATGGGGTTGGGGCTGGGGGTGGGGAAATAGGGAGTGGCTGGTAAAAGAGCATCTTTCAGTTATAAGATGAATAAGGTCTGAGAATCTAATGTGTAACATGGTGACTATAGTTGATAACACTGTATTGTATGACTGAGTTTGCTAAGAGGGTAGAATTTAAAGGTTCTCACATCCCCCCCAAAAATAAATATGTGAGATGATGGATGTGTTAATTAAGGTGATTGTGGGAATCCCTTCACAATGTATATTTATATCAAATCATCACATGGTACACTTTAAGTATCTTATAATTATGTCAATTGTACCTCAATAGGGCTGAAAAAAGAAAAAAAGCAAAAAAAAAATGAGTGTAGGTTCAAAAATTAAAAAAATAACGTGTGAATGGAGAATAGAAGAAATGGAGATTACTTTTTATTTTACAAATAATTGACTTTTTTACCTCTATTAAGAAAGGGAACTAATTCTGGCGTTTAATTTAGTAATGACTTACACTATTTCTTACAAAGTTATATGTTATTGTTCAAAAATTAACTTTCTCTAGACTAATATTGAGCATTCTTATGTACTTTATTAAAAAGTGAGAGTAAAAGAGATTTACATTGAAAGCTTAGAGTTGGTCCTTCTAACAATCTTGTACCAATGTGATGAATTGTTTTATCATTGAAAACTGGGTGATGGTGTCAATTTATTCATTTCAAAATACTCATTTTAAATAACAAAATTTCATTTTTGTTTGTAAGTGAAATAAACAAGACCATAAGAATGGAAGATTATCACACTGAATTGTCAAGATCTTATGTATTATTAAATGTTTGTTTAGTAGTTGCTTCATTTTTTATATTCTTTGCTATATTTATGGAGTACAGTTTGGGCTCTGGAGCTCAATGGACTAGGTGTATATCCAGATCTCTCCATTGAAAAGGCTGCTGACCTTGATCAAGATACTTAACCCCTCTATGTCTCTATTTTCTCATATGTAGAATAGGGAAATAATTGCACTCATTTCATTGGGTTGTTGTGATATAAAGGTAAGGTAGAACATATAAACCATTTAGTACAATATCCACTATAATAAATGATAAATGTTAGAAATTGTTATTATCATTTTACATATTTTGCACTTCATTTTTTCTCTGAAAACCATGTGAAAAGGGTGTTATCCTCATTTTACAGATGATAAAAACAAGAATCAGAGAAATTAAGTAAACTTCTGAATTCTGTCTAATCCCAGTTCTATGCGATTCCAAAATCTATCTTCTCCCCAGCGACAGTACACTGCCTTTCAACAGTTATATTCAGCTCTCTTTCCGAATCTATTTTATATCAGCTTCAATGGTGTTTTTAACTTCAAGAACATGGAATTCTATTTCTTGTACCAAATAAGTTATTTTAACAAAAATGTCTTAATTTCCTCTTGCTGACACTTCTTACTAACGGTTTTAGACAATTAAGCCAGGATTATATCTCAAGCAATTTAAAAATATTATTATGAACCAAATCCTCTAGTTTCTACAAAATTCTCTATTTCTTATTTGTAAGTAAAAAACAATAGGAGCAGAAATAACTGCGCTATTGAAGTATTCTTTATACAGAGGATAGTTTAGCAGAGTTTACCTATTTTTCTCCCTCATTGTGAAAAAGAATTATTTGTTCATTCTAATAAAAGCATTCTTACAGTCATTCCATTCTTCATTTATTATTTACTGCTTTGAACCATATGGAATCAACTATCTGCAGTCTCATATGATCAACCTGATACTTGAGAATGTAAAGGCTTGAGTCATCTCAGTTTTTAATTTTTAACCTTTGCTTCTTATTTTAAGCTAGTCTCAGTCTATTCTTTGTTAGGACATAGTAAGTGGAGATATACAGACAATCGATACAATCTCATATTGTGGTACCTTATGGTTGTCACAACCTTTGGTTATTCTTCCAGCAGATGCTGGTCTTCTCCACTGAGTTTTCTGCCCTTTTTAAAAATGCCACTGAGGGCCAACCTGGTGGCACAGCAGTTTAGTTTGTGCTTGGCAGCCCAGGGTTGGCGGGTTCGGATCCCTGGCACCTGCCGAGGCACTGCTTGCCAGCCATGCTGTGTCCCATATAAAGTAGAGGAAGATGGGCATGGATGTTAGCCCAGGGCCAGTCTTCTTCAGCAAAAAGAGGAGGATTGGCAACAGATGTTAGCTCAGAGCTGGTCTTCCTCACACAAAAAATAAAATAAATAAAATAAATAAAAATGCAACTGAGTGACGCCATTAGACAATGTCATTGAAACTTAATAAAATGTTTATTTTGGCAAGTTAAAAATCACTACGAGTCTATTGGAGGCCGTTTTTACCTGTTGTTCTCATTTTCCAAAGCTAACTCTTAGAGTCTGTCTAAAATAGTAACTTTTATTTTTGTCAGCTTTCATTTATTTACCAAAACCTCCAGCAAAGTAATAAAGTGGTTATGGTTAAATGGTATGGAAGTACTAATAAAAATAGTTACCATTTATTAAGAATTAAGTGGTAAGCACTTTGCATTGACTCATGAAATTTCCACAACAGCCCTAACCAGTTTACAGCTGAAGAAATTGATGTTCAAGAAATGTCACCTAAGATCACACAGCTAGGAAGTGACTGAGCAGGGGCCTGGGCCAGCTTTCACTGACTCTTCAAGTTTCTTTCCCAGTTACTAAACCAGTGATTCTCAAATCTGGGAAACTTGACTCCTTAAACAAGAAGTAAAGTCATGATTTCTGGGTAATGGATACGAACCTCCCGATTTTGCAGTTATCTAGGACACTGGCCTCTACATATGTGTCACTGAAAATCATTATCAGTGTCTAAGAGATCAGGAGTGCATCACAAATTTTGCCCCAACTTGTAGCAATTCCTATCCTTCAATCATTAGAAAAAAAAGGAGAACAAAGAAAGAAAACTTGTGAAGTGTGGGGAGGGAGGGGAAGAAGCAAAAGGAAGGAAATTCAAGACCCAACATGCCTCCTCCCCCATTGTCTTACTCCGTCCGTCTATTTTCAATAAGATATGGCAATATATTTACATACTTGTATTTCTAGAGTTATTTAGATGCAGGATTTATACTGTGTAAGTTTTCCCTGGAGAAAGTTGATGCACGACCTATTTTCTTGGAGTAAAAGAACTGTTGTTGCAAATTTGTGAGGGCAGATTGGCTACTCAGAAATGAATGAAACATGCTATTTTCTTAGGCAACAAATTCATCCCAGGCTTCAGCAGATGTGAGTGCAAGAACTGCTGCATTTATAAAAATAATCCATGTTAAGTGAACATGATGGAGGCAGAGATTGGAACACTGGTTGCCAGGGGTGGGGAGAGGGGGGAACGGGGAGGCATTAGTCAAAGGGTACAAATTTCAGTTATGCAAGATGAGTAAGTCCTAGAGATCCACTGTGCAGCATAGTGCCTATAGTCAAAAATACTGTACTGTATACTTAAAAATTTGCTGAGGGTAAATCTTACGTTGTGTTCTTATCACTGAAAAAATGATAATAATAGATAAAGATGACGGGAGGAAACTTTTGGAGGTGATGGATATGTTTATGGCATAGATTGTGGTGACGGTTTCACAGGTGTATACCTATCTCCAAACCCATCACTTGTATAGATGAAATAGGTACAGCTTTCTTTTTTTTTTTTTTGAGGAAGATTGGCCTTGAGCTAACATCTGTTGTCAATCTTCCTCTTTTTTTTTTCTTTTTTCTCCCCAAAGTCCCCAGTACATAGCTGTATATCCTAGTTGTAGGTCCTTCTAGTTCTTCCATGCAGGATACCACCTCAGCATGGCTTGATGAGCGGTGAGTAGGTTCGCACCCAGGATCTGAACCAGTGAATCCTGGGCCGCCAAAGCAGAATGCACAAACTTAACTGCTGCGCCACCGGGCCAGCCCCTGCACAGCTTTTTTATGTCAGTTAAACTTCAATAAAGTGGGCAGTTTAAAAAGAAATAGGAATAATTCCAAACTCAAATCTCTAAGTCTAGAAATAAGACTTGTTTAGAATAAGCAGAGACCCACCAGGGGTTCAACGAGACTCTTCGGGATGCAGGAATGCTTGCAGGGAGAACTCACGTGTAAGTCATTACTGTGAAGGCCCGGGTGTGGTCACGGTTATCCAGATAGGAAGTGCATCACCTGTGTGCAGAGGTACTCTCCGCAGCCCTGCAGTCCCTCAGCTGCGTCCATGCCCCCGACACCCCCAACCCCGTCACCTTCTGTCAGTCAGGCTTCTAGTCTTAGGCCCTCACCAGCTTCATTTTACAACCTTGTACATTCACAAGAGAAGTTTGGGCATGGCGGAGAGGGTTATGGGTAGGGGAAAGGTTTGAGAAGGCAAAATTTGAGAGTCAAATTTGGCAATGCTCAGGACATGTGTTTTAGATTTTTTTTGTTTTTTTTAGTGAGGAAGGTTGTCCCTGAGCTGGTGCCAATCTTCCTTTTGTTGCTTGAGGAAGGGTGGCTCTGAGCTAATATCTTTGCCCATCTTCCTATATTTTGCATGTGCGTCACTGCCACAGCATGGCTTGATGTGGTGTAGGTCTGTGACTGGGATCCGAACCTGCAAACCCAGGGCCATGAAAGCAGAACACGTGAACTTAACCACTACACCACCGGGCCCAGCCCCTGTTTTAGATTTTTTTAATCTTATTTACCTACAATTGTTTTTATCTCAGCACCACTCATCCCTCCCATAATGTCCCTCCAGATAACATTTTCTGACAGAATTGGTGGCATCTGCAGACATAGCCAAATTGGTAGACTCTGAAATCACATTATTTATTAATGACTTGACCTTCAAAAAAAACAGTGCAACTCACTAAAGAAGATTTTGGTGGAGGATGCTATAAATGGGTTGCTAAATCAGATACTGTGACAGGAGACATTTATTCATTCACAGTGACCCATTTTGATTTTTTTAATGCATTCCTTGAATTGAGAAGTAGAATAAAAAAGAAGTTACATACATGTTTCAAATTGTTCATATTTGAATGGGGAATTGCGCTGTAACATTTAGCAACAAATTAACAAGTTGAATTTAACAATCTGTTAAATTAAAAAATTGATTTAAGTGGTTATGCTATTTCATATGTACATGTAAAGATTACGTAAAATACTATCTTACATATATGTATGTGTGTTGGGGGGTTGGTTTTTGTTTTTTTTTTAACAATTAAAACACTGTTTAGAATTCTGCCAAAGTAGAATAGACTGTTGTCTAATGTAAATCAGAGGTTTAAAGCTGAGTACCTAATGAGCAGATTCATTTGACTTGTGTAACCAAATATTGGAGCATATTATCTACGTGGTTAATGTTTTTGACTTAAATTAAACTGTAACTTTCAACTTTTTATCTGTGATGTTGAAAGGAGGTAGAGTAAATTAGACCAGCTAAATATTATTCTACCGCATCTGTCTTATAAACATGTAGATAAGTCTATATTGAAGACCTACTATATTTTATATAAACCTCTATTAAAAATAAAATATTAATATTATGTTACCACCTTGGTTCACATTTACATTTTATTTTCTTACTTCAGTCTTCAATTCCCCTCTCATTAAACCCTTGGAGAAAAATAAGGCAAAGTTTTTTTTTCACCTATTAGAGCCCAGATACTCTGCTGGATGAATTGCAGGTATATCTGAATAAATCCTCACAGGGACCCTGATAGAAATGTAATTATTCCTAATTTTTCCAGGTGAGGAAACTGAGGCCAAGAAGAAGAAGAAACATACTTATTCATGTCACTAACAAGTTTAAAATTTGGAAACAGAAATCAGCTCTACATGACTCCAACAATGGTGATCTTTTCTACTGGTACAATCTTATTTTAACAATCTTTAATCAAAATTTAGTCCCTTGATTAAAATAAAACTGATGATTCTCAACTCATTGCTATAAAGTTAAAATTCCTTAGCATGGTATTCAATATCCTCCTTAATCCAGCTCCTTCCATGCTTTTCTATGTAAGTCTCACTACTTTACTTGTCTTATTATCAATTCAGTATGGACTACTTGACATTACCTTAGTAGGCCGAATTCTTTCCTTTCTCTGTTTAATGGTTCATGCTATTCACCCCCACTTGAATTATTTTCTCTCTTTATTTATATTTGTTGAAATCCTATATATCATCCAAGTCTTAGGATAAATGCCACCTCTTCCATAAAGTCTCTCCTCATCTTTCCTAGCCAGGCCCTCACAAACCATCGTTTACTTCTGTGGTTTGGAACGTGGGCAATTTGACCCTATGCTATAGTTATTTGTGCATCTGTCTTAGCTCCTTTCTCAGACTCTTAGAGGGAAGAAACTCATTTTTATATTTTCCACAGTGCCTAGCATAGTTCTTGATACATAGTAGAGATTCCATAATTATCTCTTGAATGAGTGAGTTAAAGTGATAGGCAACTGAAGAGAAACTTAGATTTTATGCTTTATTAGTAAGATCCTTATATTGTTGATTCTCATAGAAGTTTTCAGAACTGTTATAATAAAACTTGCTCACAATAGAATCTCTAAATGTCATTCCCAGGATAGGTTCTGGAATAGTAATATATAAAACCCACTTGTAAGCCCACGGAAAGCATTCCAAAATGTCCAAGATCCTGGATTTAAAAACAATGATGATGACATTAATATGGAAAACACATGAGGTAATTAAGGATGTATAGGTATGTGTGCATGCAATATGTTAGATTTTTTTATCGGATTGATATACCTACTTACCAAAGAATAGAACCCATTTGTGACATGGAATGTTAAGATAATTTGTCAGTAACACGTGCATTGCTACAAGTCGTAATAGTAAAAAAATATTATAAATTAAAACACCCATGGGTCATTCAACTCAGCTGGCAATGCACCTGAATAAAAAGGGAGAGCTGGACTTAATCTCCAAGCCTGTCATTTATTTCTTTCACACAAAAAGTATGGGACACAGGTGGCCAGAAGTCAAAGATCATACTCTGCCTGAATGCTTCATAAGGCACGATACAAATGTATGGGACCTGCTGGGTGAAATCAAAAAGTCACTAGAATGGGGTACAATTTTAGTGACCCAGGTCAAAGGCCATACTGCTTTTGGTGTTTTACAAATGTTTGACAGATTAAATACCCACCTCCTAGGGATAACAAATAGGCCATGGGGCTAAAAGTATTCATAAGCATTAAAGCTTCATTCAGAGTTCTCCTTATGAAGGATGTAGGTCACATAAGATTAGTAATATGGTTACAATAATTTTTTCCCGTTGTCAAAAAATTATCCTCTGGACAATATCCCTGAGTGTAATTGCAGGTCACCCAATATGAAGACTAGGGAAATAGAAAAGAGCTGGAGAAAAAGCAATGGTTATACCCAGACCTGTCTTTCTCTGAAATGTAGCATTACCTTTTTAGCATTTTTTCATATTTTGCCATATTCTTTTCTTGGACACAGTGTCATTTTATCACTAATCTGTGTAAATTATTTTGCTGACATTCAGCACTTTTTACAGTTCAATATCTCTAGAAAATTGACCTGTTATAAAGATATGTTTTGACAAATAATCTGGGGGTGTTATCACGACAATAAAATAGGTAAAATATAGAAAAGTGCTTTATAAATATTGTAAAATGCTCTGAAATTAAGGCAGTAACAATATTGAACAGTATTTAATTCTTTAAATACTGTGGGAAAACATGCTTATAAAATTAGTTTGTGTTATAATGTGCCTCTCCCTTTTTTAGTATTCTTTTACAATTTGAAAATAATAATTTAATTTCCGTTGTGGCTTTATATAAACCAATGGTTTAAATTATCATGAGTCAGAATCACCTGGAGGGCTTGTTAAAACACAGATTTCTGAGTCCCACCCAGGATGTTTTGTTTAGTAGGTCTGGGTGTGGTTGCTGATGCTGCTGGTCTGGAGATCACACTTTGGGAACCACTGATCTAAACAATGTGTCATCATAACAGTGTGAAAGAGAAGAATTCTCTTAATACTCTGTGTATATTCAAATATGCCAATATTTTGTAGCTTATAGATTTAATAGTGATACTTTCTTTAGTTTCCACTTTCATCTGGGTGTTTTATCAAAAGGTAGATATAGAATTTGTCTTTATTCTTAAGGTATGTATCACATCAGCATGATTTTCTTTAATAATAACTCTTAGGAGATCTAAAAACTATTTTAAGAGAGTTTTGACTAATTAATAATTTTCCTGAATCCTGCTAAATTTGCTATCAATGTCATCGCTATTGTTTTTTGACATCAGAGATAATGTTGATTATCAACATTTATACCAGGAAGGATGTGACTGAAAACTCAAACCATTCATTTTCTAAATTAAACAATGTTCGTCTGCTTGTACTCTTACAGATTCATTACTGTTTCCAGGATTTTACTGTGTGTAACTTCTTTTTCACTTCTGCCTCTAATGCATTCATTTTATATTGGTTATTGTCTGCTTTTTTTTTTTTCCAGAAGGCAATGCCTTGTCACATAGATTTTATGTCTCTTGACAGTAATCTCAGGTTACTCTAGTTTTAACACATAACATGGGAAAGTCTCGGAGACACTGTGCCCAAATCACTTGCCTTTCATACTCAGGTTAGCAGAGGTGAAATGTGTTGAGTCTCTTGTCAATATCAGACTTTCTATACCAGAAGGACTTATTAATGTTGTTCTCTGCAAAGAGATTGGCAGAAAGAAAGGGACAGAAGAATACAGGCTGTGAACAACCACTCAGCCCTTAGCATCAGATCAAAATGCTGCAGGGGGTATTGCTATTGGTTTGCTAATGCAGAGTTTTATTCTTTATTTCCTCTCTGATTATGTAGTTTTCTTTGAGGCTATTTCTCTGTCGATTTTTTTTTAGGTCAAAAGATAGAGAGTAGTAATAGTCTTGGTGCTCATAATTTTCTAATTTATGGTAATTAATTCTAATTCTCACGATACCTCATTGCGGATGAAAAGTTCTAGTTATTAGCGATTATTTCAGTAATTATTCATGCATAGGATATTGATTTTCTAACGTCTTTTAGATTTCTATTTATATACACACACAAATACCACACAGGGTTTTCAGTCTTAAAAAGAAAAAGGAAAAAATGAGTAGCAGGCAAATAAAGGGATATGGTCACATAAAAACACATGCTAATAATACATTGTACTTTGTTACTTAACAGCCTCTTGGAAACACAGATGTGACATCTGTTTTTAGATTTCCAAAGTGATTTTTATTTTTGGCCTAATTATATACATACATACCTACACATATATATTATATATACATATATTATATGAGTGTGTGTGTGTCCAAGGGGTGAAAAGAGAGAGACAATATAGAGAAAGTATTATGTAAGGCAAAGGTATGAATATGAGAAATAAAAACAAAACCAAACCAAAGAAATGGCAGAAGCATTGCAAATTTGTTCTTTTCTTTCTTTTCCTCTGAAAGCGTTATCAAATATGACTAATTCTAGAGAAGGATGCACTCACAGAATATATCTTAGTTCCCCAGTCTCACTTTTCTCCTTTGATTCAGATTCTTATCCATTTTATCAAAAATCATATGTAAAGTCCTCTTATAATTTACAACAGAGTGTAAAAGATTCAACTGACATTTTTTTAAGATTACAAATAATTTTTCCATGAATCTTTTAATTTCGTCTTCACTACTGCCATGACTGTGAATTTATTTATTAATTTCCTCCCCCAAACAATTTATATTTTAAACTTATCTAGTGTATTGGAAAAGTTCTCTTTCCAAGTGAAGCAATTCAAAACAAAAGTGAGCAGGGAGAAGGAAATGGTACTTATGCATTAGGGGTGTGTGTGTGTGTGTGTGTTGTGTTTGAATGTGTAGGAAGGTGAATTTCACTTCCTACAGTGGGAAGTCAGAAAAGAATTGCTTGTGAGAGAATCTCAGCTTACTTCATGGTAAACTCCACCCTGAAAACACACGATCAATTTTCATCAATAATACATATCGATGTTTATGTATTGATGCTATGTATTTATGCTTAACTCTAATATGTTCTGTTATGAGTTCATATTATGGCTTATTTCCTTCATGCTTATTGAGTTTTTCCCTCCATTAGATTACAAAGTTTGATTCCTTTTCTTCTGAAAAATAATAAATCCAGTATTATACATACGGGACCTAGGCAACAAATTTTGACCAACTGAACTATTGTCCCACTTCAGTCTTACAGTTGTATTCTCTAAAGGGGTAGCAAATAGGGCTGGGTATTAGATATCTAGATAATTCTCAGCCAAAAAATAGGTATAAGGAGTAATGTTAATAAATGGAATATTTGACTATATTCACACCATGGAATTTCTTTCTTGCTTCACCCACCTTCCTGCTTCCAGACATCTAAGCAGATGGAGATCTTTTTTCAAAACTTGGAAGTTAATGTCAAAACTGATTTAAAAATACAGTAATGGTTTTCAGGTTAAATATTTCTAAGACAAAATAGGGAATCATTTTTATCCAACATATGACTTGATATAGTGTTTTCTAATAAGGAAAATTCCTGAGAATGAGTGAAAGAGATTTGGAATTTGATATCCTTTCATAAATCAGCTCTTGAAACATGGGATTATACTTTTCAAAGTTAAGCTAAGAAAATCTGCCTAAGTAGGAAGCATATCAATTATTGTTGTTCCTATGTAGTATTCTGAAATATCGCTCACTGAGGCTTGAATACCTAACTCCTTAGTTACCCTTTCTCTTTTTTTGGCTTTATGGGTTGTTGTGAAAGAAGGCATGCTATGAAAAGCTGAGGAAAACTGAGAGAATCACAGTGAAGCCAAGCGAGGGCCAAGAGGTGGTCAAAAATTTGAATTAAGCCACTCTGCAACTGCCTACCTCCAGGTGAATTATCTCCTAAATGCATTTTAAAAAGCCAGTTCTCTCCTGTTGCTTATCAGAAAATCAAGATCCAGTTTGTTCAGAAAGACATGAGTTTATAATACTTATATTTTTTATCTACAACATAAAGCTGAAGACACTGTGTACATATAAAATAAGAAAGTAACGTGGAGTTAGACAGATATACTGAAGGAGGAAAGGAATTTGTACTCAAGCTATGGTGGACATTCATGTACAGAAGCAGAAACAAGATGAAGGCAGAGAGGTGCTGCCGTTACTAGAACAGTCGATATCAGCAAATCCCTGTTCTTGGTAGCAAGAAAAATTCTCTAGCTGGGTGAAGAGACCTGAAATCCTGATTTAATCCTTCTACTTTGTTTTCACCATGTGTCATGGTTCTGTACCTTTGGGTTTCTGTGAGACCTGGCCCATGTGGGTGATTACTTTTTTCCTTCTATCCATGCAGATTCTGATGCAAAATCATCCATTGCTTGAAGTAACAATGGAGATTTCCTTGCAACCATAACTATGGCAACGTTCATTTATATTGTTGCCAGTGGTTGCTGTAAAACAAGGTGTCAGTGCACTGCTTAAGTGCACATTTTTACCCAACATGGTGAAATATACGAATAGGGTAGTGTACCAAAGACAAATAAAAATCTATAAAAAAATTCTAGTTACAACATTGGACCAGTCCTGTGAATATTCTGTGGGTCTATGTGAACTTTTCAGAGCTTGATTGAAATATATTATCAAACATTAAATTGTTTACACTGACTATAATGAGGTGAATTATTGGAAGTGAGCAACTAACAAACCACAAAAGACCATTAGTGTTGAAGAGGAAAGATTAAACTGGGTAGTTATTGCATGGACTGTGTAAACCCAGAGTTGGGTGACTTGAGCCCAGAGAGCTTGGCTGAGCAACTCTAACTAAAAAGTAAAATCCTCTTCCGTCTCAATCTTAGCACTGCACCTTGTTAATGATAAGTTTCTCGAGCTCCTGAGCACTGTAGGGATGCAACAATATGTATTCTTCAGGTCGGAAGGGAGAAAAGATCCTTCTTATCCCCTTTCAGGAGTCTTTAAAGCAATTGGATTTAGATTCATGCTTGGAGTCCTTTCACTCAATGCAAGTTGCCTGGCAGAGAAGTAAAGAGCATGAGCTTTTGGCCTCTGTCTGAATGGGTTGACCAGTTCTGCCACATAGTGATGGTGTAACTTTGAAACTGTGCCTCCGTTTCCATATCTAAAAACATGCAGCCAAGAAAGGGACCTACTTTGCAGAGTCAAATAGAGATCAAGAGGGGTGAATATCAGTGTAAAGTATCTGATTCCTAGTAAGTACTTACTAATTGTTAACTAATAGTATTACGAGGTAAAAGATTCTATCTATCTTGCCATCTTTCTATTTATCTATCTGTTCATCATCCATCTACCTTCTACTTTGTTACCAAAGGCATTCAGTGCGAACAAAGCCGTAAAACATACATGTCTTCCTGGGAGTTATTAGGGTGCTCAGGAGTTTTAGCTAGCCACCTGTATTTGATGCTACCTGTCCTACGCTTTGCCCTGAAAATGGTCTGTGCACACCTTAATGTGAAGGCCATACAGAGATAGGAAAATGTCTCCATGAACCGAGTAAATTACAATTTCCTCTACCTGTGCAAAGCCTGTAGTTTTCTCCTCAGTGGATTAGAGTATGTTTATTGAACACCATCACCCCAAATTTGTAAGATATCAAACAAATTGTTGCATTAGGTCTGTACGTCTCATTACAGTTTTGGGGAGAGCTTGATATGACATATGATACTAAGGGAGGAAAGTAAAATCAGAAAACACAAAAGCAGCCACATTCAAGCATAGCTTAAGAAAGAAATACAAGTCCAACAAACTTTGAAGTTAGTGAGAAGTGGGGAGATGATTCTGCTTGGTGGGAATCAAGATAAACTGCAATTCTGCATAGGCCCTGTGCAATTTTAGCTAGATGGATGACTTTAGATATTGAGTGAGGACACAAAATACTGAATAAAGAAGCAAACCTCCAAAAGAACTTTTGTGGTTGTAATGTACTCTGTTATTTTTGAGAATTTCCCCATGGTTTGCATATTATTAGCAACCCCAGATGGCTCAGATTTGCCTCAGAGCCACACTATAAATCATTATCGGAGTTAGTGGTGATAGTCACTGTTAATGCTTCTGTTCCATCCTGAAATGTCTTTTGTGCTTACTTTCTCTTCTTCCTTTGCATTCCACTGATCATCAATCACAAAAGCAGCTTGGCCATTTCTCTCTGTCTTGCCTCGGTGAACTCCGACTTTCCTTGACCGTTAACCCCTCACTGGAATGTACACGGCCTGTACGCCTCTCTGGGCCCCTATTCACCTCTCCCAATGAGCCTCCCTTCCTGGCACTGAGCTTCAAGACAATATTTTCCATCTGTTGAATGAAGAGCATGACACAGGCAGTTCGATATGGTTTCGGAGACCACAGTAAACCAATGATGCACAACTCACTTTTATTCCACAAGCCTGTGGGAGCTCAAAGAGATAAGAGGCCTTTCTGCTAGGCTGAGCACAGAGCCTGGCTTTCAGAAACAAATATTCCTTCCTGAAGCACTCAATATGTTTCATATTCAAGCCAGAAACATTGTGGGTTGGAATAGTCTAAGGATGAATCTAATCGGAAGTGATCTTGAAATGTGTGAGCAAGCTTCTATTTCGTACACCAGCTGTTTTCTTGTCGTAGAATGTTTACTGGATGGGGGATCAGCCTGTGTTTATCACGCAGTAGCGAGGAAGGTTTGTCTGTTCTGAAAGAACCCAACAGGCTTTTCCAAGGAGAAGAAAGGTTCATGACAGATTCAGACAAATTTGGGGGGATCTGATAATATCACAACCTCAAATGAGGGAGTATTTTTCTTTATAAAGTATTTTAAAAAATGTTTCATGGCTGCTAGTTCTCATTACCAGAATGTTTGTGACAAAATTGTTTAAATAACATTGCTAAGGGTACCCAAATAATTTTTACAAGCATTTTGTAATGTACTGCAGGATTTGTGACAAATGTTAATATACATGGTTTCTTAACTTACACATTTGAGGAGAAAATTGAGTTGTTAGATATTCTTAATAGGATCGTTAGCTTTAAAAACCAAAATGAGGGAGAAATAATCTTGGTAAAGGAAAGAATGTTATTTAATGATATTTGCTTGTTCAAAACATGTCAATTGCTCTTCAGTGCTTCAGGAATCAAATTAAACTTCCTGGTGTAGTTTTCAAGACTCATCATGACTAGACCCAAACCCACTCCAGTCAAACAGTTCCACTTACCCATATTAAAATACTCAAATATTCTAGCATCTTTTTCTACTCTTATCTCTGTCTGAAATTCCCTTTTCCATCAATTTTGCATATTCAAATTCTAACCACCTACTGAGGATAATTAATTTTTCTAAATCTCCCTTTTTTCATTAATTCTTTCCAACCGTCCCCTCCAGAAATAAACACATTTTAACTATTTTGTGCTCTAAATAATATTTGCATCTCTTTTTTTGACAATTCAGTTTGCAATTATGTGACAGCCACCTTTTATTGCACATGTACTGCTTTTAGACTGTGCTAGATGTAACATGTATTACCTCATTCTACCTCTACAACAAAATTTTGAGGTTAATATTATCATCTCCACTTACAAATAGGGAAAAAGAGTTCCAGGAAGACTAAGAAACTTGCTCAGGGTTACCCAATGCTAAGTGGTCAAAGTGGAATTTGAACCCAAACCTGCCTAACTGAAAAGCCCAATTTCCTTTATCTCTGTTTCAGTTTTGTGGGTGTTTTTGTGGGCATGCACCATCTGCAGGGCCTGATCTTAATCTTTCTAGACTCCAATGAATCAGTTCAGTACTGATGTTGCCAGTTGACTTTACTGGAGTAAATCCAATCTATAAAATCTTGGCCAAGTTTATCAAAAACTAAAATACAAAACTACCATTGGTTCTGTGTAGATATTTATGTCATATTCCACATTGTTGCATATGAAATAACAATTCCAATATATACACACAAAATACTCAGGCTTATGAGGTTTAGTGTGCATATGTAGGTGTGTGGTATAATCATCCACTGACTTTCAGATAATAGACAATTTATTCTTTTAATATCTGTCACTCACAGTTGCTCTCATTTACTGAATTCTTTATGCTAATTTTGGTACTTAAAATGAATCTGAATTTTCACCTGTTAAATGCCCTTTATTTTGTTACTGTTTGGTTAGTAAAATGCTTTTGCTTAATTTTTTCACCCTTAGGTTTTTTCATAAATTTCTTTATAGAATTTAGATGAAATTTATTTGTACTAAGCATTGTCATGTCCTTGTAAACAAATAAGACTAAGATCTTTGAAAGCCTAAGTGTAGTCATGAAGAACATTGGAGGAAAGTAACTTAGAGACAACTATAGACTTTGAACCAAAGAAATATTACAAAATTTTCTCTATTCAAAGTCTATATCAGAATGTGTTGCCTCCTAGGCAATAAACAATTATGATTATGGTTACATAGGCACTTAACACATTTATTTGTCTTCTTAAAATTTGATTAACAAAAACACGCCTTTGCCAATTTCACTGTAACAGGATGTGTGTGTGTGTGTGTGTGTTTAAGAAGGAAAGCTATTGAATTAATTGTTGAAAGATCCACATTTTGGTTCCTCTCCACTTTAAAATGTAATAAAATTTACATAGGCCATCAAAGATTAGTACCCTTATAAGTATAAATTTTTGAGTGTCTCTTGGTAATAAAATCCTTACGTATAAGATGCAGCCTATGTCATCAAAAAATCTATAATCTGTTTTGTGTCTACATGTAATTATTGAAAGAGGTAAAATATTTGCCCTGGCTCAAAATCTTTCACACTTCCAACCTATTCTTTATTTTCAGTTAGAGGACTTTTTCTAAAACACAAATAAATATGTTTTTCCTTCAAGTCCTTCATGCACTCTGTGACTTTCATGATAAAGCTCAAATTTGTTCATTTCGCCATCCAAATTGTTTTTGACATGATTCCTGCCCACATCACTAGCTTTAACATCACCCTAAATACCCAAAATATCAAGACATACATCTTTTTGTTTCCCGAATGCACCATGTTATTTGGGAGAATGTGGAGGTATTTAATGAAGGAAGTGATATTTAAAATGGCTGTTAAAGGAGAGCTGGACATTGACAAGTAGAGGAAGAGGGGGATGCAAGTGTGCTGGGTTTGAGGTGTTAGGGGCTAGGACTAAATGATGTCACGTGCAGAGGGGGAGGCATGAGTTGCCCAATGAAGAGGAAGAGTTTATTATGAGAGTAAGTGGGACTGTGACTAGAATCTGAATGAAGGATGGGGGTTGCTATTCTCTAACTCACAGATCTTTCCTAGATCTTTAGAGTTGGAAGTGGTCTCAAATTGAAAAGAGGAGATGAAGAATAAGAAGGAGAAAGGAGAAGGAGAAGGAGGGAAAAAAGTAAGCTTAACCCTTTACTAGAACTCATCTTTACGATGTCATTCTACATTAACTGTATTTCAGCAAAAATATTTTTCTGTTAATATTAAACTCATCTAACTTTATTGCACTTTTGACTACTAGGTTATATCCTCAAAGGCATACAAATCATTTCACATTCAACATTGTGAAACAATAATCATTTCATACCTAACACTCAACAGTTAATAAATGGAGCCCTGGGTATTCGTACCCTTAATTCTTATAGTTAAAACATGTATGACTGCAACAGAAAAATAACAAACTCATATTCTTATTTTTAATTGCTCAACAGTGTTCAAGTCATGGCTTTCTTTTACTGGTAATTATTTAGTACTGTTGATAGGACATAGTGGAAATAAATACTGTTTAAAAATATAGTAATATATTTCTTTCCCACATGTCATCTGAGCATTACATAACGCCTGAAACTTCCCCAATACAATTACAAAGAGCCTTGAGAGGGAACAGGAGAAGGAAAAGCTGATTCTCATTACTCTTTTGAAGTTGAGACTAGAAATAAAAGATAAGAGTAGGAAATTACTTATATCCGAGCCAGCTTCCTATCATCATTAATGAAGTTATCTTTATCTCCACGAGTTGTTTATTGTTCTTATTCAATATAAAAAGCTGATGTTTCTCAAAGACAGTGTTTTCTTTTGTGGTTACTAAAAAGTAGATAATAAACTATCCATAAACCACAAAAATGAAAACATAAACCTACTGTGCAGTGTTTATTAGGATTCAGACTTTTTTGTATTCATCACGTATTGATCATGAATTACATGTTTACATTAAAATATTTTTTCTAGGCTTTGACATTGAATTAAGATGGTAAAATAAGCTTATTTCTTACTGCTTTTAATTTGAAGTGAATCTATTTTTTACGTTTTTATTGAGTAAGATTTTGTTAAACGCATCAATTTACAAAAAAAAAAATCTAACAACTACTTTAGTGAAGTTTATTGAAAAGCATGGTTTTTATCATTAACTTAATTATTTAGGCTGTGTTTACAAAATGTGTTTACGTAAAATGTAAATTAAGTGTTCCTGTTTGGAGACAAAGTGTAGCTATCACTCCCCTTTTCTTATATCCTTCAAGGTAGTTGGGCTTATGCAGAATCTCTAGAGCTGCTTGCTAGTTTTCACTGTGTTGTTTAGAGCCAGCACACAGCTATAATTACTCTATTATCCACAGTTTGACTTGGTGCTACACTTCTTCATTCTAATTTTGTAGGCTCAATTTCATTCATTAGATTGGGCAGAAAAAACTGAGTACACAAATGACAACATATTATTACCATGACTTTAAAAGATTGTTATCATCTATCCAATAATCCAACCAAAATAATACCTCAACAGAAAGAGCTTTCAACCTATCTCATATATCATGTATTGTGTACTTTTTAGGTTCTGTTCTTTTTTATTGTATATATTTGTATATTTCTAAAATCAGGTGCAGAGTATCTAGCCCTTGTTTCCAAATTTTGTTTCCGTCTGCCATTTTATTCCTCATTTAAGATACACCCAATGCCTCCAGTGACATGGCATGGAAAGCCCAGGGGCCTCTGGATCAACTCCTTGTTAAGCATTTTAAGCAGGAAACTTCTCCTAAAAAGACCATTTCATCCTGAAATGGGATTTTGTATATAAAGTATTTCTCACAATGCCTGTAGGGTATAAATACACAGTTGTCCCTTCTTTTTTATAGCCTCATTATAATTTGTTACATGCTATAATTAGTTACAGGAAAAGTATAATTCTTTAAAGGAAATTTTCCTTAGAATTATAGAAATTAAACATAGCAAACATTTAACTTTTTATATTTATATTTTGTAATAATATATATACACACATATAATGCAGTCAATAATCCAAATAGTTCATATTATGTTTTAAAAAGAGCAGTTATATATAGTACTAAAGTCACAGGATACTCATGTTCAGAGGGTGAATTCTTCAACTTTTGCAAACAGCCTGGCTTTATTTTAGAAATTCTTCCCTCATAAATCTAACCAGAGGAATTATTATTGTATATTGGATT
Organism: Tapirus indicus; assembly: GCA_031878705.1. Classification (NCBI taxonomy): domain Eukaryota; kingdom Metazoa; phylum Chordata; class Mammalia; order Perissodactyla; family Tapiridae; genus Tapirus; species Tapirus indicus. Next base: position 27,192,056 of record CM062930.1, on the reverse strand, counting down.
ACCAACTGTCATTACAATGATAGAATATAAAGCTAAGATAAAAGCAGATTTCTTAAGCCAGTCATCCACATATTTAATACTATGATAGCTACTCTAAGCAACATAAAAAGTTGCAATCTCGCTGAGGAGTGATGTTTATGTGGTGGAGCAAATAAGCAGTGAATAATATCTGATAGTATATAATCAGATGCTAAATTTTGTGTAATGAGTTGTCAGTTCTAAAAGAATTTAGCTGAAAGGAGATGATAAAAACTGATACTTGGGAAAATTAAACAGTCATCTAAGATTTCTCAGTAAATGACTATTAGAGTTAGAGTCAAATTTTATCAAGCCCCTTTATTTTCAGTCTTGCCACTATGCTAAACTGCCTTTATTTATTTTTTTATTTTAAGAATGTAAATTCAAACAATAGTGTGCATATTGTGTGGAGTGTTTCTGGGTACTTCATAGAAGAGAGAGCACTGAGACAGCACTGCAAAGGATGGGAACAATGTGCTTATCAGCCTAATGAACTTCCTACATAAGACACAAATAAGGTTAATTTTTGTTCATTTACATATTCTCCTTTGAGAATAGGAGACAACAAATGGACTATAAATTTTCCATATTTTTGGTGTTATTGATCTTAGAGATACAAAATGATCTTTATTACTTCTAAATCAGATTCTATATAATATACATATATGCATATTTCCCAAAGTATCACAATCTCTGTCTTCTTTTCATGTGATTCACTTCATGACTACAGTCTTTGTTTTACAATTCTTTATGCACAGAATTCTCCTATGGCACAGATTGGACAGGACTAGTAACTAGAACATAGCCTATTATTATTGAGCATTTACCATGTGCAGCACATGTAAGCCCCACAGTTTCTCCCTCGTAACACTGCAAAGCTATGACAACTTACCTCCGAATGCTACAAGGACAGAAAGCCTTTCATCCGCAGTAATCAGGCTCTACTGGCCTCTGTAAACTTTTGCACCAACATCTAGATATGCTTCTTTCCTATAGAAGAGAGAGAGATGTGGTATGTCTCTGAGGCCAGAGCAAAGTTCAGTGATGTGTTCAGACGCATTTCCTTCTCTCTCCTGGATCAAGTATGAAGCAGGACCAGGAGGATATGACGCTGTATCAGATAACCAAAGCCAGACGCTAGTTAAGACTTTTCTGCCTGCCTATAGGCAGAGCAGGTACTCTGCTGTTACCTGGCTTTTAAGACAGCACTGAATATAGGAAAGGAATTACGCTGTATTCTATTTCTGGCTCTGAAAAGGGCTAGCAGCTATCTCATATTATGTCATTCAACATCTTTGTGTTTCAGTTTCTTCATCTGTCGACTAGAGATAAGAACACTTGCTCATAAAGGACAGAAAAAAGAAACACACAGGTGTGAAGACAAGTGTGAGGATAAAATATTAAGATACTCCCATAGGTTTGAAACTTGGGCTGAATAGTTTTATTACTATTTTCGTCCATGTTAAATATGTGTCCAAAATCAACAATATATTAGTTATAGGTGTGAGTTAACATTCCTTAATCCATTGAGGTTAAAGTCTTCTTTATTGTAATATCTTATCCTGCTGCCAAAGTGAGTGTCTGGAAACATAAAATTGATCATGTCATTTCTATGCTACAGATACTTTCATGGCTTTCCTTAACATAAAAGTAAAGTCTAAACTTCCACTCAGGAGGTGTAAGATCCTTCTTAAATTGGACCCTAATTACATTGATAATTTTATTTTATACCACACCTTCAGGTACACACCGAGTTCTACCCACACAGAACTATTTCTAGCTCCAGACCCAACACACTATTCCTTCATTTACTTTTCTGAATCTCCGTGTTGTCACCATTTTGTTTCCTTCAGCAGCCCGAGCAATGCCTGGATAGAGAAGACTTTGAGACTTTGTGGATTGAAGGAGCTCATAACTCATATAGTGCTTAGAGTTTACAAAGTATCATCACCTACCTCATTCCTTTTAATTTTCATAACAACAGTATGAGTTGGGAGGGCAGGAATTATCATATTCTGCAGGAAACTGAAGTTGCTGG